>JALPQD010000775.1:0-618914 GCA_023101885.1 Typhlomys cinereus
GTTCCTTCAGCGGCCACACCTGGTGCCTTCCTGTCGGCAGGAAGCCTGCCCCAGGCCACTCTTCACAGCCGTGCGCCCTGGAAGTCAGTGCTGGGTTAAACTGACATTCTCCCCAAAGTCCTGTGAGGCCAGACATTGGCAGGCGGCCGGGGATTCTGACCTCAGAGAGGCGCCTTTCCTAGGCCTGCAGAAGTAGAATATGGATAAGCTCGTTCACAGAGCATGTATGTTGTGCAGATCATGTGTGCAAGCGTGTACACATGCTAAGGATTGAACCCAGCACCGTTTACATGCTCAGCAAGCACTCTATCGCTGAGCTACAGTCTCAACCCAGGGTGTCCTTACAGTTCAAGCTGACTATGAATTCCCAATGTAGCCCAAGCAGCCTTGAAGCCAAAATCCTCCTGCCTCCATCTCCCGAGTGTTGGCATTACAGATGTGTGTCACCACAGCCGGCGTTTTCCAACAGAGTTACTTTCCCAGCTTTGATTTGTCCTTCGGAAACACTGTGGAATTTCTATGTGCCAGAGACTAATCAAGATCCTACTGTGGACAGAACCAAGTCCTTCCCCTTGTAAATGGTATCTTCTGATGGAAACACAGACCCCAGACCACATAGCTCATTGCTCGGGGCCTCCCATATTCATGCAGGTTCTTTTCCTTCTGGAACCTTTTGGGAACTTGGTGCCTGGCTTTGGCAAACCATCCGCTCTCCCTCCACACATGTCACTTAAGAAACACAAAGCAGAGGCTGAAGCAGGAGGATCATGACTTCAAAGCCAGCCTAGAATGTACAGAGATAACTCTAAAAAAAAAAAAAAAAAAGGAAGGCAATTTCCAAAGTCACCCTTGGGCCTCCACAAGCACACATGTATGTGTCTCTACATACAGAGACACACGCAAAAATAAAAATAAAAAAATCAACATTGCTTTTTAAAAAAGAGAGATGGATCAAAACAACCAAAAACAAAAAGGAAGAAAAGAAGGAAGTCAGAGAGGTAGAGAAAAAGAGGGAGGGAAAGAGAGAGAGGAGAGCAGTCGGCGTAATGCTGTGCATCTGTAATCCCAGTCATTAGGGAGGCTGAACGGTGGGATGAGGAGTTGGAGGCCAATCTGAACTCCATAGTGAGAGTTTAGCTCTTGTTTATTTATTAAAAAGAGAAGCAAAGCAGATAAGTAAACTGATACAGTCTTTGCTCCAAAGTCCAGGACAGCTTCCAAAGTTTTTTTTTTTTTTTTAATTTTTTTTATTCAATTGTGTGTGTGTGTGTGCCTGTATGTATGTGTGTGTGTGTGTGTGTGTGTGTGTGTGTGTGTGTGTGTGTGTGTAGAACCACGGACGAATTCGGGAACCATTATGGACCACCTCCACCTCCTCCTTGTTTACTGTCCCCCCCCATTCACAGGCTCCGCCCTACCAGGACCGAAATGCAGGCCGCCCCTGCTTCAGCCCGGCATCTATACGTGGGGTCTAGGATCCGAACTCAGGACCAGATTCTGCCTACAAGGCAGAGGCTTAACCCCTGAGTCACCTCTCCAGCCCCAGCTTCCAAAGTTTCTAACTCCTGCATCTGGATCAGCCGTTTGGTCACTCTGATTAGTTGCACTCTGAAAGAAGTCCTTGTAACCGGTGAGGGCCAAGGGCACTATACCACTATGATCAGGGGGCTTTCTTTGGTATTTATCTATTTATGGAGCTATTTATTTTCTTGTAGGGTGGACATTGAACTCAGGATCTCATATGTGCTAGGCAAAAGCTCTACCACTGAGTCACATAGTTCAACTTTTTTTTTTTTTAAATCTTTTTTTTTAATTTATTATTATTATTATTATTTATTCAACTGTGTGCATGTGCGTGTGTATGTGTGTGTGTGTGTCTGTGTATGTGTAGAACCACGGACGAATTCGCGAACCACCATGGACCGCCTCCACCTCCTTCTGCCCCGGGATTCACAGGCTCCGCCCTACCAGGACCAGAAGCGCAGGCCGCCCCCGCTTCCGCCTGGCGTCTATACGTGGGATCTGGGATCCGAACTCAGGACCTTCCGCCTGCAAGGCAGAGGCTTAACCCCTGAGCCACCTCTCCAGCCCATAGTTCAACTTTTTTTAAAGCATGTATGGTGTGTGTGTGTATATATATATATGTGTGTAGGTCAGAGAACATCTTTCAGAAGTCAGTTCTGTCTTCCTATAGGATTGGGGAATAAACTCAGGTCGTTAGGCTTGGAAGCAAGCACCCTTGTCTGCTGAGCCATCCAGTCAGCCCCTTAACTCTTTTTTTTTTAAAAGACTTATTTATGTGTATATGGATCTGTGTGACTGTATATGCACGTGTGTATGCACATGTGTGCATGCATGCAAAGCCAGAAGAGGTTGTTGTATGTCCTCTGCCATCGCCCTCTGCCTATTCCCCTGAGGCAGGTCTCTCCCTGCTGTAAGCCAGCAAACCCCCAGAGATCCTCCTGTCTTGGGTTCTTTGGAGCTGTAGTTACAGGCGTTTGCAGGGACACACAGCTTGTTATGTGGGTGCTGGGATCCAAATCCCAATCCTCATGATTGTAGAGCCCATGCTTTTACCCACCGAGCCATTGTTCAACTCCTTAAGGAATGGAGAAGCAAACTTTCTCCAGACCCAAGGATTTTAATGTCCCCACTTTTGCAAAGTGGAGGCAGTTTTTTTGCTGTGTTTTTGAGGATGAATTGAATGACAAATGGGAAACACCTGGACACCAGGGTTGCAGGCCCATAAGCGCGTGTGTTGTTTTTATGCAGAACGATCTTTTCTCCATAACATAAAACTTGTCTTTTGTTGGAGGCTGAGAGTAATAACTATGTAATTAGACTTTGTGTCATATCTGGAGAGGCCTGCTCTGTTTTTCATTACACAGACATTTGTTTGGCTTCCCAGTGTGCAGCGCTGTGTATTATGATGGATGTGAAAATTGAATAAGCTATAATCTTTCCCTTCAAAGAATGCATGTCCTGCATCAAGAGGATAAAACTTAGATAATATAATGCAAAAAGAAGGAACTGAAGAGTGGAGGAAAGGTTTGGTGAGAGAGACGAGGGAGTCTGGACAGAGCTTCATCTAGGGGGGAGAACCTGCTCAGAGCATAGTCATGGAGGGCTATGGGTTTGAAATGGGACCCCGAGGACCAGCCAAACCCCAAGAAGATGGCAGGGAAGGAAGGCGAGATGTGGCTGAGTGTCCAACAGTGTCTCTGAATGTACAATTAGCTCAGTCTTGGAACTGGCAAAGTTTCCACTGTGCTTTTCTGAGCTCGACTGCTGGGTGCCCATATCTCTCTTTAAAAGGGCTCAGTGTCTGTGAACCTAGACATCTTTTAGTCGTGATTTAAGTTAACTCAAAAAACCGAGGACCCCGGAGTGAAGGGAAGAAAGGAAAGGAAGAACCTCCCGGTTAGCTGCCCGGTTCCGTTTGATCTCACAGACAGCGAGCAATAATGGGAGAACACTGGAGCTGGGGATGGAGGGAGGGTGGATTCCAAGCGGCCGCCTCCTCCGGGAGCCATGTCTGCTGCTGTTTGGACTTGCAGACTTCAAACATGACCGGGGGATTCCTGGAAGACAAAAGAATCCAGGGCCGGCCGAGCCTTGGATCTCAGTCAAAAATAACTCATGTCTTCATCCCAGGCAGGCAAAGGCCCAGGATTGGGGCGCTGGCTCCTGAGAAGGCTGGAGCCACAGGTGTGTTGAGAGGGTCAGCTGAGGATTGCTGAAGGAGACTTGGAGGGTGGGGGCCTGGCTGAAAGAAAGGAGAACTCCCAGTGTATGAGGCTTCAATGAGAAAGCCACCTTTCCACCGGGCTTCCGGACACTGCCTGCCATTTGCTTTGAGCGATAATTACAGCCCTTAATGTTCTTCCCCTGGCTTCTCATTAGCTTAAGGTATCCACAAACAAACTGCTGGGCTTCCCACACCTCCTCGCCCAGGGGCTTCTGGTCCCTTTCTCTCCCTCTCTTTCCCTTCCTTCCTTCCTTCCTTCCTTCCTTCCTTCCTTCCTTCCTTCCTTCCTTCCTTCCTTCCTCCCTCCCTCCCTCTCTCTTTCTTTCCTTCCTCTCTCCCTTCCTCCCTCCCCTTCCCTTCCTCCTTCCCCCTCCCTCTTCCTCTCTTCCTTCCTCCTCCCCCTCCTTCCCTCCCTCCCTCCCTTCCTCTCCCCTTTCCTCCTCCCTTCTTTCTCCCTCCCTTCCTCCCTCCCTCTCATCCTTCCTTTCTTTCTTTCCTTTCTTTTTCTTTCTTTCTTTCTTTCTTTCTTTCTTTCTTTCTTTCTTTCTTTCTTTCTTTCTTTCTTTCTTTCTTTCTCTTTCCTTCCTTCCTCCCTCCCTGTCCCTCCCCCTCTCTTCTTTCCTCCCTCCCCCTCTCTTCCTCCCTTCTTCCCTTCCTCCTTCCCCCTTCTTCCCCCTCTTTTTCCCCTCCCTTCCCCCCTTTCCCCTCCCTTCCTCCCACCCTCCCTGCTTTCCTCCTTCCCTCCCTCCCTTCCTCCTTACCCTTTCCCCTCTTTACCCCCTCCCTTCTCTCTGCGTTAGGAAAGGAACCCAGGGTTTCATGCATGGAGGCAAGTTCTCTGCCACCCCTTGACCCCCTTTCTGGCTTTTCCCAGCAGCTCCCGGGTCCAGCTGTCCCTAGAGGCTGCGCTGGAGATTCGCTGCCCTCTGTGTTGTACTACCCAGCTGTCAGTGGAGGATTATCTGAGTTTCTCCCAGCAGGCCGGGCCTGGCAGTTCTTAGCCAAGTCTTTCACCTCAGCACCTTGGCCAGAGTCTGGCAAAATTGCGGTGGTGCGTGCGCGCGTTGTATTAGTTGAAAGTCACTGTTGAGCCGCTGCCCAGTTAATCTTCCTAAGATGCCTCTATGGCAGACGCCAGTACCCTCTCTCCATCGCCCACAAGCCAGGGCGGCCTCTGTACGCTGATGCTCCAGGGCTTGTGGGCCTGGGCCCGTTCCGGGTCTCTCATGGTCCTGCTCGGGGTCTCTCGTGGTCCTACTTGGAGTCTCTCGTGGTCCTCCTCGGGTCTCTCGTGGGCCTGCTCGGGGTCTCTTGTGGTCCTTCCTTTGTGTTCTACTCCTTGGCAGTTTTCCTCGGTCTACTGTGACCTGACCTTTGCCATGGTGATTCTCTCCATGTGGAACCTTCCACACTCCCTCCCCCAAAGCTTCCCCATTCTCAAGCCTCATTTCAGGAGCATGTTCAGCCCCTCTGAATGGGGTTCAACTGCTCAGAGTCTGAAGCATTCTGATAGATCTGGAACCAGATCTCAAAGCCAAAGCTCCTCAACTACAATCACCGGGATCTATCTTCTATCTATCTATCTATCTATCTATCTATCTATCTATCTATCTATCTATCTACCTACCTACCTATCTATCTACCTATCTACCTATCTCTATCTATCTATCTATGAAAGAGAGAGACAGGGTCTTGCAGACAAACTTGATGGTACCAGCCTATAATCCCAGTTCCTGGGAGGCTAAAGTAGGAGGATCACAGACTCAAGGCCGACCTCATGGGGGGGAGCAGATACAGACTGACTGACTGGCTGACTGACTGTCCAGGCTGGCCTCCAGTGTACAGCATTCAGTCTCAAGTGATCCTCCTGCCTCAGCTTTCTGAGTAGCTGAAACTACAGATGTGTGTCACCCGTCCAGCTAGGTGTGTGTGGGGGGCTTTTGAAGTGTTTCTGTCCCGCTCATTGTTCTTCCAAATCTCCCATTGCCCTTAGGGTGAAATCCAAGCCTGGATCTAGGGAAACCTGCAGCCCTGCAATTATCTCCCCTTCAAACTGGGCTCTTTGCATAGAGGCACGAAATTTCCAACCAATTCTAATCACTCATACTTCCCCTTGAGTGTCCAGACTTTTGCCCATGGCTGTCTCCTCTGATTGCAATGCTACCTCCTCATCTTCCCACATCACCTACTTCTGGGTGGCACATCCTTTGGGAAGACCGCCTGGGTCCACAGGGGCTTCCTCTTCTCTTCTGCTTCTATACCCCCCTGAAATACAGAATTGGAACATGGCTGTGCCCCCAAATGAACCCGTGTATGGAGGGAAAGGTCTGTGTCTTACTCCATTCCTAGTACTTAATAAAAGCTTAGTAGCTATTTAGCAATTTCACCTGGTTGCTAAGGTCCTTTTCCCCTGAATAAGACGACAGAGCTGGCTAGCTGGTTAGAGCTGTCCCCAGGCTCTTGAAAAGACAGAACAGAAGGAACATCTGGAGACGGTGGGTGCTAGGCTGCTGGGCATCTCTGCAGAGGAACATCGTCTATGACCTGTCTACTTCCCATCCCTCTATAACCAGGTTTCCAGAGCCATCTTTGTCTCAGGCTATAACAGACCCAATACTCTGCATGTCTTGTCAGTGACAGCAGGCATAGGAGAGGCAGGGACCCCCACCTGGGGTCCCCCCCCCCCAGTCCCTTAACCCTTGTGCGTTTCTTTCCACAAAGAATTCAGCCTCTCTTCTGTCCCCTGAAGGCTGTTTTCAAAATCACACCCTGATGCAGACAAGAGTTTTATTTACAAGGAAATCTTGGCAGGATCTTGACTTGTTAGTAGAGTAGGGGTGGGGGAGGGTGGTGAGAAACAAAAATAGTTGAAATGATCACACTTTCTGAAGCCGAGATGAAAATTGGTGTCTATAGCAAACTCACCTAATTAGGGTGGAACTAATTTCCTTCTGTGTTTAAGAGGAGCAGTCGCTGCTGGGTGAGATGGTCACAGGTTGGCTTCTGGGGCTGCAGGCTGCAGTTGTGTTTGCCTCACAAGATTAGAGCTTTAACTGCAATCTTGCTGAAGAGAAGGCGGCTCCCTTTCTGATGGTGGGTCGTTGAGAGGGACAAAGCTGATGAGAAGAAGCCTCGGTGCCATGGGGGGAGGGGGCTGTCCTGGTGAAGGTGAGGAGAGACAGGGAGATTGCATCGGAAGTCAACCCCTAAGCCTTCTGTGGGAAGCTGGCACCTGCCTCAGCTATATGCACACCTCCTCCTTAGGGGAGACGGTCTTTTCTGACCCCACCAAAGCCACTGCAGGGTAACTGCCTCCCCAACACCTTTTCTTCCTTAAAGATCCCTTGCTATTTTGCTAACTTCATTCCTATCTTCTAGTTCCTTCTCTGCCCATCTCCCTGGCGGGACACTTTTCTGGGTTGAACTTGACCAAATATAGACCGGACAGTGCACACAGCTAGGGGCTTGGGACCCCAGACCCACTGACTTCTCCCACTCCTAGGCTTCCTGACCCCCCAGGTCCTGAAACAGCAAGTGAATTAAGACCTAAGGGTGACTGGTGGGGGGATCTAGTCCTCCAACATCCCACCCCCAATTAAGTCCTAGTTAACCCTGTCGTTGCCAACCTAGACCAATGATTGCTTCTGTCTTCACCACACCATCTGCCACCTCCAGGGGATCATTAGCCCGGCCGGGTGTGTGTGTGTGTGTGTGTGTGTGTGTGTGTGTGTGTGTGTGTGTGTGTGTGTGTGTGTGTGTGTGTGTGTGTGTGTGTCGGGGGTTGGGGGGGATGAGTGCAGGTGGCTGGTAACTCGGTGGAGGGCAGTGAGTGAACCCCCCCTTCGGCCTGCGCGGAGCGGCCCGTAGCCCGTCAGTCCCGCCGCAGCCCTCCCTGCTCGCGCTGCGTGGCTCCGACCGCCCGGGCCCCGGCGGCGGCGATCCAGGGAGGCGGGGGCCCCGCGAGCAGCCCCGCCCCCGCCCGCGCGCCGCCCCCGAGGAGTCCGCGGAGAGGAGGAGACGCCGGCGCAGAGCGGGGGCCGCACGGAGCGGGAAGGGAGCGCAGAGAGCGGCGGGGCCGGGCTGGCCCAAGGGCGCCCTCGCCTCGGAACCGAGCGCGGGGGCCGCGGCGGAGGCGGAGGCCGGCGGCGCAGCGAGCGCGAAGTTTGGCGGCGGAGGGCTGGGCGTCCCGGGGTCGCGGGGAGGCGGCGCGGGGGGCCAGGGCCATGGGGGCGTCCGCGGAGGCGGCGCGGTGCGCACTGAGCCCCCGGAGCGGAGCGGCTGCTGCGGCGCAAAGTTAGCCCGGCGCCCCGGGACGAGCGCCGCAGCTGCGGGACCTCACCAGGGCCATGGGCGAGCACCCCAGCCCCGGCCCCGCGGTGGCCGCCTGTGCCGAAGCGGAGCGCATCGAGGAGCTGGAACCCGAGGCCGAGGAGCGGCTGCCCGCGGCACCGGAAGACGTGAGTGCCCCCTCCTCCGCCCGGCAAACTTTCTGGGGGGCTTCATGGGGTGAGCTGCTCCCGCCTCACGGCCCCCGGGGGCCACTTGGAGGTTTCAAGGTGAATCGGGAGCGTCCGGGATGGGCCGGGTCCCGGCGAGCGGGAGGGGGCGGAGGGACCGGTTTCCCCCCACTGCCAGCGCGCGCCACCCGCATGCCCCCACTCGGGTTCCCGCGGCGCCTCTGCGGGACACAGCCCAGGCCGCAGCGCCGAGTACCTGTCGGCCGCGGAGCCCCCTCCCCGCGGCTGGTGCAGTGCCCGGGACACGGCGTTTTCCTGCAGAGGCGGCCGCGTCACAGCAGTGACTCCCCCTCCTCTCTCGCGACCTGAGGACTCTCTGAGCCCAGGGAAGGAGCGGGCGCCGCAGAGTCCCTGGCCTCTGACGGCGCAAACGGATCTGGACTCCTTGGGTCCTAGATTAGCTCCCGCCGGGCACTTGCATTTTGGCGACACTGATTGCAATTCAGACTGGCCCCTGTCGCTGAACCCGAGCCGGAGCTGAGAGAAACGGGAGAGCTGAGAGCCGCCTTGCTCCCAGCAGGGGGCCCAGGAGTCTTTCACCGAGTGTGTGCCGGGGAGGGTCGCCTGGGGAGGCTAGGAATGAGTTATCCCAAAGGGCTTCCCTGCCATCTGCTGCTCCGGGTCTCCGGTCCGCGGTTCTAAGAGCCGGGAATGGATCTGGCACTGGGAGGCATTGTTTAAGCTTTTCCCTTAAAAATGGGCAGCCACCCTGCCCAATCCCCTCCCTTCCCACAGAGTAAAAGCAAAGCCAGCCCCCAACCTGCAGAACCAAAGCCAACAATTCTGCATGGGCCGTGGAGTTTAAACATCTCTGCCTCTTTTGTGATTAAACCTGTCACTTCCTTCTAACTCCTGAGTCTCATGTATTCACTACTTGGACTCAGCTTTGGAAACATTTGGTAGCACCGCCAACGCCACAAAAATAATGCTTTTGCAGTGAGTTCTTCTGAGTCAGGTCCTCTAGCCGGCACTGTCCCAGGGAATAGTTTCTGGACAGTCCTAGTTGTGAACATAAGTTGTGAACATTTAGGTAGCAGAACTTGTCAGATGCCGGCAGACAGACCTCTTCAGAGCCATCCCTGCTCTCATTGGGGTGTCCCAAACCAGGGACACCCACTTTGCTTTCCCATCTCTCTCCACTCTGAGTTCCCGGTCTTTGCTCATTGGGCTCTTCTGGTAGCTCTGACTCCTGAGCTGCATGCAGCAGCAGCAGCAGCAGCAGCATCTGGGAGGTGATGTCAGAAACCTCAGGGGGCTGCAGAGAGCTTGGTGATAAGTGTGTCTTTCTCTTCTCTTCTCTCCTGCATGGCCTCACTCTCCACAGCACTGGAAAGTCCTGTTTGATAAGGTATGTGAGCAGTTAAATCCCCTTTCCTCCTATCCCTTCCTGAAACCAATTTCAGTCTCCCTGCCTGCGTGGGCTCCCCTAGCTCCCTGATCCTGAGAGGATGACGTGGGGTGGAGGCGTGGCTTAGTTCATCTATCTGAGTGGCTGAGCAACACTGTGTTCCAGGTATCTGGAGACTGCATGGACTTCCTGAGAGAATCCCTCCCTCTCTCCTCCCAGCTCCCTCTGCAGCATGGCTGAGTTTACACTGTATAGGAATTAGGCATCATTGAATACAAAGTTTCCTGCATGAAAGGGGTGTGCAGCAGGAGGCTGGGGAGGTGGGGGAAGGACTTTAATTAACCATCTAGCTCCCTTTCTGCTCCCATCTTCACAGATCCATGGCCCCCACAGAAGTAAAATCTCTGCCATCCTGGGGAGGGGAGGGCTTACTCACTATATGGGCTTTTTTGAAGACTGATCATGTTTCTTGGATTGTGCAGGCTGGATGGACAAATGCTAGAAGGTTACAAATGGAAAACGGAATGCAATTATTTGCAGTACCTGGAGTTTAGGATTAAGGCATGGGGTTAGAAGTGCCACCTGTTAGGTATGAATCTGGATCTTCAGCCAAGAGGTAGTTCTCTTTTTTGCTTGGGACTCGGGTGTTACTGGGTATTCCTGTTTCCTTCCCTCCTTGTCCCATAGTGCAGAAAGAGGAGAGGTAGGAGGCGTCCCAGGACGGGTGAATACTAAACACTTCAGTCCTGAACTGGGAATAACAGTGGCATGATGTACGTGCAACTTTAAGAGATCGGTCTGTTTAAGCAGGTTGGTGTGGTGGTGCCTGCTTGTAATCAGCAGCTGGAAGGTAGAGGTGGAATGTCAGGAGTTCGAAGTCACCCTCAGCTACCTAGCCTGTTCCAGGCCAGCCTGGCATACAGGAGAGCCAGTGTCAACCCAGGGAAGGAGGGGAGAGAGAATGAGAATGACATTTAGGCTTGAGGAAATGGAAATGCATTAACTCAGAAGACTTGGGGGTGGGGCTAGAAAAATGTGTCTTGAAGCAGACATTTATTAAAAGCATGGAAATCTTGGAAAGTTTTTGTAGCAGTGGTGTTGCAGGATCCAGGTGATGCTACAAAGATACTTCAGTGTTGGGCTAGAGGGGAGATGGATGCAGGAACAGGAGAAACTAGCCAGCAGCTGCTGCAGTGAACACAGACAAGACCTTGATGCTAGTCAGCTCTTCATTACCATGATAAACACCTAATTCATAAGGAGAAAAGGTTTGATTTGGCTCAGAGTTTTGGAGGTTTCAGTACGTGACTCGCTGGCCCCCTTGCAGTCATTACAGAAATAGGTCGTGTAGCAACAACCACTGACCTCATGATTGTGGGACCAACTGGGAGAAACTGGGCTCCCACGGTCCCCTTCCAGCCATCATCCCCAGCGACCTAGAGATCTCCTCCTAGACTCATGCTCTTAAAGCTTCCACAACCCCTCCCCCCAGTAACTCTAAGCTGGGGATCAAGCCTTCAACTCGTGTCACTCAGAAGGTGACAATGAGAATGGAAAGAGATTTGATGATAGGAGAATGAGAAGATATTAATAGACCTGAGTAGCTGAGGGGAACCACAGCCTTAGCTGAGATTCTGAACTGAAGAGGAAAGGGAAAAGAGGGGAGTGGGGAGGAGCAGAAAGGGGCAACTTTAGTTTCAGACAAGTTTAATTTGAAGAGCCAGTTAAATACAGTTGCCCAGTGGGACCGAACTTGTGCACTTACAGAGCAGAAGATCCGGCAGGCCCGGTGGGGGGGGGGAGGGGAAGATGGGGTGTTATCACCCGCCGGGTCAGGCTTCCATCCTGACAGGAGAGAACATGTCTCTCTCTCTTTGTTCCCAGTGCCACCCACTCTCCCACCGGTCCCTGAGAGTATTGTGACTGCTGCCCTAAGGCACAAGGGAGCCACCCTCCTGCTGCCAATGCTATGCTCCCACCAGGCTACCAGCCCTTCACACCTCCTGCCAGATTTAGCATTAGAACCTAGGACAATGTGTATCATGCATTCTCTCCCCCACCCCCTGTGTCTTTCACATTTGACTAATTTCCTCTGCCAGTTTCTATGTGTGTTTATATTTTAAAGCAAACCATTTGGATGAATGGAAGGGAACATTCAGTGGGAAGAACTTGGGAGTTGGAGAGCAGCTGCAAGCAGAGAGAAGGTGTAGCACGCAGTATTAACTGGCAGTCCACAAAGTTCCATTGGAGGGAGGTCCCAGGCATCGCAGAGAACACCCTCCTGCTGGGGGGAAGTCCACTCTGAAATCATTCTAGGCTGGGGATGTAGCTCACCAGGAGAGCAATTTGCCTAGCATGTGTGAGGTTGTGGGTTCAATTCCCAACTTTGCAAAGAAAATCTATCATCAAATCATTCAGGACAGACAGGATGAAGCTGGGAAAGAAGCTATGAGGGCTTGCTTGGGCCATTCTTTGTGTGTGCCTGTGTGTGTGTGTGTATCAGAGGGCAGTGTGTCCCTGTGGAGGACCAAGGGTGACTTCGGGAGTCATCTTGCATTGCTTCTACCTCCTTTTTTGCTTCACTCTGGGATTTCCCAGATTCAGCTCCACCAGGGCCTTAAGTGCAGGCTGCCACTGGTTCTGCCTGGGAACTCAGGACCTTCTGCTTTTGAGGCAGAGTCTTAACCCCCAAACCATCTCTCCAGCCCACTTGGGCCATTTTTACAGTAAGTTCTGCCTGGTTTCTGCTCCCCAACTCTCTCGAGGATCTGAGGTCTGATTCTTCCTTCCTTTGCGTGTAAGGATCACTTCTCTTGGGCATGGCTTGGACTCTGGCCCAAATACAGTCTCTGCATTTACCATCCTGCTCCTCGAACCCTTTCTCCAGCAGGAAGAGCAAGTGTGATGCTCCTCCAGTGGACCTCTGACAGGTCTTCAGAAGGGTGGCAAGTGGTCCCAAAAGGTTTGCGTTCCTGCCTCGTCTTCTGGGTCTGACTGAATAAAAACAGGGGCCGGGGAGGTGGTTCAGTGGGTAAATGCACTTGCTGTGGAATCCTGGAAACCTGAATGTTTAGAGAAGAAAACCAACTCCCAAGGATTGTCCTCACATGTGCCTATGTGTGTGCACACTGTGTACACACACAAAAAAAATTAAATAAAAAGTTTTTAAAAAATAGATTTTTGAGGCTGGGGAAATAGATGAGTCAGAAAAATGTGGAGGAAAATCACTACAATAGCCTGCACTTCTGGTCCTGAAAGGCGGAGCCTGGGAAACCCCAGAACAAAGCAATTTGGAGGTAAAACAATCCATGATTCCCGAAATCACTCTTGGGTCTCTACAGCACATACACACTTACGTGTACTTTGTATAAATACTCAGCAACACACACACACACACACACACACACACACACACACACACACACACACAAAGAGCTAAATTTTAGCCATTGGTAAACTTGGTACCCACGGGAAGAAAGTTTATTTGGGAATGGCAGGAAGGCTGTCCAACTTTTTTTCCTGCAGAAATAGACAGCCTTGGGCTGGAGAGATGGCTCGGGGGTAAAGCCTCTGCCTTACAAGCAGAAGGTCCTGAGTTCAGATTCCTGGTCCCATGTAAAAACGTCAGGCATAAATGGCGTGGCCTGCACTTCAGCCCTGGAAGGTGGAGTCTGGGAGCTTCAGAGCAAAACAAAGAGGAGGTAGCACAATCTAGGGTGATTCCCAAAGTCACCTTGGGCTTCCACAGGCACACACAGTGCCCTCTAATACACCCCCACACAGACACATACGTAAAAATAAATAAATAAAATTTGGAACTAGATAGTCTTGAAAGGCCAAACTACTTATTGAGTTATTGGGACATGCAGGTCACTTATGGTACATGAATTTACCACAGGCTGTACTGGTGCTATTAGGGTCAAAACATAGGCCCTGAAGCTAATCTCCCAGCCAGGAAAGTAGATATGTGCGGCTGTTCCAGTGTTCCCATAGAGCATAGACTCAATGTGAGGCAGCTCTGATGGGCTGCTGGGGCGGGATCTATGGTTTGGAGATAGAGAAACCTGGGTTCAAGTCTTAACTGATTTTGTGGAGTAATTATATTAATTCTACATCAACTTCTTTCCCAGTAAAATGGGGACAGTCATCTTTAATTCCAGGGTGACCATGAGAATTAGGTGTATTGAAAGTCACTTCACAATACCTGATTCCTAGTGGACACCTGACAAATAAAACTTTCATATACATTTTTTTTACTATAAGAGAGAGAATAGGAGAGAAAGTGGGTGCGTGTGCACAGAGCACACGGTGGAGGTCAGAGGACACCTTTTGGGAATTGGGTCTTGGTTTCTGTCATGTGGGGATTGAACTGAAGTTGCCAGGTTTGTGTGCAGGTACCTTTATCCTCTGAGTCATCTTGTCTGTCCCACATACGTCCTTTTAAAAAAACTTATTATCCACAGTGCTCATGTCGTTGATGTCAGAGGACAACTTTATATGGCTGGTTCTTTCAATTCACTTTAACATGGGTTCTGGTGATTGAACATGAGCTTGTACAGAAAGTGCGTTTACCCTCCGAGCCGTCTCACTTGACCCATCCTCCTGGTCCTTGACTCATGTGTCTTTTGTGGTAATGTTTGCCTGTAGTCCTAGCACTTGGGAGGTAGAGGCAGGAGGACAGAATTTCAAGATCATGGGCTGGAGAGGTGGCTCAGGGGTTAAGACGCTGCCTCACAAGGTCCTGAGTGCAGATCCCAGGTCCCGTGTAAAACACCAGGCGGAAACAGCGGTGGCCTGCACTTCCAGCCTTGGCAGGTGGAGCCTGGGAAATCCCAGAGCTAAGCTGAGTGAATGAATGAATGAATGAATGAAAATTTTTAAAAAGTAGAAGCAATCCAGGATGATTCCTGAAGTCACCCTTGGTTCTCTACTGGGACACACAGTGCTCTCTGATATACACACACACATACAATAAACCAACACAATAAATACGTAAAATTAAGAATTTCAAGGTCCTCTTCAGCTATGTAGGGAGTTCAAGGCCAGCCTAGGGATATGTGATGAGACCCTGAACAGAGGGTGTGGGGAAGGGGGGGACTAGGGAAGGGCTTCTGAGGCCAGCAGATTTTTCCAACTTTTCCTTTTCTCAGTATGTCTGTCTCCTGCCCAGTCTCTTTCTTCTCTTTCAGCCTGGGGAGGAGGCTGCCCCTGACCTGACCCAGGCATCTCCCTCATTTGTAGTCTTCCTGGAAGCTGGCTTGGGCAAGGAGTAGGGTGGATGAAACTGCTGAATGGATTAGCAAGGGTCCAGGGAGATGCTGCGTTGGCCTGGCCCTGATTACACAGGATTAACCAGAAGAGCTGGGTTCCCAGAAACGGCCAATCTCATGGGGTTAACTGGAGCCCACCGTTGGGCTCTGTTTCTCAACCCTTTATCAAGTGGTCTTCAGGTCCACTTGCTTCTATGCTGCCGTTCATCCTTTGATTCCTGACTGCTCACAAAAAGTGCATTCAGTAATGGTTTCGAGTTAGGTAGGGCCAAGGGCTCTGAGTTCATCCATTGCCTGGCTCTTGGCATGTTATGTCTACACAAGTCTGAGTGCCCGACAGGTGGAACTACAGCCCTGCATCTGGGCTTAAGGTGTCCTCTTTAGAAGCAGCCCCTTCCCACAGGGTGGTAGTGCTCCTGTCCACTCCGGCTCTCCATGTGTGGCTACTGCCACTTCATAGATATAGTTTGTTAGTAGGTCAGTGGAAGTATCTTGTCCAATCTGCTCATTTCACAATTGAGGAAAGAGAGGTCAGTGATCTTCTGAAGTCCCTTGGTGTGATGGTGCCAGAGGGTCTGTATGCTTGCTACCAGGCCCAGCAGACCAACCTTCCTTTCCTTCCTTCCTTCCTTCCTTCCTTCCTTCCTTCCTTCCTTCCTTCCTTCCTTCCTTCCTTCCTCCCTCCCTCCCTCCCTCGCTTCCTTCTTTGCTCCCTTCCTCCCTCCCTTCTTCCGTCCTTCCCTCCCTCCCTACCTCCCTCCCTTCCTTCCTTTTCTTTCTCCTGCTCACTTGGTGCCTTGCATGGTAGGCAGGCGGAAGGGGAGAGAGATGAAGCAGGTAGGTGGTCAGAAGGTTCTGCCTCCACAGACAGTGGGCAAGTCTCCCCAAGCCACAGACTTCTCATGGCGACTGTAGTGTAGTAGCTGTCCTGGCATTGTGAGGCTGGACCAAGTAGAACTCTTGATCCTACCGAAGAGCAGCTGGTGAGTATTGTTTCATGCGACTGTCATGAAAAGAAATGATGACCCTGTTTCCCAGATGGGCACGGACAGGTGATTGGTCAATTCAGGGCTTGGATTAAACTGAGCTATCCCCCCAGTCCCACTGGGCTGTCTGCTCTAGGCAGAAGCTAGAAAACTACATTCCTTCCTGAACTTTCTAGAGAAGAGAGAAGAAGGTTTTGGCAGAGGCTGACTGGCTGTGTTGATGCCGAGAGCTCCTCCTCCACTCACCTTGCTCTGGTTTCCAGCTGGGCGGAGCCAGGCCTTCTCTGGGCCTGTTGGTCTTTCATTGATATTTACTTATTTATTTATTTAGAGACAAGGTCATGCTTTAGAGCCCAGGCCGACTTCAAATTCTCAGTCCTTCTGCTTCACCGTCTTAAGTGCTGGGTGTAAACAGGCATGTGCCTGCACACCGAGACCCTGGCTTTTCAGAAGCAAGGTACAGGTGCTGCATTGGTAAAGTTTCTTTGAGAAAAAGCAAACATTGTCTACTGTGTGCACGCATGTCTGTCATCTCATTGTAATTTCTGTAAGCTTGGTCTTATAGAGAAGGACCTTTCGAGGCTGGAGTGGGAGGGGCTTCCCCAAAGATCTAGAGCAGATGAGCCTGTGCAGTGGGTGTGTGAGAAGGTTAAGGGGGGAAGGGGCGGGCGCCCAAGGCTTCTTCATCCTGCCCACCTGCTTCTCCTGCCCTCCCCTTCTCCTGGATTGCACAGCTGTCTGTGTTCAGGAAACAAGAGCGACTCTGGAGGCTTCCAGAAAACCAACGGGGCACCAGGGCTTAGGTTGAAGGGGAGAGACCTGGCAGATGTGACCCCCCACCACCACCACCACCACCACTGTTTCTGCCTGTGGCTCCCTGGAGGCTCCTGGCTTTATGGCTATGGTTTTGGCTGTGGTTCCCCAGGTGGCCCTGGCAGGCTGGGCCAGATGACTCAGCCCGGGCACTACATCTGTTCCTGGTCCCCGAGGGCACTGCCTGTGAGTCACAGCCTCGTCCACCCCCTCAGCCTGTGACGTGGACCAGGCAGAGGAGGGAAGTTTTGGGAGGTGGTGCCAAAGCAGAAGTGGGGTCTTCTGAGGCAGGCTCTCAAGTGGGAAGGGCCAGCGTGCCGGTCCCTCGATGCCAGCCAATCCCAGCTTCCTGGATTCCGGGACAGGCAGGCCTGAGCCTTCTTTCCTCCAGGTGTTGGCAGAGTAAGCTTTCTGGAGGTGGCTACCTGTCCAGTCACGCCGACAGCCTGGATTTGGGCCAGAGTCCCCCTCTTCTCCGAGGGGGTGAAGAGTTCTGTTTCTCAACCAGCCTGCCAGCCCCGGCTCTTGGGATTCAGTTTTATTAACTATGATGCGCATAGAGAGGTGCTCGGGAGACAGGAGTCTTAGGGAGAAGACTTGTGAGGCCCAAGCTGCCTCCTGAGCCCCTGTGGCGCCAGCTAGAGGCACAGGAATAAGAGAGCAGTGACCTGGCTGAAGCTCGGGGCGCAGCTCTAGGATCTCCATCCAGAGTTGACAGGACGGGAGGCGTCAGAGCCTGGGTTTAGGACCTCCCTCGGAGGCTCGGGGTCTGCAGAGATATCCCCCACTTGCTCGCCTTGGAGCAGGTTTGATGGTATCTGTTCTCACGTGGGAGAGCTGTGGTCAGGTTGGACATCTCCGAGTGCCCAGTGTCCGCATCTGCTAAATGGGACTAGTCACACTTAATCGGGTTTGGCGTGAGAATCAAAAACATACGCGTCTTGTGAAAGTCAGCGTTTCCAAGTCGGAGGGAGAAGGTCACGGGAAGGGCGTGAGGTGGTTTTCTCTCAGAGGCAGATTAGCATCCTCTTTGCTCCCGTCACCTGGCCTCCTGACCTTGCCAGCTGCAGCCCGGACTTAATTTATGGGGCTGTAAATATCCTTGAATGGGCCAGAGTTCCTGGCGGGCTCTGGAGTGCTCGGTGGGGACAGCTCTTCCGAGGCATAGACCCCTGGGCAGCCTCGTTAATTCACTGTTCTGAGAAGCTGGATAATGAAGCAAAGGAGCCCACAGATGGGGGGCACCCCACCCAGCCAAGAGGGGCAGCTGTCTAGCTACATTCTACACACACTGACTATTTCTCGGAGCTCATTGATGGACAGATAAGATAGCGAGGATGGATGGGGGTGGGAACTTGTCTACATTACGGATTCCCATCTTACAGATGGAAGTCTTCATGAGAGGCAGCTAGTTTCTTGGCCCCAGGTGACTGCCTGAGGATCTCCGGTTCTCTCTGAGGTCCCGAGCCTCTTTCTGATGTAGAAGACAAGAGGGACGTCCCAGGAGCAAGAATCCATACGCTGGGAGCAGAAACCAGACATACACTTGTCCTAGAAATGCAGTCCGTGCAAGTCACAAGTGCGTAACAGATACAACATAGACGGGTTCCCCTTTGCTCATGCCTCATTACCGCGGTAAATCCTGAAGCCTGGCCCAGAGCCGGGAGGTGAAACCAGGCTGCTGTCCTGGGTGCTGAGCAGGCAGATCTCTGCTCCGGAGCGGGTTTGTTCCCTGAGAGAGCTCCTCGGTGGCCCCATTAGACCCGTCACTACTTTCTCACTCTCTCCTGGGAGCTGGTGTCCCCAGCCAACCTTCTAGCTCTGCTGGAGGTCTCTAGCATAGTGTCAAGCTATCTTGAGCGACAGTGCCACTCAGGAGCTGCCAGCGAAAGGCTGGGTCTCCAACCTGCCTGACAGAGAGGTCTGGATTTTTTCCAAAGGAATTGGACTATGGGCCCATCCATAAAAAGTATTCCACGCCATGTTATTGTGGGGGAGAAAAGACGTGACCAGAGGTCAAGTTAGGAACATGCAGGGCTGAACTCAATCTGTAACGGGTTTCTCCATTGCAGAACCCTGTAGAACTTACTTGATCACTTGTATCATCTAAAAGATGGAAAAGGAGGCCGCTCTTTGGCCTGATGTGACCCCCGCCCACACACACACACCTCATTACCAGGAGATCCCTGGGAAGGGACTTTGTCCCAACACTCAAAATCTACCCTTACCTCCTGAACCTTATTCCAGGGTTTCATGAAGCACAGACTGGGAAAATCCTGCACCAGGGATTATATCTCATGCAGCTGAACAGGAAAGAGGAAAACAAGGGATGCAAGTCTGAGGCCAGTGGGCCCAGTGGAGGAACCTCAAGTCCATCCAGCTGCTTGACCCTGTTCTGTGTTGTTCCCCCTTGCTCCTTTTGGTCTCTGTTTGCTTGCTCATCCGTACAGGGAGGGTAACGTCTGTCTGGTCGCAGTGACGGCGATGCCAGTGCCAGTGGATTCTTAGCAAGCATGCGTTAAGTGGGTGGGTGGGAGACTGGCTAGGGTCTTTTAGCTCCTTAGCCACAGCATCCTAGTGATAGGAGAAAGTCCTGGAGTCTTCTGCCTGGGTGCGGATGTTATCTGCACTTACTACCACCTGTACAGACTTGAGCGGATCAGCTCCCGGTAGCTACTTCCCTACCTCACCTAGAAAACAGCTAGTAATTGTAAATACCTTGTAAGTTATTCTGAGCTTTAAGAGGTGGGGAGAAGGGGATGGCCACCCATCGTAGAGTTTGCCAGCCAAGTTGAGACACTTCGAGAGTGAAGGGAGCAAAGTTAATCATGTCTGGAGAATGGGTGTAAACCAGTTACAATCTTGGGCAAACTAAAGTATAGTACCTGGGGTCCCCACAAGGCAGTACCTGATACCAAACAAACTTTCCAATATATATCAGTCATTTTACATTGCTCACCTGGGCAGTAGGCAGGAAGCCTGTGCAGAAATACATGAATAGATTCAGAATGGAGGGCCAGCAACCCCCTCCCTGCCATCTCTGGGCTGCGGAGGCCCCTCAGCCTTGGCCATTCTACAGTGCCTTTTAAAAACCCCTGAGATTTCTTCCAGCTGTTTTTGGGTTTTGTGTGTTTTTTACTGTTCTGATTTTTTTTTTTTTTTTGGAGACAACATTTCACATGCCCTAAGCTGGCTTCAGCTCTCGATGGTCTCTCCCCACCTCTCAAGTACTGGTGTGACAGGTGTGTGCCCACACTCTGCCCTCCTCCCAGCTATCTGGACCCTGATTTATGAGTCCCTAGCCCACCATCCTGCTAAATGGCAGTCGCTCATCTCACTCTCCATCTACCCTTCGATGGTTCCAGGACTCAGAATGAAGTCAGCTGCCCCCAAGGGCTGAACGAACTGTTCATTTCTCTACCCCATCTCTCTTTATGCGCTGGGAGGGATAATAGTCCCTCTGAGGGTAACACTTCACTGACAGAGAAAGCAAGGTGGCGTGGTTGAGGGAATGACCTTCAGTGGCCCTGAAGCTGGCTGGGAGCTCCTACCCAAGCTCCCATTTTACCCTAAAAAGGGAAAGGAGAAAGAAGCCCTAGATGTCACAGCACAGAGAATTTTGTGGGTCCTGTTCCCAGCTTAGGTGGGCTAAGTGGCCCAGGAAAGGGTGGAGGGTAGAAATTGGCAGAGCCTGTGTGTGGCCTCAGACTGGGGCGATCTGGCCACCTAGGGGATTAAGAGCCAGAGGGTTGGACATTGTGGGATTCAAAATCCCCTTGGAGCCTCTTTTCAAGACTGAAGCAGGTGGGTGGGATTGTGGGAGGGCCGCCTCCTTGTTTAAAAAAAAAAAAAAAAGGCCTTTCTCCTCTTCTGGAGCTGAATGTGGACTCCATCCATCTCCCCCTCAGTACAAACCCTTCCCAGTGCCCCAGTGCAGGGCCCCATCCTGAAGGTAGCTGGGGACCTACCCTAGCTGCGTTTCTCTCCTTCCCCCCTCCCCCATTCATTCTTCAAGCTGCTCCGCTAACCACCCCCAGAGATACGGAGACTGACCAGCTCTGGCCAGGCTGCCTGCGACCTGTGCTGTTCCTGCTTCATCCCTCCCTGCCACTCGCTCGAGTGGTGAATCCCCCCTGGAGTGCCATGAGAGGGGCACCATCGGCCTCTCCTGCATGTGACTGACAAGGAAGTTAAAGGCCTTGCTATCCCCCCCCCAAAAAAAACCTCCAAGTCTCAGGGAAGGTAGCAGGTACCCAAACCTCTCAAGGGACCTTCATTTGAATAAGGCAGTGAGACTGGACCCCCCAGTGAGCTGCTGCCCTGGGTTGGATTCAGCCCACTCTACAGATGGTGCATTTGAGGTTTATTCTGCTACTAGAGAAACAAGGACGTGGCTTTCCTTGTTCCTTGCCATCCCGCCCTAGGGGTCCAGCAGCATTCAGAAGCTCCCAGCTTCCTCTGGGGAATGGGACCTCTGACTGCCTTATGGCTTGCACTCCTTCCTGACCCCCTCCTCGTTCTCTCTCCCTTCCTTGCTCCATTGGGTGCCCCATGCCGGCTGCCAGCCTGCCCTGGCCCTTGTCTTCTGAGGCATTGGATAGGAACATGGGTGAAGTCCCAGAAGACTGTCCTGTCCCTGTCCCCCTCCTCCCTCATCTCTCTGCCATCCTCTATTCCCAGAGGTCTCATTATTAGGGTAGTGGTGACCCCCCATTGTCTGGCCTGTCTAGCCTTGGCATGAAAGGTAGAGTTTTGGCAGAGAATGGAGACTCGGCCTGATTCCAGCTTTCTCTCTGCGGTGTAGATGGAGCCTGTAATGTGCTTGGGGCAGGCGGACAGAACGGGGTGGGGGCTGGGGCTGCGGAGCCACGGGGCAGCCAGCCCCTGTCACTAGGACGACCACAGCGGGGAACCCTGGAGAGGGGGGAGGGCCAGGAGGGGAGCAGGTGGTTCTTTGTCTGGTGCCTGATCCCAGCCCCCTATCTCATCTTCCGTTCAGGCGGCCCTGAAGAGGCCCCTGGGAAGAGGTTGGGGGCCCTGCTGCCAGCACATCAGCACATGCAGGACCACTGGGTTTCATCCCCTCCCCACGCGGGAGACACTCTATGCTGTGCAGCAGGCCTCTGCCCTTATAGGAGTCCGTAGCTGTCCAAGGATCTGAACCCAGCCCTGGGGTCTACTTGGGACCAGGCAAGGCCAGACCAGTAGAGATCCTTGTAGTGGAATCAGAGTGGGTCTTTATGTCAGAGGGGTGGAAGGGGTCCCGTCCACCAAGGAAGGAGGCCTCTTGCCAGCCATTGCAAGCTTCCTCTAAGCCATGTCCTCCTCAGAACGATAAAGAAGTTAGAACTATTGCTGTTTGGAGTTCTGTCTGGCAAAAATCTGTTCTGGGGAAGACCATGGATTTTTGCAGCCTGCACCTCTTCCAGGCTAGGGACACGCCCCAGCTTTGGGGTCCTTTGGCCTTGTTTCTGAGCAGCTGCTGGAGCTGAAGGTCCGTGGTAGCCAGTGATGGCTTCAAGGCCTGGCCGAACTGCCAGGTGTGCATTCCTGGCTCCGCCACTTGCCAGGCAGGTCATCTGACTTGCTGGCTCTGACTTGCTGGAAACTTCCCTCATCTGTGCTGCAGAGATCATAATAGCGTTTGCTCCACGTGTTGTAGGGTGTCAAGGAAGTCCCACACATAGAGTGTGTGAAAGCGTTCCGCCCCATGAAACACTGCAGACACTGGTGTTTCTGTTCATGAAGGCCTTTCTGGGTGCCCTGAAATACTTGATGGACAGAAGTCAGTAGGTGTCGTGCCTGAAGCTGCTATGTGGGGTGGAGGGTGTGGGGTCTTCAGAGACAACTGTTTTCAGGTTCCTGGGGAGAAGTGAAATAGTCTGTGACTGTGGCTTGTGTCTGCTGCTCTTAGATGGGCTTGGAAACGCTGCACACAGAGCCTGCTTTCTCCAAATAGCTCTCGGTAACCTACCCAGAGAAGGATGCCACATGGGCTCAGCCTTCCAGCTTCCCGCCCCCAGATGTCCCAATGCCCTCTGCCATTTATTTATTTATTTTTCAATACTGGGGAGCAGACTCGGACCCTCTTCGCACTGAGCAGGCACCTGCCTGTGAGCCTCTCCCGCCCCTCCACGGTCTCTTCAAACCTAAGCAACCCTGTGCAGTGTCTCCTGGGACACACTGGACCCCTGTGTGGGGAAATCTTTTCAAGCAGGAATGCTTCTTTAACCATGAGAAATGGGGTGTGATCTTCTGAGGGGTGGGGCGTGGCAAAGGGAGAGGGGGAAGTGTTAAGGCCTTTTTGAAATGAACCCAGGATACTTTCTGTGAAAAACCCGTACCTTTCTTTGTTCATCCGACAAATCCCAGCACCCAGGATGCGTGCTGTCAGCCTTTGAGGAGTTGTTGTCCAGCGAAGAGGAGGAAATAGCTAGAGACAGTATGTGGATGGAGAGGTGTCTAGGATACGGTGGAGCTATATTGTAAAAGAATAGTATAAAGTACACCTGTAGGCACTACCCCCCCAAAAAAATCACTTCCAAAGCAAAAGCAACAATGTGGCTTCAGTGAACATGCCAGTCACGTGTGGGTGTGAGGAGGATGCTGGGTGGGAGAGCAGAGAGGTGCAGAGGGCTTGGCCAGGTGGTGCACGCTCGTGCAGGGAATCTTGCTGCAGCCTCTAGCCTCAGCCTCTTGCTCCTCCCCAGCCTCTGCTTACTGAGCTCCATGCCTGCTTTCCTCTCCACAGTCAGGAGCAAGTGGGGGGAAGTCTGCGGACACAGCTTAGCGCTTGCCCAACATGCGTGAGGTCCTGAATGCAGCCCCCACTACCGTCCCTTCCCCTTTCCCCCCAAATCAGAACTGGACATGGAGGATCGGTGCAAGTTCCAGGTCAGCCTGGACTACACAGTGAGACACCGTTTCAAAGACACAAAGTGATAAGAATAAGGGGCTTGGGGGAAGTGCTTTCATCTCACTGTACCCAGTTTCCTGCTCCAAAAGAGATGTTTGGATTAATCCTGAACAGGGCCTTGGAAACATCCCAATACCATATGGACCCGTAAGCAGAGGGAGCCGGGGTAGAGACAGACCAGGGTCCCCACATTAGTCTGGAGGGGATGGGGCCCTACTCACCCCCTGTTCTCTGTGCTTTTCCTTCAGTTTGACCCTGGGAGCACGGGCTACATCAGCACGGGCAAGTTCCGGAGCCTCCTGGAGAGCCACAGCTCCAAGCTGGACCCACACAAAAAGGAGGTGCTCCTGGCTCTCGCCGACAGCCATGCAGATGGGCAGATCTGCTACCAGGACTTTGTCAACCTGGTGAGCACTGTAGCATTTCTCTGGGGGATGTGGGGGGCGGATATCACAGACACAGGAAATAGAATTAAGTTAAAGTGTCTCGATTGATAGCATTCGAAAAGTGAAGATTCAACCCAAGGGCCTACTTTCTCTTCTCTAGCTTCCGCCTTCTGTCTACCGGTCCATCCTGAAAGCAGCATCTGGCAAATCCAGTCCTTTGCATTGTGATAGCGAGGTGGCTGCCTGCACTATTGCTCATGACCTCAGGCCTCACCATTCAGACAGGCAGGCAAGCAGGCAGATGGACGGACAGACAGATAGTCTTTTTTGGTGGTAGGTCCTAATACAAGACCTAGGATTCCATCCCTTCTGGCCTGGGTGGGGACAGGAGGTTGTAGCGACGGATTGTCAGATGGATTGGAGCTGGGAGTGAGGTCATCTCCAAACTGAAGCGCTTGAAAGTAGAGATGGTCTGGCAGGAGGACGTACATCAGGCTAGACCTGCCAGGAATGGTGCAGTCAGCAGAAGCGCTCACCTTTCTTCATGTCATCCGTGGAGGACAAAGGCACTGCGTGAAGTCCGCTGCACTCCTCATGTTCAAGGCCTCCATGGCAGGGAAGCTACCCCAGGCCTGGCGTCTCGCCCCACACCATCTCTTGTGACAGGTGCCCAGACGGTGGTGGTCGTAATGACCTCTCGGCTGCGGGCTGCCACAGCCCAAAGGTCCCTGGGTTCGCAGGAGCTGCTGAGGGGTTCAGGAGTGGAGGAGTGTCTCCTCGTTCCGAGTAGCCCCATTGAACAAGCCTCCTAGAAGTCTGGACCGAGCTGAGCACAAAGATTCACAGGCTGAGACTTGGGGGTCCAGTAGTGACCCCAAGGAGCAGATGGGGACCTGCGTCCACATGGGCTTGTGCACCTGCCCAGTCTCGGGGCACAGCGAGGGCACCCTGGGCTAAAGAGGTGCGTCTCTTGCCCGGTGCCAGTGGAGCTGTCTGTGTGAGTTCTTGACATCAAGTGACGTGATCTGGGCATTTCAGTTCCATCTCCCTGGTGAGGAGGCTGCCCTGAGCTCCGCAGGGGAAGGAGCTCACTGGAGAGGTAGTGTGGGTAGGCCTCAGGCCTGCCTTGGACCTCACCGTGCCTTTGCTGCTTACACCACACCTATGTTTCCCATCTCTAAAGTAAATCAAGGCTCATTCAGGGTTTCTGCCTGATCAAGTATGATAAAGGCCTCTACTTGGATGTTTGTCTCTTAAGTTCTTCCGCCAGGTAATCTACTCTAGAAACTCCCTTGTCATCTCACTCAGGCAAAATAAATCAGCCTTATCCAGAGCCCCCACAGTGCTCCCAGGCCACATTGAATACTGACAAGCTTCTCGTGTCTGGGTATAAGGATACCTGGCTGATAAGGGACAAGAAAGGACTGGTATCCAACCTGGACTTTGCTCACCAAAGCTTTTTTAATCATCATAAAAGCTCCATATAGGCTCGTGTGGACTTGAGTTGAGCAGATCTGGATTCGAATCCTGACTATGTGGTTAACTTTGAATCCCTGGAGAAAGACCCACCCTCAGAGCTTCAGTCCCTTGTCTTCATGATGTGGGAATGGCGGGACCAGGTAGCTATCCTGCTCCTCTCTTTTGCTGCTGTTTACACTTATCTCTCTGCAAACTTCATGAGGCCTGAGATCACAGCTGTGCCCAGCCCAGCTCTGGGCCCACCTGGGACGCAGCTGAATGGTGAGTGTGCACGCGCTGCTTCTCACATGCCCTGCTCAGCTGGCTCTGCCTAAGGCACGTGCACCCTAACTGCTCTGGGGGTGGGAAAAAAGGTAATTTGACAGTGGGATCTTGTTTAGAGCTCACAGTGTTGGCAGGAGCCCCAGCCCTTGCCTGTATTTACAGATGTCACCATTCATGGAGAAGAAGTAAGGCGGACCCATGCCTTTATAGGAGTCATAAGATGGGAATGGGGATGACCAAAAGGGCTTTGCTTAGGATGGTGCGGGAGGAGGCGGGCTTGATGCCACATTGCACATGAGAGACAGCAAGGTTTCCAGAGCAAGCAGGAGGCTCTGCAGGGCAGGCTCCCAGCACATGGTCCTGGTCTGAATTCAGGTTACCCCAGGTGCCTTCCTCGGGCAGGGGTTCAGACCTCTGTGCCCTGTTCCAGCCTCATCCACCTCACCAGCACTGTCTGGGTTCTTGCCTTCAGGGATGGCCCCAATGTACTTTGCTGGGCCTGTGGTTCCGGGAATCCATCTGTAGACCTCATACCAATCGCCATGGAGCAGCAGGGTCCTGGGGCTGAGAAAGCTGGGTCTCCAGACAGAGCTTCTCTCCATAGGAAAGGTCTGGAGTGAAACCCTTGAGGACAGGTGATAGGGGAAGCGGGGATAGCAGAGACTCTTGAAGATCAGAAACCACCAATGCTGATCACTGAGGCAGCCAGAGCTGTATGGGGCCAGGGCAGACCACATCTCAGGCAGGGTCCCGCCACCAAGCCCTGGACTTCACTAAGCATCATAGACCTTAGAAATACATGTTAAATAGTTTCTGTAGCAGGGATCTGAGTTCTGATTCTGGTGACCTCCCAGCAGCCCCCACATCTTCCCAAGCCTGTCTCTGAGACTGCTATTGTTTGTCCACCTAATCACCCCTCTGTAAGAAGCCCTTGCTGACCACTGGCCTCCCCCCTGTGTATTTCTCACGGTAGCAGTTTCTGAGCGGCAGCTGCTGATTACTTCTCTGTTCTGGGCACCAGTGTTTCCCCTGGGTCTTTGGCGGGCCCTGACATTTACTTAGTTGTGATGAATGTGTAGACAGAAGGAATGCAGAGTGAATACACAAACAGGCCTAGTTTGAACTTTGTGGGTTCTTAAAGCTCTCTGTGCCTCAGTTTCCTATTAGACAGAATGGGGTATTCAGATTCCCTATGGAACAACAGGTAGATGAGCTGTGAGCGTTGGATTTGCTGACCTGCTGCAAAGGCTTGGGATGTCTTGACATGAAAGAGCTTCGGGAGCTCTGCTTCCTGAGAGTTCTCATAGCTGAAAGGAAAGTATGGGTCAGACCTGTCCTATGGAGCATGCTGGCGGGGACATGGGGCGCGTACTAGGCTTCCCCGAGAACCCAGCTCTGACTCTCTTCCCACTCCATTTCCCATGCAGATGAGCAACAAGCGCTCCAACAGCTTCCGCCAGGCCATCCTGCAGGGAAACCGCAGGCTGAGCAGCAAGGCGCTGCTGGAGGAGAAGGGGCTGAGCCTCTCCCAGAGGCTGATCCGCCACGTGGCCTATGAGACCTTACCCCGGGAGATTGACCGCAAGTGGTACTATGACAGCTACACCTGCTGCCCGCCGCCCTGGTTCATGATCACAGTCACACTGCTGGAGGCAAGGACCAGGAGGGGCCATCGGCTGCCCAGATCTGGGGGTAGACATAGGGAGGGGGGCAGTCTCCTCCCCCAAAAGGTGAAGGTTGAGGATTACGTAACAGTTATCATCACAAGTTAGCACAATGCAAGTGAATACAGTGTGCTGCAAAGAAAGCCAGATTCCAAAGTTGTTGTTGTTTTTTTTTTTTTTTCCTCTTTAGAGTCTCATTGCATAGCCCAGGCTGTTTGGACCTCACACATGTAACCCAGATTGGCCTCTATGTTTCAGTCCTGCTTCAGCTGTGCAAGTGCTAGCATGACAGCTGAGACTCCACACTGAGGCAAAATTATTACCTCAGCACTTTTTTGCTCTAGCAGAAGTCTGCACTTGGTCACATTCTCCAAAGCAACAGCAACAAAAACAGTGCATTATTTTTTTACAGATTTGGGAACTTCTCCAGAAAAACTCAGTAAAGCCAGTTTATTTTAGTTTATCCCCAGGTGGGCCAAGAGCGCCAGTCATTGGCCTCCTGGGACTTCATTTCCATCCTTTGATACAGGAATATTCAGACTTTTCCCATGACGTTGAAGGATGCCTCGATTGATTGATTGATTGACTGACTCCTTGTGTGTCTCTGTGTATGTGGCTGTTGTATCAGAGGGCACTATGTGTGCCTGTGGAGACTCAGGGTTGACATTGGGAGTCACCTTAGATTGCTCTATCTCCTCTTTGCTTTGCTCTAAAGTTTCCCAAACACTGCTTTCCGAAATTGGAAGCACAGGCCGCTGCCATTTCTTCCTGGCATTTTTATGTGGGATCTATGATCCGAACTCAGGACCTTCTGCTTTCGAGGCAGAGGCTTAATCCTTTAGCCATCTCTCCGGCCTAGGACACCTCTGTGGAGAGCAGCTGTGCTGCTTTCCTGCATTGTGAACACAAAGGTAGCTTTGTGTGCTCTTACCTCTGGGAGGGAGGATTTGTGAACAAGGAAATGTAGACTTAGGGTTTTTAAAGAACATTCTCTCCTTAGGAACTAGGCCCTGCTTTTTGTCATTAAAAAAAAAAAAAGCAGTACAGAGCCAGCTGACTCCAAGATACTTTTTTCTACCACTGTGTGATGGAGTTCCTTCTCTTGGTTCAACCCAGGAACCCATATAATCAGCCCACCCCAGCTGAGCTGCAGGTTTCTCTCTCTCTCTCTCTCTTTTCCTATCGTTCACCGTTTCTCTTCCCAAGCCATGTGCCTAATTACCGGCTCAGCATTCCATTCTTGCACTGTTCCTGCCTCATCAGGTGGCAGGTCCCCTCGGCTTCATGACATTCTTTTCTTCCCCAAATTAGAAATGCCTTGTTAGGCCAGGCTTGGTGGCTCATGCATGTAACCCCAGGATTTAGGAGTGTAAAGGAGCAGCACCAATCTCGAGTTCTAGGCAAAGCCTCCACTACAGAAGGAGACTGTCCAAAAAAAATTCAGAAAGCAGAAAACAAACAAATTGAAAAAAACCCTTTTTGGTTTACAGTCCAGAGCTCCTGTTTGTTGTCATGGCTTCAACCAAGTACATATTGCAGTTATGATTTTCCTGTGATATTCTTAGATTTGTTGTTCAAGTGCTTACTGTGTGTGGTCTGTTTATTAACTTCTGTTTGAAGACCAATCATACTAACCTAAGGCTTTATAATGCTAAACAAGCACACTACTGCCGGGGACTGTATTTCTAGCCCCTCAGGAAGCATGTGAGGTGGGGAGTCTAAGATATGCCCAGGCTTAATCTAAAAAGTCCATCTTGACACTAATTACAGATTCCATCCCTGAGTGTGTGCTGGGACTTGAATTGCCTCTTTGTGCAACTTACTATTTATTGTTGTTGTTGTGGTTATTTTTGACAAAGGGTTTGTTTCACTTTTGTAGCCCAGATTTCTTGAACTCATAGCCTCTGCCTCTGTCTCAGGAGTGCTGGGATTACAAGTGTGGCCACCATGTTCAGCTACTTTTAACATTCTGGAAATCTAGGCTTGGTATCTGTATTCAGATAGGGAAGCTGGAGTCCAGATAACTCAAATTATTTTCTCAAATTGGTTTAGAGGAGACAGTTTTTGTGTCCAGATGGTTCAGATTTCCAAAAATCTCAGCTGTATGTAAACTTGAACTATAAATCTAGAAGTAACGGGAAAAATACTCAAATAGCTGATTTAACTATTTCAAAGCCTAAGGCTTTTATTTTACACAGAGATCTAATAACTTGAGCGTCTCTGGTTTCCTAACAGATAGAAAATGGAAGGAACATAGGGTTTCTGAAGAAGACCTGATACTGGCAAGCAATAAGAAGTTAACGGCTCACAGTCTGGCCGTGATAGAGACAACAAAAGAAAAACTTAAAGTAGACCTGTGTCTTCATGAAATTTGGGGCCATTTTGTGTGACAGGGAAAAAACCCCCATCTTCCTTGATTTCTAGGAAAGATGTCGCTGTAATGGCCCAATCTGGTACCTGGGATTTCCTTTAAATAATGCAGCACGTGCCCTGTTTTTGAATACAGGGACATAAAGGATGTATTTTACAAAGAGTTTCAGAAAAAATTATTGAAATAAATACTCACTAGCTGGGCTGGGCTCCCCCCCCCCACACAGACACACACAGACACAAAAGGGAAAAAAAGGAAGAACATTCTGACACATGCTATCACGCAGGCAGCCTCGAGAACATACAAAGTACAGTAGGCCAGTGGTGGAGGAAGGGATACTGTGTGATCCCAACTCCCTGGAGCACTGGCGTAGGTGATGCGTGTGGGCAGAACACGTGAGGGAGTGTCCTGCTGGAGGGAGGGAGGAACAATGTGAAAAGCCTGTTCGTGGATACAGAGTTTCACTTCCGTAAGGTGACAGAATTCTGTGGATAAGGGTGAATTTCGTTACCCTTGTCACTCACTAAACAGTACACTGGAAACTGGTTAAGATGGTGAAGTTTACCTCTATTCCACACCACTGTTCTTTTCGTTTTTACATGGAACAAGTGAGTTTGAATCAAAGCTTCATATCCTCCAGGCCTACCATGGAAGGGTAGACATTGAAATCATGTGACCATGTCACTCAAGAGGAGTGGGTGGGGGATAGCTTTCACTAAGTGGGCACTGGCTACAGCCGGCACCTTTCGTTGTCTGAGAGGGTGGAATGGCAGCATCCTGTAGGGTCCCCCAGTGCTCATCAGAGGGGAGCTTCCTGCCACCTTGGACCCCATAACAGGCGCCTCTACTCTGTGCCTCTTCCAGGTTGCCTTTTTCCTCTACAACGGGGTGTCACTGGATCAGTTTGTGCTGCAGGTAACCCATCCTCGGTATTTGAAGAACTCGTTGGTTTACCACCCCCAGCTCCGAGCCCAGGCCTGGCGCTACCTGACATATATCTTCATGCATGCAGGGTGAGTATCTGTCTTCCTGCTTCTGGGAGTCCCTGCAGAGTCCTTGGTCCAAGTAACCAAGGTTGAAATGTGCAGACACATGTGACATACATGTTTACATATGAACTCAAGACCCCTGAAATGCTAGGCATGTGCTCCATCACTGGGCTATAAACTCCAGAACTTGGAATTGAATTTTTAATTTTTATCAACTTGGGTGCAGGATTTGAGATAGCTTCATAAAGCTCATCTAGGAGCAAAGTCTACCAATCAGTTGTTAAGCGTGTGTGGGAGAGGGGAAGAACATGGGGGCAGGTCCTAAAGGCAGCAGTGGGACCACCTCACATAGCCACAGCCTGGCTCTGAGAACAGACCCGAAAATTTTGCTTGAAGGGTAGCTTGAAAACTTTGTGTTTCCTAGTGGTCAAAGCAAAGAGGATCATGTGACCAGCCACCATAAAATGTGTGTGTGACCCCCGCACAAGTGAAATAAAGATCTAATTTATAGGAACTACTTCTTGGCAGGGTCTGTCTATGTGTTGTGAGGGTCTCCTGAGGAACCCTTGGACTAATTATAACTTCTGTTTACAGAGCTCCAGGGCCTCATTGGGGACTAAAGTAGAGCCAGTTTTCGCTGGTACTTCCTATTGCAGGATAAGACCCTGGCGCCTGTCCACATGACCCCCTCAAGTCCACGTCTCTTGAAGAATAACAATCTCAGATGAAGGTCGTTCTTCTGTGGGAGAAGCCTTGAGTGAGGGCAGTAGAGACCCTGGACACCCCCTGGGTGGTGACTCTTCCAGCCCCTCCTGAGAAGTAAAGATCACTGTTGGTAGGAAACGACCCTGAGGACACCTAAACTGGGGTGCAGATGGACCAGAGTTCACTCTGGATCTTAGGGCTTCAGCACAAAGCCCCTCAGTGACTCAGAGTGGGATGTGTGCAACATAGGCCTGGGCCAAGAAAACCTCTGAAGTCCTTGCTGGACAGCCTGTCTGGGTGCTGTCACTCAACCTTTCCTGTGAATTTTCTGGACACTTCCCATGTCCATGGAATTTTTTGTTGTTGTTGTTAGTGCAGTTGGGGGTGGGGAGTGGGGGAGAAGATTCCATCATGGTGGGATTCAGGACACAGCTCAATCTAGCCAACCCCCTTCAGAGGGGCCATTCTGAGGAAGTGGGTGTCATGCATTGAGAACCTTCAGGCAGGGGGACCCTCAGACCCCAGTAGGCTGTGACCCTGGCCAGGGCCCTGCCCCTTGCTGAGTGCTGTGTTATTCTATAGCTTTTTACAATTACCGTATTTCTTCAGTTAGCTTACAAAGTAATGCTTTTATTGTGACATTCTATACATACGCATCATTGTACTTTGCTCATGTTTACCCTCCAGTTGGTCCACTTTCTTCCCCTTTCCATTGGTTGGTCTCCTTCCTCCCCAAAAATAATCCCTTCTGCTTCATGACATTATGCATTTTAAATCTAGATTCCACATACGAGTATCTGATTTTTTTCCTATACTCCATCACCCTCTTTTCCCCCCTCTCCCTTCTATATAGGCCTCTTCCTGCTCTCTTTAGTACTTCCATACTTTCATGTTCTGTACATTTTTTTTTAAATCTAAATTTTACATATGTTAGTTTAGTCCGTAACCCACCTCCAGAGATGTGTGCCTGTACTGCAGGCTCAGTTTAAATGAGATGATGGGTGCTGATGTGCTTTGTAAACTTTAAAGCCCTGTGTTGATGGGATAATAGGTTCTTTTCTGGTAACCCATAGACTTGGTTAGATACCCCACTCATTTAGCAACAAGATCTGGCTTCATATGTCTAGTAGTGTTATGGGAAGAAGAAAGCCCGAGGTTTTCTCTCCCACCTCAAGGTTTGGAGTTAATGCCTGGAGTTTGTGAGTTCTTGGCAGCTCTCTTGCCCCTCAATGATTCATGTCCCTGAGTTCTGTTCTTTCCTTCCTCTAATAAACTCTGCCTTGATCCTCAAAAAAAAAAAAAAAAAAAAGGTTTGGCATGGAACAGGCCCCTTTTCACAACAGGAAGATAGTCTTTCCCTAGAGACCCTAAAGGAAAGTACAAAATTACTAAGTTGGATTTTTTTTGGGGGGGAGTGGCTATAGAAGGGGGCATTTGAGTGTGTGTATCTGTGGAGACTCAAGGGTAACATCAAAAATTATCCAGGATTGCTCTACTTCCTTAGTGCTTTGCTCTGGGGGTTTCCCAGGCTCCGCCTCCCAGGATCAGAATTGTAGGCTGCATTTTGCTGCTACCATTTCTGCCTGGCATTTTTATGTGGGATCTGGGATCCGAACTTATAGTATTTTTGTGTGTGAGGCCATAGGCTTTAACCCCCAAGCTATTTCTCCAGTCCCAGAATTACTGAGCTGTAAGATGTGAGAGATCACATTAATGCTTGCGCTTATTTTGGGAACACCTCTGTTCTCGGTATCAGTAGGTCTCACAGGCATAGAGGAGAGCCAAGGCGAGCTTAGAGCTTAGTGAATGACCCAGGTCAGCTCAGACATCTGCACTATGATGTTAAGACAGTCACAGCTATCATCCGAGACTTGGCTTCTAGAGCTTGAGCATGGTTAATCCCTGTCAACAGCCAGAGTTACAGACTCTATCAGTCACCAGCCAGGTAACACATGCATGTGTTTCTGTTCCAGCTGGAAGGAATGCTCTTTCCACAGTGGTCTGCTTACATGATCGCCCCCTCTCCAGCCCACAAGCTGCCCAAGACAAAGACAGAGCTTTGTTCCCTCCTGGCTTCCTAGCATCCTGGCAGAACAGTGTTTGTCGAGTGAATTAATGAATGCTGTCTGCCACAGGGTAGAACACCTGGGACTCAATGTGGTGCTGCAGCTGCTGGTGGGGGTGCCTTTGGAGATGGTGCACGGAGCCACCCGCATCGGGCTCGTCTACGTGGCTGGCGTTGTGGCAGGTACGCAGGGTGGGTTGGGAGACATCTTGTGTTGGGGTGAGTGAAACAAACCCAGGCTTTCTGGACAAAACAGATCTTCTCCAAGGTTCTTAGCCCAGGGTTATCCTCCAAGCCAATTTCTCACCTCCCAGCAGGTTGGAGGGGACGGCTACCCAGACTGGGAGGTGTGTGGTAGTCGGGGGGCTAGAGCACACGGTGGAGTTTAGGTGGAAAGTCAGAGTGAGTCCAGAACCTGAGAATGAGCTGGGTCAGGTCAGACACCCACACTGCGACATTAAGGCAGTCACTGACAGCCTCTAGGCCTTGGCCTCTGGACATTGACCATGTAGTGTCTCCATCAAAGCCATGTTGTAGTTGTGTGGAGTTGAGGGGAAATTCCTTAGCCTCTCTTGGTCCCGTCAGGCTTGAAGAGGGCTCTGAGATCCCGGATAACAGGCTGCTTACACTGTGCAGGTGCAGACAACATGTGACATCCAGGGTGTAGGCAGAGTCTGGCAGCCTCCTAGCCAGGGTGTACCCAATCCCACAGCGAGTTCTTGCCTGGACCCAGATCAGGCAATGGACAGGGCAGCTTGGGAGGTGGTAGCCGCTTACCTTACCTGTGTACTGATGAGGGGAGGCGGGACAAGTGAATCAGAACACAGTGGGCAGGAGTCACGGCAGCCCAGCCCAGCTTCTGAGCACAGGGATGTCCCTCGCCGTGCTCTGGCTCTACTGCTAGTGAAGGTTTCCCACTTCAGCTCTTCCACTGACAACTGGGGAGCTGTGTGTGTGTGTGTGTGTGTGTGTGTGTGTGTGTGTGTGTGTGTGTGTACGCATGCGCACGTGTGTGTGCATGCTTAAGTAAGATCTTAATCCTTCCTGAGTGGTACTAAAATTATCATCAGGGGAGAGGGACAGCTCCGGCCTTGTAAACAACAGGCAGGCAGGCACCCTTGGCAGTGCCTGAAGTGGCTTCAGAAATGTAACAGGCCAGGGACTCATCTTGCCCTTGAGGGGCTGAACTGCTAGTTTATGAACCTTGGCCTGTTAGACGTTCCCATCCCTGGTTCTTGTCACTCCTGTGTGTGTCTAGCATCCCCACAAGACCTTTCCTGGAATGTGGCAGCTACCACTGCCCGTAGCAGAAGTCTAGTGAGCACCATTGTGTTCCAGGCTTGTTCAGCCACCCACACACTTGCTAGTTCTGACACCTGGGGATTTATAGCACATTTCCCATACCTAGATTCCCAAAGTCCCAGATGTTAAATGGCGAGGAACGGGGAAGGCACTCGTAACACTTGCAGTTAGTAGTCAATTAGACGGGGGTGCCAATAACCTGGAAGACAGAAGTAAAATTCAAAATGATTCAGCCCTCACCCAGAACAGATGACACAGTGGGGAGACGGTGCAGACATCCCTCCCCAGTGGTAGCAGTGCAGAGTGGGAAGATGCAGACGGAAGCAAGCCTCTTCCCCAGGATGTGAGGGGGTTAGACTTCAGCATGGAGCTCTGTCTGAGCCATTGATTCAGACCAGAAGACGCCTCTGTTCGCCTCAAACCATGCCATTGGCCTCTAGGATTGAGCGGATTGAACTCCATATACTACCCTCCTTTCCCTCTGCATCCTTCCCTGAATGCAGAGGGAAGCCTTAGACTTCAACTGAAGAACCAGTAGTTACCCATAGGTAGCATGCACAGTGTATCAGATCCTTACCATCACTCTCCTTCTACCTGGCGTGGATACAGAGCCCAAAGCCAAGCATCTGTTAGTATCTGGGTTCAACCCCTAGCCCCAGCCTCCTTCCCACAAGATCAAACCCAAACCAAAATAAAACAGCTGGTGGTGATGGCATATGCCTGCAATTCCAGCATTTGGAAGGACGAGATAGGAAGATGAGGAGTTCACGGCCAGCTTGGACTACATAGTGAGACTCTGTCTCAAAACAGCAACAAAAGAAAACAAAGGAAAAACACAGTGCAAGGCTTAGGGGGCAAGTGACTTACCAAGAAGATGCAGCGCACAAGTGGTGAGGCTGGTCTCACATGTAGGCTGTGATCCCAAAGGCTGCCCTGTAAACATGAATATGATGCAAACAGGTCAAAAGATAGCCCTTTTCTTTGTGCAGGCAATTCGGCAGAAGCCAAGAGAGGTTTGGCTTCTGGCCCTGCTCTCTGATTCCTGCCCAATGAAAGCCTCCCAAACCCAAGCCCATCATACTTGGTAACGATGAGTGCTAACTGCTCCTGTGTGTATATGGCTCTCTAAGTGCATGTCACAGGCTTTGCATGTTGTCATCATATGCATCTCAACAATTCTATGAGATACATGCCATCACTGCGTCAAAGAACACCTGTGACTAATGAGTAACTCGCCCAAGGCCAACAGTTATTTTACTAACTAACAATTTAAGGATTTTTTTTTTTTTATTATCATCATTTATTCAACTGTGTGCATATGCGTGTGTATGTGCGCGCGTGTGTGTCTATGTGTGTGTGTGTGTGTGTGTGTGTCTGTGTGTGTGTGTAGAACCACGGACGAATTCGCGAACCACCATGGCCGCCTCCACCTCCTTCTGCCCCGGGATTCACAGGCTCCGCCCTACCAGGACCAGAAGCGCAGGCCGCCCCCGCTTCCGCCTGGCGTCTATACGTGGGATCTGGGATCCGAACTCAGGACCTTCCGCCTCAGAGGCGGAGGCTTAACCCCTGAGCCACCTCTCCAGCCCCAATTTAAGGATTTTTAAGAGCCAGAATCTTGGGGCTGGAGAAGTGGCTCAGGGGTTAAGCCTCTGCCTTGCAGGTGGAAGGTCCTGAGTTCGGATCCTAGACCCGCATATAGACTCCAGGTGGAAGCGGAGGCGGTCTGAGTTTCTGGTCCTGGTGGGCGGAGCCTGTGAGGAGGTGGAGGTGGTCCATGGTGGTTCCCGAATTCACCCGTGGTTCTACACACACACACACACACACACACACATACATACACACAGGTGCACACACGTACACACCTGCACAATTGAATAATAAAAAAAAAAAGAGCCAGAATCTTTTTTTTTTCTCTTTTTTTACTAAGGAGCCAGAATCTTAAGTATATCAGCATTCTTGTACTATAGATCATATAGAAGCATCCCCAAAATTCAACACCTGTGAGGAAATAGAATAACAAATAAATGAAGTTACATGGATTGAAGGCACCCGTTCTGCCAACTTTCATTTGGACTAATGGCTAAGGGAGATATTGGAAAACACCTACCTTCAAATTTTGTAGGCTAAAACTATTGCAGCGTGCCTTCCGGCAAAGTCACCAATTCACCTATGTGCTGGTGCAGACCCAGAATGAGTTTTGGCATCACTACAGCCCTTAGTTTGCACTGTACAGAGGTGATGTGTGGCGCTTGAGTTTTCCATTCTCTCCCAGGTGTCCTTACCACACCCCCATGGGATCCATACTGGCTTTCTGGAGCTGTGATGTTGAGTTCCTAAACTGGTCGGGAAAGAATCCAGCCTGCATCACTCTCCCCACTTCCCCAGATGTCCTTACTATATGTGAATATCTGCTGTGTTGTTTGTCCCAACCTGTCCCTCCAGTGCCCCACTAATAGGCAAGCACCTTGGAAAACTCTGGGTAGGTGAGTCCAGCTTGTTACAGAAGCAGCCAATGGTACATATCTGTAATCCCAATACTCGGAAGAGCAAAATCAAGTCACACAGCAAATTCAAGGTCAGTATGCTTTATATGTGTGACTTCCAGGCCAACCTGGACAACACAGCAAGAGTATAAGACTAGGACCTGAGCTTTAGTTTGGATCTTTGACCAATCTTGGGGTCAGGGAATACCTAGTATTGGGGGGAACACTGAGGCTCCCTTCAATAGATAGATGGACAGACTTGCTCTCCAGCGCTTACCCCACTCAGCCAGCAGGGCTTCCTATGCTCCGTGTAGTGAATTAGGAGGCCCCAGAAAGGTTTGGAAAAGTGGGTTTCCCTGCTCAGAATCTGGAAAGCCTTTGACCCCAATCTCATACATGTGAATGCAAAGCCTAAAGAATCCAGAGGCAGCGCCCAAGACCCGCACAGCTGACCAGTCACGCCCCCATTTTTATCCTCCTGCCAGAATCCTTACTAGCCCCTGGCCCAGGGGTCAAGACTAAACACAGAGAGGGTGAGAGGAAGGTCAGTACTGCCCAGGCTTGACCGTGGTAGAGCCCTTCTCTGCCTGGAAGACGCTCTGATGCCTCTCTGGCCCTGGTGGTCTGTGCCAGGGCACAGCAAGGGGGCTGGTTTTCAAGGACCTGCAAGAGAAAAGAGGCCAGCCCAGGGAGGCTGGGGCTTCCCCGCTGCACGCGGTAATTAATGAGGAGGCTTGGGCAGCCGGCCTTGCACAGTCCTGCAATGCGGCTTCACAGACTTCACAGACAACGCCAGCAGCAGCGTGGGAACCCTTTGTCATGCAGATCTTGCTTGTTTGCCTCTCTGGGATTTCATTCTCCTTCCTGATATATAGGGCTGACTCCCCTGCCCCAGAGGGGATGATTTGACAACAGGTCAATACCAAATCAAAGCCAGAGGGACGGCATGAAAAGGGTGAAGATTTATAGTTGCTTTGGGGGAGGGAACTTGGGAACGCTCAGTTCATGCTTTTTCTTTCTTTTTTTTTCTGAGAGATTACATCTCTCTTGGTACTAAGAATTGGTCCTGGGAACTCTTCCTTGAAGGATCCTGTAAATGAAGAAACCTGGAGACAGGGTGCCAAGAGACTCATGTCCCCACAGAGACCTGGCCATGTCCTGATCTAGAGAGTTAGGGTTCTGGCTCAGGGGCCTCCTCCCTAAGGTGTGGGTCCCCCACCTTTGTGAAAGTTGTGGGATTCCTCCCTCCCGTTCTCTCTCTCCAGTGGCTAATTGGCTGCTGAGCCTGCGGGCATCTTCCAGCAGTGGCTTCGGCTTGCTCATCCCGGCCAGCTGCTACTCACCCTGTGTGCCCTGGGCTGTATCTACCTCCTAGTTATTTTTAGTCTCCCATGTCCTTCCCTGGAAGCCAAAGCATTGATCACACTTAAATGCGACCAGAACAATAAATTTCCCATCTCCTCTCTGCCCAGCTTCCCTCCTAGGACCAAAGTTTGTCATCCCACAGACCAAGAGCCGTAGACCAACCTTTCCCCCAGAGACTATGACATCATCACTCTCTTCCTAGGGACTTTTCAAGGACGTTTCCCCTCTAGAGAAGCTCCCAAGGGAGATCCTGTGCACCTTTTGTGATCTAGCTCAGCTGCAGAGAGGGCTGGAGGTGATGTCGAGCAGGTTTCTAGATACAGCTGTGTGGGAGGTGTTTGCCGCCGAGGCCAAGAACATAGGATTTTGAACACAGACTCAGGATGGGGGGCATAGCTTAGTGGTAGATGCTTGCCTGGATTACACCAGGCCATAGCATTCAATCGATAACATAGAGACTGGGGAGGGGAGGAGGAGGAGGAAAGAGGAAGAACAAGGCAGAATAAAACTTGGCTCCTGGTTCTAGCACTTTCCATTGGGAAATTGGGCTAAAGATCTTTTCTTATATGTGCGGTGAGGCTGTTAGCTCTTGCCTCAAAGGTCAGTCTTGAGGGTGGAGGGAGGAATGTGTGGGTCTGGTGTGCCACACAGAGCCGCCCTTCCGTCTGTTGTTTCTGCCGCTGCCCAGCACTCTGTGCCAGCACGCCTCAGCTAGCAGGAGTTGAGATGAGTTGACCTGGTTTTCTCTTTGAGTCCCCGTGTCTCCTCTGTTAAAAGAGGAAGTTGAATCGAGGGGTTTTCTCTTCCATACGTACTTCCAGTAAAGTCCAGAGGAAGTTCCAGGACAGCGTGGCATCAAAGAGGCGGGGAGGGGGGAGGAAGCCTCTTTACCGTGGAGTAACATCTCACCCAGGTGGAAGAACATGAAAGCTATGGCTGTGCTGGGCATCTGAGTGCAGCGTTCTTACCGGTTCCCGCTCTTTCCGTGCCAGGCTCTTTGGCAGTGTCGGTGGCTGACATGACCGCGCCGGTTGTGGGCTCTTCTGGAGGAGTGTATGCTCTTGTCTCCGCCCACCTAGCCAACATCGTCATGGTGAGCTACCCCTGCTCCCCTCGAGTCTTCCCTACTTCTCTGCCATCACGTGACCTGTCATTAACCTGCTGGAGTCAAGTGCCAGGCAGCCCTGAGTGGTAGTAGGATGTACACACACACACACACACACACACACACACACACACACACTTCAGCAGGCCCATTTCAGCCAGGTTTATGTAAGGACCAGTTCATATTTTCTCTAACTCCTTTGGTGTGTAAATGTACCTACATCCTAATTCTATCCATGAGCAATTTAGTGATTGTAAAAAATATTAAAATGTGGCCAATGTTGTGCATGATCATTGGAATTTTTGGTTAAAAGTAAGACATTGGAGCTGTAAAACATTTGCTACACAAGTGTCAAGATGTGAGTTCAGATCTTAGCACCCAGAGAAGAAGCCGGGTGTGATGGTCCATGCCTAGAATTCCAGTGCTGGGGAGGTGAAGACTGGCAGATCCCTGGGGTTTGCTGGTTGGCTGCCTAGCTAGACAGGTGAGTTTCAGGTTCAGTGAGAGAAACTGTCTTAAAAAAATAAGGTGGGAAAAAAAAAATAAGGTGGGAGAGAGATAGAGGGAGACATCTAATATTGACCTCTGGATGTCACAGGCACGTACACATAATGACACAAAATAAGAGGATCTTAAAGATCATCTCATCAACATTCTTAAGTGGGATGAGAAGCCTTGAGAAGATTAAGTGATGTGCCCGGTCATAGTCATGTTAGCTGCAAAATCAGGACTTGAACCCACTTCCCCTGATAGCCCTTCAGGTGTTGTCTCCCACTACTCAGCCTCACAGTGGCGAACCCCATTCCTTTTCCCTCAATCTGCTTTGCAGCATGATGGGTAAGAATATGAGGTGTTTAGGCCTGAATCCCTGAGCCCCACACTTTTAAGGTGACCTTGGGCAAGTTACCCACTGCTTATACATTGAGTTCTACATCTGCAAAAATGGAATGGTATGTACTAATTGAGAGAAAATGAAAATAAACCCATAAAATAAGTACTGGCCTAATCCCCTGATTCTTACAGAAGTCCAGGGTGGATTCAGACTAGACAGAACCTTGAAGGCAAGACTTTGGGGTGTTGAAGCCGCTGCTGTGGACACTGTCTGTAGAGTTTAGAGGCAGTCACTTCTCAGATGGAACTTAGCTGCCCAGCTTTACATCCCCTGTAATCTGGAACTCTCCTTATGCCACAACCTACTCCCCTATGCCGGATGTTACCCACTAAATTTGGGGGAGGCAAGAAAGAGGAGGAGAAAGGATGGAATCCAGAAAAGCTCCAGTTTCTTTACACCCTCTGTCCTCCCTCACTGTCCATACTCATGAACAGTTGTGTGACTGCACAGGTGTGCAGTTTTTGGAGTTTCTGGGGTCTTCATGTTTTTATCAACTCTCTCTGCTCTTTTTCAACAGGGTTTTGTCATGTAGTCCAGACTGGTCTAGAACATTCTCCTACCTCAACATCCCAGTGTTAAGACTCATTCATCTTCTCTTTCTTTCCCTCTCTCTCTTTTACTCCTCTCTCTCTTTCACTTTCTTTCTCTTTTTCTTCCTTTTTCTTTCTTCGTGAGTCAAATGACTTTGTATTTCAAGTTAGAGAGAGAGAGAGAGAGAGAGAGATGAGCAGGCACTGATTACACTCAACGCTATGAATTCTGGCAAATTGCAGTGTGTGCTGGGAGAGGGGCTTGGGAAACATAAGTGAGTGTAGGGCTGAGGGTGCGTCCGCACACGTGTGTTTGCACACACAGCTCTGTTGGGCTGCCTCACACAGCCCCTTTAAATGGGTCATTCTGTGTCAGTGCCGCATCTATCCCCAGACACAGCTATTCCTCTGAATTCTGCCTCCTCCACTCTCCCCTCCCCCTGCCCCAATTCTTCTCAGTAGGGGGAAGGAAGTACTGATTTTCCTCCTTCCTATTCTCCCAAGATGGAGATACCAATGGGGGGGGGGTTGTGAGCAAATACAGCAAAATGAGAACATGGGAAAGAAGAACCAAATAGGAGTTCACCAGGATAGTCCATTCCCTCCATAATCCTCCACCCCATGGGATACAGCCCTGCTGCCCCAGAAGGTTCCGTGAGGAGGCCAGCCCACTCAGGACAGAAGGCAAGGCCAGAGGGGTCCGGGAAGATGTGAAAGCAGTTTTGTTCTGTTTAGCCCGTGGACGTAGCACTCACCGGCCTTGTCTGAGACCCCGGTGCCTCCACAGCAGGTTGCCTTCCTGGCCTGTTGCCTGGGAACCCGCAGTCCTCAGAATGGGATGCTCAGGTAGCCTTTCTAGAAGCCGCGTGGTGCTTATCTGTGGTGAAGAAGCCCATTTTCTCATTAGAAAGGCCGCTTCCCCTTGCTAGGAAGCTGCCTTTTGGTCAAATTAGCTCAGTTCTGCGACGATCAAGTCATCCCATTTGAAATTGCCATTTCCGATGTGAGAAGCGTTTAAATATTAGTGAATTCATACTGTTCAGTCTCACATATATACTTGTCTTAGTTTTTCTTAGGATGCTGTGATGAATGCATGACCCCAAATTTAGGAGAACAAGGGAATTTTTATTCATGCTCACGGTTTCAGATTACAGTCCATTATAGCAAGAGAGTTACCAGCAGGGCCCCGAGAAACTGGCCACATCACATCCACAGAAGGAGCTGAGAGACTGGCATACTTTCAATCTTGCTAAAGCCAACTAGTTCTCCATCTAATCTCCTTGCGTAGGAAATAGTCCCGCCCACTATGAGCTGGATCTTCCCACATCATTTAGATCATTTGCCACTGGCTTGATCAGAGGCTCACCTTAAATAAATAATTGTTCCTAAGCATGCCCAAAAGCTCAGCTGTCATTGTCAAGTTGACATCTGTAACTAACTGCCACGTGTGCTATTGTTTTTACTTCCAAAATGAAGCCAAGAGTGTTTTGTTTGTTCATTCTACAGTTTAAGAAAGAGATCAGAAGGTAGAAAAAGTGGTTGACAGTCTGGATTTGGGGATAAGTGTCACCATCTTAAAGGCTAAGTCTGTCTGTCATTTGGAACTTTGGGGTTCCTCTGAAATACCATCTTCAAATGCCCTTTGATCAAAGGGCAAATCTTTCCAAATTGCTCTCCAGCTACCATACTGCTGGGAGAGGCCATGTGCATGCACACATGTATGTTCACATGCTTACATGCACCCTAAATGTTTAAAATGTTTGTGTTTTACCTGGTATCTCCATAGACAGCAGTCAGAAAAGATGTTCTTTTGGTTTCTGATAAATCCTAGGAAGTGTTTAGCACATATATTCTTAGGACTAGCAATATAAGCTATATTTAATTTGTTATTGTTATTGTGTATGTGTGGGTGGTAAGTGTTATGGCATGTGTGTGAAGGTTGTAGGACAACTTTGTGAGAGTCCATTATCTCCATCTTCTTTTTTTCTTTCTTTTTGAGGCGGTAGGGTGCACCATAGCATTCGTGTGGAGGTCAAAGGGCAACTTTTGGAAGCAAGTTCTCTCCTTCCACCCTGCAGGCTCCAGGGTTCACACTCAGGTCGTCAGGGTTGCACATAGGTGCCTATGACCCACTGAGCTAGCTCACTCGTCTCCTTTCATCTTTATAGGTATCCTAGGGATCGAACCTCAGGCTGCCAGGCTGGAGCAGCAAGTGCCTTTACCTACTGAACCATCTTGCCAGCCGAGGACTAGATGTTTAAATACGAGATTTTGAGGCTGGAGAGATAGCTGAGGGGTTAAATCTCTGCCTCACAAACAGAAGGTCTGAGTTTGGATCTTGAATCCTGCCTAAAAATGTCAAGTGAAAGTAGTGGTAGCCTGTACTTTCAACCCTGGAAAGCAGAGCCTGGGAAACTCCAGAGCAAAGCAAAAAGGAGATAGAACAATCCAGGATGATTCCCGAAGACACCCTTCGGCCTCCACAGGGCACTCACAGTGCCCTCTGATAAACTCTCTCTGGCTCAAAGGTTAAAGCCTCTGCCTCACAAGCAAAAGGACCTGAGTTTAGGTTCCAGATCCCATGTTAAGGCAGGTAAAAATGTCAGTGTCCGGTAATTCCAGCCCTGGAATCAGAGCCTGGGGAACTTAGAACAAAGTAATAAGGATGTAGAGTAATCCAGGATGATTCTCAAAGTCACCCTTAAGCCTCCATAGGCACACACACTCAAGTGCCCTCTACACACACACACACACACACACACACACACACACACTCGTTTAAAAAAAAACGAGAACAATAAAGTGTGTCTTGCTGGGTCTGTTAACACACATTTGTAATCCAATCACTGAGGAAGTCAAGGCAGGACGATGGTGAATTAAAGGCCAGCCTGAGCTATGCAACAAGACTCTCAAAACAAAAAAACTCAAGGTAGGTTTTTTGGTTTTTTTGTTAATTAAAAGACACTTGAATTAAAAAGAAAAACTTGCAGTTTACATCAAAGAACTAAAGTCAGAAAAAATTTTCATCCAACGATCTGGTCCACAGAAAGACCTTCAATCAAGACTTCTTATTTTAAACACTGGAAATAGAAAGATCCACATGAGTGAATAATTTATTAATTGCCTACTGCTGGGGCCCATCAGCCAGAGTTCCATTTTTAAATGTACAATCTATTTACTTACACTTTGCACTGCATGTTAAGATGTTTTCCTAAAATATTTGAGAACTGAATTTTCACAAATTAAATTTATTATCAGAGCACAAGAAAAGAGAACGATCAAAAAAAGCAGAAAAAAATATGTTAAGAGGTTCATGTGATTAAATGAAAATCCTTTTGTAGGACAGATAATCACTTCTGATTTTTCTGTTATGCTCGTGTGTGTGTGGGGGGGGTGTTTGTATTTCATGCTGGGCATTAAACCCAAGGCTTAAACACATGCACTGCTGAACTGCCTCCCTTAGCCCAGCCTCTGGGTGCTGCACTGGTTGCGTGAACATGATGCCCAAGCAGTTGGCTGCCTATTTGTTTGGTGTGGCTGTCTCTTTGAGGCTGTGGGAGAGAATGAAATTACAGGACCTGTCAAAGGTCTGCTTCCCAGGGACCCACAGGCTGATCCACATTTTTTAACAGCATTTATGCCAGCTGTGTGAGATCTTTTCCTTCTCTCCTGGTGTTTCACTGCTCTCCTGTTATTGGAGGTAATAGTGCAGTTGACAGGCAGGGGCGAGTTTCAAGTTTAACCTCTCAGCTACTGGCAGATGATCTTTACTGATGTTCCCTCGGATGCGTAGATAGCACGGGCAAATAGAATGTGACCCAGTTGCTCCAAGAGTGGTAGTCAGAGACCTGAACTGCAAACCCTACTATCTTATGATAACTTTTTCCGGGGAGATGTCACTCAGCTGTCTGCCACTCAGAGAGGTATGAATTCAGCGACAGGCCAAAGAACTGTCATCCAAGGGCCAACTTGATAAGCCAGTGGGCTTATTGGGGTTACTTAGAGGACTAGGGAGAAGCATGCATGGCAGGAGCAGGAATGACTCAAAGGTAGCTTCATCCCCAGAAATCCCACCCCAGCATGAGCGAGACAAATGGAAGCTGCACCCTTAAAGCAAGCTGTCTGCTACATGACTTGCTAGGAGAGTCTTCTCCAAGCTTCCAGAGTACTCCAAGGTCTCTCTCTCTCTCTCTCTCTCTTGACTTCTTGGCTGGCCTGCTCAGCAGTCTTTTTCAGACTTGACTGTTCTAGAGCTTTCTTTAGACTGTCTTGAACTGCTTCAGAGTCTCCTTCCAAACTACTTGAAATTACTGAGCAGTCAGTCCCCCTTTTGTATACTGACTGTGAGGAGTCTCCTCCCCCTAGCTGTTTCTTGTTTTTCCATATCTGGGAGAGAACCCCCACCTCAAGCTTGTTAGTTTCAGGAATTTCCTGAGCCTAAGGGGCTGTTTACTTATTGAGGCTTTCTCCAGGATGGGATGTTTTCAATTTGTTACAAAACACCCTCTCTTTAGCTTAGATTGGAGTAGAGTCTAAGATGAAGCCAGCAGGGTCTGTGATACTCAAAGCTTGGTGGACAGAAGCAAGAAGATCAAGAATTCAGTGTTATGTTTGGCTGTGTAGCCAGTATGATACCAGTCTGGGCTATAGAGACCCTGTGTCAAAAAAAATCAAATAACCAGAAGTGCTGTGGTTTTTAAAAATATAGCTCCCAGCTATCCAAGATCATTTGGATTGCAAATTTTTTTAAACTTTTACTTTTTTTTTTTTTTTTTAGCAAGAGCATATCCATGTCATGGTATGTAGGTGGAGGTCAGAGGACAACTTATAGAAGTCAGTTCTCTCCTTTCTTCCTTCCACTATGTGGAATTCAGGGCTCCTTGATTCCTTCCTTCTTTCATCCCTCCCTCCATCCCTTCCTTCCTCCCGTTTTCTCTTTCTCCCTCCCTCTTTCCTCTTTTTCATTCTTTCTCGTTAGGCAAATACTACACTATTTCCTCTCATTCCCAACCCCTTTCTTAGCCATTTCAAGTATATTCACATTTCTGGGCAGCCACTACAATACTATTTGTCTACAGGACTTTCTCCTCAGACTGAAACTCTTGACCCATATCAACTACCCATAGCTGATTCATGTGTTTCCTGACTATTCTACCTTCCTCCCCACCCCTTCCTTCTTCCTAGCCTGTAGCTCAGGCTGGCCTGAACTCTTGGTCCTCTTGCTAATACCTCTCAAGTGCTAGGGTCATGCTAGGGTCATGTACCCTCATGCCGGCACAGTTCTAGTTTCCATCTCTTGGATTTAACCGCTCTATGTACCTCATATAAGTTGAATCACACTTACTGTTTTTGTGGCTGACTTATTTCACTCAGCATAACAGAAAAGTTTATGTTGTAGCATGCAGCATAATTCCCTTTTTAAAACTTACTATTATTTATTCATGTGTAAAATTTTGTTTTTTTTTCATTCACCTATTCATGGACACGGGCTGCTTATACTTTCTCTCTGTTGTGCATCCTACTTCTGTGGAGTTCCTGTTACACAGGAACAAATAGCTCACTCGAATCCATGAATTCGACCCATAAATTGAACCCATGAGCAACATAGTGATACCCTATCTAAAAAAAAGAAAGTGAGGAGAAAGATAATATTGAGGAGAAAACATAAATGACAGCAGTTTCCCAGTGATTCAAGTCCTACCCAAGGCCACTCCTGAGGGTAATGGTCACCCTTTTGCAGACACTAAAGGGCCATCTCATTGGTGAGTTGGTAGCCAGAACCTCCTTTGGGAAGAAACAACTCATTCTCCAGGCTCCTCCCATTTGGAAGTTTCAGCCTGAAGAGCTGAGTGTCAGTCCAACTAGCCAAAGTGGGTTGCTTTATCCAAGGAAAGGCTGATTATTATGTTTTGTTTGCTATCTCTTGATGTGGTACCTTGGCGGACTCTAGCAGTTACTATCCACTTTATTTTTATAATTTGAATTTTTTTTTTTTTCTTGCAGTGCTGGGAACCGAACCCAGGGCCTCGCGCTTGCTAGGCAAGCGCTCTACCACTGAGCTAAATCCCCAACCCTCCACTTTATTTTTATTGTGTGTATATGTGCGCACACATGTGAGCATATACACTGTAGTTTGTGTATGAGGGGTCAGAGGACAACTTGCAGAAGTTGGTATTTTCTACCATGTAGAGAAAAAAAAATCTATAACTATATATTTAGTTAAAAGTTTGCATCACATCACCACTACACAGATTCACATGCAGCCAGCAGTTACAGAAAACAGTTTCTATGTGATCCTTGCAAAGGTGTCTTTATCGCAAGAGAATGAAACTTTTACAAATTAAGCTGTTGTATTGTTTAAAAATGTTTGAGACATCAAAATACTTCAAATAAATCCTTTTCATTTTAAAGAAAAAAACTGTGGTTTAGATAGCTTCCCCATGTCCCGTTTCCTCCACCGATAGGAAGAATCGTGTGCCAGGATTCGAGACCCTGTGAAGTTTCATGTATGTTGCTGCAGCCTCAAGGAGCTTGTGCTGTGCCCTGGAGCAGGGCCTGGGTTGCCAGGGTCACAGACTGGGTGGGCAGGAGAGAGCAGAGATCCCTGACTGTGCCCCCTCGCTGCCTTCCCTGGGGGTGATTGTGCCCAAGGAAAATCTCAGGTTCGTTTTTATGCGTGCGCAAGCATCTGTGCAAATGGAATTGTGCTTTGAATGCACTGCAGGGGTGCTCCTCAAAGGAACCCCGCGGCGGAGTCTTTTGTAAGATGAATAATTGTATTCTGTGTATCTGCTCTGGAGGTTCAGCTTTTGGAGATTCTCAGGCGACGGGGGGATTGTTTTGAAGGCCGTCTGGCCTTCCCCTTCCTGATACTTCATTCTATACTAGAATGCTGCAGGCCCATTTGGAACCTCAGAGATGGAAAACTCGGGACATCCCCACCCCATCAATAGATCATTCCACCTTTGGACAGTTGTGCTTATTAGAAATAGGAACTTGCCTTGGGGTAGGAGGGGCTCTTTCTGAGGCTTTCTTCACAGAGCTGATAATTTTGCAGCCTGTGCTGGGGTTGGCTCTCTCCATACTTAACTCACAGTGAACGTGACTCTCAATGTTAGAGTTGACTGATCCTGGCAGCTTCCTCCTGCCTTCTCCATGGGCAGAGCGTTTGCGTTCTTGTTGTCATCCTGATGGATCTGATTTTGCCCGGTGTGTATATTGCATCCTTGGCACCTGTGGGGCACAACAATTAGCAGTTTTCATGAGCTGTCCAGGCAGGAGGTAGAGACCTTCGTCTTCTTAGATCTACATGCTCTGCCTGTTAGGGCAGCTCAGAGCTTATATAGCAAGAGAAGAAACAGCATTGTCCCTGATCTCAAAGTTATGATACTAAGCCCCAGCTCTCATGCAGCACTGTGCAGAGTGAATGTTTACTCATTAGGCGTTAAGTTAGGTGTGCTTGCAGAGAAGAGGCCTGATCTGGAACTAACAGAACTCTCTCCTTTTTCTCTAGAACTGGTCAGGCATGAAGTGCCAGTTCAAGCTGCTTCGGATGGCTGTGGCCTTGATCTGTAGTGAGTACTGATGGGCGTACTGGGGAGTAAGCCTGCCATCAGGGCCTCAGATACAGATGAAAGTCTGGCCTTTCCTTTCAAGGACTTGTGCTCAAGAAAGAGAAGGGGGGCATTTCATTGTGTCCCTCCCTCCCTCCCTCCCTCCCTCCCTCCCTCCCTCCCTCCCTCCCTCCCTCCCTCCTTCCTTCCTTCCTTCCTTCCTTCCTTCCTTCCTTCCTTCCTTCCTTCCTTCCTTCCTTCCTTCCTATCCTCCTACCTCCATCTCCCAAATGCTGGGATTGTGGCCATGAATCACCGTACCTGATTTGTGTGGTGCTGGGGACAAACGGGATCTCGCACATGTTAAGGAACTACTGTACTGACTGAGCTACCTCCCCAGCTCCTTCTTTTCTTACGGACATAAAGTATGCAAAGAAAAAAATGGCTCAATGACCAGCAGCCTCATGAGAAAAATAACTTTACGACCTTTTGAGTCCTTTAGGAATCCTTTAGGAGTCCCTACTGAAAATCAGAGTCTTTCCTTAGAACATTTACATGTCGTGCATATGAATGTATGTGTATACACATTAAAACTCAGTTTTGTTGGATCAGAGGCACACATTTGTATTTCTGGTATTTAGGAAGCTGAGACAGGAGAATTAGTTTGGACTATCTCATCCAACCCCCCCCAAAAAAGGAAAAAACCCAAACCTTGCAATTTTAACAGGTTCAGAACTATTAATGAATCAGTCTGTAAAGGACTTATCCACAGATGCCCAGAATATTAGACAGGCAGCACAAGGGCAGAAACAATGGCCCAGGTGGGTGATAGATCATGTCATGCAAAATTGATGAATGAGGCATGAGGCTGTGTGTGGTTATGACAAGAAGCCAGTGAGATCACAGGAGTCGTTAGACAGTGATGACTTTCAAGGCAAAGAGAGAAACATGCCTCATCCTCCGAGCACTGGGAGCCACTTGAGGCCGAATGCAAGAGAGCCTCCTGGAGGACATGGGGTTTAGGAAACTAGCTGAGCAGTGTACAAAAAATGGATTGAGTTAGGGGGGGAAGGGAGATGGGAGCTGAGGCCAATAACTCGTCCTGAGAAGAAAAGAGGTAAGCCCGAAATCAATCATGTAGGTGGTAAGGAAAGAGAACTCATTTCCTCCTTGAGTCTCAAGAACATGCTGATAAAGGATGTATCGTATCATCAGGCTTAATTCACAAGTAGAAGCTCAGTGTTCGGTTTCAAGATCATCCTGCTCAAGCGGCGTTCCCGTGGCTGTTTCCAGTGCTTCACAGTGTGGCCAGACAGGGCAGGGACCTCCCTGCCTTCTCAGCCCGGGTCAGCCACCTACTGTGCTAAGAATAACACTGAGCAGAACAAACAAATCCTCAACTTTACTCCGGCAGTCTGCCTCTCATGAGACTACATGGACTTTGGATAGTCAAGTCTGCCCTTGATCCACCAGGGAACCTCTAGGTCCCCCTTTCCTGGATGGGAGAGGGAGGACTTCCAACCTGGAACACACTGGATTCTTTGAGCCAGAGCCACTATGGATGCTGAGAGGGAGTGTGTGGAATCTCTTTGTCTTCACAGACTGCTTTTTTTGGGGGGAGGGGGGCATTGGACTGTCTCATTTAGCCTTCAACTTACTATACAGGATGACCTTCTGGAAGTCCTTCCTCCTCTGCCTCCCAAGTGCTGGGATCTAATGCCTGTACCCCTGTTCAGACTCTGCTTTTTGTTTGCTCTGGAGGAAGGAAAGAGAAACAGGAGTCCTGTTTATAAAGACCAACTGTGGCTGAAGAAATGGCTCAGGGGTTAAAGCCTGTTAAGAAAGCAGAAGGTCGTGAGTTCGGATCCCAGGTCCCATGTAAAATACGGCAGTGCCTGACTTCTGGCTCTGGTGGGTGGAGCCTGGGAAATCCTAGAGCAAATCATGTAGGATGATTTCCAAAGTCACCCTTGGTCCTCCACAGGGACGCACAGTCCCCTCTGATACACACACACACACACACACACACACACACGTGCAGAGTAAATAAATAAATAAAATATTTTTAAAAAAGACCAACCGGAAGCATTGTTTAAAAAATCCAACTAGGGGTTAGGAGCTGTTGTCTTTCATGTCACCCCCTTTATCTCAGGAACACTCCATGGAGCATCGGCTCTGTTGCTCCTTTTCCACCCTCTGCTGGCTGTCCTTGGAGTAGCAGGGTCCCCTCAAGGGGCAGATTGTCCCGGAAGGGAACAAGGTCCCTGGAAGGAGTGGAGAGAGGCAGGTGGTGAATGAAATGCTACAACATTCCCTGCATTTCTTTCAATCTGTTAGGTTTGCCTTGGGGACAGTACTCACCCCGCATATCCTTTTGGGTGTTAGGAGATGAGGTTGCACCATTGCCCAGTTTTTCTTTCAAGAGACTGTCTCCCTGTTTGATCATCTGACCCAGAAAGTTCACAGAGGGGAAGACTGGACCATAAATGGTGGGCAGCTTAGAGAGGATTAAGGGTATGTGGGCATGAGGGTGTAATAAGGATTGTCCATTTCTATTCTTTCTCTGGCCCTTCCCCTCCTCCTCTTCCTCCATCCTTTCCAGTGGTTCTCAAGGTTCTCTGAGGGTTTTGAGATAATGCATGGAAAGACTTTGCAAAATCCAAGTGCTCAGTGCACACTGAGGTTGTTGATCATGTTCTGCTGATGCAGCGGGGTACACTGAGGCTACTGTTGGGGATACAGCATGGCCACGAAGTGCCAGGGCCTCTGGGAGCAGCTGTGCCCTTTCTCAGGGCTTTTTTCGACATTCATGTACAGCTTAGATTTCCCCTTGAGAGAGGCCCTACTGGCTCCCAAAGAGTGTCTCTCCTTATGTCGCCCATGGTTTTATATCATCTTTTTCTGCTCATGTCCATATGTCTTAATGAAATTGCCTTGTGTATGTAGTTGACTGCTGATTTGTTGCCAGACACTGTAGACTCAGAGAAGTGTTTCTATCTCCTTGATGACTGTACTTGGCCTCCTGACAGCAAGTGAGTTAATGGGCGACTGGCAGGCGAGGCCACACCGAGGCCGTCCGGTAATGCTTCTCCCTTTGTTCTTCTTGCAGTGAGTATGGAGTTCGGGCGAGCTGTGTGGCTGCGTTTCCATCCGTCAGCTTATCCTCCTTGCCCTCACCCGAGCTTTGTGGCACACTTGGGTGGCGTGGCCGTGGGCATCACTCTAGGCGTGGTGGTCCTGAGGAACTATGAGCAGAGGCTGCAAGACCAGTCGCTGTGGTGGATTTTCGTGGCCATGTACGCCATCTTCGTGCTGTTCGCTGTCTTCTGGAACATCTTTGCCTACACCTTGCTGGACCTGAAACTGCCACCACCCCCCTAAGGAGATGGAGGACGGAGGCAGGGGGAGGGAGCACTCTCCAGAGGGAACTCCCGCGCTGTGTCTCATCACCAGCATAGTGAGGACGGACTCTGAGCCGCTGGGATGTGCGCTTAGATTTTGGTGGTGGAGGCTCTTGTCTGACAGGCACTGGGGGAAGAGATGGGTGTGGCTGCTGTCGTATCCTTTTCTAGACTAGTCTGTTGACATGGCGCCAGGGGGAAGGTCTAGGGCTGGGTTTGTACACCTGGTGTACTGGGTTTGTTCCCTGTATTCCCCCTCTCTGCGGGAGACCAACCAGGAGTCTTCCTCCTTGTCCTCTGTCTGGGACGGGAAAGCCCTCTGAGGGTAGGCATGGTCCACAGGCCTTTCCCAGCCCAGGGGTAACTGCAGGCCAGGTCGTGTTGTCTGGATCTCTAGTGGCAGACACACTGACTTTAACCTGGGGAAGCCCAGCGTGCCTGTCAACGGGTGCTTTGGCGTGGTCTCTGAGGTCTAGCTTGGGCAGGAAGCCAGGAGACGCTGTCAGCTCTAGGCTTCACACTTGCCCTGAGGGACCCATGAGAGGAACCCATGCTAGACAGAGCGAACATGACCCAGGTTCCTCCTGAAGAGACCCAGGGCCAACTTTATACACTTCACACTTGTAGTGGGCAATGCTGGTATCTCACGCCCAGTATCTATGCCCTTGCTTGCACTTTAGGGGCTTTTCTTTCCCTTCTACTGCCCTGACCCTACTTTGTGCCTCTTATTTGAGTATGGGAACAAATGTTTTTGTAGAATGGTGTGTAACAGCAGGAAAGAAAGCAAGTTGGAGCCTGCAGAGAGAGGTCACGGGAAGGGGGACTACAGTGGGCATATGGGGTGGTGTCTCTATAAAAGAGGAGATAGATGCCGGAGAGGGAAGCCATAGAGTGCTGTGGTGTGGTTGAGCATAGCGTGCCTCTTTCTTTCCTAACTCTTGCCCTTTCGGGACACTCCCCAAGCATCACTGACCTAAGAGGAAATTGCTCTTGCTAGATGGAGGCCTTGGGCCCAGAACCCTTGAGGTACTGGGACAAAGTTCACAGTTACAATCTACTCCTGGTTCCTTCTGGGGCGACTTCCATTTCTGTTCTGTCTCTTGTAGAAGAAACTCCATGGCACAAGAGAGGCTAGGGCAGTAATGTTGAGGCCATGTGCCCATGTAAGTTGGCAGGGCAGGAGGCTGCAGTAAAAGGAACTCTATTTTTTGATGGAAAAGTTTGCTCCAGAGAAGAGCTGCTGAGGGTTTGGGGAGCAGCCATGGATCACATGCATGGATTTAAGGGAAACTTGAAGATAACCCCAACTTCCCTTCTTCACAGGAAAAAATGAAACTGAAGGAATGGCCTTCCTTTGCCCGTATCCTAGCAGAACACCTGCTGCCTCTGCCCCTCTAGGAAAGGTTGATACTGGCAGAAGCTGCCATGAGGCCCAAGGGTATGAGGCAGATGCCATTTCCCTTATACCGTACCCTGCTGATGGCCCAGGATGAGGCCTGGGGGGCTAGGGTCAGCACTCATGGAAGAGCAAGGGCGGGAGGGTGGGACCTGCCTTCCATCTGCCTAGTGCCCAGCAGATTCCTGCATGGTGAGGTCTTTGCCCTGCACTGACTAGGTTGTCCCGATCCCTATGTGGGCACTTGCACCAACACTGAGCAGGGTGAGTCCACCTAAGGCCAGGACCTTGGCTGACTCCCATCAGCCTTAGAGATCTGGTCTGTGCCCTGCCTGCCTTTCTCTGCTCTAGTGAAACACAGATGCAGGTGGAAGAGTCAACTTCTTGTAAGAAGAGGCTGAGATTGTAGAACTGGGGCTGAAAACACCCAAGTGAGGACTAAAGGGGCCAGGAGGCTGCAACCCCGACTGAGCCTGAGCGTTGTGTCGTTTCCAGGGGTTGGGGTGGAGAGGCTGCTGAGATGTGAGGGAGGCCACTCTTAGATCTGTCAGGTGTAACCTGGAAAAGGGGTGAGAAGGCAGTGAGCTAGAAGACTCCAGAAGGCCTTGAGGAACACCTAGTTTCTTTGGGGCTTCAGGTGAAAGCTTGCTGCTGGGACAGGATCTCATTTCTTGCTCCAAGTCGGCCTACCCTCCGAGAGCTGGGATGTGCCAACAATGTCTCCACCTTCAGCTGTGCTGTCACCTCCAGCTGCTCCCTGTCTGGAGACTCACACAATAGAATCGCTGCACAGGGCCCTGAAAGGTTTGGTTTTGGCGTCCGGCCCACTAAGCAGAGCCCTTTGTGCCTCCTGTGCTCCTTCCTGATGCCAGCAGCACTCGTTGTCCACCCTGTCTCCAGCCCCCTGGCATCTTTCATGACTTTCTGTTCAGTGTGGCCTCCAGTCAGGGTGCTGTGATTCGAGGGTGGGGTGAATCCTCATGCTGGTGGGTATGAGTTGACCTCACAGGCTGGGGAATCCCCTACCAGCCGCTCACTCCTTAAACAGGAGAGGAATGGCGGAAACCGGGGAAGGAAAAACAGGCTTTCAAAGGAGAAATCTCGCTTTAATGACACCATTCATCACTCGTTTTCTAATTAGGAAAAGTTCCCTGATGAGGCTCTTTGGCTGGCTAATGGGATTGTCAGTTTCCATGTGAACCATTCTTGCCTAGAAGATTAGGGGCGGCATTGCTCAACCAAACCCCGCCTTCCTCCAGCGTCCAGTTCAGCCTGTAGATAACATAGGTCGCCTGGTGCCGCTAGTGCCCTTCTCGGGGCTGGCTGCACAGCGCCGAGTCTCCTCTGCCTTAAAAATGGTGCCCAACAGTGAGCCGCCCCTCCGAGGACTTAAGTGGGAAAATGAAAAGAAAACACTAGCTGCAATGTTGGTTTCTAAATATTTTTGTATTGTGTACATTCTGTATATTTTTGTTGTAACATATTATTTGAGCACAGATTCCATTAAAGATTTTTTTTAAAGCTATTTGTCATTCAGGATGTGACCTGAAAGGCTGGCCTGTTTTGTCCGGATTACAATGGGTGAAGAACAGTGGTGTGTCCAGTGGGTAAACTGCAGAGGGTAGAGGTGCTCAGCACCCATCTTTTTGGTTTGGCAGTTCTTCCTTAACTTTCCCTGAGCGATTGATGAAAGCTCGAATTGGTCTTGCCATAAAAATGCACCTAGATAGAAAGTCTTGAGGGCAGTTTTGGAGGAGGCCTGTCGGGGATAAGAAAACTCATTTCAGGTTTCAGATCAGAAGCCAATGTCACGGTCCCAATGGAGTCCTGCCTCCCTTGCACTCACACCTCAACCTTCAGAGGGGCCCCAGGAGCTTCTTTACCCCAGTAGCTAGTCTGCAGATCCTCCATAGGACCCTCAATATCCTGCTATTGAAGAACTAGGCATAGTCAAATTCATACTCAGAATGGAGGAAGCCTGGAGCTTGGGAATTTTAGCAACCCAGCTGGCTTTGCATGGATGAGGCCTGGAAAAGTAAACCTTGTATCTGCTCCCTCTTCCAAATCAGCAGCCTGTGCAGTTTTCCATTCATAACCATGAGTGTTGTCTGAGGACTAAAGTGCCCTGTTATATTTCGGCATGGGTGTTGTCTCCTCAAATGTTATTTCATGTCAATTTCCTATGTGTTATTGAAAAAAAATTTTCAGGCACTGTAGAAGCCATCCCAGAACCAACTTGAGAGTGCATTTAGTTCAGGCTAATAGACAGCACATCCTGTTTGGAGTAGAGGATCAACTTCTAACAGCAAGCCATGTGTTCCACTGGAACAACCGCTCTGAGGCACTGCACGGTGAGCTCCCTGGAGATCTAAAAGCTGCTTCATTAATAGTCCTTTAGGGGCTGGAGAGGTGGCTCAGGGGTTAAAGGTCCCAAGTTCGGATCCCAGATCCCACGTATAGACACCAGGCAGAAGCGGGGGCGGCCTGCGCTTCTGGTCCTGGTAGGGCGGAGCCTGTGAATCCCGGGGCAGAAGGAGGTGGAGGCGTCCATGGTGGTTCGCGAATTCGTCCGTGGTTCTACACATACACATACACAGACACACACATACACACACACACACACACACACACACACACACAGACGCGCGCGCACATACACACAGTTGAATAAATAATAATAATAAAAAAAATAGTCCTTTAACTTCTTACCATTTTCCTGTTTATTTTTCTAGTTCTTCACTCCTGTCATACTCATTCTTCAAATAAGATGTTTATCAATGATTTAAAAATGAAAAGCGGGGGCTGGAGAGGTGGCTCAGGGGTTAAGCCTCCGCCTTGCAGGCGGAAGGTCCTGAGTTCGGATCCCAGATCCCACGTATAGACGCCAGGCGGAAGCAGGGGCGGCCTGCGCTTCTGGTCCTGGTAGGGCGGAGCCTGTGAATCCTGGGGCAGAAGGAGGTGGAGGCGTCCATGGTGGTTCGCGAATTCGTCCGTGGTTCTACACACACACACACACACACACACACACACACACGCGCGCGCGCGCGCGCGCGCACAGTTGAATAAAAAAAAAAAAAAAAATGAAAAGCGGGCTGGAGAGGTGGCTCAAGGGTTAAGCCTCCGCCTTGCAGGCGGAAGGTCCTGAGTTTGGATCCCAGATCCCACGTATAGACGCCAGGCGGAAGCAGGGCTGCCTGCGCTTCTGGTCTGGTAGGGCAGAGCCTGTGAATCCCTGGGCAGAAGGAGATGGAGGAGTCCATGGTGGTTCGCGAATTCGTCCATGGTTCTACGCATACACAGTCTAGTGTTGTGTAGACACGCACACACAGATACACACACACACACGCGCGCACATACACACACACATGCACACAGTTGAATAAATAATAATAATAAAAAAAATTTAAAAATGAAAAGCATCCACTGAGTCCCTACTATATGTTAAGCACTGGGGCAGACAATCTCCTAGCTACTTTATGTGATATGCATATTAACACTTCCATGTTTATACAAAAGCGAAGGTGTAGAGTCACTTCTTTTTAATTTTTAACATTTATGTGTGCACACATACACCATGTGGGCTTCTGGGGATTGAACTCGGGTTATTACAAGCAGGTGCCTTATCTGCTGAGCTGTCACTGGCCTGGCATAGAATCACTTTTGATAGGAGGTCATATAGCTGGATTCACACCTAAGACATCTGATTCATGTTGTCCTCTCCCCTGCAGATATTTGCGTAAGACTTCAAGGACACTAAACATATAGACATGTCAGGACGTTTGTTAAGAGAACCAATTTCTGACTTTGGGAAGCTGGCTCAGTTGGTAAAGTGCTTCCCTTGCAAGTAAAAGGATCTGAATTTGATCCCTTAAAACCCATGTAAAAAGCTGAGAGTGGTAGTCCACGCTTGTAATTCTAAACCCAAAGAGGCAGAGAAGCAAATCCCTGGGGCTCGCCAGACTACTTGGTGCACTCCAGGCTCATGAGAAACCCTGTCTCAAAAAGCAAGATAGACAGTGCCAGAGGAATGACCCCCCCAAAGCTACCTTCTGGCCTTTGCACACGTGTACCTGCACGTACACAACACACACATTTTGAAGAGCCAAGGAGGGATGGGGAGATGGCCTAGTTGGGTAGGAACACCTGCTCTGCAAAGCATACAGACCTGAATTTGAATTCCCAGCACCCATGTAAAAGCTGGGCATGGTGATGGATGCCCGTAACCCCAGGGTTGGGGTAGAGATGGGCAGATCCCAGGAACTTGCTGGCCAGTCAGCCTAGCTGAAACAGCTTCAGATGGGTGAGAGACTCTGTCTCAGGGGAATAAAGCAGAGAGTGATAAGAAGCATACACCCAATATCCTCCTCTGATCTCCATCTATATGTATGAGGACATGCACGCACACGGCCTCCTCACAACATACACATAAAAAGAGCCAATCTCACTGCATGAGGCCTAAGGCCATTTAGAAACAGCAATGAACCTTGAAACATTTACTCAGAATTCAATTAGTCAGGTCTGAGCAGAAGCAGGTTTTTTTTTTTTTTTAACATTTTTTATTATTATTTCCGCTCATACAAACTTAATAGGTACACCGGTTCCCACCCTCCCCCCTACCCCCCTGCTCCCCCCTCCCCCCACCTTCCAGTGCTTCCCCTCCCAAACCACGGAGAATCCTTTAATGTGCATGCCAGACTCTCCTCTGGGCCTCTCCGATGATGCACAAGGACCCAGTGGCATTTCCCTGAACCCTTTCCTGTGTTCCCCTTAAGGATAGGAACACTACTATGGCTGTCAATTCCTTGCCTCCAAGGATCTTGGTGCCTTTAGCAAATGCTAGACTTTGTGGGGTCGATAGTGTGTGGGACATTGCGCAGGGCATGCAAAGTCCAATTATGATTGCTTCAGCCCTAACTTGTGTGGAGTATCTTGCAGAAGCAGTTTTAAAAAAATGCTGTAAGTCTATTACTGCTGTCACTCACCCCAAATTCTGGGCATTTGTGCCACCTCAGCTGCACTGTCCACAGAACAGAGATCGTTAGGAACTTCAATCTTTAGAAAACTGAGCTGCCTTCTGGAGATCTTCAAGGGGACAGTTGGGGGATTCCATTAGCTGTAAGTTAGGAGTAGGGAGATGTATGTTTAGGAACTGAACCTTCTGAGAATTCTGTAGGTTTTCCTAGCACTGGTATAAGTAATCCTCAGGAACAGGACAGGCATCTGTCACTGTTAATAATGAGTAAAAGTGCCTTGGGGCTAGAGAGATGGCCTGTCTTGCAAGCAGAAGGCCCTAAGTTCAGATCCCAGATAAAATCACATTAAAAACACCAGGCAGAAATGAAAAATAGAGTTTGGAAAACTCCAGAGCAAAGCAGAGAGGAAGAACAATCTAAGGTGACTCCTGAAGTCACCCTTGGGCCTCCATGGGTACACACCATGCCCTCTGATTCATACACACACATACACACCCAAAAAAGGGACTTTGAGCTATGCATTCTATAGGTGTAATTTCACTGTACAATGAATAGGTGTCATGAAATGAGAATTGAGATTAAGTAGGTAAAAATGACTGATTAGAAGCAAGGATTTTATTATTACAAATATAGTTACAATTTTTGATACAAGACAAACATCTTCTGTGTACTGCACAGAAATACAAATTTATATTACATCTGAATACCTCTTAAACCTTTAAAATTTACTTACTAAAATTTTAATACAGTATTGATGTAAGCTATTTCTTCTCATGACCAAGAAGATATTCCATATTGTTTTTCTTGTCTATAATAGTGATATGGAATTTGTTAACTTTATTTGAAAGATTATCATGTACAGCTGTGTAATATAATGAGCCTACATTACAAAAAATGTACAAACATGGAATATATAACCTTGCCTATATCCCATCCACAATTGATTTGATACAGGTAATACTTCGTTCTTTATTTTTATTTAGTATGTATGTGCACCTACTTTTTTTTTCTTTTCCAGTCAGGTTCTCTCACTAGTTTGGAACTCATCAAGTAGGTTAGGCTGGCCAGCTAGTGAGCACAAGGCGCTCCAGTCTCTGCCTTCCCAGCACTGGGATTAGAGCCAAGTTGCCATATGCAGCTTTTTTACATGGATGCTGTGGCTCGAACACAGGTCCTCATGTTTGCACAGTAAGTGCTTCGCTGAGCTATCTTCCCACCATCCGCATTTTTTAAATGCCATTTGTAACAGAATCTTGAATATGAATTTGAAAATGAAAACTATGATTTACAGAGTAAAAATGTTGATATTCTAATGTTGCTTATTAATAAAAATTGATTTTGAAATGGGCAACCAAGTACTTTAGAAAAAGAAGATCAGATTCAAGAATGATGCTATAATTTGCTGATTATCCAGTCATCCCGAATGCTATAAAAATGCTACTTAAGGTTTTTTTCCCCTATATTGCTGCAATCCAAGTTATTAAACTTTAAAACCATATGAAAGTATTTATGAAGATCCTGAATTGTATTTCTCATTAAAGGAAAACAAAGAGTTCTGTGAGTCATGTCCCTAGACTAACTTAGGTAGTGGAGAAAGCAGAAGCCTGTCACTTTGAAAGTTTCAGCTCAGCACTTAGTGAGGATTTACAACTGCTTCAGAGGTATTCCTCAGTTCTACAGACGTGTGTTCCACTCCATCCCAAAGGCAGTGAGAAGACAAAACTTCTGATCTTCTAAACGAAAATCATTATCAAATGAATTTATTAAAGAGCTATACTGAACAAATATGCATGTGGCTACAGCTGGCATCCAAGAGAATTATAAATGACCAGCTGAGGGTACTTTCAATTGATTCAGAGTGAAACAATCTGAATTTTGAAACAAAGGCACAAAAAACTAAAATCAATGAGCAACTCTAACAGGAAGCATCTGTTTGCCCTTTGTCATATTTGCTTGTAAAGTGTGTTTACTGTTTTGTTTCTTAACACTGTTTAAAAGCTCCAACATTTTCATTTAAAAGAAAAAAAACCCAGAAAATAAAGGCTGTTGGCAAATACCTGTAAATGAATGAAGCACAGTGATGGGGCTATTTCTGCACTAGCTTTTCCTCAGAGAGAAGTGTTTTATCTTGAAGCCAGTGCATCTATTTTTAAAGATCTTTTAATTCCTTATAACCTCATGATTTATTTGCATATTGACTTAAAAGCTGGATTCACCATCCATGCCAACTATCAGTCAGGAAAAAATAAAAGTTATCAAGCACCCACACAGGATATATAGATATGTTTTTGAAATTGAAATAGTGTAGTGGTGCTGGTCTAAGGAATCCTAAGATTAGAATTACTTTTTCCCCCCTTCCTTTTCTCTTCTGTGAGACAAGACTAGATAGAGAGTCCAAGCTGATCATAAACTTACTTTGTAGTCTGACTGGCCTCCAACTTGAGATCCTTCTGCCTCCACCTTGTGAGCAACTAGGTTTACAAGCATGTGTTACCACCCTCAGCTAGGATTGTATGTTTCAAAAGTATTGCATTGCATTGAGAAACAAGTACTGTAGTTTTTCTGGGAGGAAACTTTGCTAAATACCACTACTAAATACTGCTGAGAAGCCAAGTATTATCTCTGAAGAGTTTTAAGAAACAAATTTCTAAAGCTTAGAATTGAAATCCCACAAGTATAACACACACCTTCCTAGGACTCGGTGGAACCATCGTTCAGATTCTAGAGATGTCTTGTATTTCATTAAGTTAAATAGGGAAAGTACAAAAAGAAAAAAGCAATCCAGCATGTTTCAAATGATTGCTCCAATACACAGCTGTATGAACCAATTACTTCAAAATATGATCAGAAACATTAGACAAGAGCCTCTCTCATGAACTCCTCAAGGACAGCAACCACACTTTTGGCTTCGGGCATTTCTTCATGTTCCACTTTCACAAGTTTCAGAAGGATATCTCCACTGCCACAGTTCTTCAGGAACACATAACATCTGAACAGAGCATAATGATTCATTTCTGCCTGTCGCACGAATCTCTTCAAGTTGTTTGTGTCTTGTATGGCCTAGAAAAAGATTGCCCAGTTATATACAAGTTTGGTGAGATGATAATGAAGATTAAAAAGCAACCCAACATATGTACTAAGGGTAGCCTTTTATTTTAAATGTTCCCACCATTTTTAATGCTAATATGCTTTGCCTCATAGAGAAAAATGCTGTACGGGCTAGGCAAGATAACTCAGTGGGTAAGGCACCTGATTCCAAACCTAGAGACAAGGGTTTGATCCCTGAAAGTCTACATGGTGGAAGAAGAGAACTGGATTCCGAAAGTCATCCTTACCCTTGGGCCTCCATGCTGTGGAATGCATAACTATGCTCTCTCTCTCTTCCTCAAATAAAAATGTTTTGAATGCTCTAAAAAGTCTCCTACAGAGACCACACACTCCCATCAGAATTTTAAATCACTTATTTTTACGTTTTGCAACTGAGATACATCACAAATTGCAAACTCAATGTCCCCTAAATAGCATCAAGCATTAATTTATTGGAAATTAAATTTCATGTATGGGAAGCTACTGAAAATTTAAATGCCTTCTGGTGATTCATGTTGTGAGGATAGTTCATTTAAGATATCACAAAGTAAAGCAGATTGCTTATTCTGTCACTGTCAGTAATTAGAAGTCAGACCAAAAAAAAAATATATGCGTGGCACTTGGTACATAGGCAATTAATTACCTTTAGTTTAAAGTTCTCCAGGACTTGTCTAAAAAGAAAGGGGTTTCCTCCTTCTGTACCATGTAAGAAAGCCTTCATCCAATCCTCACAAAAACGGTTGCTGCCTAGGAAGTATTTTTTAAAAATTAAATTCTATGAAGCACATGTATTTCTTTATAAAAAACATCGCAATGAATTACTTAAAACTCTATAGTAATCCAAAAATTAGTAAAACTTAACATACAACTAAGATGTACCAAATGGCAGAAGCCTCCTTGCACTCTCCCCTACACCCCTTCTTTCATCACAAAGGATTATTTTCATATATTTCTTTACATTTTTGCCCCATACCGTTGTATATATTTAATGTATTATTTTGCATACATTAAAGCTTTTACTTTTTTCTTAATGGTTGTTTCAATGAATAATATATGTTATACTACCACATGTATCCCTAGCCTTTTTTTTTTTTTTTTTTTTGGTGCATGTGTGTATCAGAAGGCACTATGTGCCTATAGAGGCCCAAGGGTAACTTCGGGAATCATGCTGGATTTCTTCTATCTCCTTTTTGCTTTACTCTGGGATTTCCCAGGCTCCAGATTCCAGAGCCAGAAGTGCAGGCCAATGCCATTTCTACCTGGTGTATCTACTAGAATCTAGAATCAGAACTCAAGTTCTTCTGCTTGAGAGAGAGAGTCTTAAGCTCTGATCCATCTCTCTAACTCTCTATTACATTTTTTAGCTGCCCTATAGTATTCCATTGTAAGAATTAACAGTTTATTGAATTCCCACTAATAAACATTTAAGTTGCTTCCAATAATTTATTACATCAAAGAGTGCCTTTAGGACTGGTGAGATGGCTCAATGGATAAAGGTGCTTGCCACCAAGCCTGACAACTTAAATTCAGTCCATGGAGTCCATATGGCAGACAGAGAAAACCAACTCTGTAAGTTGTCCTCTGATTTCCACACAGCATGCTGTAGCACGTGTGCATGCACACACACTAAATAAATGTAGGGTCACCTAGGCTATACAGTGACACCCCATCTCTAACTAAATAAAGCTTTTATGTCTCCTTGTGAACATAAACAACATAGGTGTGGAATACTGGTTATGACTTGATTTACATGTTTGTAGAATCACTAATGTTTTTAGGAAGCTTTGTACTACACACGAGTATAAATTTGTATTATTTGTTCTCAGTACAAAGATAAGAGTCTCACAAGAGGTCCATAAATACTGCTTCCAGCTTTATAACTCACCTGCATTGTGGAGCTGAGGCTGTGAGCCACTACAGTCAATGACCACAGATTTACGCTGCTCCTCTGACATGGCCATGCACAAAGATGTCATGGTACCTTCGTGAATAAGTCCTTCAAGACTGGCCACACTCAGAAACCTGCCACATACAAAAGTCCTTTTCTACAAACTGCAGAATAGGAGGGAGAAAAGAAATGCATTCTGCACCAGGGGTGGGAGGTTAACAATGTAGTGACCCAGTTGTGGGAAAGCTTTCTTCATAAGTTGTGTTCTTTACCTGTTAATGTCTTTCTTTGTTTTCTCATCTGATTCCTTAACCTCAACAGGTGTATAACTTAAAGCCTATGAGAGAGGGGGAAAAACGTCTGTTTGATACATGTCTTCCACGTTTTCTTACTGAGCAGCAACTCATGACTAAGTATTACCTTCCCCAGTAACCACCACCGCAGATGGTGACTGACGGGCACTATCTATCACAGCTGTTCAGCAAGTTGCTTGCTAACATTTTAAGGAAAAAGAACCTAGGACCTCATGCATACTAACCAAGTGCTCTAACTCTGAGTTACAACCTTTCTTGCAATGCTTTATTTTCTTTTTCCTCTTTCCTTTTATCCTTTTCTTCCTTGCCCTTCTCTTACACCCACTCCCTTCATTCCCCTCTCCTTTCTTGGAGTAGAGTTTAAGATATGAAGTTTTAGGCAATCCAATCTGGGCTGGAACTCTCAATCCATTCAGCTTAGTATCCTGAGTTCTAGGATTATAGGCATGTGCCACCAAGTTAACATTATTCTATAGTTAAAATTGTTTTGAAGTTTTGTTTTTCTTTTCAAAATGTTTTGAAAATTGTACCTACTCCAAATCATTCCAAACAGTAATGATTAAGTCAGGTTTGGTTGAACTGGCCTGAAATCCCAGCATTCCAGAAGCCAAGGCACACAATGAGAAACTGTCTCAAAAAAATTGATCAAAGGCTGGGGAGATGCCTCAGGGGTTAAGACTCTGTCTCACATGCAGAAGGTCTGAGTTCAGATATCAGGTCCCAGGTAAAAACGCTGGGCAGAAACAGCATTGGTTTGCACTTCCAGCCCTGGTGGGCAGAGCCTGGGAAATCCCAGAGCAAAGCAAAAAGGAAGTAGAAGCAGGATGATTCCTCAAGTCATCCTTGGGCCTCCAAAGGAACACACAGTGCCCTCTGATACACAGACACAGACACACGCACACACTTGCTAAATATATATTTTTAAAAAATGATAAAAAAATTATTGTTTTAAAATGTTTCATCCTATTAGGAAGATTTGACTGACAGTTGCAATTCAACTCTAAGTTAACAACAAAGTTTTCAAGCTATGAGTAACATGTAACAGTAAGCACAGTTTGATACTCTGGGAAGAAAATGTTTAGAAAAAATGAGTATGTTTCTAAATGACCCAAACTCTGCCTAAGGGATTCCCAGTTAAGGAAGTGTTCTCATTGGGCAATACTTACAGCATGTAACAGAAAGGTAAGTTTTTCCTGGAAGAGAATAACAACCCTTTGGATAGGGCACACGACATCCTCGAACCAGCTATTGAGGTAGGTCTTTACATCACTTTCTAGGCCCCTTTGCTGGATCAAGAGAAAGTGCCATTTACTTTAATATCACATTAGACTTGACATTTTCTTCAATGCACGCTGTGTATGCATGTAGTTGTTGTATAGCATGTGTTTATGTGTGCACATGTGTGATGTCTTTCTCAATTACTCTTCATATTATTTTTAGTTACTTACCTTATGTGCATGTGTTCTGTGTACATATGTGTGGGTGTGTGTCATGAAACGTGTGGAAATCAGAGAATAGCCTGTGAGAAGTCAGTTCTCTCCACCTTGTGGGCTCCAGAAATTGAACTCCAGACATCACACTTAGTGGTAAGCACCTTTACCCACTAAGCCATCTCAGCAGTCCCCCCACCTTATTTTCTGAGATGGGATCTCTGACTGAACCTGGAGTTCATCAATTTGGTGAGGCAAGCTGGTTGGCAGCTCTAGGGATCACCTGTCTCTACCCTTCAAGCACTGGGAGCACAGACATGCATTGCCACAACTGCTGTTTTAGAGCAGCTCCTCAGACTCTGACCTCTGGTTCACTTCCATGCTACCCATTTCTCTCCTCTTGCAGTATCTTGGGAATACATGTCAAGTAAATGAACTATTACTGTACATAATTCGGAAAATCATAACTTTAACAACTGCTGCAACTAAAAGCATAACTTCATTTTTTTATAGTAGGGTCGTACGTAGACAAGATGGGTCTCAAAACTCACTGAGAGCTGTCTCCACTTCCCCAATGCTGGGATGACAGGTATGGACGACCACACCTAACTTGAAAGGCTTGGATAAATTACTCAACAGATATATCTAATTCATAAAGGATTAAATAGAGAAGATGGGATGTTTCTAAGAACCTTTGATAAGTTCAGGAGAGCAAGATACTATTGCATAGCACTTATTTGGAACCAGAGGCTGCATGAACTAGACTCTATGTGCTAGAAATCAGGAAAAGGGCATCATCTTTACCAAGCATGTTATTACATGCCCTTGAGTTTAACAGAAATGTTTACCTGTGCAATACAGCAAAAACAATCCTATGAACTTTCAGCAGCAACAGGGTTGTATTCCTGTTTTCCTTAAAAGTCCCAGGTCTACTAACCCATAAGGTAAAGTTTTTAGACTCATGGCTGTTGTCTCAACAAATATAGTTGTCATGTAAGTTAATCATTTTTTAATTTTTTTTAAATTTATTCAATTGTGTGTGTGCACGTGTGTGTATGCATGTGTGTGTGTGTAGAACCATGGGCGAATTTGAGAACCACCATGGAGTGCCTCCATCTCCTCCTTGTTTACTCTTCCCAGGGATTCAGGCTCCGCCCTATCAGGACCAGAAACACAGCCCCCCACACCCCCTCTCGCTTCCACCCTGCATCTATATGTGGGGTCTAGGATCTCGCAGAGGCTTAACCCCTGAGTCACCTCTCCAGCCCATTTCAGTCTTAGAAAGTTTAACTCCATCCGCTTACCTCACAATTCATGCTATTTTTCAACTCTTGAATATACTTGTCCAATTCAAGTCTGAAAGTATGCTCTTAAGGAAGTGATAGATGAATAATCAATACTTTATCTTTCAGGAAATGTAAGGTATCTTAGATGATACAAACTGTAAGTCAAGATAATCCCGGACAAGTGAACATATGAAATCTAGATACGCACTTTAAGGGCAGATAGGATGGGGCAGGATGTGGGAGCCACTCCTAGGCTTGCTTTCCCGAGTACTGTGTCCTGCTTTGTTTGAACCAAAGGAAGGATATAGTTCGAGTCCTTTTTCAGAACCTCCTAAAAAGCAGATCACGTACTCTGAAGGGTTGTGGTCAGGTTCCACTGTCGCTGTTTCACAGAGCAGTTTTTCTTGTTGGAAAAGACAGTAATAACAACCAACTCGATAACTTGGAGTTCTAGAAAAGAAAGAAAAGAGTAAAATATTGGGCGTGCTCATATATCTCATTTTGCAGATTGCTCATCTTGGTCTGGAAACATTGTGGACTGCCCACCAAACTGAGAGCTCCCTAGATTTCTCCTTGGTTTATTCATCTCAGCAGAGAAGCATGACTCCACCTTGCTAGGGTTTAAGAAAAGCAGCCTCAAACAAAGGTGATCTTTATTTTTTAATATATTATTTTGTGTGTGTGTATGTGTGTGTGTGTGTGTGTGTGTGTGTATCAGAGGGCACTGTGTGTCCCTGTGGAGGCCCAAGGGTGACTTCAGGAATCATCCTGAATTGCTTCTACCTCCTTCTTGTTTCGCCCCAGGATTTCCCAGGCTGTCTTTGGCGTTTTTAATGTAGAAACTGGGATCCAAACTCAGGATCTTCTGCTCCCGAGACAGAGTCTTAACCCCGGAGCCATCATTCCAGCCCCAGAGGTGAACTTTAAATCTCCTGTCTTATGGGGGAACAGAATCACAAGTTACACAGGGATACACAGTGCCCTCTCTCTCTCTCACACACACACACACATGTGCATGCAACACACACACACACACACACACACACACACAACTGAAGTATACTTAGATGCCAACATTTTTCCCATTCAATTAAATTAGTTTCATTTTATAAAATTTAAGTGTGAGACCCAATGTTTGGGGTATGGTTATCAGAAAACAAACAACAAAAACCAAAGATGACTTGTACAGATCTAAATTTTTTAGAGTTTTCTTATGTCTCATATTTAACTCAGAAATAAAAATATTTGGACTGGAGAGATGGCTTAGGGGTTAAGACTTTGCTTCCCAAAACAGAAGGACCTGGGGGTTGGAGAGGTGGCTCAGGGGTTAAGCCTCTGCCTTGCAGGCGAAAGGTCCTGAGTTCGGAACCTAGACCCCACATATAGCCGCCAGGCGGAAGCAGGGGCGGCCTGAGGGTAGGGTGGAGCCTGTGAATCCCCAGGGCAGAGTAAACAAGGAGGTGGAGGCGGTTCATGGTGGTTACCGAATTCGCCCGTGGTTCGTTCTACACACACGCACGCACGCATGCACACGTACAATGGAATAAATAAAAAAAACAAAACAAAACAAAACAAAAAAAAACAGAAGGACCTAAGTTTAGATCCCAGATCCCATGTAAAAACGCTGGGTGGAAATGGCGGCAGTCTGCATTCCTGAAGTCACTTTTGGTCCTCCACAGGAACACACAGTAACTCACAATGTCTCCTGATACACACACACACACACACATACACACAAGCACACACAAAAAAAACTTTTTTTTTTTAAGTTCAGGACACAGCTAATTTTGCACTTACCTCAGCTCCACAGATGCAACATTACCCAGACCTTCAAAGACTGCTCCCTTTGAGAGACGCTTAGCAATGAACCTGCGCAGCTCCGGCTCCATTTCAGATGGAAGAGTAGTATCCACCAAGGACAGACTTGACAAATGAAAGACACACTCATTACCAGTGCATTCACACCCAGAAGATACCAAAGTCAAGGTCACCCCACCCTACCCCAGCTCTCTTAAGACAAGATTTCACTATAAAGTCTTGGCTGGCTTGGTCCTACAATGTAGTCCAGGCTGGCCTCCGACTTTCTGAAATCTTCCTGTCTCAGCTCATTGCTGGGGTTTCAAACATAAGCTACCATGCCTGATGTATCCCTGCACATTCTTTTATTCTATCTTTCAACTTTATTTAGGTATAACAATTTAATTGTAAGCTATACAGCTGTAATAATCCCACCACTTCGGAGGCAAAAGCAAGACTGATGTGATTCTGAGGCCAGCCTGGGATGCGTTGCAAGACGCTATGCAGAAGGAGAGGAAAAGAAAGGGAAGGGAAAAGAGAGAAAGGGGAAGTGAGCCAAGCACAATGGCACATGTTTATAATTCCAGGTCTTATGAGAACTGGAGGGAGGAAGATCAGGTGGTCAAAGTCATCCTTGGCTACAGGATGAGTTTAAGGCTAGCTTGGGCTACATGAGATCATTTCAATCAATCAATCAATCAATCAATCAATCAATCAATCAATCTCCAACTGTTGATTTTCACTTCAGCTGAATTAGTCCAGCTGTCTATCCTCCCCGAACCTGTATGCATTCAGCTAGATTCAGGGGGCTGAGAGGATAGGACCCCAAAATCTGAATTGTGGGGTCAATGTGATGTTAAACTGACGATTGCTACCTGCCAGCTGGTTCTCATCGAATTTCCCCCACATCACCATTTCCTGCCTTTCCTTTGTCAGTCAAATTCCTTCTACCCAAGAATAAACAAAACAGCATAGTGTCTCTTTGTAAGTTAAAACAACAACATCAACTTGGGCTGAAGAGATGGCTCAGAGGTTGACTCTACCTCACAAGCAGAAGGTCCAATCCCAGGTCCCATATAAAAATGCCAGGTGGGAACTGGCAGCCTTGCACTTCTGGCCCTGAGAGGCAGAGCCAGGAAATCCCAGAGTGAAGCAAAAAAGAGGTGGAAGCAATCAAGGATGATTCCTGAAGTTATCCTTGGGCCTTCATATACACAGGGACACACATACAGAATTGAAACAACAAAAATCCACACTTCACAAAAAGGAGGTCGAAGTGATTCAGAATGATTCCTGGAGTCACTCTTGGTCCTCTTCAGGACCCTCTGATCACACACACACACACATTAAAAAAAAAACACACACACACAACTTCAGTTTGATTTATATTAAAATGTAAATAGAGACTATAACTCGAATATGCAACCTTTGGAATATATCCAGCCTTTGGGATAGAGGACATAATTTGAAAGGTATTTAGATATTTTTATTTTCTTTTTTCATTTAATTTTTTATTTTGAGATTAAATATCTGGCCTGACTGGACTGGAACTTACAGTTCAGCAGGTTTTTTTAAAAAAATTTTTTTATTATGTATTCAATTGTGTGTGTTATGTGTGTGTGCGTGCACGTATGTATGTATGTGTGTAGAACCACCGGCGAATTCGGGAACCACCATGGACCGCCTCCATCTCCTGTTTACTCTGCCCCGGGATTCACAGGCTCCGCCCTACCAGGACCAGAAACACAGGCTGTCCCCACCGCTTCTGCCCAGCGTCTATATGTGGGGTCTAGGATCCGAACTCAGGACCTTCCGCCTGCAAGGCAGAGGCTTAACCAGCCCCCAGTTCAGCAGTTTGAACTTGTGGCCCTCTAGCATCACAGGTTTATACCACCAAGCCTGGTGGGACAGTTACGTTTGCTTGGAAGAAAGCATAAAACTCTTTGTATGGAGTGAACTCATTCTTACTTAGAAAGAGTTTTATGTGTGATTTTAAAGGGTAATACAAAATACAGTGACTCTCTTTGTATAGTAGAATCATGGGTCATTTTTAGTATCGAATGTTTTCTTTATTTGCTCTTCCTCTTAGAGACACTGAGGATTGAACCCCAGGGCTTATACATACTAGAAAAGTTATCTGCCATTGAGCTTCAATTCTAGCTTTTTTGATGGTTTTTCAAATTACTTAAACTTAGCCTCCTTCTTCCTCAGTTTCCTAAGCAGCTGGCATTACAGGCTTATCATCAGGCTCAGGCCAGTTTTCATTTATATAATGGAAAACTTCAAGCACATAAAAAGAGAACAGCAAGGCTGGAGAGATGGCTCAAGGGTTAAGACTGCCTCACAAGCAGAAGGTCCTGAGTTCAGATCCCAGGTCCCATGTTAAAAACACCAGGCAGAAATGGCAGTAGTCTGCACTTCTGGTCTTGGTGGATGGAGTCTGAGAAATCCCAGTGCAAAGCAAAAAGGAGGTAGAAACAATTAACGATGATTCCCCAAGTTACCCTTGGTCCTCCACAGGGACATTCAGTACCCTGACACACACACATACACACGCAAATTAAGAGAGATGGAGGGGTATGGAGGAGGATGAGTGGGTGAACAGCACAAAGAGCTTACCTGTTTTTACTACCCAGGTCACCTGTGCACATCCTCCATCCCGCATTATTTTAACTTTATTTACCTACTTTGGCTTTTTTTTTTTAAAGTTTTTTATTATTATTATTATTTATTCAATTGTGCATGCGTATGTAGGAGCGCGCGCGCGCGCGCGCGTGTGTGTGTGTGTGTGTGTGTGTGTGTGTGTGTGTCTGTGTGTGTGTAGAACCATGGATGAATTCGCGAACCACCATGGACCACCTCCACCTCCCTCTTGTTCACTCTGCCCCCAGGATTCACAGGCTCCGCCGTACCAGGACCAGAAACGCAGGCTGCCCCGCTTCCGCCTGGCATCTATATGTGGGATCTGGGATCCGAACTCAGGACCTTCCGCCTGCAAGGCAGAGGCTTAACCCCTGAGCCACCTCTCCAGCCCCCTTACTTTGGTTTTTAAGATAGGGTCTCATACATTCTAGGCTCTCTTCAAATTCACACAGTAGCCAAGGCTGGCCAGGAATTCCCGATCCTCCTGCATCATCCCCCAAGTGCTGGATTACAGTCCTTACCGCACCTGATCATCACAGATTATTTCTATGTTACCTCTAAAAGATGAGAGCTTTTAAGACATATACATGTATAGTCACAATAATATTGTAACACTTAAAGTCCTTAAATCCATTATCAATCCAGTGAACCTTTTTTACTGTATCCTATTTTGAATCAAACATCAAAGTGCATTCATTCATACACTTAAAAAATGTGTTAAATGTCGACCCTGTGTCAAGGACCACCCAAGGCACAAGGCAGAAAGATGCCAACAGACAGAAGGCAACCCCTGTTCCTGAAGTTTATGGTAGCTATTAAGAATTACAAAGGAGGGGCTGGAGAGGTGGCTCAGGGGTTAAGCCTCTGCCTTGCAGGCAGAAGGTCCCGGGTTCGGATCCTAGACTCCACGTACAGGGGTTAAGCCTCTGCCTTGCAGGCGGAAGGTCCTGAGTTCGGATCCCAGATCCCACGTATAGACGCCAGGCAGAAGCGGGGGCGGCCTGCGTTTCTGGTCCTGGTAGGGCGGAGCCTGTGAATCCCAGGGCAGAGTAAACCAAGAAGTGGAGGCGGTCCATGCTGGTTCCCGAATCCGTCCGTGGTTCTACACACACGCATGCACGCACGCACGCGCGCAAGCACAATTGAATAAAAAAAAAAAAAAGAATATACAAAGGAGCAACAAAAGACGATTTGAATGTAAATCTTTTCTTTTTTTTTGGTCATGATGCTGTATGATTTTGGTCTCATTGTAACCCAGGCTGGCTTCAATCTCTCTATGTACCTGAGGATGACCTTGTACTCCTTTTGTATGTATAGGTCTGTGTGTGGATGCCCATGTGTGTGATTGTATGTGCATATGTGCATGAAAGACAGAGATCAATCTCAGTTATCATTTTTCAGGTATCATCCACTTTTTTTTAAATCTTTGGCTATGCGCGTGGGTGGGAAGAGAGGTATTCATGTGAGTTGTATGCACATGTGTCATAGCACACATATGGACAGAGATAAGTTCAGGTTTTGGTTTTTACCCTCCACCTAGGTTAGCCAGTCTGAGACCTTCTAGTAGGTATTTCCTATCTCTGCCTTCTATCTCTCCAAGAGCACTGGGATTATCACACCCAGCTTTATGTAAGTTCTGGGATTTGAACTCGAGCCCTCATAACTGCATGGTAATTACTCTATCCACTAAGCAATCTCCCTAACCCATCTTATTTTTGAGACAGAGTCTCTCACTGGGACCTAGGATTCACAGATTGGGTTAGGCTGGCTGGCCAAGAAGCTTCAGGAATCCTGGCTCCATTTCTCTAGAGCTGAGATTATACGTGTACCACTGCACCCAGCTTTTTAGTTGTGAGTTGGGGGATTGATTGAACTCGGATCCTCATCCTTGCATAGCAGACACTTTTCTTTCTTTTTTAAATAACATTTATTTATCTTGGGTATGGGTGGGTGAACTCATATTATGTTATGCATAAGAAGTCAGAAGACAAATTGTTAAGAGTTAGTTTTCTCCCAGCACGTGGGTTTTAGGGGTTGAATTTAGGTTACCAGGCTTGCACAACAAGTGCCAATACTGGATGAGCCATCTTACTGGCCCACAAAGCACTTTACAGACTAAACTATCTCCCTAGCCCAACCTTGAACCTCTGATCCTCCCACCTCTACCTCCCAAGTGCTGGGATTATAGGCATGTGCCATTATGTTTTTAAAAAAATCTGAATCTAAATCTCAATAGAAATATGCTGGATATTTTATGGGATTTCCCATCAAAAAAGGCAAAACTGCCCCACCCTTAAGTGTGACTCAATGAAGGAATGAGGAGAGGTTTCTAAAGGTGAGAAGGACATGTGACACTTTGAGAAAGTTCAATGGAAACAAGTTATTCACTGACATCTACAGTTTAGATAAGCACAGAACATAAAAGGCACATGTATGAGTTAGAGTTAAAGCTCTCTTACCTGAAATCATCACTGGAGGGAGTTTCTGCCTTCGTGCCACTTGAGCTTCCATCATCACTGTCCCCTCGCTGCTGTGCCAATCTGCAAGTCACCAAACAAAACAAACAAAAAACAGTGCTATCAATGACGGGCTCTGCACCGAGCAGAGGGCGGGGTCTTTGCAAGCTTGGTAAAGGCAAGGGTTCAATTAAAACGGTGCAAGGCCAAAAAGAAAACCCACAGTGACAGCCTCTTGTCTCTCCAGGATACCTAACGGGTCGGGGAAAAAAAAAAAAGGCTGAGTACTTAGAAACTTCAAGGAAACTTTTCCAAAACAAACCCTTCCATGGCCAGATGGATTCTTGGAAAGTAGGTGCAAAGAGGTAGAGTTCAGTGGGGAAGACAGTGGCAAGAACAGACCAGAGGTAAGGGATAAAAGTGTCGGCTAGAAATGAAATTGGGGGAGATCGGGCCCAGGGGGCACGGAACGGAAACTGAAATAATGTAGCATTCCAGAACTGTGCTGAACAGAAATCAGAGCCGTGAGGCAGAAACTGGGAGAGGCCGTAAGGATGAGGCCAGGAGGGCCCTTCGGGACAGAGACCTTGGCTGGGAGAGGAGATGGTGTTTGGGGGCGGCCGGGCCGGGGATGGGATGCAAGGCCGGGAGGCGGGCCGCGGGGCCGGGCAAGGCGCCGGCACCTGCTTCCGCGGTAGCTGTACAGGCAGTAGTGGCTGCTGGGCGGCGACTCGAGTCTCCGCTCCTCGGCACAGCCGCCTTCCTCGCTGCTCTCTAGCTCCTTTTCATCCCCGTCCAGCGATTCCTGCAGAGACGGGAGCATCGCGACAGCCTCCGAGCGGCCCGGTGTCTCCGCCAAACCGTTCCGCCGCCGCCGTCCTTCGTGGGCCGGCTCGTCTGGCTCCCCGCCCTCGCACACCTGCGTTCCGCTGGTTTTCCGAGTCCCGGGGCCAGAAAACTGCACGGCAGGGGAAGAAGACTGCTGGGTTCGCCCTCGCCAGAAGCTTTTACCCTTTCTTTTCGACTGACTTTTCTTCACCGCCTATCGTCTGAGACGTCAAGAAGACAATAGTGTGGTACAGAGAGTGAAAGTGGCTAATTTCACAGGAAAGAATAGAGCTACCTTCTTATTTTCTTCTTTCCCGTGGCCAAAAACATCTATAGCATGCGTCGCCTCACCTAGAATCACACACAGCCTGTGCCCCAGCAAGCTTGAGCAAAGCTATGAATTTAACAATTTATCAACTTAAACACTCAACCATCTTGTCCCACCGAAGGCAAGGACCTAAGTGATGGAGCTAGAGAGATGGCCCTGGGGTTAAGACTATGTTTAGCAAGCAGAAGAACCTGAGTTCGTGAATCTGAATCCCACGTAAAAACACCAGGCAGAAACGATGCACTTTTAGCTCCCGGAGGGGAGCAAAAAGGGGGGTAGAAGAATCTAGGATGATACTCCAAGTCACCCTTGGTCTTCTACAGAGACACACAGTCCTCTGACACACAATATTTTTTTTAGAAAAAGAACTTAGAAACAGAGAGGGAAGTGTGTGCATCCCACAGCACACATGTAGAGGTCAGAAAACAGCTTTTGGAAATCGATTTTCTCCTGCCACCATCTGGGATCCAGGGAATCGAACTCACATGACCAGATTTTCAAGCAGGCACCTTTGCTCCATGGGCCACCTCACCAACCTAATCTGCCACTTATTAATTTTTGCCTGTGGATAGTAACTTTGGCCTCTGTTTACTCACCCATTAAACTGAAATAATAAATCTGTACTTCACTGGGCTGTGAGAATTGTTGTGCAATATTTGTAAAGCACTTGGAATATGTGCTCAGTAATGACTAGTTTATGTAAATGTGTGATGTAGATGTACTTAATATCTTTATAAATAGATAGGTGATATGCTTAGAGATAAAATGGAGTTTAGGTTCCAGGGATTAAACTGAGGTCCCTGCGCTTGCCGGTGCCTTTACTTGCTGAATAATTTCAGTTACTTCTAACTTAATGAGACAGTGTCTCTAATCAAATTCAGAACTCCTTGAGAAAGCTGGTCCGACAGGGAATTCCCAGCGTCTACTTTCCAAGCTAGAATTGTAGAAGGGCTGACACACATTTTACATGAGATGTGGGGATCTGAATGAACTCCATTCTTTGTGCTCAGCAAGAGCTTTAAATACTGAGCCATTTGCCTGGCTCGGAGAATTGGCACATTCGGTGTCAGATGAGGGTCCTCTTCTTTGTTCACAGAATGGTTCCTTCTTGATGTGTCATTACATGGCATTGTCTTTTATTACCGAGTTGTGATTATGTTCTACATGCAAGCCCTTTATCAAATATATGAAGCATATTCATCCGTTCTGTGGGCTTTTTTTTTTATTCTTCGAAGGATACTTTCTTCATAGCCTCTGTTGCAAAATTGTGTGTATTTTTGTGTTTGTTTTGAGAAAGGGTCTCGTTATACAACTATGGTTGGCCTTACGCTCATGGCAATCCGAGGCCTCCTGAGTGATGGAATTATATACTTAAACCATTATGACTGACTCAAGAATTAAGTTGTTTCGTTTTATTTGTGTTATTGGGAGCCAAACCCAGGGTCTCATGTAAGCTTAGCAAATACTCTTAACATTGAGCTACATCCCAGAACAAAAGTTTTGATTTTGACCACAGTGTATTTTTTTCTTTTACTTTTGATTTTGAAGTCATAGGAATTCTTTGCCAAATCCAAGATCATGAAGATTTACTTCAGTGTTTGTCTGCTCAAAGTTCTAGTTTTAGCTCTTCTATTCTAGATCTTTCATTTAGTTTGAGTTAAATTAAAAAAAAATATTTGAGAGTTTGGTTGGGGTGCACTTATGAATGCCCTGGTACACACGTGGAGATCAGAGGACAACATTTGAAAGTCATTTTTCTCTACTGTCATGTGGACTTTCAGGGATTGAACTCAAGGCAAAAGGTGTGCAAGCAGGTACCCTACCAGCTGGGCTAATTTCTGCTCCGTAAGCTTTTTTTTTTAAAGGCAGGGTGTCATGTAGTTTAGGGTGTGGAGGATGACTTTCACAGTCTGATCTTCCTGTCCCCACCTCCAGAGTTCTGGGATTATAGGTGTGTACCACAATACTCAGTTTTATGTGGTGCTGGGGAACCAGCTGGAACCCAGGGCTTTTTGTGTTACATTCCTAGCCCCTTAAGCATTCATCTTTATTAACAGCTTGATAATGGTACCTACTTCACACATTTGTTGAAATAACTAATATAAAACCGTAATGCCTGGCATGTGGTAAATGTCTCATGGATGTCTGCTATAATTTTATACCTTTAGCAGTACAAGCTAGGTGTCTTCCTGTACTCCCAATACTCGGGTGAGGAGGCAGAGAGATCTGAAGTTCAAGGTTCTCTCATGTTGGCTACATAGTGAGTTTGAGACCAGCCTTGGCTACCTAAGACTTTATCTTGAAAAACCAAAACAGCAGATTGACCAGTGGGGTACAAGGGCCTGGTGACCTGAGTTTAATCCTTGAAGCCCAAATGGTAGAAGAAAACTAACTTCTGAAAAGTTGTCTTCCGACCTACTTAAGCATATCTGTGTCTCATTTGCTTGCTTTCTCACTCACTCTCAAATATATATTAAAGAAAACCTATCCAATCATATTGATAGTTATTACTGTGAGCCAAACAGTAAATGATTTTTACAAAGTTAAGACAGTGGCACTTTTATAATATGAACTTAAGTGCAGAATTCTAAACCATTTTTTACTTATTCTTTTCTATTTGATCAAGTTCAGTTATTTGTACCAAGTTATTTAACTAAGACAGTGGCACTTTTATAATATGAACATAAGTGTGGAACACTAAACTACTTTTTACTTACATTACTCTTTTTCTATTTGACACAGGTACCTCAGGCTGTCCTAGACTTTAAGGGATTCTTCCTGTCTTAAGCCTCCCAAATTCTGGGATTACAGGTATGAGTTATTATGCCTGATTAGCATCTTTTTTGGTTGTTGTTGTTTGCTTGATGAGACAGGTCTTAGGTAACCCAGGCTGGACTCAATTTGCTATGTAACTGAAGTTGGCTTTGAACTCTGAATGCTCCTGCTTTAGCCTTCTGAATTCTGGATTAAAGGCACATGCTCTAATTTCTGTAAGGTCAGCTAACTAGGAACTCTAGTAATATACTTTGATTAGAGCTGACAGCCTTTATGATGAAGAGATCATAGTGTAGCCTTATGTCAGAATAGCATTAAAATGGGAAAGATAACTTAAAAAGTCCAAAAGAACACGGGTGATAAACACCATGCAAGTCAGGGGACATCTACAAAGCCTGCATGACTTCTCACTTTTATAGCTTTTAGATGTTAAGAGACTGTCAACAAAGAAAAGTGTGGGGACCGAAAGCATGTCAGGTAATCTCTCAAGATTGGCCACTATTAGGATAAACAAGATTGGGAGGGCAGGAATCTAGGAAGACAAAAAAGTTATTTTAGTTTCAGGAATGGCCAACTGTAAACTAATGTTACATTCTGGACACGGTGGAGTTTTACAAAATGGCCTGGCTATGGTTAATAAGTTGCTCTCTCAAAAACTCTTTTGTGGCTTCACAAAGACTTCAGCATGCATTTCAATTCTATTTTTAGCATAGCTTACCTTTGCCAGTCCACCTGGTCCTAAAGTTCTCCTACCCTTTACCCTCTCAGAGATGCCCAGCCTTAAACGTCACCTTGTCTTTAAGTCATTGACAGCGTTTGGCTGTGTTGCGCAGGTTGGACTCCAACTTCTGGACTCACGCAGCTTTCTAAGTCAAGTCTTTAAAAAATGCTGGGAATACAGCGACACAGCAGAGTTGCATCCTTTACCTCGTTAGGGGAATCACCTTGCCGGCTTATAAGGAGCTATCAGCAATACTGCCCGACTGCAGCACCTCCCATTTCCCGCATCTCCATGGCCCGAGGAACGTACCGCTTTTTTTTTTTTTTTTTTTCCTTTTCAGCCTTGTTTTCTGTCTACCTCTAAGCCTATGACTTCTTGGACTAAGTACGTACTCTAAAGAGGTACAAGCTCTAAAGCAAGTATTCATTCAGCAAGTAAATCAAAATTCACAAACGGGACACTGTCTCCATCATCCTTTCTCTCTAACCCGGCCTCAATCACGCTGGTCATCCTTTTCTCCCTCCAACTCGCGCCCGCGTGGAAAGATCCGGAACAAACAAGGCAGGATCCGGCACCGCGCACACCCCGAGGACCTGCCCGCTTCCCCACACAACATGGCCGCCGCGAGTCTCCGCCCACTCAGGGCCGAGGCCCGCACCACGTGACCACGCCTCCGCCCGGCTCCGGCTTCCGCCGCAGTGGCCGACGGGAAGTGGAGCGTAAACGAGTGAGTCGGCCATTTTGTGTCTGTTTCCTGCGGGACGCGGAGGTGGCCGTTGGGTCGGAGAAGGGGACGATTGTGGTCTCGTTTTTTTTTCTGCTGCTTTTTTTTTTCTTCCCTCCCCCACCTGCCTGCAGAGCGCAGGGATGGGTCGCAAGAAGAAGAAGCAGCTGAAGCCGTGGTGCTGGTATCCTTTGTCGGTTGCAGAGCCGGGGCCGAGCGCGGGCGCCGGTTGGGGACGCGGGGTGGGAGGCCTTGGGTTGGGCCTGTGGTGGGGAGCGCCCGGGACCCGAGCTTGGGCGGCTTGGTGGCAGAGTCGGGGTGCGGGAAGGCTTGTCGGGAAATGGGGCCCCTTAGGGCGGGAGTGGCGTCTGGGGGCCCTCGAGGCGGTGACTCGGCGATCTCGTGTCGCCCGCGGGTCGGCGGGGCGGGAAGCGGCCTGCTCCTCTCGGGGGGCGAGTCGCCCCGGGACTCGGTCCCTGTTGTTTCGGTGGCGAGGATTCCACGCAGAGACGTGATGCTAGAGCAGTGCGCTAATGGACTCCCTGGGGGGCTGGGAAGAGCTTCCCGGGGTCCCCCCCCCCCAGGGCGGGGAACTGGCTTCCTTGTCTCGCCGAGGTGCTCGGGGTGGAGTCCTGTCTCCATTGCCCAACCTCGTAACACCGGGGGGCGGGGGGTAGTCGGAAAGGAAGAACTTTCCAGAAAGTGTTTTCTTTCTCGTATGTTTCACGTGTGTACGTTATAGGGAACCGGTTTGTCGCGAGCTGCGTTTATTTAAAAAAAAGTGACGAGTTTTGTAGTACCCCTTGCGGGAAATTTGAGTAGTGAGGTAAGAATTCTCAGTAGTGTAGATAAAATACACGTTTTGAGTTTATATTCTGACAGCATTAGACAAATACGGAATTGCAAGAAATTAGGATTTTTCATTGAAATGTGTTCCTCCCGGTGAAGTTAATCTTAAACTCTAAGTACATACTCCCTTTTCTTATCTAGTTAAAAAAAAACAAACGAGAGGTCTCACTTTAGATTGGATCTTAGGGAGGTCCTCTTGCCATACATGGCACCCGGCCTGCTTGTTATGGTTAAACTATGGAACTTGCATGGACTCCTTCCCATGTGCAAAACCTCTTGTTTCATTTGCCCCATCTCCTTTGTGGGTGGTTGCGAGAGGGCCTCAAAATAGTCCTGGGCTGATCTGGATCTTGGTATGTAGCCTAGTTTGGTCTTGAACTCTTGATGCGCCCCTGCTTTCTTGAGTTGAGCTTCAAAAATGGTGCCATTTCTAGTGAACACAAGACTTAAACAAAAATGGATTGGTGGTTACTAAGTTGTGTTTATTTGGGGTGATGGAGAGAGCTTTTTCTAGGAAGTTGAAACTACAGAAAGATGGTATATATGATCCCTGATTGTGATATCTAAAGTAAATTACACATAGTCCTATTTTGATGTTATCCCTATTTATTGTCTCTCATGACTGGACTTTAGTGGTGGTTTTCTGTTTTGTGCTGAAATTAAAGAGATAGGCTCTACCTAAGTTGCTCCACACCCCTGGCCTCAAAACATCCTCTTACTTCAGTCTCCCATGTAGGTGGCACTGTTGACAGGCACATAGAACTGTGCCAGACTCCACATAATGTTTTTATTTCTTGCAGTGTCATTACGGAATTTTTGTGCCTTAATAATCGATTAGGTATTGTAATAGAGATTTTGATGATGAGAAGATTCTTATACAGCACCAAAAAGCAAAGCATTTCAAATGCCATATATGTCATAAGAAGTTGTATACAGGACCTGGTTTAGCCATTCATTGCATGCAGGTAAGAATTTTTCTTTATGTTTGTCCCCGTCATTTGGAACTACATAAGCAATAATCTTGATTTTTTTTTTTTTTATCAATGGCGAGTTCGTTTATTGTATAATAGGTAAGATAGCCAAATATGTTCCATTCTCTTATTTTTGGTGATGCTGTGGATTAAATTCAACGTGCCAAGCCCAGACACTCTATTTACCCAGTCCCTAAGTCTGTTGCATAATCAAAATTAAGATAAATGGACTTCAATGTTTAAAGAGTTGGTATTTGTATTTAGCTTATGGATTATTGGTAATACCTTCCATTTTAGGTTAGATTAGTGATATTTAAATCAAGACTATAAATTATATCCTGAGTACTTAGATAAAGAACAAAGGTCAATGATTAAAATTTTGTGGGCAGTTTAGTTCTAAAAATCAATACATAATTAACTGCTGTAATTGTTGCAATGCATCACTTGGCTAGTCTTCTATAGTTTATTTTATGGACCTCTTTAGGATTGATGGCAATATAATTTTATTCTTTGGGAGATGGGTTTGAGATGTGGCTCAGAATTCCCTAGAACTCTAGGTTTTCCTGTCTCAGTTTTTTTGGTTCTGGGTTTACAGGTGTACATACCACACCCTGCTTTGCAGCATGGTGTTTCACTTAGAATTATCTAGATTTCTTGAGTCTTCAGAACTGGGTAATAAGAGTTTTGAAATCTCTGTATTTGCAGCTTAATAAGTTCATAAATTTTAAGATGACCGTGCATGTAACTTAGTGATAGATCATGCCTGAGGCCCTGGTTTGGCTCTCTAGTACTTAAAAAATAATTAATAAAGATGCATTATTGTAGTAGTATTGTAGCATCTATTTAAAAGTATGTGAAAACTATGCTTGGTAGCACATACAGTCACAGCATTTAAGAGGTAAGTCAGGAAGCTCATGAGTTTTAGACCTATGCTACAGTGAAACTATTTGAAGTGTGCTTCTGCTACTGTGGAATTTAGATTTATATTGTGGAAGAAAATAACATAAGGAAGTTTGTGATGCATGATAGAGTAAACTAAAATAAGGAGGATCATAATAGCAGAAATGAGACTAAAACGCTAACAGCCAAAAGAGATCTGAAAAGAAGTGAACAGAATAACGGGTGAAAGGGCCTTGCATTGGAGGGATTTCCTGTGATAAAGAATGTGCTACTCCTTCCATTAATCAAAATGGATTTGAATAGTGATATAGCATATTCCAATATCTTTTGGGTTGGAGATGTGCTGACAGTGTAACCCTGTACCTTACACAGTCCACATATGTGCTGTACCGCACATCATAAATGCTTTTTAAAAAGATTGTTTTGTGTAGAGTATTGATGTAGACTATAGATGTTACAGACTAGAGGTAAGGGTAACAGACAAAATTGTGCCGGTAAATTCAATGTGAGGTATGAGAAAGGGTATGGGTGAAAAATTACTTTAGTAATTTTGTGTTGCATTTGAAGTAGTTCTATTGACTATCCAGATAAAGTTGTTACATAAGCAATTTAGATACGTGTAGAGAAATTGTATGAGAAAGGAATGTAGGGGAGGTGTTAATCTAAAGAAGTGGGGAGATGGCTCAGTGACTAAAATGTTTGCTTCACAAACTGGAGGAAATAAGTTTGGATTCCCAGCACACAGGTAAAAACCTAGTGTGGTGGTAATCCTTTAGTCTAGTGATAAGAGATGGAGGTGTAGACAGGCAGATCCTGGGGGCTAATTGGCCAGACATTCATTCTAATTTAAATGGAGGCTCAAAAAGTCATGCTGGCCTGCCTACAAATCTGGTCCTACAACCTCCCTGGTAAAAGGAGAGAAGCCACTTCTGACAAATTTTTAGCACCATCCTCTAAAGCAAATTAACTTCCACTTAATAGATTTTCTTCTCTTGGTAGTATAGCAAAAATAAAAAGGAACTACTAAGGGTACTTTGTTTTGGGCAACTGTCAACACTCGGAGTTTGGAACCATCCAAGGAAATTGAAGGATAGGAAAACGAAAAGTATAGTATATTGAAAGTCAGTGAAAGTTTCCAAAACTGTTTTGTTGGAGTAAGAGAGGACTGTAGTTGGTTAATCAAAGTGGAGGTCAGAAATCATTTTCTAAGAGTGATTTTCTTGGGATGATGAAAGTGAAAGTTTGATTAGGGTGCTTTTATCAGAAAACAGGAGAAGAAATAAGACTGCTCCCTTTCTCCATAGTAGAACCCAAGATCTTCATGAGGCATTTAAGGAATTGAACTGTGGAGAACAGTAAAATTGAATAGAAAAAGAAGATTAGTTAGGAAACTAATTTTTTTTAATCCCTGTACTTAGGGAATGGGGTGAGATCGACCCCAAACCTTAGACTTGGTAAGGTGTCTATCACTGAACTAATCAAGTTTTTCTTAATAAAAGGCTCTGTTTGAGGGTACAGTTCACCAGTAAGAGTGCTTTTCCTAGTCGAGATGATGTCCTGTAGGTGGTATTGATAATCTTGATTTAAACTTGAAATATCTCTCAATTGGGTAGAACTATTTAATTAGCAGTAATTTATGCAATTAAGAGTATTCAAACTTGAGAGACCTGTTTATTTTTGCTGTTTTTGTATATGCGTATGTGTCATGGCACACTTTGGAAAGAAAGTGGACAACTTTTTGGAATCAGTTGTTGAAACAAATCTCTTGTTTCTTTTGATTTGAGTTTCTGACCAATCCCTTTGCCTTATCTCCCATGTAATAGGCATGTGCCACATGTTTGGCTTTAGAGACTCACTTAGTAATTGGCATTATAATATTAGACATGCAGGTAGATTTTTTAAAAATATATTTTAAATAACCTTAGAATTTTGCTACTGGGTAGATTGGTCAAGTCAGGCTTAGAATATAAGTGATTTCCCATTAGGTGGCAAAATTAGGAATTAAATTCATCTAGTGTCAGCATAGACCCATTCATTATTTGAGTAAATGTTCTTATGGGTAATTTGAAGTTATTTTTAAAAAGAATTAACAAGAGTCATTTTTATCTAATGGAAGTTCCTTATTTTTTAATGTTAGGTGCATAAAGAAACTATAGATGCTGTACCAAATGCAATACCTGGGAGAACAGACATAGAATTGGAAATATATGGCATGGAAGGCATTCCAGAAAAAGATATGGATGAAAGACGCCGACTTCTTGAACAGAAAACACAAGGTAGGGGCTGGAGAGATGGCTCAGGGGTTAAGGCTCTGCCTTGCAAGCAGAGGGTCCTGAGTTTGGATCCTAGACCCCATGTATAGATGCCGGGTGGAAGTGGGGGCAGCCTGCTTTTCTAGTCCTGGTAGGGCTGCGCCTGTGAATCCCGGGGCAGAGTAAACAAGGAGGTGGAGGTGTCCATGATGGTTCCCGAATTTGCCTGTGGTTCTACACACACATGCATGCGCACATACACACACACAATTGAATAATTAATTAAAAAAGAATTAATCGAGGCAGGATTTCATTATGTGGCCCAGTTTAGCCTTTAACTCTTGATGATGCTGGAATTACAGACCCACAGGAAACACACTCCTGTCTCATTTTAAGTGTTTATTTTGAGAGAGTGGGGGAGGAAGAGCAGGAAGAGCATTACTAGTGTATGAGTAATAAGGTAGTCAGAGGACAACTTTTGGAAATTGGTTCTCTCTTTTCGCCATATGGACCCCGGGGGATAGAGCTCAGGTTGTTGGGTTTCACACAGATACCTTTATTATTTATCATCCACATAGTCATTCTCACCGGCCTTTTTTACCATTTTACCAAAACAGGATCGTTATAATCTTCGGGCATTCTACTTATCTGCCCACTGTGTCAGTTTCTGTAGATGGGATTACAGCTGGTTGTGGTAGTACACAACCAGTTTAGGAATCTGATCTTGAGTCCTGTTTTTCTGTTAAGTTTTATCTTTGATAGAAGTGTTTGACTTGGAATTTGAAGCCATGTACCATGTAAGTGAGAAGCTTAGTGATCATCTATGAATTTTTTACTTTGCCAAAGTTCACAAAAGTTGTTTCTTAACTAAACTTTGCTTTAGTTAAACTTAACTAAACTTTGAAGTTTAGTTAAAAGAATTTAACTTAGTTAAATTAGTTAAAAGTTTAAGAAAAGAATATTGATTAAAATACAAGTATATTTAGGGGCTGGAGAGGTGGCTCAGGGGTTAAGCCTCTGCCTTGCAGGCTGAAGGTCCTGAGTTCGGATCCTAGACCCCATGTATAGATGCTGGGCGGAAGCGGGGGGCGGCCTGCTTTTCTGGTCCTATTTAAAGAACAAAGAATATATTAATTGAATTTTATGTGTGTAGTATATATGTGCATGTGTTTGTGGGCACATGCATACAGAGTCCAGAGGAGTATACTTCCTTTTTATCTTACATGATCTCTTAATGAACTTTGTGTCCAGCAAGCCTCAGACTTCTCTGGTCCCCTTCACATGCAATGGCTAGGGTTACAAGTGTGTGTGGGGACATTGAGATTTTTACATGGGTACTGGAGATTAGAACTGAGGTCTCATTTTTATGCAGCTAGTGCTCTCACTAACTGATCCATCTCCATAGCCTGAATATTATATTCTGAAAGGTGAATGTCCTAACTTACTTATTTTTTTCTATCCTCTCATGGTTTTTTTCTTGGCAGAGAGTCAAAAAAAGAAGCAACAAGATGATTCTGATGAATATGACGATGATGAGTCTGCAGCCTCAACTTCCTTTCAGCCACAGCCTGTTCAACCTCAACAAGGTTATATCCCTCCAATGGCGCAGCCCGGTCTACCGCCAGTTCCAGGAGCTCCAGGAATGCCACCAGGTAATAGGAGGTTTCTTCATTCTGAGACTTCAAAGCATTTTCTAAGTATTTCTTCCTCCTCCTGCTTTACTTGTATTTTATTTTTTATAATATTTATTGATACTCTTGTTTCTTAATAGGCATACCTCCACTGATGCCAGGTGTTCCTCCTCTGATGCCAGGAATGCCTCCAGTCATGCCGGGCATGCCCCCTGGGTAAGAGAGCTTAAGTGGCTTGTGGGCCTGTGCCTAGTAATGATCTTTTTCAACGTGGGTGTTATGAATTAAATATTCTCATTTTTTTGCTTCTAGAAGTATGGGATTATAAGTCTTAAGTTTTTTTCTGATAAGGGGTCAACCAATGAATTTAAGATAAAATTTTTTTTTTGTTTTGGGTAACCATCTGCTTCAATTGCAGTTTGCTGTAATTAAAGTAGTTGGTTGTGGATTTGAGTTTATTAGATTTGGAACTATTCATGACACTGTGTAGCTGTGAAAAGCAAACTTTGATTAAAAACTAAAATAAATTCTAGGTGCTAGTTGCCCATCACTTTTGTGTAAATGTAGTTGGATGTGAGGTATACAATACACTTTCCCGCTGTATTTTGAAAATCACAGTTAGATTTTGATTTTGTCATACATTTTCACAGATTGCATCATCAGAGAAAATACACCCAGTCATTTTGCGGTGAAAACATGTAAGCATCTCATTCATAATGTAATTCAGGAAGTATAATCATAATGTCATTTTTTTGTGTGTGTGTTTAATATCTATTCAGTTGACTGCAGAAATTTTCTAACTTTCCTTACAACTTCTGAAGTTTACCTTCTAATTGACACAAACGGGATTAAAACATCTCTTCAGGAAATAAAATGTTTAAAGTTTTTTGTAAGTGCTTTCCCAAGCTTCTAAAGGCAGTGAGACTGATAAGTAATCTTTAAGGAAATATAAAATCTGTCATAGTACATCAAGCTTTATTTTATAATGTAATCTAATTTTATGTAAATAGGACTTAACATACAGAAATTAAATTTCTGACAAAACCTAAAATTGTGGGGGAGGCATTTATAGTTTGGTGTTAGAATGCATGTTTAGCAAGTACTAGCTTCTGAGCTAATCCTTGGTACCAAAAAGAAAAAACACTAAAGTTCATAAATTTGTAGTTTCATCTTCTAAAGTGAATTGGACATTGATCTTGGAAAGGTGAGCTTTTGGAGGGTGGGATTAAACAATAAATTCAGGGTGTGCTTTGAAGTCACGATTTAGTGTTAGGTAGCTATTTTAAGTAAAAATTTATGCAATCTTAAGTTTACATTTAATAGAGGGTGATTTTTTTTTTTTTTTGACAAGGATTTTTGATTTGCAATGTACATTGACTTTATTTTTAAAACATGTATCTGAAAAAGAGAAAGGGAGGGAGAAAGAACAGACGTGTTTTCCTTTGTGCATTGTGGTCTTAAAAGTACGTTGAGAAGTCAGTTCTCTCCTACAACCAACCACATGGGTGTTAGGACATAAAATTCAGGCCACTAGGTTTGTACATAGATAACCTTTTACCTGCTGAACCATCTTGCTAGTCTGCACAATGTACATTGGGTATTTCTTTTGTATTTATTATTCGTCTGAGTATTTTCCAAATGGAACAAAGGTAATTTTGCTTTCCATGTGGGGCCTTCTGTAACATTAGTGCACTGTTCTCAGGGATTTACCAACAGACTGGTTCCTTTCCCCTCACTGCTTTTACTGCTTAAATGGGTTTTATTTGATTTTAGAAATTTTAATATATGGTGGGTTCTTTCAGCTTGAAAGATTGCATACATGAGGTCAATTCAAGTTTTTATTCAGTTTTAATAATCAAAGTATGTTATGGTTTATATTGTTAATTAATAATTCTATTTTCGTGAAATTTGCTTTCTAATAGAATGATGCCAATGGGTGGAATGATGCCACCTGGACCTGGAATACCACCTCTGATGCCTGGTATGCCACCAGGTATGAAATACTGGTTTCCTTTTTTTTTCTCTGGGAGGCGGGTAATGGTAGGGTTTTTTGTTTTCCTTATGTTTAAATCAATATGTGTGTGTTCTTGCACACGTGTGACATTTGTGCCATAGCACTTGTATGTAGGTAGCAGGGCAAGTTAATAAAGTTGATTATGTACTTTTAGGATTTCGTAGATTGAATACATGTTCTCAAGCTTGTCCAACAGTTACCTTTATCTGCTGAGCCATCTCACTAGCTTTTAATTTCTTTTTTAATGTCACTGGGTAGGCTTTGTTATGTCTTTTAGAAAATAGTTTGTAAGTAGTGGTGCAATATAGCTTTCATAGATTGGTGAGTTGCTTCTAAAATATGTGTTAATTGTGCTTACCTATTTTCTTTTTTTATATTTTTATATTTTATATATTTTATTTATTATGTTTATTTTATATTTATATTTTGCATGAATATAGTGAGCTTAGAATATTTTTACCTATTTTTCTGTCATAGTAAAAGTAATCAATACCAAAGCCTCCAAAGTTCCACACATGGTTAATACACTGAAATTATGCTCTTTTAATTTTAGTGCTGGGGTTGGAATCCAAGACTATGCATTTGCTAGGCAAATATTCTACCACTCAGCTGCATTCCTGTGTTTGAAATTTGTATTGTTAGGATTTTTTTTTTAATTTTTTACCTAGGTTTTACAAGGTCAATGGGTAGGTACTCTTGTCTCCTTCCTTCTTCCTTCTCCCTTCCCCTCTTAATTCCCCTTCCCTCTTCTATCCCCCATCCCGCTTTCCTTCCCACTTTTCCTTCCTCCCTCCTCTTTCATTACCTGCCTTCTCCCTCCCACTCTCCAGAACTTGAGCTTATATGGGCTTTGAAGTTTCCTCTGAGTGGTCTACACTAGCAAGGGTTCAGAACTCTGTGGTGTACCTTGGTATCCCTTGGGTTGCCTACTAATATAATAAGAACTCCATTATATCTGTCTAACCCCTTGCCTCTAAGAATCGTACTGCCTATTAGCATGTTTTTATAGACAGCTGATAGAGAAATTAAAACTATTATGTAATGTAGGAATGTTTTATTTAACAAAAAGAAAAGTGATCAAATCTGGCTCAGTGATAATCTAAAACCAATGTATTTTTTAACATTTCACTTCAAGAACTAATTTTCCTTCTCGGGACTCTCATTTAGTGGTTGTAAATTGACTCAGTAATGTGTATACTTTCTTTTATAAAACTTCTTAGCTATGAGGGAATCTGGGAAATGAAGTATATTGCCTTTGTAGTCTAATAAAATCTGAGACATCCTTTGTGTAATGGAACTTGGTTAGCTATTGAGTGCCTTGAGAGAATCAATTGATTGCTTTTTTTTTTTTGGTACAAGAATGAAAATCCATAGTGTGTCTAAAAGTGTTCATGATAGTTGATGTAAGAGGATATAGGAAAAATAAAACCACAGTAATATTTGAGTCATTGCCTGTTCATCCATTAACTTGCAGAATAAATTTCCATGAATACTCTGGGATTGTGTGGATACTTATAAGAATTCAGAGTTACCACCAGTATCCACTTGATAATGTAATGAGAGTGACTTATGTTAAGGTTCAAAGAATACACTAGTAATGGGTTTTAGGAAAAATACTAATTTGATAGAATAACTTTGGAAAAAAAGTTTTAGATCATGCTATCGGAAGATTTTATACTTATATTGTAACTTGTAGTAGTGGCCATAAACAAAATAAAATCTTATAGGTTAATGAAATAATTTTTAAAATTTAAAGCAGTGTGGTAAAGCAATAATGTATACTTAATTTCATATGCAAAGTCTAGTGGTATTTTCCATGTTTAAGATTCTGAAGGGATCAAAACAAAGTTTGAGGTATAATTTTTGCAGGAGATGAATAACAAGGTTTTTTGGGGTTCATTGTTGAGCCAATCAGTCATAACAAGCATTTTCATCTGAACTAAATATTTCATTGACTTGAGTCCCTATCAACATTTTTGCTTCAGGTATGCCCCCCCCTGTTCCACGTCCTGGAATTCCTCCAATGACTCAAGCGCAGGCTGTTTCAGCACCAGGTATTCTTAATAGACCACCTGCACCAGCAGCAGCAGTACCTGCTCCACAGCCTCCGGTTACTAAGCCTCTTTTCCCCAGTGCTGGACAGGTAAGTTGAAATTCCTAAAAAGGAGTCACTTACATTTAAAGGTAAAGTGGACTTGTTTGCAGATATGTTTGAAATTGTCATCAGTGAATTTCTTATATACAAAAATTTTAATATAAAGGGTACCAGAAAGTTACTTGTGATCTGCCATCTTATACATCTTAATTTCCTCTACTCATAGTATGTTGGCAGGTATCCTTTTTTTTTTTTTTTTCATAGTTGCAGACTCTGTTTTTGACAATAGTTAGAAATGAAAACTGATTTTCTGAAGATTTAAATACAGAGAAGGATGCTCCGGGGATGGGAAGGGGAGGCACTGGGGGATGAGGAGGGAAGGGGGAGGGAAGGGGGAAAGCTGGTGTACCTGTTAAGTTTGTATGAGTGGAAATTAAAAAAAAAAAAGATTTAAATGCAGAGAAGTTTCTCCTTTTCCCTGTAAAAGAATTAGAATTAGGGCATAGCCTGTGATGAAAATCCTAAGACTTTAGCATAAGTTTTTAGATGCTTACTCTAGTTTAGAACCACAATAAATTGTCCTGTCATTGGAAGAGCATCATTTAATGTCTTGATGTCATTCAGTTTCCTAGTATTTCTTCAAGGCTTTCTGAAACAGTGTAAAATATTTGTTACATATTATATGCACAGAATGATTGAAACTTTTGTGTATTTTTTGTTTCATTTAAAATTAAGTAGACACATTTAAGAAAATCAGAATGTTCATTTTTTTAAAATTATTTAAGTGTATATTGATTTACAATTTTATGTTAGGTGGGAATTTTATTTATTGAGATGTTTAACTTTTAGCAGAAAAAATGTTTGTGGAAAGTCATCGATACAGAATTGTCAGTGCATCCTTATTTTCAGTTTAAGGAATTGTTCTTAAAATATCACAATGCAAAAACACATTAGTTTTAGCAAAGAAACTGGTAAACTTAGGTTTATTGGTATAGTTAAAATTAAAGGCACTTTTTTGAGGCATGTTCTTTTCACTGTTTGTAAATGCATTAAATGCCTGCCTCTTTAATTAAATTACATTTGATGCATTCAAGTTTGCATTTACAAAAGTGCAATCTATACTAAAAAGTCTGCCACCTGGCTTATTTTCACCCATTTGTTTGGAGACTTTTCATTGTTTCCTTTCTTTTATGCTACAGATGGGGACACCTGTAACAAGCTCAAGTACAGCTTCATCCAATTCAGAAAGTCTGTCTGCATCTTCTAAAGCTCTGTTTCCTAGCACAGCACAAGTACGCAGGAAGTTGCAGTTTCAAATTGTTAATGGCTTTACAACTTAACCCTTTGGATCCTCTTTAAAAACTAAATCTTAAAAATAATATTGTTTAGTTTTTTAAGTAAAATTAATATTAATTAAAAGATCAAGTGGTATTTGAAAATTATAAATCCACATTAATGATGACAACAAAGCACTCATGGTTCTAAAGGGTTAAAAGCATGTGAGCAGTAAATGCATTATAATGGCCAATGGTTAGACCGATGCATGGTTAAACTATTTTTGATTTGTGCTATTTAATGCATCACGTTTTATGTAAAGAAATTTAGCATTCTGCATTTGATTTAAAATTGATTTAGTTGTTTGTGTTATGAAAAAGTAACATGTTTGTTGCTGTTAACTTTCTACTTAGGAGGAGAGTATACTAAATTAATATTTTTGTCTGTGGTAATCTTCCAGCCATTATTAATTTGGAGGATATTGTGTTACTATTAAATAGTTGCAGAGAGCATAGCTGTAATATGTCACTAATGATTATTTTTCATCCTTAGCTTAGTGATGGTTTGTTATCCAAATTTTGTATTCTGTACTGTTTTTGAGCTGCTTGAAGGATAATTAGTTAGCTAATTTGGGACAATAAAAATAGATTCCATTAGATGCTATTATGTAATTCTATATTTTAGCAGTAAATAAAGTGCATTATATTGAGTTTTTGGCAAGGGGGTAGAAGAGATCTTAAAAGTATAGTCATTTTAACCTAGTGTCTTTGGATATAATGGGTTGTTTTGAATTTTATGGAGCATTTATCACACATTAAGTTGGTTTTAGCTTCATTTCAATTTCATCCTCCGTTTCATGTTGGTGTCTTGTTTTTTAAGTCAATTTACAGATCCTTGGCTTCTATGCTTTATTGATGAAAGGTTGTGTTTTACAGGCTCAGGCAGCTGTCCAAGGACCTGTTGGTACAGATTTCAAGCCCTTAAATAGTACTCCTGCAACAACTACAGAACCCCCAAAGCCTACATTCCCTGCTTATACACAGTCTACAGCTTCAACTACCAGTACAACAAACAGTACTGCAGCAAAACCAGCAGCTTCAATAACAAGTAAGCCTGCTACACTTACAACCACCAGTGCAACCAGTAAGTTGATCCATCCAGATGAGGATATATCACTGGTAAGTTGTTTGCAGTTTTTCGTAGTAGCTTTTAATTTTTAAAAAAAATTCATTCTGTCCATTTGGGAGGAATTAATTTGTACTTTAGTATAAATTAGTATATGGTCTGATTTTTCAAGCGTTTTTATTCTGATTCTGTAAGAAACCATAAAATAATAAGAAAGGCAGAAAGCTAGTTTGTGGTTTAATCTTCTATTTGTAAAAGGGGATTGTTCGTTTCCTTATTTTTTAAAAAAAAGTCTCTATAGACATAAATTTGTACGTGTTCATGGAAGAAACTTTTTCTTTGGAGACAAGGTATTTCTAGATAACCCAAGTTGGTCTAGAACCTGAAATCTTTTTAGGATTAAATGCATGTGTCATTACAATATACACATGGAATATAGCTTTGTTTTTATTTTTTCCTTAGTTCTGTCTAGGAAGTCCAGCACTTGCCCATGCTAGGCAAGTGCTAAGCCATTGAATAATTCATTTAGACTTGTTTCTAAAATTGGGTGGAGTTTAAGGTACAGAGATTTTAAATGGTAGTTTTGATTTATAACCAAAGTAATTTGTTGAGTGATTGTAATTGTCTTTCTGATTTTAATGAACTTCTCTGTTTTCATGATATTAAACATTGTGCATATTTTTATTTTCAGGAGGAGAGAAGGGCACAGTTACCCAAATACCAACGTAATCTTCCTCGACCAGGACAGGCTCCAATTGGTAATCCACCAGTTGGACCAATTGGGGGCATGATGCCACCACAGCCAGGCATCCCACAGCAGCAAGGAATGAGACCTCCAATGCCACCTCATGGTACTTTTTAAAATGTTGTATTTAATGAATTTGGAGCGTGTATGTTACGTAACTATAAAACTTATGGCATTTTAAAGCAATGTATAGACCAATTTAATTTATATATATATTTTGTGATTTTTTTTTTTAGGTCAGTATGGTGGTCATCATCAAGGCATGCCAGGTTATCTTCCTGGTGCTATGCCACCATATGCTCAAGGACCGCCAATGGTACCCCCTTACCAAGGTGGGCCTCCTCGACCTCCAATGGGAATGAGACCTCCTGTAATGTCGCAAGGTGGCCGTTACTGATCTTACTTCATCCAGTCTAATAGGTTTGGAGATTAAACCTTTTCTCAACTTGTGCTGTTTATATAGCCAAGCTTCCGTCAATAAGGCTTCATTGTGACTTTAACAAACATTATCTTCCCACATACCAGGAACTATTGGACATTTATTTTACATGGGAAAAAATTATTTGGAATAATAAAGCAGGAACTTTTCCTGAAGTTGCAATTTATACTGTATGGCTTCTTTTTCATGTTTCATCTAGGTTTTTAGAAGTGAAGTATAGTAAATTTGGTTCGTTAAATTGTGAAGGCGCTGGAATTACATGAACATACCATCTTAATAAAGGCAAGTTCTGTAAGCTTACATTGCTATTTGTAAAGTTATGCCTTCACAGCATTTCAGATGCTGTTGGACTTCATGTCCCCAACCTAGCTTGGTGAGGGCTGTAACTGTTTCCAAGTACTTGTACATTGGAAGTCTGAATGTGTAACAATATTTAATGTATTTAGAGTTCCTCATGTTGCAGGGTTTAAGAAATCTGACCCACCAAGGTCATGTGACTTTTCTGTACTGTTAAACTTCATTGTAATAAAATGAGAGAAAAATTTATGCCTTTTTATTCATAACCCAGCTGTGGACCACTGCCTGAAAGGTTTGTACAAATGCATGCCACAGTAGATGTCCACATAATAAAATTCATAGTTACCAATGCAGTTTGATATATTATTGAATTCTTTGAATTATAGATTGTTTCTTAGCTGCATGTTTTAAACTCAAGAGTATATATAGAATTGTATGTTAGTGTCACATTTAGCAGAAAAAAGGCTTAAAATGTTTTGAGTCATTACATAATGGGCTTGAAGTCTTTATGCTGTGTTACTGTTCCACAGCCTTTGGTAGCATCAGGTGTTACAGGAATTTAAAATGTAAACCGTAATACTTTCCTTCTTGCTAAGATGCTTAGAGTCTAGTGCCAGACTCATTCATTTTCTACTGAATAATTTGAAAACTTCAGTTGAGTACTGCATGGACCTCAGAAGCTTTTTAGGTGCAAACTTCTAGAAGCTTAGGTGCATGCAGTAATAGCTTCTTCTGTTGTAAATGGTTTGGTATGTGTTCTAAATGTGCCTCTCTTGGGGTAGTTTGATTGCTAATAGATGAGTTGGCATTTTTAAATTTTATATTCATAGGAGTTTAAATTACTTTTACCTTCTGTTATTAAGGTTAGATGACTGAACTGTTAAACTTCATTCTTAGACATTTTTAATGTTAATGTATTCTTACAAAGAACTTTTCTGTAGCAATGAATGCAATTGGGTTTTTTGTGTTGGAGGTCTTGTTAAAGTACCTATTACTGGCCTTTTATGGGTGACATTTGTTGGTACTAATTAAAGATGTGAAGTCTTTGGGGAAAAAAGGCTTTAACTTTGTAGGAAAACATACTGAAAATGTTTCACATATTACAGAAGAGTGTATTTAATAGGTTAAATTCATTCTATTAAATGAAATGTTACAAATATTTTAAAGCCGAATGCTATTTTAAATCTTTTTTCCTTCACTGATTTTTTTTTTATATATCTTCTCTGCAGTAGTTACTGAGGTGCAAAACATTCTGTAATTTTTCAAAGAAAAATGCATGTTGCCTGGAATGCATTACTTCCTTCTGCCAGCAGCCAAGTCACATCCCTTCTTCCCCTGAACAACTGCTTATATAAACTTATAGAATATGCATATTCTTCTTAGACTTGGCAGAACATTTTTTTGTACTGCCAAAGAAAACTCTATCTTGGAAGTATTTAAGCATGATTAAAATTTAAAATGATTAAATAGGAAATGATTTCTTCTCAGACCAGTTTTCTCGTAATAATTTGAAGTGTAGGATTACCAACATGTTTCAGAGATTGTGCAACTATTTACTTGAATTTGTATACAGCAAGGGTATTGTTCTCTGAAATCTGAAGGGAAGAAAATATTACTTGTAAATGAGTATTAAAATTCTAATTGAAAAGTTAAAATTTTATGCATGGCACATAAACAACTTTAAGTACATGTAATCTCTCCTGTGCTTTGTAATTGTATAGCTCCACAGCGGTGCCTGTTTAGCATATGGAAAGCATATCTCTTGCATGCATCTAAGGATAATTAAGCTTCTAGAAAATACCTTTTACCTAACTGCTTCTGGGGTCCATAGTGTGGTTGAATAATGAATGTTACAAATCATGTTGAAATAACTTACATTAATTTATCTTTCTGTAAATAATGGGGAAAGTTTAAAGTGGATTTCAGCTGTTCTCACAATTAGTTTTGGTTATTAGCTATATTCAGGTGGTCTCTGATTACTCTAATTCATGAAGCCATAAGGTTAATAGGGCTGGAACAAAATATTATTAGAGCTGGCAGCTTTGACTCTGCCTTCCATCCTCTCTTATATCAACTTTCAGGAAAACAAATATTTTGTCTGGCACTAGTTTCTATCTTACAAATTTTGCTACTGGTGATAGTAGATAGACCATCAAGCAAAGATTAACTTTTAAGTGACTACAGGAGTTACTGTTTATTTGGAATCCTTAATATTTCAGTGATTTTACAAATTTGCCATTAGGTATGGAAAGAGTACCTATTCCACTGATCAAGTTACATATAGAACTTAGCTTAATTAAGCTTACTTGGGAAACCCCAACAGATAGCAAGTTTGGGTTTAGAATGCAATTGTAAACAAAAGCTGCTCTTTTTCTGTTGCTTGCTTGATCATTGGGATTTTTTTTTTTAAATTGAATGCATGTCTTTTTAATTAAATTGGGTAATGTTTTTCTAAAATTAAAATTTTCTTCTTCCTATAGCCCTGCCATAGGACAGGCTGAGGCTGAGTCTCAGTGTTGCCCTGTTCAGTCTGAGGCAAGTGGGATTTATTTTATTCCTTACAGGGGCTTTCACAGCTTTATGGCTGTTGGATATTTATGTCCCCAAACTTGCAGCAAGTTTGGTGAAGGCCCCTAAATTTAATTAAACTTAGGATTTTTATATTCTTTTGGCAGAGAAGGCTCTATATTAATATTCACGTTTGACTGTGGTGTTAACATAAATAAAAAGTAATTTTATATTACACAATATTTAACAGCCTCAGTAAAGCTTTACTGAATCTTAGTAAATTGACATTTAACATTCTCTATTTGGAGGCATGAATTGTTTCACATTCACCTCTAGGACAATACTGGTTATTTTTTCTTAAAACTTAAATTTAACATCAAGGATAAGTTTAATTTGTAAATACCACAGGATACTAAAATCTGTTTTCTTAATCTCAAACTTATATATTGAGCATCAAGGTTGTATGGTCATCTGGACATGCTTATTGAGATCTTTAATATTTTCAAATCTCACCACATTAGAGCAAATGTTAATGTAGAGCCCTGTAAAGAGCGGGAAGGTGGTGTGTCTGTGCTTTTGTGGTATGTGTGGGCTTAGACTACAGGTGTGATATACAAGGTCTGGGTGCTAACCGGCCTGAATAATGATTTTCAGGTAGTCAAATTGAAAATTGGGGTCCATAGTAAATTTACTATATTAAGTTGGTTTTGAAGTCATTATTTGGAAGTTTATTTTTAGGCTTTATTTTGAATAATGCTTTATGCAGTATGCACACATGAAAAATATCCATTATTTCTTTCTAATTTATTTATTAAAAATGGAATGTATGTGGATTGTAGGGAATAACAGGAATTCAAAAAAAAGAGTCCTAAGCAAATACCTGCTGAAATTTGTTCCTTTTGATTAACTCAATCATATCCAGATAGTTTTCTTCAAAGGTTAGCAAGTAACATGCAACACATTTATTTAGCAAACCTTGGGATTTGTTGATAGTTTTCATTGTTGGAAATATAAAAATGCATTAATTAAATATTGCGTTTTAACCTGATTTGAACATAAAACTGAATTATGGAAGCAGATTTCTTAAATTACTGTTGTTTCCATGACAGAATATTCTACTTAAATATTTTATAACTTAGCAACTGCTTATTTTAAGATGGTTTTGGGAGAAGACAGGGTGCTTACATGCAATGCCCAAAACACTGTGTATCCTCTAATGTCACCCCCCCCCAAAAAAAAACACTACAATTGAAGGGACTAATTTATTTTCTACCTACCATTCTCCAATATATTGAAATCTGTTGAAACTGCCTTACTTAATTCTCTTTCTTGAGTATTGGGAGGTTACTATCATGATGGAACAATTTGCTTAAGGTGTTAAATGATACCTAATTTAAGAAATATCCTTGGAGGCTGAGTTAGTTCCTTGAGCATTCATAGTCAGCCTGGGCTACAAAATAAGACCCTCTCTGGTGATAGGATGAGAGAGGAGAGTTATACCTTGAAGATCTTTGCAGTTCTGTGACTCAGGCAACCACAGTTTTGACAAATCGTAGTTTTCAGGTTTCTGTAATGCCTTCTGGTAAAATTTAGTGAAGAAAAAAAATGAAGACAGTTTTGATTAAACTAATGAACGTAGGTATAACTTGTATTAGTCAGGGGTAAAGGTATTAAATATGTACCTGGTTTTTTATTTTGTTTTTTAAATAAAAATTAGCTATGTCTTTTAAAAGTAATACCTACATATCCTTGAAACATACATTCGAATGCTGTTCCAAAGGAGAGGTTGGATTTAATGACTGTCTTAGAAGGGCAAAGTTTATTCTTTCAGCTGTCTCTCATGACTTTGAGGGTTGTTGCTTTTTAAACCTTTCTTACTATTTTGTTTTCAGTCTAAACATTTTAATACTTCTGTTTTATAGTAATTATCTGACTTCCCTGTGTGATAAATTTTTTTGGGAAAATAAGCACTTTGAAAATGTTGTATGTAGAGTAATGTATGTTATAGGCACTCAGATCTACTATCTTAAGCACTGAGGAATCCCCAGTGTATCCCTCTTATAGATTTAATTCAGAGGAACGCATAGAAAGTGGGAAAACTGCAGTTTGAGTTTCATAAAAACTTGAAGTTCAGCTTTTCTAATTGTTTTATGTTGAACTTTGAGTTTTATATACCTTCTTTTTAATTGACACATAGCAATACCTCTTAGAATTTTTCAACTGTTTAACTTTTAAAATATAGCTCGTTTTACATGTTCTTTATCAGTTTTATAGGAAATAGAGTAGCAATGAAATTTTTTCTTAAAGACGTGATGAGTAACCCATGTTGTAGTTCCAGCACTCTGGAGACCTTATCTCAAAAAAATCTCTGAGGGCTGGAGAGAGATGGCTCAGGGGTTACAGTCACACCGTCCAGAATTCAAATCCCAATTTAAGGCAATGGCTTTGGTGGGCAGAGACTGAGAAATTCTAGGGCAAAGGAGACAGAAGCAATCCAGGATGATTCCTGAAGTCTCCCTTTGGTCTTCCACAGGGGCCAAATACACAGTACCCTCTGATAAACGTGCATACACATGTGTGTGCAAAATAAATTAAAAATACTTTTAAAAAAAGTATTTGAGTTCACATTCTGGATCCCATGTGAAAATGCCAGGTAGAAAAGGCGGCAGTCAGTACCTAATGGCTCTGGAAGGCAGCCTGGGAAATCCCAGAACTAAGCCAAAAGGAGGTAGAAGCAATCCAGAAGTTACCTATACGCCTCATTGTGTGTGCCCTCTGATACATACAGTCTCTCTCTCTTTCTCTCTCTCAAAAAAAAGTCTTTTTCATTACAGCCCAGAAGAAAATTGCTTTTTAGTGAAAGCAGTTTTCCTACTGAGCTCTATGGATTCTTACATAATATCAATTTATTATTAAAGGGATGTTTTCACATCCAATGCTGGACTGTAATTTATAACTAAATTAGTTTTAAAAGTTTGAATTCTCTTCAAATCTGTTCTCATTTTTAGCAAATTTTACTAAGCAACTAAAAGTAAAAAATTGGTTTTCATTAAAGTTAATTTCAATTATTTCTGTTTAAGTAATTAAGTAAATTGAATACTGTATGCTATCAAGACTGGTTCAGCTGATGAAACCTTTCATGATTAGAGTCTTTCAGATCATATGAGAATATCTTTATATATTTTAATTACAAGCAAATTAATTACAGAGACAAATAAGACTGCACTGTTTTATATAATTGCTTGGATTTCAGCCATTATTTTAAATGTTCAGTGATATGTAACATTATAGGACACAGTTTCAGTAATGGGGCAATTTCTAACTCCTACCATTGTTATAGTAGCTAGGGTCAATTTTTGTTTGCAAAGAATCTTTGTCTTCATCTTTTGTTACATTTGAGGGATTGGTAAGGAAATTCGTTGATGCCCACCCAACTCGGATAAAATGAAGAATGAAGCTGGAGGTAGCTCAGTGATAGAGCACATGCTTACCTTGCACGAAGTTCTGGATTCAATCCCAACAACAAAAATGAAAAAGAAGAATGAAGAATACTTCCCAGTATATTATACAGAAACTGATAACGATTATGTGAGAGAGAAACTATTGTAAGGTTGTTTCTGATTTAAGAACATTGAATATAATGATGAATTGCAATGTTTCTTTAATTCCTGAAGTTTCTCCCAATTATTGGGATGATTATTACTAAAATTTGGTTGGTGCATAATTCATCAAAGATTAAATAAGTGAGATTTAAAAGCAAGAATTATTGCGATTCCTATAAACTCAACTTAGAAACCCAAGTCATCTACTTCTTGAGCCTGTCCCCCTTTACCTAATAGTTTGTTAATCAGGTTTCATAAAAATTGAGTTTAAAGTTGCCTCTGTGGTGTGTCTTCATAGTAATTCGAATTTTGAAATTATGACATGTTTAAAATATATATATGCTCCTTGCTTTTTAGAGCAACCAACATTTTTAGCACAATTCACATTTTGGAGACATTACTGATTAAAATTGAGGCTGGTCCAAGAGGTTCTCAGTGTTCTTAATAAGCTCTTATAGGTCACTCAAGTTTAATAGTCAATGTAAGGTAACTTTTGTTAAACTTGGGCAAATTTTTTTCTTAATGTATTGCTATCAGACTCTGAGGAAAGTAAATGCACATTGACTTTTAAGTATGGGTTGAACTCCTCAGTTTAATACAATTTGTGTTTTTGTTAACTAGCAGCAGAATTTCAGCATTTGCTACTTACTGGTAGAGAAGAAAAATCCCACAGCCCTGCCAGTACAGGTTAGTTTAATCTGTAAGTACCTGATGTTCCTATTTTTTTCCAAACATATCCATATAACTCACACAAAAGAAGAAAGGTGTATAGATACTTGAATGTGAGTAAATAAATAGTAGACCCATTGGACACTTCAGACACTTAGTACTTGGACTCTACTTTTGCTGCCTTGGGTGTAATAAAGGTGTAATACTCCTTTATTATTTTCTGGTTGTGCTTGACACTACATTTTATAAAAGGAAGAGAGATAACGTTTTGTTTTTGTTTTTGGCTTTGTCTATGTTGACATATAACATGAAGTCTGCGGCTTTAGGTCAAATCAAAATCTTTGATTTAAGCCACTTTAGTGGCTTTCATTTGCCTTCTACTTTTTTACTGTATGAATCCACCTAAGAAAAATTTTCCTCACCCTTGAAGTAGAAAATGGTATATAATCATAATGTAGAAGGTGTTTTTACACTATCTTCATTAATACTTGTAATGAGATACCCTTTGTGTTCAACTTTGTAAAAAAGTATAGCTTATGTTTGAGCTAACAATAACAGACCTTAATTTTTAATACTGGAGTGAAACTGCCCATCAAGCAATCTAACCAGAACTGTGCATCATGGTGCACATCTGTAATCCCAGAACTTGGGAGGGATAGGGAGAAGGATCTTGAGTTTAAGGCTTTTTTGAGCTGAACAGTGAAACCTGTCTCAAAAATTAAAGCCAGATTTTCACAAAATTCATTGACAGACAATGGGACCGTTCCCACTAGTGCAGATAACATATTAAAAAATTTTTATTCTATAATTTATTATTTGGAGCATTCTTAGCTTTTCATTGACCTTTAAACTATTGAATTTTTTTTTAAAAAAATATTAAACAGGGAAGAATAAAACGTAACCTGTTGATGTCACATGTTTGAGCTATCCTCCCAATTTGCAGCACCAATTATGATTGTATGACTTCCTCCTTTATTACCTTAAATGTAATATAATTTTGCTTGAGGATTTGACCATAAAATTAGTCATTTTTAAACTGGATGATGATTTTATTGGAAGTTTTGTGTTTTGTTAAAATTTTGAAAACCTCGGTTTATCAACTAATCTGAGATTTCCACTTTGACTTTTTTATTATAAAATTGTTCAAAGGCTTAAGTTTCATCGCCTTTCACAGTTTAATCTCTAAGAAATGACGTAGATACAGTGGAAATGAAATGGTTTTCCTTTTCCTCTTTGGGGCTGTCTTTCTGGTGAGTATTATTTTACAGTTTTATGTATATCAGTTTTACATTTTAAAACTAACTGAACTGTGACATTGATCAAAGAGGTGAAGCAGCCTGAATTTCAACGTCTTTTTGGGAAATAATAGATCAGAGATTGGGATGATTAATTTGCTCCTGAACAATTCCCTGAATTAGTTTTTTGGATTCACCTTTTTCCTGACTTTGCTTAGTAGGCGCATAAAAATGTTGAATATGTGAATTAAATCATTCCCTCTTGCTGAGATGGAATAATTGGTCTAGTTAAATTATTTAAACCTAAAGGTTTAGGGAATTTGGTTGCTGTTTTTTGTTTTTGTTTTCAGGCCTAACATTTGGTTTTTCCCACCATGCAGGTATAAAATTAAAATAACTAGAATTTTTTCTTGTAATTCATCAAGTTAAGTTTGGGTTAGGAAGTAGGGAAGATACCAAAATTGGTTATATTATAATTGACTCCAGGGTTTTGTTTTGTTTTGTTGGTTTTTGTTTTTGAAGCTTGAATCACCTTAGCTCTGGCTGAAAAACTTGGTACTGATTCTTTAAGGCTTACATACTACTGAAAATTAGCTTATGAGTATATTTACTTTGTTTTATTTAATCATTAGTCTGTAACACAAGGACTTCTTTCCTTCTAGCTTTTAGACACATTCTAAACAATGTCATTACATACATTTACAAATTTGTATTTCTGTTCCTTTGTGAATCAATAAAATCACATTCAGTGCTTTATAAGCAGTTTCTAAAATCTGAAATACCTACTCTTGAGGATGTGCAGTAATACATTCTAGATAAGCTCTAAACAGTCTGGAGCCTGTATTTATAATTTCAAGTGAAATAAATTTCTAAGGAACTCTGTCCTTTCCTAGCAGGGATAAGCAGACACTGACAGATTGGTAAGTATGTAACTCTAAGTGCATGTAGTAGTGATAAGAGTAGATCTCCCGCATTTCATATTCAGGATAATATCTAGAGGTCAACAGGAATTCTTGGAGCTTCTTTGGAACTTCATGTATTTGTATAATTTTTCTTTACAAATTTGTGTGCTCAATGATTAAAATGAAATGTACCTTACCCATTTGTCTGGTTTGATTTTTTTTAAGAAATTTTATGTGCTGTTTAAGATACTAATATATTTCAAGCTTTTTTCAGAGTAGATGGAAATGTTGAAAGTGTCTTTTAGATGAGTTGCTTCTAACAACTAAAAAATGTTTACTAAAAATCCTCTCCCTCATGGGTGTGTGCAGATGTGGTCACTCAAATATGTGTATCTGAGGAGGCCAAGGGTGACTTTAGGAATCAATTTAATGTTTGCTTTTAGTTTCCCAGGTTCATTCTTCCAGGGCCAGAAGTGCAGACTACCCTTGTTTTCACTCTGCATTTTTATGTAGGATAGAATGTATGCGTGTACTTATGAGGCAAAAGACTTAATTTAACCCCTGAGCTAGCTTAGCTCTCCAGCCCCCCACTTTGATTTTGTAAGAAATGACCAACGATGACCTTTTGCTTGTGAGGCAAAGGCTTCAACAATACATTCTACATCCACAACCTACCTGAACCATTAAAAACAGCTTTTTGTTGAAGATGATGGGTACAAAGAGGGAAAGGAAAACCATTTCATTTCCACTGTGTCTGCGAACAGTTTTGTGATTTTCTTTACACTTTTGCATGGGCTCTGGGAAACACATACTGGCTATCATTTCAGAGCCCTGGGTTTAATGTCTAACACTGCACAACGTGAAAAATGCCTCTACAGGAAAGTTTACTATAGAAAGGTAATTCTCTGGTTTTGTGTTGTGTCGGGGGGAAAAGGTAACATTTGAGTCCAGTGGTAGAGGGGGTGGGAAATATAACTGAGTATATTAAGTTGTTTAAGACTAAGATGTACTCTAATTTCGTGTGTGTGTGTAAGTGTGTGTAAGAGATAGCCTGTGCCTGCCATATACAGCATGCGTGTTGGAGTCTGGACAACTTTCAGGAATCTGTTCTCACTTTGTTGAGATAGGGTCTGTGTAGTAACTCCATCTATATTGATGGGCCTATATGAACTACATTCCTGTTCTCTCATCACTTCAGGAGTGCAGGGATTACAGCAGCTCACCATTGCATCTGTTTTATTTTTTTGTGTGTGTGTATCATAGTGTACTGTGTGTCCCTGTGGAGGACCAAGGGTTACTTCTATCTACCACTTTTTTTTTTTGCTTCACTCTTGATTTCCCAAGCTCTGCCTACCAGGGCCTGAAGTGGTGGCTGCTCCATATCTGTTTTCCACTTGGAATACTTTTTTTTTTTTTTCTACTCATTTAACATTTTTTTTATTATACTATTTCCACTCATACAAACTTAACAGGTATACAACCTTTATTACACCAATATAAACTGTTTAATAGTTGCTTTAAGATCTAGCATAATCTTGAAGCCAGATTCTCTACAAATCTTACTTTGTAACAGTTATCTGAAATGTTTGCAGATGATTTTTACTTGAAGTTTAATAGAAATTCCTAAACTCCTTAACTAATACACATTGAGCCACTATTTGAGATAAACCTGCTTCAGTTAGCTTCATTTCATTTTGCCTCTGTTCACTGGTTAATCTGATTTGTGTCTGGTAGATAAATGGGGTGAGTTTTTTTTTTCTTCATGTAGAAGACAATGTGTCCAGGCTGGCCTTGAATTCATAGCTTTGCCTTAGTCTTCAGATTATTGGGATTAAAGGCCTGGAGTTGTTTGGTTCTAAACTGTCAGTATTTGTAATTCTGTCAGCTGTCAGTTTTTCCCCCAATTCAGATAAAATAGTTCAGAATCCTCAAGTTACTACTTTGTTTCTGTTTTCAGAGGTCTCTATTATACTAGACTGACCTAAAAAAATCTAATCCTTTTTGCTTACAGTTCTTTTTTTTGTGAGTTTTTATTTATTCAATTGTGCGTGTGTGGTGTGTGCATGTAGAACCAAGGATGAATTCGGGAACCACCATGGACCGCCTTTACCTCCTCCTTTACTCTGCCCCAGAATTCACAGGCTCCGCCCTACCAGGAGCAGAAACCCAGGCTGCCCCCGCTTCCGCCCAGTGTCTATATGTGGGGTCTAGTATCCGAACTCAGGACCTTCCACTTGTAAGGCAGAGGCCTAACCCCTGAGCCACCACTCCAGCCCCGTGCTTACAGTTCTTAAATGCTGGGGATTACTGGCATATTCCACCACACCTAGCTGTCCCCCCCCCTTGCTTTTTCTTTCCTGCTCTTGCTTTCTTTCCTTTTCTTTACCTTCTTCCTTCCCTTCCTTTTCTTAAATTGTGCATGCATGCGTGTGTGTGAGAGAGAGCAATCGAGCTGTGTCCCTGTGGAGGTTCAAGGGTGAGACTTCAGGAGTCATTCTGGATTGCTTCTACCTCTTTACTCTGGAATTTCTCAGGCACCACCCTTCAAGGCCAAAAGTACATGCTGCCACTGTTACCACCTGGTGTTTTTATGTGGGACCTGGGCCATCTCTCCAGCTTTTTTTTTTTTTTTTTCTTTCTAAATACTTTGAGAAAGAGCTTCCGGTATACACCATGTAGGCTTGCAGAAATACAACTCAAGTCACCAGGTTTATAAGTAGGCATTTGACCTGCTGAATTATGTCATTGGCTCCTGCTTCCTCTTTTAATAACTCCTTTTTACTTTAGGATAAAATTTGATTGGAAGTGACATGAGAGGTGGGAGTCATGGCTGGAGAGAGCTGTGAGAACCTGTGTTTGATCCCCCAGATTCCACATTAAAAACATCTGGCCACTGGGCAACTGAGAACTTCAGAGGGTAGGCCACGTGCTTCCAAACCTGGCAACCTGAGTTCCTCCCCCAGAAATCCTTGACATGCGTGTATTCTCTTAAGTACTTAAAAGTCTGGCCAGCTCTGAGGAAATCAAAACAGAAAGATCCGTACAACTGACTTGACTCGCCTAATGAGTTTCAGGCTAGTGAGAGACACTGTCTCTCAGTGAGGTAGATGGTGTAAACTCCACCCCGAGTGTCTTGACCCCGTGGGCACACATTTGTTCTGCCGCTGAGTAACTATATCCATAGCCCCAGATCTTTGAAAGCCAGCTTACTGTTTCCTCATTCTAAATTCGCCAAGTGCAGTAATTAGGGTGCTCCTCCTCTGCTCTAAAAAGTGCATTCTATGGGGTATTTACCAGAATAAAGTTATTTCCTGAGTGATGAAAGGTATTTTTCATGTATAATGCTAGTAAACTAGATCAGGGATTGAAAGCTAGGCAAGTGATGAGTCAAGACAATCGAAGAGTGACAAAATTTAGGACATGCTTAGTGCTTGGCTAGGGTTGTCAGATTTCATTTTATTTAAAAAGTTTTTTTTTTTTTTTTTTTTTACTTTTGACAAGTTCTGTTAAAAAAAGGAAAAGTACTGTGGACCAAACACCTCCAGGTGGTTATATTTGTATTTCACCAATTTAAGGTTTTTGTAGATGTCTCAAAAGTTGCTGTTAACTGTCAGAAAACCAACCAGACATGGTAACACAACTCTAATGCTGACATTTAGGAGATGGAAGCAGGAGGCCTAGATGTCAAAAGTGACACCATCCTGAACCACAAGAGAAAATAATCTCAAAATCAGGAAAACCAGACTGTCCCGAAGAAATCTGGTTAACAAGAAACAGATTATGCTAGCATGATGAAGTTTTTTGGAGAGCGAATCACTGATATGTAGAGAGAGGATTTGTAAATGTGAGTAAGCAGGAATTCCTGTTCATCCTCTGGGATTTTAGTTCCTAAAAATGCTCTAAGGCAATGTAAGGATCCAAGAAAGAATTTTTTAAAAAAGAATTTAGAGGAATTAATAGACTATTTTATAGGAAAGGGTGTCTTAGGAATGATCATAGTAGCTCATTTAATCACTATAGGATATGAAGAGCAGAGTAAAATCCTTTTTTTCTTTAACCCAGTCTGGTCTTGAATATTCCTTCTTCAGCTTCTAAGCAGCAGTGGGTTTGCAAGCACCCAGCACTTATTGAGTGATAAATGTTATATTGAGTAGGTTCATCTTTATAATGAAATATCACTATGTTAGTAGTGACAAAACATGTCAGTTAACTTTTCAATCAGCCAACAGTGGTGAAACAAAAAGGCAGTGTTGAATTTTAGTAGTTTATAATTACCAAAGTACATGCTGTTGCCCATATCCTGGCACAAAGTCCAGACTTCCCTTTTTTTAAAGATTTTGTTAGTCCTGGCAGTTGAATCCCAGGGCTTTTTCCTATGTTTATTGTTTCATGGGGCTTATTATCTAGGCAAGTGTTGTATCACTGAATTATATTCCCAGCCTTAAAAGTAAAAATTTCACTTGCTTTTTTTTAGTTTGGTGGGAGGATTTAAATATAAAAATATATAATTTATGTGTATAAAGCCAGATTTCGTGTGTGTGTGTGTGATGCTGAGGCTCGATCCAAGCCTTGTGTGTGCTAGCAATCTATCATAAGCCACACTGTACATCAGTTTGATGAGCAAGACTTGGTGGTGATGAACACCTATAATCCCAAAACTCAGGAGGATCATGAGTTCAAGGTTACCCTGGGGTATAGGGTAAGACTTTATTTTGGGGGAAAAAAAACCTGAAACTAAATACAAATTCTTAGCATGTTTAGACATGAATTTGATATAGACCCTTCATTAAAAATTTAAAAAACATTACAAACCTGGATCAGACTCATCAGGGCACTCTCAGATTTGTATAGAAAGATTGGCAGGGTTGGGTAGAAATAAGACAATAGAGGAATGTAGTGTATAAACGTAGGTGCATAAAATTGCAAGAGGTCAAAATTTATTAACATTTTATTAATAGGAAGGAGAGGAAAAACGATCAGAGAAATTCTTTCTCCAAGAAGAAAGTTGGGTCTAATGCAAAGGATTTTTTTTTGTATATGACTGATTTCAGCATGTGGGGTGTGGAGGAAAAGTGTGGATGTCAAGAAGCTAAGACAGACTTTACTTATTACACCTAAGGATCTACTGGAGCCATTTGAAGCTACTAATTCCCACTCTTGCCAAGTCTGCTCAAACTATTATAGTCTGATTCAAAAATAGAGATTGAATATAAAGTTGCTGGTGGTGTATCCATACAAGTCCACTGGCTTCATTAATTTGGGCTAAGCAACGGAATGGAAAAGATCATAGTAATTCTTAAAAATTCTCACACAAATATATTTTTCTCACATAAAAGTTATAAAAACTTTGAAAAATAGTTTATTGACAAGGGAGGTGGCTAATAAAGTTCTGAACATGACAGTTGATGTAGAGGCGAGTAATTAAAATAGCCATGCCATGAGTTCAGATTTCCACATCTAGATAGTATGGCAGCCCCATCTGTAATTCCAGACTCAGAACCTAGAGACTAGGAATCCTCAATAAGTGGCTAGCCAGACTAACACTATAGATTTGTTTAGCTCTGAGTTTGATTAGAGACCCAAAGTTGATAGAAGAATGATCAAGGATGATTCCTTACAACAACCTGACTTCTGCATGTATGCACAAAAGTGCATGTAATATTATGCACTCATGCAGCCTCACACAGGTGCATGTTAAAGAAAGTAAGTTTGAAACAATGCTGCTTCATGAAGGACTCTACAGAATAGTTTCTGTAGTCAAACCAATATAGATATGGCCTTACATGCTTGGTATAGTGTGTTACTTTAAGGGCATTCTTGAATGAAGCTGGCTTCCTTTTCTGTTAATGTATGTCAATAAGGAATATCACCCTTGGGTACCACTGCCTTGATTAACCCTAAATTATAGCTTATTACTATTATCAACGAAGTGGAGTAGAGTAATATTACTGCTTTAAAAACTGCAGCCCTTCAGACTTATATTGCAAAATACACTTAGAACTGCTAATGTTTGTAATGATCAGAGAAAGGAACTGTATGCTAAAAATTTTGTCACATTCAGGAGAAAGAAAACAGGTGCAAAACATTTAGAATAGGAATAAAGTTAAATGAGTCTCTTTAAAGTCAGGGAATTACTGCAAAACCCATCTCCAATAGTTTTCAAACAAGTACAGCTAAATAAGAATGTAGAAATCTGTCAATGTGATTGAGGAAAAGAGAATTATATAAGGTGATATTTGTAACAGTGCATTTTGGGAAGCAAGACCAACTATGCCATTAGTTAAAATGAATGTGAGCTGATTTGATTGAATTGTGAAACATTAGCTTGTCATAGTGGATTTTTAAAAATCCAATTTATGATATCCCCGTAAGGTGGTGCATGCCTTAAATCTCATCACTGAGATTTGAGACCAAGTCATGAGGGGAGAGGATAAGGAGTTCAAGATCATCCCAGCTACATAGTTATAGCCAGCATGGGATATATGAAACCCTGTCTCAAACAGAACATCAGAATGTGCCTAAAAGTGACATCATTCACATTTTTTAAAAGAAATAGTGAAATTTAACAAGTTCAAAAATGAAAGGCAGTTGTGGTAGTACACACATGTAATTCCAAGCACTTGGGAAGCTGAAGCAGGAGGATTAGAATTTCTAGACCAGCTTCTACTACTTATCAAGATTACATCTCAACAACAAAGCAAAGGAGAAAGCAGTTGAGGTAAGTATTAACTAATAGCTTGCACAGCACTAGTACTGTGAGAAAACATTTAAGGCAAAAATGAATTGCGGTAACCGGTATTACGATATATTAACATATAACTATATAAATGTATATTAATATATAACATGATAACAGGTATGGTAAAAGAAGTTATCTGGAGCTTCAAGATGGCTTAGAGGTGAAGTGCTTGCCAGGTTATCAGGAGGATCAGAGTTGTCCTCAGAACCTGTGTAAATATTAACGGGAGTGGTGGCCTGGCTGTTCAGAAGGCGGAGATGGAGTTGGTACCTAGACTTGGGGCATTGATAAGTTCCCAGTTCTCTGAGAGATGCTGCTTCAATAAGGTGTAGAGAGTCACCACCACTACCACAAAGAAAAAAATAAGGTGTAGAGTGATTAGAGAAAGACACCCAGTGTCATTCTCAAACTTTCATACATATGCACATAAACTCACATATTGTGAGCACTCACATGGCATCCACATACAAATGTAAAAAGTGTCTACTAAGAAGATACAATAAATTCCAAGCATGGCAATGTTCACATTTAATCCCAGAGGCAGTAGATTAGGAGATCAAAGCCCTCATATATATAGCAACTTTGAGGCCAGTCTGGGCAATGAGAGACACTATCTCAAAAAAGTTGAAAGCCCTACAATATAATAAATGTAATAGTGCCCAACATACTAACAGATTACAAGAAGAAATTGACAGACTCCTCAGTCATGCTAGAAAATTTGATGTGCCTTTATCAAAAGTTGTTACAGCAGATGGAAGAAAATTATAAATATTGAAAGTATTTTAGTATGCAATTCACGTTTAATGGAAAAAATAACGTGATAGTTGTGTTACAAGGTTACAACTTTAATAGAATGGTCGGTGAATGGGCTGGGAGGTGACAAAGTCTACTGTTTAAGTCTTTGCTGTGCAAGTATAAAGGACCTGAGTTCTGATTCCTAGCCACCATATAAAAATTGGGGCAGTGGTATATGCTTATAAGCCCAGTAAAGGCAGGAGAATTTTGGGGGCTTGCTGACCATCTGATCTACTGAATTGGTGGTCCAGATTTAGAGACCCTATCTCAAAAAAAAAAAAAGACGGAGAGTGATAGAAGAAAATAGGTCAACCTCTGGCTTGCACATACACACGAATGGACAAGGAAAGATCCAGAATGGAAACAAAATTTGTATAAAGAAAATGCTAAAAAATTAATACATTTATTCTTAGACTATAAGAATTTTAAAGTAATATCACTCCTTAAAATTCACCAGTAGTAAAATATAAAGTTACATATGGTGTTCACACCTGAATGCCTAGATCCCAACAATTAGGAAGATTGTCATGAATTCAAGGTCAGAGTTACACAGTGAGATGAGATCCTGTCTCAAACTATAAGCAAAAGCAGTTTTGCTATGAGCATTGCCTTACCTGCATATCTTCTGTTTAACATGAACTTTCTTACATCCTTAATGTCACCTCAGCAAGACCTCTCCATTTGATCCATTTATTTTCTGAGGAACACTCTATTCCTATTCTGTTTTTCTCCAGAGCACCTCATCTTGACCTTTCATACCCTTTTGTGTTTTACTTCCCAGTTTATTGTGTGCTTCTCCAACTAGAACTCGAACTTCAGGAAAGTGGAATTTTTTTTTTTTTTTTTTTTTGTCTCATTGCTCTTCTCCCAGAGTCTAGTAAAGCTTCAGCACATCCAAGACAACACATATTTACAGAGTAAATGAAGGTGTGATTCAACATTACATCTATCAACACTTGGGCATGATAGCTCGCTTCCGTAATCCCAGCACTTTGGCAACAGAGGCAGGACGAGGGCCGTGAGTTCAGCTCTAATGTGGCTATATAGCAAGCTGTCCTAAAAAGTAGAAATGCCAGCTGAAGGTTACATATGGGCTAAGGAGATGGCTTTTGGTAAAATGCTTACCATGCAACCATGAGGACCTGAGTTTTATTTCAGAGTTCACATAAAAAGCCAGATGCAGCAGTGAATGCCTGTAATCTGGGGAGACAGAAACAGGAGGAACCCTTGGGCTTGCTGATCAGTTAGACTAGCCAAGTCTGTGAGCTCCAGGTTTACTGAAAGACCTGTCTCAAAACAGAAGGTGGAGAGTAAAAGAGGGAGACATCTGATTTCAACTTCTGGCTTCCACATGCATATGCAAGCACATGCATCTATACATCTGCACATATATATACATATATATACACAAACACATGAATACAGCAAAAGGACTGCATGTGTGATATGTACCTGATTTTTGATTGACAGGTGCCAGCAAAAGGGGAGTTAGCCTACAGTGAAATGTTCTCTGGTGCCATTCTGATAGTGACCAATTTTTGCATGCTTCTTGTGGTTTCCAAAGTACTTTTACACACCTTATATTTTTAGCATCTCAAAGTTATGAAAAAGAGATTTGACTTAATTCAGAGACTATTTACAGAGGAGTTTTTTTTTTTTAACTTTATTTTGCGTGCGTGCGTGCATGCTTATATGTGTGTGTGTGGTGCACTGTGTCCCTATGGAGGCCCAAGAGTGACTTTGGAAATTATCTTGGATTGTTTTCTACCTTCTTTTGCTTCCTTCTGGATTTTCCCAGAAGGTTCTGCCTGCTAGGGCCAGAAGTGCAGGCAGTCACCATTTCTGCCTGATGTTTTTACATGGGACCTGGAATCCAAACTCAGGACCTTCTGCTTTCAAGGTAGAGTCTTAATCCCTGAGCCATTTCTCCAGCCATCAGAACAGGTTTTGGACTAACTCTGGGAAAGTCAAAACTTGAAGGACCTTCACCTCAAATACACAGATAACCAGATAATGCTGGAATGTTTGACTAGGAGAAGGTAATGAAAATATGACTTAGAAGAGGGTGAATGGAGTGTAGTGATGATGGTAGTGATGGTATTCATTGTCTTTGTTACATTTGACACATTTCATGACAGAATTGGTGTGTCTGCCACGACGTATTTTTCAATTTATTTAGTTGATATACTTTTGACAATTGTACCACATTCTTTTTTTTTTTTATTCAATTGTGCATGTGTGCGTGTGTGTGTGTGTGTGTGTGTGTGTGTGTGTGTGTAGAACCAGGGGCGAATTCGGGAACCACCATGGATCACCTCCACATCCTCTTTGTTTACTCTGCCCCGGGATTCACAGGCTCCACCCTACCAGGACCAGAAACGCAGGCCGCCCCCCCTCCCCCGCTTCCACCCGGTGTCTATACATGGGGTCTAGGATCCAAACTCAGGACCTTCTGTCTGCAAGGCAGAGGCTTAACCCCTGAGCCACCTCTCCAGCCCCATGCTGACCTTTCTTGCCTGTCTTAGGTTCTTCATGTTTCAAAAGATTTTTTTTAATTTTTCTAGTTTTACAAGCATATTGAGTACTTATCCCTGCTTCCCTCCATCCCTTCTCCCTCCTATCCCCCTTCCCTTCCCTTCCCTTCATTAATTCAACCCACTATCTCCCACTCTTCTGCTAAGGTTTGCTCTGGCTTGTCTACTCTTGTGGGGGTTCAGGCATTTGTGTGGCATACCAAGTTGCCTCTCCTCGGGCCTCCCTACTAATAAGGGCATTTCCTTTCATTTTTCCAGTCTTAGTTCCCAAGGTTTCCAGTATATGTTCTTATTTCTCTTGAGTTCCTCGATAGTCTATGGGGGCATGTTGGTATGTCAGCGATTATATAGGTCTGGTAAGGACAAGTGGATGCAGCAGTCCTGCCTTGAATAGAATGTCTTGTTCAATGGTGGACAATCTCACCATTGCCCTCTCTTCCACAAAGTTTCCTAAGCCTTAGGATGCAGAGAAATTAGGTTGACCTGATTCTGGGTGAGCCTTGCTGGGTTGCCAGAACTCTGCACTGCTCTTCTACTGCCCTAGGCTCCATCCTGTCAGAGATTGAGATTCTCTGAAGACTTCTAGGCTGAGTGCTAAGTGTTCTTCAAATCCATGGGTATAATAGTAACTATTTACAGAGCAATTTGGTGTACTGTCCTATCTATAGATTCATTGGCTGTTTTTCCCTATTGATCTATTTCCTTCCCTTTTTTTAGGGTCTTGTCCTAGTTAATAGTAACATCTTTTTGTATTTTGAGAATTAAGTAAAACCTTACCTTGGTGCCTAGCATATAGTAACAGCAATTGTTATCAGTGACATGAATATCTAGGGCAATATTTAGCATGTTTTATCTGAAATTCAAAAGTTTATAAACTCAGTCAAAATTAATGGGATTAAAGGGATGGCTCAGGAGTTGAGCCTCAAAAGCAGAAGGACCTGAGTCCATCCCCTTATTCCCCTTACTCTGTCCTCCTCATTATACAGGGTTTCTCTTGTCATTCAGACTGGTATTGGATTCCTTGGCACAAACTTTTTTTTTTTTTATTCAATTGTGCGTGTATGTGTGTGTGCACGTGTGTATGTATGTGTATGTGTGCGTGTGTGTAGAACCATGGATGAATTCGGGAACCACCATTGACGCCTCCACCTCCTCCTCGCTTACTCTGCCCCGGGATTCACAGGCTCCGCTCTACCAGGGCCAGAAACGCAGGCCACCCCTGCTTCCGCCCGGCGTCTATACGTGGGGTCTAGGATCCAAACTCAGGACCTTCTGCCTGCAAGGCAGAGGCTTAACCCCTGAGCCACCTCTCCAGCCCACAAACATTGTTTTTGCCTCATCCTCCCAATTATCTGGGATATAGGTACATAGCACTATACCCAGCTGGTTATTAAATAATCTTCTGATAGATATTATATTAAGTGCACCCTTGTGTCTACTGCTTTTAGCTATATTATTAGAGATGTTACTGAGGGAATAGAGAATATACCATATCTATATAAAGTTTGTAAAAAAAAACTCTTAAAATATAAATCAAGATAAGGCAATATTAGGTGGATTAAAAATGAACCAGAATGTGTAGAATGAATGCAAAAGAAATTGCTGTTGAAAAGTTGATGCATAGAGGTAACGCATCCAGTTTTCAAGGATTAGTCAGGAAAAGGACCACAAAGATAAGCTTGGTTTGGGGTATGGTCAGAGAGAGTCAAGAGAATTCTGAAGATGAGAGACCTCTGGATTACTGAGGAGTTTCTGGAATACTTTGAGGATGTAAGGGAGAGTGGCTGTGAACCTGCATGAAGCTTTTCATAGTGTGTTTTCAGGATCCTTTGACATTTTATGTATCCTTAAAGGCTTGTTTTAGTTGCCACTTCTCCAAAGTCTTTCTAGCATTTCTGATCACTAGCAACACTGGGCAAGAGGAACTATGTATCTGGGGCTATAATTTTCTTTGCCCCTCTGAGAAATTATGTGACAGTTGTGATACCATTACCTGCATGAGTTTCTTTTTTTCAATTTTTAAAAAATATTTTATCTTGGGGGCTGAGAGGTGGCTCAGGGGTTAAGCCTCTGCCTTGCAGTCAGAAGGTCCTGAGTTTGGATCCCAGATCCCATGTATAGACGCCAGGAGGAAGTGGGGGCGGCCTGCGCTTCTGGTCCTGGTAGGGCGGAGCCTGTAAATCCCGGGGCAGAAGGAGGTGGAGGCGGCCATGGTGGTTCCCGATTCGTCCGTGGTTCTACACACACACATACACACATGCACATGCACATACATACGCACACACACACAATTGAATAAATAATAAAAATTTAAAAAATTATAAAAAAATATTTTATCGTGTGTGTGTGTGTGTGTGTGTGTGTGTGTGTGTGTGTGAGAGAGAGAGAGAGAGAGAGAGACAGAGACAGAGACAGAAACAGAGACAGAGAGAGAGAGGGCACTGTGTGTCCCTGTAGAGGACCAAGGGTGACTTCCGGAATCATCCTGGATTGCTTCTACTTTCTTGCTTTGCTCTGGAATTTCCCAGGCTCCAGCCACCAGGGCAGGAAGTACACAGTCCACAGCTCTTTCTGCCTGGTGTTTTTTACTTGTGACCTGGGATCTGAACTCAGGATCTTCTGCTTGCCAGACAGAGTCTTTACCCCTGACCCATCTTGCCAGCCCTACATGAATTTCTTAAGTAATGGTGTAATAAGAAACACGTGAGTGTTCAGATTGAAAGTATCTGGATTTGAATCATATCTTTGATCTTTTCTAATAGTGTGTCTTTTTGTCATACAGCTCTATTTCAGTAGAGTTGCTGGGAGGATTAATAAATATAGATAAAATACCAATCTGCAGATCAAAACTTAATGAGTGGCATAGAATTACTCCTATGTATTTAGATAAAAATTCTAAGGAAGTGGCCAACATCAGGCAGAGCTTCTACCATGGAACACTGCTGAGCCTGCTGGCTGTGAGTTCCAAGCTCAAAAGCTCACTTTTCCTCCTTCCCTGCCTCTCTCCTTCCCTCCCTCCCTTCTTCTCTTTCTCTCCCTCCCTCCTTTTCTTCCTATCCAAAGCCTAAACATGCTATTCCTGATAGTCTAGGCTTTCTTACTTTCTCTAAAGACTCTAACATCTCTGCATGGTTGCTTGTTGAATTCCATGCCTAACTCAAAGATCAGTACTTCCTCTTTCCTCTTATCTTCCTTCTCTTGGGAACTGTCAGGATTCATAGCTTGCTGTCTTTTTCTCTTTTTCTTCAAATTCTAATAAAATGGTCCTTGAGCTTGAAAAAAAATACTTCTAAGAAGGTGGAGTTGACTAGATGACTTGGCAGGTAAAAGTGCTCGCTTGGAAACCCAGTGACTTGAGTTCAGTTCCTGGAACCCACATGGTGGAAGAAGAGAACTTCTGAAATTTGTCCTCCTACCTCCACACAAGTGCTATCGCACAGTCTCTAGATAAATAAACAAACAAACAAATTGTAAATAAATAGTAAAAAAAAAAAAAAGAATTCTAAAAAGGTATTTGAGAAGAGAAATTTAAAGATACCAGATAGGATCTAAATCTCAGGTGTATCATATGCAAGATCTCTTTTAATCTGATTAAACTGAAGAGTGGAGAATAACTGTGGAATATCAGAAGACATTGTCATTAGTTAGTTCAGATTACAATAATATTTACATTATGTATTACATAATGTACATGTTACCACTATTTTCTCCAGAAAGTTTCTATAGAAATTCATTCTCAAGCACATTGTTTTGTTTATAATATCTGTTTTATTAAGTTGGCTAAGCAAGAAGAGGTACCTGCTTTGATGTAGACTGCCTGTATAACCATGCAGTTCCCATCATGTCAGAAATACAAACCTAAGGTGCAATATGGACTAATAAAGCAAATCTAGGTCAGAACTAAACACAATCCTGATATTTGAAATGGGCCACTGTTTCCAAAGATGTTGATGAAGACGACCTTTTAAACATGGTACAGAAGGATGAAACCTGCAACTTGTATTCAGTCTCCGAAGACTCCAATAACAACTGTGTGTGTGTGTGTGTGTGTGTGTGTGTACACACATGTATGTTGGGAAGATAGAAGTTATTAATGATGACTTACAGCTTGAGATCTAGCTCAAGTGGGAGAGTGTTTGCTTAGCACACATGAAGCCCTGGGTCATATCTCTAAATGGCAGGCCTGCAATTCCAACATTCAGAGATGGAGATTTGATTTGGAGTTTTGAAATTCAAGGCCAGGCTAGAGAGAGAGCTCAGGGTTAAAACTCTGCCTTGAAAGCAAAAGGATCTGAATTCAGATCTCAGATCCCACAAAAAAATGCCAGTCAGAAATGGTGGCAGCCTGTACTTCTGGTTCTGGAAGGCACAGTCTGGGAAAATCCCAGAGCAAAGTAAAAAGGTAGAAGCAATCCAGGATGAGTCCTGAAGTTCCCTTGGGTTTCCAGGGACCTCCATGGGCCTCTGCAGTCATTCACAGTGTCTCTCTCTCACACACACACGCAGACATATAAATAAATACCAGACTCACTATGTTTCATACTAATAAGTATGAGTTTTAAGACTCATCTCCAGTAGGTACAAGACCCTGACCAGACTTGACAGTTGTAACAATTTGTTGACAAATCTTTATTAATGTGTCTCAAAAAACATTCGCCAGGCTCTGAGAAGTAAAGACAAGAAAGAGGTCCCTGTCATCTAAGCCTCATGTGGCAAGGACATTTGTGAAATCAGCCCAACCAACTTGCATCAGACTATCAGGTAAAGGTAGGCAAATTATTTCATGGGGAAATTCTTTTTATTATTATTATTATTATTATTTATTCAACTGTGTGCATGTGCGTGTGTATGTGCGCGCGCGTCTGTGTGTGTGTGTGTGTGTGTCTGTGTATGTGTAGAACCACGGACGAATTCGCAAACCACCATGGACACCTCCACCTCCTCCTGCCCTGGGATTCACAGGCTCCGCCCTACCAGGACCAGAAGCGCAGGCCGCCCCCACTTCCGCCTGGCGTCTATATGTGGGATCTGGGATCTGAACTCAGGACCTTCCGCCTGCAAGACGGAGGCTTAACCCATGGGGAAATTCTTTAGAAAAGATAAAGTGTCATTTTCTTGAGATGAATGTGGCAAGTCAAAAAGTCAGGGGAAATTGTTTTTGAGGGGAAAAAAAAGAAGAAAACACAGCAAGGAGAAACTGACTTTGGAAAGGAAGAAGCACCAAATACCTGTAAGGCAATGGCTGCTAAGACCAAAGGACATTTGTAAGGGCTGAGCTGTGTCTACATAATCCTCAGGTGGAACACATTTGTGTCTTCTCCTTTCTCTCGCCTTCGTATCATTTCTTCTCTAATCTTGCCTTTCAAGTGTGAGGACCTGAGTTTGGAAACCCAGAGCACACACAAAGTCAAGTATGGTGACATATTCTTTATAATCCCGTGGTGGTGAGGTGGGAAGCAGAAACACTCGGAACTTTGGAAGCTCCCTGGCCAGTTAATCCAGCCTACTTGGTAAAGTTCCAGGCCAGTGAGATGCCCTGTTTCAAACAAGAGGTGAAAGGTACCTGAGAAATGACGCCTGAATTGGAATAAGCCAAACCTTAACTGGCTTAAAACTCACCGTGTAAACCAAGCTGATCTTCTAGTTGTCTTCCTGCCTCCTGAGTGTTGGGATGATAGGCACCAGCCATTATGCCCTGTTAGACCAATGATTTCATTCTTGAGACAGAGAGAGAGAGAGAGAGAACGTGAGTGTGGGAAGGCGAGGGAGGGGGGCGCAGAAGAGAGGACAATTCTGAGAAATCAGGTTTTTCCTTCCACCATGTGAATGTTCCAGAGATCAGACTCAAGTTGCCAGGGTTTGCTTGCAGGCGCCTTTATTTGCTGAGTCATCTCACTGGTCCCTAGGCCAGTATTTTTTTTTTTTTAACCACTTTTACTGATGATTTTTGTTCTTTAAAAATCTTATGCATGCTTATAGGTATCCAACAAACCACCCTTCTCTCTGTCCCCCACTCTCTTCCCTCTCCCCTATCAGTCCCTCCTTGCAATCCTTCCTACCACATTCCTGTCTTTACACATTGTCCCCTGTCTTAGGCCTCACTAGGCTTAACCAGTCCCTACCTCCTTGACCTGGGACTACTTTCTGTGGTCTTGTAATCATTTCTTTGTAGCTTCCCCAACCCATGTCATACAGCTGGATATACTTTGTATTTCATGGGACCTAACTGTCCATTGACCAGGTAGGTACAGCGAAGGCTTAGTGTCAGCAGACACTTGTGTCGTGTGGTTGTGATTTATACTTGCCATGGCAGCCAGTACTTCTTATTGATGTCTTTTGGTTTTATGCAATTCTCTCTCTCTCAGTATGTGTACATTTGTATGTGTGTATACCAGAATTTTGCATAAAATGTGTATGTGAATATGAATATATGCCAAACGACACTTGAGTGCGGGTGCCTGTAGAAACCCAAGAGTGACATTAGAAATCAGCTTGGATTACTCTACCTCCTCTTTGTTTTGCTCTAAGGTTTTTCAGGCTCTGCCCTCCAGGACTGAAAGTGCAGGCTTCTTCCTTTCCTCACTGGGAGTTTTTACATGGAATTTGGGATCCAAAACTCAGATCCTTCTGCTTGTGAGGCAAAAGCTTTTAACTCTCGAGCCATCTCTCCAGCCCATATGCAATTCTTTAAAATATGGTTTATGCCAGATTTGGTGCGGCAGTCCATCCTGTAATCCCAGATATTTGGAAAACTAAATCATGAGGATCATAAGTTTAAGGCTTGCTTGGACTACACAGTGAATTCAAGGTTAGTGTAGAAAACTTAAGACCTTGCCTCAGAATTTAAAAGTAAAAACGGCTCCAGACAGAGTTCAGTAGGAGAGCACTTGCCTAGCAAACATGTACCCTAGTTTGAATCCCTAATACTACAAAGAAAAACACCAGTGCCCATGTTTTGTTAACTTTAGAATTACCCCAATCATTAGAATGAGATATTTTATTCATATATTTAAACAGCAGCCATTTGCTATCTCAGGAAGATGTCTCTGCTGAGAAGCACAAGAGGGGACCAATAACTTATGATGCAAATTAAAATATGTCAGTATTTAACTGGAAACCTTTTTCTGGCTTGATCAAGACTTTTTAGCTTTCTGTGTTGTGAAAGTTTTGTAGCTTTCCATTTGGGTTTTGTAGCTTTTCCATTTCTTAGCAAAGAGAATAACAAGTTACAGTAGGTCTTATATAAACAAAATATTTAGGTCAGCAAGTTTGCTTCCTCCAACAAGAAATGTATATTTCAATTATTTTCCCTTTTTTGAATATATGTGTGTTCGTGTGTGTGTGTGTGTGTGTGTGTGTGTGCATGTGCATGTATCAGAAGGCACTGTATGTCCTTGTGGAGGACCAAGGGTAACCTTGGGAATCATGCTGGATTGCTTCTACCTCCTTCTTGCTTTGCTCTGAGATTTCCCAGGCTCTGCCCACCAGGACCAGAAGTGCATGCAGGTCGCCACCATTTCTGCCTGACATATTTTATGTGAGACCTGGGACCCAAGCTCAGGACCTTATGCTTATGAGACAGAGTCTTAACTCCTGAGCCATCTCTCCAGCCCTATTTTTCTCTTTTTAAATGCAGAATTATACTTTCCAATTTCACGATGTTTTCAAAGTGTCAAAAGGAGAAAGATACTGTAAGTAGGGATTCTATTCCAACCATACCATGACACAGTTTTGAAGACAAAGTATTATTAATGATTGGAGGCACTCAACAAGTTTAGAAAATTGATGACCCATAGACTAAATCTGAAGTAACTTCTAGTTATTTTAGTTAGAATATCTAAGAGAACTCCAGGTTCAGTTTTATCTGGAAATGAAAAATCCGTTTTCCCTTATCTCACCTAAGAATGCCCACCTGACATGTATGCAGAGGCCGTCTGTGCAATTACTAAGAAAGACCTGTCTTGAAAAGATATGTCATTTGTGAATTCTTTTTCTTTTGCTAGAAGATGTGTTCTGCAAGAAGAATGAAAATCTGAAAACAAACAAACAAAACCTCAAAGTATAAAAAGAAATAGGCCTTACAGGGTGGCCAGTCAGTGAAGTGCTTGCCTGTGGAAGCCTGCGCGCCTGAGTTCAGATCCTCAGCACCTGTGTAAAAAGCTTGGCTCAGCAATCTCAGCATTGGCAAGGCAGAGATAGGGTGCCTGGGCTTGCTGGCCAGTCTAGCCAATTGGTTGGTGAGCTCCAGGTTCAGAGACAGATCCTCCCTCAAAAAATAAGTTCACCCAAACATGACCTCTGGCTACACATGTACACTCATACACAGAAAGAAACCTTTGTGTAAATATTAATTGGGTTTAAAAGCTGGAAAAGTATTTATGAATTAGAATTCCAGTCATTTCAAAATGATAGGGACTGGGCACACCTGTAATCCCCAGCACTCAGAAGACAGCTGGGAAAAAGCCTGAAAATTTGAGGTCAGCCTGGTTCATACAGTGAGTTCCACACCAGCCAGGAGACAACACAGTGAGACCCTGTTTCGAACAAACAAAAAATAAAAGGAGGCTGGAGAACTGGTTTCAAGGATAAGTGATTGCCATACAAGGAAGAATACTGCAATCCCAGTGTTCCTACAGGAAATGCCAGGCACAGACAAGGGATCCCTGGGTGCTTGTGGACAAGGTGTAGAGCAAGGGCCAACGCCCAAATTTATTCCACATATGTACAGTGTCATAGTCATGCTCATATGCACAAAACACACACACACACACACACACACACACACACACACACACACACACACTGCACATACAAAAAATAAAAATGAAGCAAAATAAGATTTTTTTTTTTAAAAAAAGAAAGCCTAAGGATATAGTTTAATGCAAGAGAGAAGTTGCTCAGTGTTAATTGTCATCCCAACACTGGGAAGCAGGTCTCCAAGGGCCACCTGAAAAGTATTCTCCATATGAAGGCTGGCCTCTGGGCATGCTTGGGAGACTTGACTGCATAATTGATGTGGGAAGACCCAGCCCATAGTATGTGGAACTATTTCCTGGGCAGGTGGATAAAGGTGGAAGAAAACTAATCAAGCAAGCAAACGTGCATGCATTAGTCTTTGCCCTCTGTCTTGTAGATAATGTGACCAATTCCTTTGGCTCCTGCTGTGGAACACCCCCTGCCCCCCCCCCCCCCGCCATGATGGATTGAAAACTACAATTATAATCTGTTACAAAATCCTGCCCCTTAAGTTTCTTGGTTCAAGGTATTTCATTACAGGAATGAAACTAAAACACATCACATGTTCAAGATCAGGCATAGTGACACGTTTTGTAATACTAGATCATGGGAAACTGAGGCAGGTCTATTATTGAATAATCAAGTCTATACCAAAATCCTGTCTCAAAAATAAACAAAAAAAATGGGCTGGAGAGGTGGCTCAGGGGTTAAAACTCTGCCTCTCAAACAGAAGGTTCTAGTTCAGATCCCAGGTCCCAAGTAAAAAAAACGCCAGGTGGAAAATGGTGGTGGCCTGTTCTTCCCGCCCTGGAGGATACAGCCTGGGAAATCCCAGAGTGAAGCAAGAAGGTAGTAGAAGCAATTCAGAATGATTCCCGAAGTCGCCCTGGGTCCTCCACAGGGACACACAGTGCCCTCTCTCTCTCTCTCTCTCACACATACACACACATATACACACACAGTAAATAAAAAAAGAGACAAATAGGCAAACAGCCTGTGAGATAGCAGGTAAGGTGCCTTCTTGCAAACCTAGCAACCTGAGTTCAATCCCACATGGTACTCCCCCCCCATGCAAGTGCATACCCACATATACACACATGAAAATGAAAAAAAAAAAAGACGGATCAATAACAAAGAAATTACAAAACAGAAAAAAAAAAGAGACTGAGAGCAAACAGATTAAGAATTTCCAGAAACAATGAGTAAATGAAAGCTTAGCAAAAGGAATGAATGACGAATGAGAGCTGGAGGCAGAAGGATCTCAACTATGAGGCCAGCATGAGCTACACACATACTGATACATAGACCCAAGAAAGAGAAAAAAAATCTTTATTAAATACAAAGGAGCAAATATCTTGGAAAGCAGAAAATTTTATATGTGATTAGATTTTTGTGACACTTAAAAACTTCAAGAGTATCATGCTAAAAATTACAAAAGTTGCAATGAAATATTTTAGGAGAGATTACATTGGTATACATTATCAAAATGTATTCAATAAATAGTAGAAATAAGAAAAGTAATTTAAAAAGTGAAAAGAACTCCTAATTTTGTACTTCCTGAGTATGATTGTACTGATAATAGAGCATTCATATATATGTATATATTATTTATTTATTTGTTCTGTATGCACGCATGCATGTGTGTGTATATGTGTGTATCAGAGGTCACTCTGTATCCCTGTGGAAGCCAAGAGTGGCTTTGGGAATCATCCTGGATTGCTTCTACTTCTTTTTTGCTTTGTTCTGGGATTTCCCAGGCTCAACCCACCAGGGAAGTGCAGGCCACTGCCTTTATCTGTCTGGCATTTTTTTACGTGGGACCTGGTATCAGAACTCAGTACCTTCTGCTTGAGAGTCAGAGTCTTAATCCCTGAGCCATCTTTCCAGCCCTAATAAAGCATTCTTACCATCTGCTTCCTTTCATTCAGTTTGCTTTTGGTCAATTAGATAAGAAAAATGAAGTGAAAAACCTGGGCCAGCCTCTACCCACCCCATAGATGCTAGTACATGCTAAATATTGATCCTAGAGTTGGCACAACAAAGATGAATGACCTTGCTTTGTTTGAATGACATGTAAATGTTCAGACCTCTGTCCTTTATCAGTGCATTTATACAGCATCATACATCTGGTGGAAGCAAGCTCTTCTAGTAACATTTTACATCCTCACAAGTGAGAAATGCTCCCATTTACATATGGTGAGCTACTGATGTGAGTTTGTGACCCAGGCATTTTAAGAGAACAGAGGGCTTATTTATGCCCACGATTCTAAGATACAGTTGATCATGATGGCAGGAGAGTTACCAGCAGGGTTTGAGGGAACTGGCCACACCATAGCCAAAGGGCTGAGAGCAGTGTAAACTAGCTTCCTAGTCTGCCACCTAATCCTGTCTACATCTTATTATCTGCCTCACTATTGACTAGGTCTTCCTACATCAATTAGGTAATCTTTACAGGCTTGCTCAGAGATTTGCCTTAACTAAATAATTTTTCATAAGTGTACCTAAAGGTTCAATTCTCTGTCAAGTTGATACCTGTTAACTAACTACCATATAATGATTGTTGTGTGACACTTTTCTTGGAGAGGTGCCTTCTATCCACCCCAGATGGAAATTTGATGACAGAACAGTGTAACGATTAAGCCAAGGTCTAACTTGATGAACCGAGTTTTTTGGGTTACTTACATGAGTATGGATAAAGGTTACTTACCAGCAGGGATGATGTGAAGGCGGCTACATCATCAGAAAGCCTGGGTGTATATTAATCCAATTTTATGACTTGCTGGGTTATATACCACCTAGCTCATAATGGTCAGCTCAGGTCGTATGGTAACTTTTAGTTTTAGTTTTAACGTTTAGTTTCCACTAACACCCAGTAGCAGGCTATATTAGTCAGGTTTTCTAGAGATGCAGAGTCGACAAAATGAATGAATATATATACATACATATATATATATATATATATATATATATATACATATGTATATATATATATATGAAATGTATCGAGTTGGCTTACAGATATGGCCAAGGTAGTCCAACGATGGCTGCTAGTAGCCGAGGTAGTCCAACAATGGCTGCCAATAGCTGAGGTAGTACAACGGTGGCTGTCAGTAGCTGCTCAGTTCTATAGTCAAGTGGGTGATGGCTGAAGACTGGAGAATTCCTAGAGTTTTTAGTCTAACCGATGACTTGGAGGATTGGAAGGTCAAGGAAACCAGGCAGCTGGAAGGAAGAGCGATTCCTAGTACAGCTGCAATAAGCGTCTCTTCTCTTTGGTGGCTCCTTTTTATATGATGTAGTACTGGGAGGATCCTATGGGATCTTTGGAGGTTCTGATAGGATCTAGGGTAGGTATAATCCTATCAGGTGATCTCAGTTGATCCTTGTAGATGTAGTCTCAGCCCATCTTAGTTAATACAGAGTGTATCAAGTTGACACCCAGGCTTAACTATCACACAGGCCTGCCAATGATGGCAGGATTTCACTCCAAAATCCCATGGATCTCTGCTATGACTCATCTATGGAAGATTCCAAACCACATCTCTATCTGTGTCTAAGACTTCCAGTACCACTGAGTCTTCTGGATCATATGGTCCAAGGGGCAAGGCAACCTTGTAGCAGCTCAGTCTTGCTGAAGAGCCTGTGTACATATTAGTACCTGGAAAATAATAGGGGCTCAGCAAATGTTTGATAACTAAGTATGTCTTCTCTATTTGTAGCACACACAAGCTTGGACTTGGCACATCTCAAATGCTTACTAGCCATAGGTAGCTTGTGGTTATGGTGTTGGACAATGGAGGTCTAACTTATATCTAATATAATTTCCAGAAGAAAGGGGAGACAGAAGGCAAGATTCCAGGTGATAATGGTTGAGTATTTTCCAGGATGGATGTAAGGCATCTCCTTAGGTTCAGGGAGCAGAGTGTGTCCTAATTAGTATCTAATTCCTTGTAGTGAAGTTGATAGAAGTCTAGCCTAGAAAAAATATTGTAGTTAACCAGAGTGAAATGGCCCACGATCACAGAGAAGCTTTGTTAGACCGAAAATACTTGTCTTCAATATCTATAAAATGCTGGATGAAAATAAGTGTTTGTGTGGGGCTGGAGAGGTGGCTCAGGGGTTAAGCATCTGCCTTGCAGGTGGAAGGTCCTGAGTTCGAATCCTAGACCCCAGGTATAGATGCCAGTTGGAAAGGGGGGTGTGGTGGCCTGCATTTCTGGTCCTAGTAGGGTGGAGCCTGTGAATCCTGGGGCAGAGTAAAGGTGGAGGTGGAGGCGGTTCATGGTGATTAAACTAACAATAAAGAAGGAGAATCAAAAGATCTTCTCAGTCAAAAAAAATTTCTAGCATACTTTCATTAAAGGAAGACCACAACAGAATCCCAAATCCAGTCAGAGACCTGGTGTCGAGGTGCCAGTGTGTGAGATGATTACAGAAAGAGTTAAGGAGACACCAGTGACACATTCCCTTGCTTTTTAGTATCTTTCTTGTTCCTGAGCTGCAGTGGTACTCCATGGGCAAAGATGAAGAGTCAGTGCTGGTTTAGAACCTCACACCTTAGCCCATTGCCCAGGGGCAGGAGAGAGAGAAAGAGCACCTCTTCTTGTCCAACTTGCTGTGCTTTAGGATACAAAATATTGGCAAAGCTCAGAAAATGAATGAAATTAGACGACAGAAAGAACTAGTTTTGAGTAATGTGATGGCAGATCAAGGAAGTGCCCTGCACATGGGAATGACATGGGGATGGAATAAGGGAGCAAGGCTGAGAAGTCTAAGATGGGAAGTAGATTGACAATTGAGTGCCACTCTAGCACCTGCTTAGGCCTTTGGTCAGGCTCCCTCATGGGAACACTCAGGGCTAATTTAATCAGCAAGTTTAATTTCAATAACTGCCATTTGTTGGCACACTTCTATATGTCAGTCACAGTACAAAATTTTCCAGTGTCTTTAAAACTTTAAATTTCAACACTTCTGGGTAGAATTTTAAGAAAAGTATTTATTTAAGAAGGAGGGAAGGAAGGAGAGAAAGAAGAAGACTATACATGCAAGCCATGACAGTGGGTGGAGATCAGAGGACAAATTTCAGAAATCAGTTTTCTTCTACCATGTGTTTCTTCTGGGGTTTCCAGGTTGGCAGGTTTTCAAGGATGCAATATATACCCTAGAATTTTTAAAAATATATTTTGTGCGTGCGTGTGTGTGTGTGTGTGTGTGTGTGTGTTTGTGTGTGTGTATCAAGAGGGCACTATAGAGGACCAAGAGTGAATTCGAGAATCATACTGGATTGCTTTTGGCTCCTTCTTGCTTCGCTCTGGGATTTCCCAGGTTTTGCCTACCAGAGCCAGAAGTGCAGGCCACCACCATTTCTGCCTGGTGTTTTTTACATGCGACCTGGGATCTGAACTCAGGATCTTCTGTTTGCGAGGCAGAGTCTTAAGCCCTGAATCATCTCTCCAGTCCCCTAAATTTTTTTAGTATGGTAAAATATGTATAACAAAATATTTCAGCTTAAAAATAATATCACGTATAATGCAAGAAAATAGATGGAAATGGAAGTCATCAAGTTGAATAAAAGACTCAGAAAGATAAATACCATCTTTTCTCTCCTATGCAGAATTTAGATTTAAGAATAAATACAGGCCTGGCAAGATGGCTCAGCAGGCAAAGATACTTGCTACAGAGCCTGATAACCTGAGGTTGATCCTGAAACCTACATGGTGGAAAGAGGAACCAACTGTTGCAAGGTTTTTTTCTGATCTCCATATGTATGTACACATTCACACACACATACATGCACACAATAATAAGATTGACTTCCTTCCTTCCTTCCTTCCTTCCTTCCTTCCTTCCTTCCTTCCTTCCTTCCTTCCTTCCTTCCTTCCTTCCTTCTTCCTTCCTTCCTTTCTTCCTTCCTTCTTTCCTCCCTCCCTCCCTCCCTGCTCCCTCCCTCTCTCCCTCTGTCCTTCCCTCCCTTCCTTTCTCCCTCCCTCCCTCCCTTCCTCCCTCTTTCCCTCCCTTCCTTCCTTTTCTTTCTTATGTCCTGAAAGCAAAACGGAGACCTAATGAGGGGAGGAAGAAGAGACAAGAGAAGTGGGACAGGGAGACTAGTTGGAGGGAGGTAAACATGAACACAGCACAAAAATATATTTGTGGGGCAGGAGAGATGGCACAGAGGTTAAAGCCTCTGCCTTGAAAGCAGGAGGATCTGAGTTCAAATCCCAGATCCCACATAAAAACACCAGGCAGAAATGGCATCAGCCTGCACTCCCGACCCTGGAAGGAAGGAGCTGGGAAATCTGGAGCAAAACAAAAGGAAGGTAGAAGCAATCCAGGATGATTCGCAAAGTCATCCTTGGGACTCCACAGTATTTCTGCTACACACAGACACACATAAGCATGCACATAAAGATAAATAAAAGTTAAAAAATTGCGTATTTGCAAAAATGTTGTAATGTCACCTATTAGCTTGTATGCGAACTGAAAGCTGAAGTTTAACAAAACATCAGCGGTGCTGGAACCAGTTCAGTGGGTAAAGTCTATGCCAGACAAGTGTGAGGACTGGAATTTGAGTTCCCATTCCCCAGGTGAGTGCCAGGTAGTTGGCACGGCCTGCCTGTCATTCCAGTGAATGGAAAACAGAGATAGGTATTCCCCAGAGCAAGCAGACTAGCCAGACTACAGGGGCACTGATGAATACAGGAGGTGGGGGATAGAGAAAGACACCTAACATCAACCTCAGGCTGCCTCCTGCACACACACACACACACACACACACACACACACACACGAGCATGCATCTATATATATATATATAGATATATATATAGATGCATGCACAGCACACACAAACATATACCAAGAAAAAAAAATGCATAAACACTGCATAAATGTTTACATGGATGTGTATTTGTTTAAACCATTATGAATTGTCTTAAATAGATATCTACAATGGCAATAACATATATTCTCAAGACATTTTTTTTTAAAATAGGATCTCATACATCCCAGGCTGGGCTAGTTGTGCTGTGTAACTGAGGATGACCTTAAACTCCAGGAGATTTATTTGTCTCCATCTCCCAAGTGCAGGGATCCTGGGTGTGCGCCATCACACTCAACTTCAACACTGCTCTTTATTGTTTGTTTTTTTTTTTTTTTTTTTTTATTCAATTGTGTGTGTGTGTGTGCGTGTGTGTGTGTGTGTAGAACCACAGACGAATTCAGGAACCTCCACGGACATCCTCCACCTCCTCCTTGTTTACTCTGCTCCGGGATTCACAGGCTCCGCCCTACCAGGACAGGAAACACAGGCCGCCCCAGCTTCCGCCTGGCATCTCTATACGTGGGGTCTAGGATCCGAACTCAGGACCTTCTGCCTGCAAGGCAGAGGCTTAACCCCTGAGCCACCTCTCCAGTCCCTTGTTTTGTTTTTTTGAGACAGGGTCTCAGTCTGTAGTGCAGGCTGCCCTTGTACTTGTGGTGATCCTCCTGGTTCTGCCTTCTGAGTGTGGAGATCTGCGGGCGAGGCCACTATCTGGGTGAAGGCTAGCCTTAGCATGATTTTTGGAACTGGCACTCCAGACTCTCTGAAGTTGTATAACCTATTACATTAAAAAAAAAAACACCAAACAACAAAACTATACTCTGGTTTCTCTTCAGATTGTATAAATCTTTCGCCTTTTACTAAAAAAAAAAAACAAAAAACAAACAAACAAAAAAACTAGGGTTGGAGAGATGGCAGCGACCATATCTACAATGGCAATAACACATATTTTCACTAGTGGTTAAGCTTTTGCCTCCCAAGCAAGAAGACCTGAGTTAGGATTCCAGATCCCATGTGAAAATGCAAGGCAGAGCCTGGGCAACACTAGAGCAAAGCAATAAGGAAATAGAACAAATCCAGGATGATTCCTGATGTCACCCTTGGACTTTCATAGGCACTTATAGTTTCCTTTTCTACACACACACACACACACACACACACACACAGAACGGAGGCTTAAAATCTAAACCTTCATTTCCTCCTCCTTTTTGCCTATAGTTACACTATTAACTACTATGGTGCTATAGCACAGATGAACATGGATATTATGCTAAGGAAAATGTAGCAGTCACTGAAGACTAACTAATACAAGCAAAATCCCACAGATGTGAAATATCTAAAATAATCAAATTCAGAGAAGAAGCAGAAAGCAGAACCAGGTTGTCAGAGGCAATGGGACAGTTGAGGATTTTCTGTCTAATGTATATGGAATTCCAAACCTGTAAAATGAGAAACTTGCAGAGTCCCCACACAAAATGAGTGATATAGGACCACGTACTTAAAATGTAGCAAGAGGCTTCTTTCTGGTCCTAGCTTCCAACATGACGGAGAAAAGAAGGACCAACGGATGGGCCAAAAAGGCCCTATTTGCTATATGAACTGTGCCCAATGTGGGGGCCCAGGGACCAGGACATAAAGAAATTCGTCATTAGGAACATCGTGGAGGTCGCTGTCGTCAGAGACATTTCTGAAGCCTGTGTTTTCAACATTTATGTTCTCTCCAAGCTTTGTGTGAAGCTGCATTACTGTGTGGGCAGTGGCATGCGCATAGCAAGGTGGTCAAGAACCCACCTCATAAAGCCCAGAAGGACAGAACACCCCCCACCCTGATTTAGACCTGCTGGTGCTGCCCACGACCTCCACCAAAGCCCATATAAAACTGGATTCTTGAAAGTGAAAGATAAAGCCGTCTTCTGGGGAAAAATAATAAAGTGGAAATTATTACATTAAAAAAATGTATCAAGAGGACAGATCCCATAAAATGTGCTTTTTTAAAAAATCAAAATAAAGACAAGAGTTATTAAAATATCCTGGTCCTGCTGGGATTCAGAGTCCTGTCTGGGGGGTCCAGATCTGACCACTTCACTCAAAACCAACAATGACAGAACTACTAAGAGTCACAGCGCTGAGAGATATTCCTGTCAGGATAAAAGTTCTGCTTTAACTTCACATTGGTCTTCTCCTTTCAGATAGAATAGTATGGCGACTGTCATGTAACTAGCAACACTTGTTCATTCCTCAGACTTAATTCAGGTCACCTGCAAATGTTATGTCAGACGCAGAGGATGGAAAAACTAGCTCTCTCTCCCCCCCCCCCACTCCCCACTGCTCTCCCACTTGCTACTGAGCCTCATTTATATGAGAGCAGGAATGAGCCTTCCTAGCTACCCAGGACATATGTGGCTGATTATGTGGCCTCTACATGCACAAAACTGTGCCATCTAGCCAATGGGGAACAGGACAGAGAACTCACCTGACACTCTTTCTTTCTTTCTTTTTTCCAAGAATGTATGTATTTTTTTTCAATTTATTTTTTAGTTTTACAAGCATAGTGAGTACTAATCCCTGCTTCCCTCCATCCTTCCTCCCTCTCATTTCTCTCTTCCCTTCATCAATCCATTCCACTCTTTCCCACTCTCCTGCCTGTGTGTTTCTACAGACCCCAGGGTTCCCTCTGGCTTGTCTACGCTTGTGGGGTTCAGGCCTCTGTGACATACCAAGTTACCCCTCCACCAGCTACCCCTCTGATAGGGGTGTTTCCCTTCACTCATCCAGCTCTAGTCCCCACTGACACTCTTTCAACCAAGTGCTCTTGACTTATCCATCTACCTCATACCAGAGACTGGCAACCCAGTGGGATCCAGTTCCATGACAGTCATCACCCACACCCTGAGGACTCAGGAACGGGGCTCCATCACTCCAGCCTGTAACCTTTCCCTCTCCAACCCTGTCCAGTGGGAAGTAGTTAAGAATGAATGCAAAGCCCCTTATCACTAATAAAAGGCCGGATGGATAGGATTCCCATCCCCCATGCTCAGCGCAGAGCTTCTGCTTACCAGTTAATGCCCTCAGCCACTTACAAAGGCTGGACCACCTACCTCATGGAGCTAGATCACCTCCCTCTCTTCTCTCTGCCCACATTCCCAGAAATTATCCCTGGGATAATTAATCCAGAGGCCATCATGTAACTAGGTAATCAATAAACTTTTTTTCATTTTCATTTCCTTATCCCCCCAAAAAAAAACATAACGTGAAAATTGCTCTTAACCTTTTTTTTTTTCCCCAGATGTATTTGAAGGAAACATACTGAGAACAAACGTACATAGGTGAGCGATAACTTCTCAGGAGAGAGATAGGAGCTAGAGTTCAGCTGAAAGAACACTGAAGGTCCCATGTTCGAGCCCCTGCATCTCATGGTGGGGACATGCCTGCAATTCTAGTATTCAGAAGGTGGGGGCAAGAGGATCAAAAATCCAAGATCATTCTTGTCTAAGAGAGAGAGAAAGAGAGAGAGAGATCCATTCTAACCATGTCTAAGTGTATCTTCATATTGTTTTGTAACAATTAAGTAAAGGAGGTTTATTTATTTATTTATTTATAGTTTAATGTATTTTAATAACAAACAGGAACAGCACAGAAGTACAGACAACATTAAAAACATGTATTTGTATGTAAGGCAACTTAGAAAAGTATAGTGACTGGATGGATGGAATCTACTGTATGATAAAAATGCTACAAACACCATTTAGTTGCCGTCAATAAGAAATTTACTTTTTTAAAATTATTTATTCAATTGTGCGGGTGCCCGTGTGTGTATGTATGTGCGTGCGTGTGTGTGTGTGTGTGTGTGTGTGTGTGTGTGTGTGTGTGTAGAACCACGGGAGAATTCGGGAACCACCATGGATTGCCTCCACCTCCTTCTTGTTTAGTCTGCCCCAGGGTCCGCCTTACCAGGACCAGAAACACAGCCCCCCCCCCTGCTTCCGCCGGGTGTCTATACGTGGGGTCTTGGATCGAACTCAGGATCTTCCACCTGCAAGGCAGAGGCTTAACCCCTGAGCCACTTCTCCAGCCCCCAGAAATTTACTTATTTTTAAAAAAAAACAAATGCTGGCATTGTCCAGAAAAATTTAACAGGTGTATGTATAATTGTTATAAAGTTGAGCTGCTGTATAATTGTTATAAAGTTGAGCTGCTGAAACTTGTTTGCTGAAACATTTGACTTGCATTAATGCTTTACATCCCACATTCATATATTAAAAACACACACAAATGAAAATAGAACAAATGTCAATGCCTGAGTCCCCTAGTTTTCCATTTGTAATCATATATACTTAGGTACCTTTTGACCCCATGGGGGAAAATATCTAACATTCAGAACTACTGATAACAGAAAGAAGAGGGAAAAAAATTCTCTTTTTTTTTTTTTTTTTGAGAATGAAATGTTTCCCATAATAGTGGGTTCTTTTTTTTTTTTTTACAAAAATAGTGGGTTCTTAAGCACGTTCTCCCTGTATGTGGCTAGCTGGATATCTTTTTGGCATAATTGTTACACGTTTGGCAAATATAGCACACAAGTTGGTACCTTCAAAAAGGCCAACGAGATACGCTTCACTTGCCTCCTGCAAAGCACCAATAGTTGCACTCTGGAAGCTCTTATCTGTTTTGAAGTCCTGAGTAATTCGTCACACCAGATGCCGAAAAGAGAGTTTGTGAATCAGAAGTTCAGTGGACTTCTGGTAGCCCCTCATTTCAGCGCAGCAGTACGGGCCTGTAATAATGAGGTTTCTTCACTCCTCCAGTAGAGGGCGGGCTCTTACGAGCGCCTTTGTAGCCAGTTGTTCCTTCCTAGGTGCTTTACCACCGTGGATTTGCTGGCGGTCTGCTTAGTACCAGCCATGGTGTAACGACCTTATTTACTCCCCTTTCTCCTTCGGCTGGGGGGCAGTGAGAGGCGGTGCTGGCGTTGGAGAGCCGCTTTGCGGCGGCAAAAAACAAGGAGGTTTATTTTTGAGGCAAGGGAGAGGGGGATAGTGCTGGGGCATGACCCCAGAGCTTAACTTTCCAAATGTTAAACATACGTTCTGCCACTGAGCTACTGGCCCAACTCTACCATTTGGAAAATAATTTTACCGATAAACTTCATCTCATGAACTTGTCATTTCACTGCTATTTGGTAGCAGAATGAGGATTGAACTCCATGTGTGTTTGACTTTAAATTCCATCCTTGTTTTTCACAGCCTGAAAGGCATCTTGAAGGGGGGGGGACAGATCTCAGCAGGATGCAAAAGTACTTGCTGATCTGGTAAATGAGGATAATGGGAGGCAGATGGTTGGCCACCTAGTGATGCTGAGGTGGGGACTTGGTTTTCTGAACCAATCCTTTGCTTCGTATATATTCCTGATTTGAACCAAGTACACAGATCACATGTTTTGCTATTTAAATCAACTCAAGCTGTTTTGCAATGCAATTTTCTATCTTCTATTCTACCTTCAATGGAAAAACCAGTAATAGTATTAATCATAACTCAAATTAGCCATAAAGACAGGTACGAGGAAACCTGACCTCCTCTAGAAACTGTTGTTTATCTTACTTTTAAAACAGCAAGATAAAATATTACAAATAGCTGGGTAGTGGTGAGAAAGTCATTAAAGACAAATTACATCACTGGAAACCTGCTTTCCTGATAGGATAGGAAGGATTAGATGGTATTTGGAAAAGAGAGTTGTCACAGCGTTCCAAGGCTGTAGACTTTATGTAAACTAAAAAGAAAGCTACCAGGAACTGAAGTAACCATTTGTGGAGGTGCGTGTGTTCCCTTCTATGACTTTCTTGCTTATCATTTGTCTACTGAATTTTCTTTCTTTCTCTCTCTCTTTTTTCTTTCTCTCTTTCTTTCTCTCTCTCTCTTTTCTCTCTCTCTTTTTTCTTTCTTAATATTTTATTTAATTTTATTTGTGTGTGTGTGTATCAGAGGGCACTGTGTGTCCCTGTGGAGGACCAAGGGTGACTTCCAGAATCATCTGGATTGCTTCTATCTCCTTCTTGCTTTGCGCTGGGATTTCCCAGGCTCTACCTACCAGGGCTGGAAATGCAGAACACTGTTGTTTCTGCGTGAGACCTGGGATCCAAACTCAGGACCTTTTGCTTGTGAGACAGAGTGTTAACCCCTGAGCTATCTCTCCAGTCCCCTTCCTTCTTTTCTATCAGTTTGGCTGTAGTTGTTTCCAAGTGACAGACTGATTTCAATTTACCCAACCCAGAGTTGGGTGTGTAAAACTAATCTTCTAAGGCAGGTCCCATAAAACCAAGGTCACTAGCTGAAGTGTGACAGCTATCTTACCTCATCCAATCAGCAGTGGTTAAGGTAAACAGAATGACATGATGAAGAACACAGACATTGGGGCAGCAGAAGCGGTGATAGCAGAGACGCATTCACAAGCTATTATGTGGTTACCATGTGTGAGCCAGGACTGTAGGAGTAGGGGTGCTAACTGCAAATGGGATAGACAAAGTCCTGCAATCTTTGGGAGGGATGAAGTAAACAAATGAGGGATGCCTACTGAACTGAAGGCATAAGGCATTACTTATAATGGGGTGTACAGAAGTCAACGGTCTTTGATTTGAAACCTGATGAGAATATAAAGGAAAAGAATGAGCATGATGATGGTGGGTTCCAGTCTGCAGAACTCTTCTGTCTCCATAATCATGTGAGTCAAACCCTATATTAAATTGTTTAGGTTATTTAGAAATATCTGTCTGTTTCTATGTATGCATCTATTATATTTTTAATCTTTAATTTTAATTTTTTCTCTCCCCTTAATCCCCATTTTCATCCCCCATTATCTATGCATCATCATTATCTTTATCTACTATATATCCATCAATCATCATTATCATCTATCTAAGCTATCATCTATCTATCATCTATCTATCTATCTATCTGTCTGTCTGTCTGTCTATCTGTCTTATATCATCTGTCAAATCTCAATCTATCAGTTTACCTGTCTACTATTGACTCTGTTTCTTTGAAGAACCTGACTAATATATGAATTGAAGAAATTGAGAGGATAATAGCATCAATATAGATATTTCAATGGTCTGAATGTTTGTATCACTTTCCAAATTTTGCAAGTCTTTTCACCAAGGAGGTGGTATTCAGAGGCAGGGCCTTTGGGACATGACTAGATCAGGAGGGCCAATCCCTCATGAATTGGATTAATGCCCTCCACTAGCTGCAGAGGGCTGTTTCTGTCTTCCATCATGTCAGACACCATCGGTGCATCAGGAATGGACCTTTACCAGAGACCCTGATTCTGTTAGAATTTGATTTTGGACTTCCCAAGCTCCATATCTGTGAGAAATAAGTTTCTGTTGTTTATAAGATACTTGGTCTATGGTTGGTTTTTGAAACACATATTATTACTATTATTATTATTTAGCCTGAATGGCATAACATACACTGGAAGACTGATCAGGTACGAACTATACCCCTGCTCTATGGGACATCTCTTCTCTCTCCTGGGATGATGCTTGGGGAAAATCTTAATGATTTTTGTTGTTGTTTTGTTATTATTATTATTATTTTTTTTTTGCTTATTTGATTTTTTTTCAAGATAGGGGTCTTTCTATCTATGTTGGTCTTGAACTCCTTGGCTACAGTGATGCTCACTTCAGTCTCCCAAGTAATCGTGACTCTAGGTATGCATTACCAGGTCTAGGTTCCTAAATCTCTCAATGTTTTAATTTTTGTTTTAGAAAACGTTTATGGGAGAGAGACAGAAAGAGAGCATGTATGGAGGTAAGATGATACCTTTTAGAAGTTATTCTCTCCATGTGGGCTCTGAGGATCAAATTCAAGTCACTAAGTTTGCTCTCAGCTGTCTGCTTGCTAAAGTCATTTTGCCAGCCCCTAAATCTTTTTTTAATGTCATTTATAATGGCAAGTTCAGTGAGCTTATATTGAAAAAATTTACCTACATTTTGCAGTTCTCCCCCCTCCTTTTTTTCCTCCCTCCCTCTCTGCCTCCCTCCTTCTCTTCCTCTCTTCTTCCTCCCTCCCTCTCTCCTTCCCTCCCTCCTTCATTTCTTTTTAATGTTTGTTTATTTCTTTCTCTTTCTTTTTCTTTCAACAGAGTCTTGGTATATTAATCCTGCCAGACCTAGTACTTGATATGTAGCCCAGGATGACCTCAAATTTATGGCAATTCTGCCTCAGTCTCCTGGGAGCTGGGATTACACATCCAGCTTTCCTTCTCTTTCATTCTTCTATTTATTTTTTTCCATTCTTTTTTTTTTTTCATTCTTCCATTTCTGGCTGAGGAGGAATTTTGAAGATGGCAGAGAACTATGAAGAATTATGAAAAAAGATGTAAGTGCCTGTTGTACGACAAAATCATAGGCAGAAACCCAGTGGACGGTTCTAGGAGAGAGAACTTAGGTGATCGTTGGAGTCTCTGGACTGTAACCAGACTGCTGGAGCGCGCACTGCCTGTCACCACAGATGCCAATGAGCAGAGACAGTTGCCCTTTATTCAGGCGGCCAATGACCCAAGGAGCGAGCAAGTGAACATCTTTAAAAAACTGCCTGATGGTGACTCAATGTTGCAGTTTCCATGTGGTTATCATCCATAAAGTGGGCAAACTTTACAATGAAGCAGCTATTAGGGGCCACATACAAGGGGCAAGTAACTCCTTTCCCATGCTCTGTAAGCAAGCCCAGCACACTCATTGATCTCATCCACTCCCTCACCAACTCAAAATCCCCAAACCAGACCAAGTCCTGCTTTATGTTTTCTCTCCAGCAGGCAGGCTTATATCATAGGAAGTTATTGGGGGTGAGAAGGGGAACAATCATTCCACAGCTCAGTTTTGCCTCTCTGGTCAGGTAGTCAGCCACACCTCTGATCCATGTAATGTCTGTGCCTCTCCAGTGATCAGCTCTTACTCTTTTTCCTCATTCTCTGGATGTCTGGACATATATTTCTTGAAACAATGTTTAAGTCTAGATAGTGTTTGCCGGTATCAACTTTGACTGCTCTAAAAGTATATGCCATCAACAGTGTATATGTCAGGCTATTAATAACATGTGAAGGTAGTATATTCCTTTCTATAATATGAAGTACAAATATATCATATAGCATAGAACATAAAATTACCTCTATCCATCCCTCCTTTCTTGTATGAAGAGTTTAAGGTCATTCTTCCATGGTTGTCTCTCCAAGTCCATATTTCCGTTCTGATTACTGGTCTTCCCAGGCAGCCAGCATCCTTATTGAGTAGGTCCTGTATAATACACTTTTTCAGCATCTACTGTCCCATGAGAGTCTTGTTTAAAAAGGTTATGGATGGGGCTGGAGAGGCGGCTCAGGGGTTAAGTCTCTGCCTTGCAGGCGGAAGGTCCTGAGTTTGAATTTGAGACCCCATGTATGGACGCCAGGCAGAAGCCAGGGCGGTCCTGGTAGGGCGGAGCCTGTGACTCCCAGGGCAGAGTAAACAAGGAGGAGGTGGTCCATGGTGGTTCCTGAATTCGTCCATGGTTCTACACACACATACACGCATACACACACACACACATACATGCGCACAATTGAATAAATAAAAAAAATTTAAAAAGGTTATGGAGACTGCTCTGTTGCTGCCTTTTTAAAATATATATTTTTTATTTTTCTAGTTTTACAAGCATATTGAGTATTTATCCCTGCTTCCCTCTGTCCCTCTACCCTCCCATTTCCCTCCCTTCCCTTCATCAATCCATTCCACTCCCTCCGGCCCTCCTGCCAGTCTGCTTCTATGGATCCCAGGTTTCCTTCTGACTTATTGGCTCTTGTGGGGGTTCAGGCCTCTTATGGCATACATACCGAGTTGTCTCTCTTTGGGCCATCCCACTGATAGGGGCATTTCCTTTCACTCATCCAGCTTTAGTTCCCAAGTTCACACTGTATGTTCTTTTTTTAAAATTTTTTAAAAAAATTATTTATTCAATTGTGCATGTGTGTGTGTGTGTGTGTGTGTGTGTGTGTGTAACCACAGGCGAATTCGGGAACCACCATGGACTGCCTCTCCACCTCCTCCTTGTTTACTCTGCCATGGGATTCATAGGCTCCGCTCTACCAGGACCAGAAACACAGGCTGCCCCCGCTTCTGCCCAGAGTCTATAGTGGGGTCTAGGATTTGAACTCAGGACTTTACACCTGCAAGGCAGAGGCTTAACCCCTGAGCCATCTCTCCAGCCCCTACACTGTATGTTCTTATCTCTCTCGAGTTCCTTGATAGTCTATGATGGCATGTTGATATGCAGTCATCATGCAGGTCTGGTAAGGACAAGTCTCCCTGCAATGAGATCTTGGATGCAGGCTGCCCTTTCTCTTTGTCCTTTTGTAGTGTGGGAGCCAGCTTCCCTAGTCCAGAAATGTGCAGGCCAGAAATGGGTAACTATGGTCATGAGTGTGAACCAAAGGCCCCAAACTGTAGAGTGATGGCTCATCTACCTCAAAACTTTCCATAGTAGGGGCTGGAGAGGTGGCTCAGGGGTTAAGCCTCTGCCTTGCAGGCAGAAGGTCCTGAGTTAGGATCCCAGATCCCACGTATAGATGCCAGGTGGAAGCAGGGGCGGCCTGCGCTTCTGGTCCTGGTAGGGCGGAGCCTGTAAATCCTGGGGCAGAAGGAGGTAGAGGCGTCCATGGTGGTTTCCGATTCGTCTGTGGTTCTACACACACACATACACACATGCGCGCACACATACATATGCACACACGCACAATTGAATAAATAATAATAATAAAAAAATAAAAAACCCCCAACTTTCCATAGTGGTTTCACAGGAATGGGCTCGGAAGTTTCTATAGTCAACAGGATTTACTGGCTTGGAAGAAAAGTCTTGTCTTTTGTAGCACTCCATTTTTTTTTTCAGTAAAATGAGTACTCTATCCTAGGATTTCTTTCTTTTTTTCTCTCTCTCTTTTCCTTCCTTTCTTCTTTCCTCCCTTTCTCCCTCCTTTCCTCCCTTCATCCCTTCATCCCTTCCTTCTCTTTCTTGACATTCACTCTGTAGCCCAGGCTGACCTGGAATCCTCTTGCCTCAACCTTCAGAGTACTGAGATTTCAGGTCTTGTCATCACACCTGGGTTCTTATGATTTCTTTTAGTGATTCCTGTTGAATTTTTTATGTCATCTTGTGTGAGGCTGGAGAGAGGTGAAGGACTGGTCTAGTTATTCTTTAGCAAGTTCTTAGAGGAGGTACCCAGTAACTCCTCTTTAGAAGAGTCTGTTGTTTTGATCTTTGGCATTTTATAGCCTATTAACATTCTGGAGTACTAAGGCTACAGCTTAGTGATAGAGGGCCTAACATGCTCTAGGCCTTGAGTTCAATCCTCAAAAAACTGCAACAAGTGGCCCAAAAAAATTCTGCTTCAGTATCATTAATTGCACACCAGATTGAAAGAGGAGTTACACTTTTTTTGAGGGAAAAAAAATCTCAATTTTAAGAGATTCGTGAAATTTCATGGTTGAGAGAAATTCAGCAGTCATTTTATCTGATTCAACAAAGTCAGGAATCCTGTTAATTGTAATTTGAGATGTTATCCAATTTTCATTTGAACATGCTCAAGGGTTAGGAATGTATTCTGTCAGTTTTCAGCTCTGTCAATTACTATTTGAGCTTCACCAAATCACTTATTCCCTCTTGGTTTCCTCAGCTATGAAGGGGAATAAATGATATCGTCTTCACAAAACATTGTTGGATGAATAATAGGAGACAGATCTATCAATTGCTCAATCCAATCCCAGAGGAGTACAATATTGGTTCGATTCACACTTCTTTTTACAGGACAGTACATTCCGTTTCTAGATTGTCTTCATTTAGAAAAGGTATTCCTCTGTATGGTTTTAGCAACTTCCTTATTTTTTTTCCCTTCCATTGGACATCATCACAGATATCTGATTATAGTTGAAGGACCTGGAGATATGAGAAGAAAAGCTTGTTTTTTGTTGAGAAGGGTGTTGTGGGGTGATGGTGAGGAATGAAATTTCAGAGGCAAATGTGAAATAAAAAGTCGATTTAATACTCTGAGATCAGAGAGCTTTGGCTCACTGGTCACAACCAGTAATGGACCAAAAAAGTCCCCTAAGATGGGTTACACATGTAATTATACACATCTTGTTTAAACAAAAAAGAAGGGGAGCCCTTTCTTATCTACCTTAAGGAATGTAACAGCATTTCTGGGAAGTATTTGTTCAGGGATTAAGAATTCAAGAATTAACTGGTCCAAGGGGGAAACTGTCACTAAGCTCTGACCTTTAGATTTATATCCCCTTGTAAATTTTCTTGAGAGGGTTGTTTAAAAAAATATATAATCGCAGTCTCGGTGGAAGTTGTGCCTGAATTGCAAGAGGGTCTTCCTTTATTGCCCTACCACATGGAGAGTTGGGTGGATACTGTGTGAATATCAAAAAGTATTTATATTGAGTAAATGGATCAGAGTTGATTTTTAAATTAAGATGTGCATTTTCCCGAGACTGAACAGGTTATTTGGAGAGAAGTTCCCTGTGATACTGGTGATTTTTAGTCACTTTGGCTAGCATTCAAACTTGGAAAGAGAGAACAAATTGTGAAAGCATTTGGAATGATGCTATTCCTTGCCATAGAGTGGACAATTTGTGAGGTCATCTGTCGCTATGAATGATTGGTTGAATGTGAGTGCTACCAAGATTGCCAAACGTCTTTCATGGGAACACTTAGCTTGGTGCTCAAAAAATGTCGGGTGCGGGAGGGGGAGCTGGAAGGTGGCTTAGGAGTTAAGACTGCCACACAAGCAGAGGGTCCTGAGTTTGGATCCCAGGTCCCACATAAAAAACGCCAGGGGGAAAACGGCTGTGGCCTGCACTTCCAGCCTTGGTGGGAAATCCCACAGTGTAGCAGAAGGAAGGCAGAAGCAATCCAGAATGATTCTGGAAGTCATCCTTGGTCCTCCACAGGGACACACAGTGCCCTCGGACACACACACACACACACACACACACACACACACATGCACACACACACACGCACACAAACACTAATAAATAAAGTTTAAAAAACCGAAACTATCTGGGGATCAAGAGGGCTGTTTTTGGGGTGGCCGCGAGATGGTGCTGGAGAGCTCGCATCTCACACGCGGGAAATTCCAGCTCTTCTTGCCGCGGCGCGGCTCTCATCTAGCAGAGAAACTACATTTCCCACAGTGCTCTGGGAGGGACGGCAGGGGGCGCCTCGGGGGCGGGGCGCGAGGGCGGGCCTTCCGGGTGTGTGTTTCCTGCGTCGGCGGCCGCGGCCGGGGACGGTGTGAGAGCGGTAAGATGGCGGCCGCAGCGGTGGTGGAGTTCCAGAGAGCCCAGTCTCTCCTCAGCACCGACCGGGAGGCCTCCATCGACATCCTCCACTCCATCGGTAAAGGTCGCCGCGCCGTCGCAGCGGCGCCGCCGGCTCGGTCCGGCCCGCGGCAGCCGAGAGGGGCCGGGCTAGCCGGCTTCGGTGCTGCTGACTCACTGTGTGTGCGAGGGGGGCCGGGCCGGGGGCGCAGGCCGCTCGGGGTTCCCGGGAGTGCCGGGGGTTCCACTCCGGCGGGCGGCCGGCCGGCCGGCGGCGCATCCACCTGCTGGCTGCTGACTCACGGCGGGCACCGCGCGGGGCGAGGCGAGGGCCCGCCCGGGCCCCCCACCCCTCGGTCGGCTGCCGGGCTACGGCCCGCACGAGCCGGCCCGGGACCCGCAGCCATGCGAGCCGGCGGGCTGCTTTCAGGGGTGTGAGCGGGCGGCGTGGCAGGCCTCGGCGAAACCCGCTCGGCGCTGGCATTTCCCGCCGTTGTTATCGGCACAGGTTGCCCGGGTGGACGCGCGAGCGCCTCTCCCGGAGTTTTGTGCCTCGGGACGCCGGGAGCTGCTGCTCCTCCGCAGCTCCCCGCCGCGGGCTCGCGGGACGGCGGGCCTGGTCTGGGTGTGGGGAGCCGTGGGGTGTCACTCGCTCAGATCGGCGTTCGACGGGGCAGGGGGCGGAGACGCTGCTCTGCCCCGCGTGCAGTTGTGGCGCTGCCGACTAGAGGGGTGGGCTCCGTCTCGGGGTCTCTCTGGAGGGGGTCCTGAGTTGAGTCGTGAGTTCCAGGCGCCCTTAAGCCGGCCGGCCGCGCGTTCCCGGGCAGGAGGGAGAGATGGTTCTCAGCGTCGCGGTGCGGCTCCGACCCGCGCGCGCGGAGAGCCGAAGTTGGAGCCGGCCGCTTTGGGATTCGGGGGTAGACGTAAGGGTGGCAAAGACGACTTCTTAGGGTTCATTCCTGGAGAGTGCAGTTCAGCTCGGGCGCGGGCTTCCTCGTGGCATGGGATCTCTTCCACGTAGCTCGAGAGGATTCGGATGGGATCAACAAGTAGCAGGGAATGCACGGCACGCGCACGTTGAGCTTTGAGGGTCCGCGTTGGTGCTGACTTGCTGACTTGTTGAGTTCGGGCACTCTATACACAGAGGAAGAACAGTGGCAAGACTTTTGTTTGCGTTAAGCTTTGGGGGCACCAGAGGAGAGGAGATGGGAATCAACATGGACCTTTACCCGAATGATCTATTGCTCAAGTGTTTCATTTTGAAATTCTGATATTAGGGCAGAACTAGAGCACCACGTGTGTTTCTTCTGTCAGTACACTAACATGTAGAACGAATCCGAGGAGTATGAATTCTAACCTTTTTGTGATTCCTGCCTAATAGTTTGTCTCTCAGAAAGTTGAAATTACTGGTAAACTTACTACCTACCCTTCTAGGGCTCCAGAGCCTTGACTGTTAGAGCGAGCTTGAGTCATGGTTATCAGCCATAAATTTTCTGCACTCCATTATTGAGTATCAGAATCCTGGTTTTTGTCAAGTCATGATGCTTTTAAGAGAAGTGGTAGCTAGTGATGTTCACCAAAATTAGCACAACAAACTTGGAGAAACTGTTTGATGTTCTAGTGGTTGAATAATTATTAACAGTTGGAAATGAGACAGATAACAAAAAGTTTAACAGGACTTGAATCCATAAAGCCACAATCTCTCCTAGGTGTAAGTTCAGGATCACACTGAAGCTTTGATAGAGTGTTTTTTTTTTTTTTTTTTTCCTAGAATGGCTTCATAGAATTGTTTATTCCTAACACCCCCAGTAGTTGAGACTTTCCACAGATTTATTGAAAAGCTAAGTTTATAGTCATCAGTAACTTCATCATTTGATTTGTTTGTACTGAGTACATGCCCAGGCTCGTTTTAAATTTTTATACAACATAGTCACTAGCATGAGATGCATCCTCATGGCTGTGTGAATTTGTTTTTATTTGCTTTAAAGCAAGCGCAGCAAAAATCTCATGTCTGTGAGCTGGGGGAGTTCTAGTGGATTGATTAGAAAGATCTACTTAAATCAGAGAAGAGTTTTTATGATTAACATGAAGCATGTCCTGTATATGCATGATCATCCAAACTCAGGACCTTCTGCTTGCAAGGCAGAGTCTTAACCCCTGAGCTATCTCCAGCCCTGTTTGTTTTTAAAGCTCTAGAATTTATCTCTTGGTTTATAGGTTTAAATTCATCATGGATCTTGTGAGGGTGAATTTTTCCTTGCTTCATTTTTTTAATCATGGTTTTAAGAGATTTCCTTTTCTTTTTACAGTGAAACGTGATATTCAAGAAAATGACGAGGAGGCAGTGCAGGTCAAAGAGCAAAGCATCCTTGAATTGGGGTCTCTCTTGGCAAAGACCGGACAAGCTGCTGGTAAGTGTTACAAGTGAGTTGTATCTACAGGGCTTTTATCTAAAATACCATTGAAATTGCTGTTTTTTTTTTTTTTGTTGTTGTTGTTTGTTTTTCCTTGTTGGAGGAAAAGAACCTGGGACTATGTCCAACCCAGTTCATTTGTGGTATAATCAAGTTTTATTTTCTTGGCAACTTGTTGAACTTCAGCTTTGGAGCAGTTTAGTGATCTTTAAACTTAGTTCTTTGGTGACAGAATTTTATTGTATAGATGAGGGAAACTCTTGTTTTTGTTGGAATAAAATGATCTGTATTTTGTTTCAGATTTTTGAATTCTCTGTTGCCTTACATATAGGCAGCAACAGTCTTCAGTAATTTCTCTGAGTGGCTCTGGTGTATTTATGGAGAGTGACTTTAGATTCTGTACTTGAAAATGACTATGAGTTTTGTGCCCAAGTGACTCATTTCTTTTTCTGATGCATAATGAGTAAGGCAGTAACTGGTTCCTTCCCAAGCCTTCTCCATTGGTATCTAGGACTTTATATTTATTGTTGTCTAAACATTGAACAATTGGCTGACTAGGCTAGAGATGATAGTCTTATGATAGGTGTGTTGCTGGAATAAAAGAGAACTGTTGATCCTAAAGGGTCTTTGCCGAATAAAGTGGTAATGATATTAGAGAAAAGCTTGCTTAAATTGAGATGGGTGATTTTTATCAACTTTAAGATGAATTTAGAGTTGATTAGAATGAGTTGGGCTATGATAAATGACCTCTCGTGAACAATTTTCCCTCAAATTATGTGGAGAGAATGGTGGAGCTAACACTGTAAAATTTCTTGAACTTGAGAACTAAGATCTTTTGCAATTAGTAATTTACCTTTTTAGTTACTGATTCATTCAATAGAAAGTTGAATAAAGATGTATGAAATTCTGAGATACATTTTCATAGACCTTTTATTTAAAACATCATTAAAATAGTTATAATAAGAACACTTACATCTAATGAGTTTTGAATACACATGTTTAAAGCACACATGTAGTGTAAGTGTAGCTGATTGAGAAACAGCTCAGTCACTCAACTACTGGTAGAGCCAAGATTTGGAACTCTATGATCCCACTTCAGAACATTTGTCTGGTGATGTAGGGATTATTGCTTATAGTTAGCAATTTATAGGTTATCACTGGTGTGTAGTGGTTTTACTCATCTTAGAATGACATCCCTTCTATTGGTGCATTTATGGATTCTTTTTACCTGTGATAAATGTGACTCTGGAGTTCCAAAACAGTTTTGATTGTTAGTCCATTCCAATTTTAATCATAAAGTAACTTTTTGAAAGTATTGTAAAATCAAGTGAAACAATTTATGAGTTTTCCATTGTTGAAATATCTAAATCTTTGCTTCTTCCAGGGACATAGATAAATTAAAAACTGTGCCTAATATATACAGTGTTTCAGTAACTTTTATACAAGTATTACTGTTTGAATTTCCTGTTTCATGGTTATTCTTTCCCCAGTCCTTGCCCTCTTCAGTATGTGACCAATACATGATTAGAAGTTTACTGCTAAACCTGTTGAAATTTAATGGGTGAATTAATAGATATCTTAAGGAAGTATATTAATTTACCTGTCTTTGCTATTAATTATTGATAGGTTCGTTCATTGATTTATTTTAGCCTCCTGAGAACAAGAAAATATGTCTGCTGCATGCTCTTCAGTTTTGCTTTATTATGCATTTAATATATGCCTGGCACTGTGCTAAGTCCCTGAGTGAAAATAGTACTGGGGGAGGAAGAAGTACTTGGGGATTAATGAACAGACAATATCTGAGTGTAGCAGTGATTGAAAACAGTGCTGAGCATCATGAACATGAACTAGCAGATTAAACTGAAAAATGAGCTTTTTTGAAAAGTAGCAATTGAGATAATTTGTCTATTGAAGTACTCAAGTACTAAGAGAAAATAATGTTACCAAGTGCTGGAGATAAAGGCAGACTGCTTAGCTCATATTTCACTTCTGCCTTTTCTAGGAAGGAAAATGATTTTCAAACAGAAAAGATAGAAATAACTTCAGAAAAAGAATTAAAGACAAGGTAGGTGAGAGAAGCGAGAGCACCTGGTCTCTTTAGATTCACTTCTCTAGGCTCTGACAATTTCTACCTTGTAATATCAAAAGAATAGTTGTAGCAGTTGTATAGAACCATTTATTTACTCTAAGAAAAATCATGGAGGATGAGAAAGAAAACAAGAAAGACAAATGTTAATCCTTTAAAAAGAATGATGTAGAAACTACAAACTGAGATCAGCAATGAATATTTGGGACAGCTGATTTGATTATGAGATTTTAATTATTGTCAGCAGATTATTCCAACTTGCCTTCAGAACTAGATTTACAGGACTCATTGCCTGTTTTTGTAAAGTTTTATTGCACATGGTCACATCCATTTCTATCTTTATGACTGCTTTTGTATTTACTGATTAAGTTTAGAAGTGCCACCGAGACTATAACTTACAAAGTCAAAAATACTTATCTCTGGTGCTGAAGAGGGCACATAGTACCCTCTGATACACACAGGCAGGCAGGCAGGCAGGCAGGCAGGCAGGCAGGCAGGCACACAGGCAGGCAGGCAGACACACAGACACACACACACACACATGCATGCAAAAAAAAAAAAATCTGACCTTTCACAGAAGTTTTTCAACTTATGGTTTAAAGAATAATATTGACTATCAGATTTTTCAGATATATCAGATATAAGCAGGATATTTGAATATTTGACATAATATGAATATAGTAAGTATAAGTTATAAGTTCATAGTGGTCTCAGTACCTATCCAAAGCATGTTAATGAATGAGTCATTTGCCAACCTGAAGTCATAAGATGCTTTTTTTTTTTTTTTTTCTGGTCAATGTTAAGCCATTTCAGAAGGCATGTTTATTTTTGTAGATGACTCAGTACAGTAGAGGACAGAATTAAGATTCACAGTTACTGCCAAAGCCAAGAAGATTAAATTCATGTTAAGTATAAAGTTATATCCTTGAAATATTTACCAAAACAGAAGATGATGAATTACCTGCCTTTACAAAAGTCTGCAGAAAAGAGCTGGAGAGATGGCTTAGGGGTTAAGACTGCCTCACAAGCAGAAAGTCCTGAATTTGGATCACAGGTCCCACATAAAACCACCAGTTGGAAATGGTGGTGGCGTGCACTTCCTATTCTGGGGTGGAGCCTGGGAAATCCCAGATGGAATCAAGAAGGTAGAAGCAATCCAGGAAGATTCCTGAAGTCACCTTTGGTGCTCCACAGGGACACATAGTGCCCTCTTGACACACACACACAAACACACAAATTTTTTTTAAAAGTCTGCAAAAGAGACCTTAGTGAACTCAGTCTCAACCAAGAATACCACTGGGAAAGTAACACATATTATCTTGTGTCTGTGTGTAGTGAGGCATTCCTGGAACTCAATTCTCAGCCAGTCTTGCTCCCTAAAAATGCTGTCGTGGTACATATAGCCAGATCAAAAGAATTAAGCTCTTGGTTCTACTGTTAGACTCTTAGATCATTTTAATATTCACATCATCATCTTTACATACAGCTTATTCAGAGGAAGACTACTGAGTGGATGAGGGGATAAGAAGTCCAGAAAAAAGGATGTTGGAGGAGCAATTAAAATAGCTAAAGGTATTTTTTAGCTTGGAGAAAGAGAAAGGAAATTAAATGATAGTTACATTTAGATATTTGTAGTTATATGGAAGGAACTATAGATTTGTGTTTCAACAAAACAGTAGTTTGAATAGCATCGGAATAGGCTACTTTCTGAATATTTCAGTTGTTAAAAATCACAATTGTTGGGCTGGAGAGGTGGCTCAGGGGTTAAGCCTCTGCCTTGCAGGTGGAAGGTCCTGAGTTCAGATCCTAGACCCCAGGTATAGACGCCTGGCGGAGGCGGCCTGTATTTCTTATCCGGGTAGGGCGGAGTCTGTGAATCCCGGGGCAGAGTAAACAAGGAGGTGGAGGTGTCCATGGTAGTTCCCGAATTCACCTGTGGTTATACACACACACACACACACACACACACACACACACACACACACACACACGCACAATTTAATAAATAATAAATAAATAAATAAAATCACAGTTCAAGTGTAGTAGAATCAAGTTGGGAGAAGGAATATATTAATATATTACTGTTAATAATCTTATGAGCTTTGAGGATAGCTTCTTGATGGAATATTTGCCTGGAATATCCAGGGTCTTACATTTGATTCCCCAGCACTCCTCCCAACCCTGAGGTCCAGTTGCTTGATATAATTGATACAAATTTAAAAAGGATGGTTCCTTCCTTCCTTCCTTCCTTCCTTCCTTCCTTCCTTCCTTCCTTCCTTCCTTCCTTCCTTCCTTCCTTCCTTCCTTCCTTCCTTCCTTCCTTCCTTCCCTCCCTCCCTCCCTCCCTCCCTCCCTCCCTCTCCTCCCCTTCCCTCCCTCCCCTCCCCTTCCCTCCCTTCCCTTCTCTTCCTTTCCTCCCTCTCTTTTTTGTGGAGGGGAACTTCATAGCCCAGACTGGCTTAAACTAACATTGCGTCCTGAGTATTGGGGTTACAGGTGTGCACCACCACACTCAGCTAGAACTCCCTTCCCTGCCCTCCCCTCCCTTTGTCTTCCCCCTTCCCCCTCCCCTTCCTCTCCCTTCTCCTCCTCTCCCCTTTTTTCTTGGAGTGTGAAAGATTTATTTTGTTCATGGTTTTGAGGTTTCATCTGTCATGGTAGAGAGGGCATAGAAGACCTGAGCTATTCAACTCATGCCAGGCAAGAAGCAGAGAGAAGGTACAAGAAGGAATTTGATGGGAAAAATCACTGTAGATGTGTATAACAGAGAAGATGGGATGATGCCTCAGATGAGCTTGTGGCAACATCAGAGCAGCTCGAAAGCAGGAGCATACTGTGTGAGTACAGATGAAAGAGCAGAATGGAGAAAGTCTCAGACATTGAAAGTCAAAGCTCAGTACTGGGGAATGAAGGGAAGGATGAACTTTTAATTCTGTGCAGTATATGTTTAGCACCTCACATAGTCCTATGCATCCTGTGACTATTCAGGCAGGTAAGGATTTCAAGGACACTGAGTTGGCATTCTCAGGAGGGTGAGGTTTGCTTGTCCTGAATTAGAATTCTCAGGAGGGTGAGTAAACAATTGGAGAATTAAACAGGCAGTAGCACTAAGGTAACTTCAACCTACATTCCAGAAATACATGTAAGTTGTATAGTTATAAAAGCATTGTTGAATTTATATTGGTTAACTGCTTTCTTTCTCTAAGGGGAGAAGATGACTTTATGATGGACAGCTCTTTTAATCATTACTTAAGGTGTAGGTTTTGGAAATTAATGAGTAATTTTTAAAATATATAGGAAAACTTTTAAGGGCAAAGCATCCTGACTTCTTTGTGAAAAGAGTTTTTCAGAAGAGTGCCAAGGAGGTATCAAATGGTGAAAGGTTAAGTTGAGGAGTGCTTCAAGAAAGGAAGAAGGGAACCTGGAGTTAAAACCTTTCTATTTAAGGAAAGCTGCAAGGACATATTTTGGAATTAAAATTGGTTGTGATGAAGTGGTTTGTCAATGTGGAAGGGTATCCAACATATTTCATGTTTTGTAAAACTGTTCAATAAGAATAGGACTACTGGACTTGGCATGACTTAATGGTTAAAGGCTTTGCCTAGAAAGCAAATGGACTCAAGTTTCAATTACTAGATCCCATGTAAAAATGCTAGGTGGAAATGGTGGCCAGGAAATGGCTGCGACCTGCATTTTCAGTCCCAGAAGGTAGAACCTGGCAAACCCCATAGCAAAGCAATGAGGAGGTAGAACAATCCAGGATAATTCCCAAAGTCACCCTTGGGCACACAAACTCAAGTGTCTTCTTGTACACACAGCATATAAACAGATGTACAGACACACACACACACACACACACACACACACAAGTAGAAGTACTTTGCTTTGAGTCTTTTGTTAAGATGGATAAATGCATAGATAAATGCACAGATGTAAGTTTTTCCCAGGCTTGCATAGTAATTCAGTGGGTGAGTGGGAATAGAATACAAATTTGGTGTATTTTGTAACCTATTTTTGTTACTTTATTATCTTCTGAATTTTTTTCTCTCATTTGAGATTGGGTTTCATACTGTAGCTTAGGTTGGTCTGGAAAACTCACTGTATATCCCATACTAGTCTCAAACTCTTGGTGATCCTCCTGCCTCTTAACTTCCAGGTCTGTGATTACAGGTGTGACTACCATACCAGACTATGCTTGTAATTCTTTAAACTTTTAATAAGTTTAGATTGATTCTACTAAAGAAGCAGTAGTTTTTATGATATTGAATGTTTTTTTTCCCCCTATTTTCGTGTGTGGTGTGTGTCAGTGTATGTTTGCATGTGTGTGGGCATGTATGTGGAGGTCTGGGAATCATCTTCCAGTTCCTCTTCCACTTTTTGAGATAGGGTCTGTCATCAAACTCAAAGCTTGCTGATAAGGGCTAGTCTAACTAGTCAGCTTGCTCTTGCCCTGGGAATTCACAGGCTCTGTCTTTGTGTATGAACGTGTGTGGGGGTATTGGTGTGGGTATGTATAGAAGACAGTTGAGTATGTGTGCCTCAAGGGTGACTTCTGGAATCACCTGGGATTTTTCTACCACTTTATTGCTTTGCTCTGTGGTTTCCCAGGCTCTACCTATCAGGACCAGAAGTGTAGACTGCTACTATTTCCACTGGTGTTTTTACATTGGATCTGGGATATGAACTCAGGTCTTTCTACTTTCGATGCAAAAGCTTAACCCCTGAACCATCTCCTCTTCAGCCCCACAGGCTCTGTCTTCTGAGGCTGGAATTACAGGTGGGCTCTTAAACCCACCTAGTATTTTATATGGGATCTAATCTCTAGTCCTATTGTAACCTCTTTAATTGCTGGGCCATTTTCTCATCCCCTGGATCAGTTTTTTTTTTTTAATGAATATTTTGTTCCTGGAGCTGGAGAGGTGGCTCAGGAGTTAAGCTTCTGCCTTGCAGGCAAAAGGTCCTGAGTTGGGTTCCTAGACCCTACTAATAGAGGCCAGGAGGAAGCAGGGGGGAGGGGAGGAGCCTGTGAATCCTCCAGCATAGTAAACAAGGAGAAGTGTGGAGGCAGTCCATAGTGGTTCCCGAACACGTCCATGGTTCTATACATACACACATACGCGCGCACACACACACAATTGAATAAAATAATAATAATAATGAATATTTTGTTCCTAATATCAGAGTTTACTTTTTCTTTTCTGAATTGCCTCCCACACAGAGCTTGGAGGACTCCTGAAGTATGTACGACCTTTCTTGAATTCCATCAGTAAGGCCAAAGCAGCTCGTCTGGTTCGGTCTCTTCTTGATTTATTTCTTGATATGGAAGCAGCTACAGGACAGGAGGTAAGTTATGTTAATGACAGAAAATAGATAAAACAGAAAAATCTCTGTTTTAGTGAAAGAGATGTCTGCTTCACTGTGGTACTATGTGGAAGGGACAGCTGGGAGGATGGCTCAGGACTTATCATGTCAGTTTCTCTTTGTTACAGGGCATTTGATACTTTGGGTCTGTTCCATGCTTTGCTTTGTAAGTGGAGATTGTCAGTGGTCCCTGGAATCCTCATTACATCAGGGTCACAAACTGATTCTTGTCTTTGAGGTATTGTATTGCCACACCTTTGTAATGTTTTCTGTGTTTGTGGTACCTTTCATCTTGTGTCACAAAGTTTCTTATGAGCACTGATTAAAACTTGTGGCATTCTTTCTTGGCATGTTTTTTACTGGGTACATGCCTTTATTAAGGAGTGAGTGCATCCATTGTTGTGTCTCATGTGTTGGAAAGTGATTGATGTTTCTGTACATGCTACTTACTGTTCCAAAAAGAGCTGGAATCACTGAGTTTCTTAGAGCCTTTCAAAAAATACTTTATTTTCTGTATTTCAGAAAAAGACACATGGGAAAATTAAAAATTCTTTATAATAAAGTGGCAGGTTCAAGGGATATATTACAGTAGCTTACATCTGTTTGTAGGAAGGCTGTAATTGTCCTTTCTGTAGATATAGCTATCAGTACTTAATGAGTGCCTGTTGTGATTAGGCACTGTTAAAACCAGTAGGGGTATAGTCTTGTAAAAGCATAGCAACAGCCCTCTTGAGTGAAGATTGTATCCTCACAAGGAAGGCAGATAAGATGTAAGAATGCTTAAAGGTGACGGTTAGCATTGTTGATTGGTTATATGTCTAGTTGTTTGTTTTAATTTTGTAGGTATGCAGGTAGAAGACATGAAGGGCAACAATAGTGTATTGAAAATTTAGGACACATGGATCCCATTTTGGGATTGTATAATTTGTTAAATTTGGTTTCTTGCTTTTATAATTCTTTGAGGCCTAATTTAAAAACTTCATCTGTAGAGCAATCTTCAAACTATTTGTTTCTGGCAAAGCTGTTTTATGATAGTAGGTCAAATATAGAAAATAATAGATGGCTGTCTTTGGAATCAAAGTATTAAAATTATTTTATGAATAAAATAAAATGATTTTTTGAGATTAATCTTACCAAGCTTTAACTCGTTTTCTAAATTGTGTTTTGTATTCATGAAAGTGGCGCCATTTTTTGTCTGAAACAGAACATTTTAAAATAGGTTGTTCAGTAATATAAATGTTACTTAGAACTTATTAACTAGGAAAAAGTAATCTGTGCTGCTACTTTACACTGGAGTCTCTAGAATTTGACAGAGGTAAACTTGCATTCCTTTACTGTTCAGTTCTCTTAGTCCTTTGTAGAAGTATACGCATACGCAGCTCAAATGTGCTGCTGTCTGCTAGTTGACCCGGGGTGGGGGGAGGGGAGATTGCTGACCTTAGTTATATGGCTCCTTGTAGCCTAGGTTCTCAATTCTGTTTGTACAGTACTGTTGTTCATTTTTACCAACTAGTGACCCTTTTTTCCCTAGAATAAAAGGAAGCACTCCAGTGTTTTGTCAGTTTGAAAAGTTAAGTTTGTTTGAGACAGTCTCATATCCCAGGCTGGCCTAAAGCTAACTTTGTGGCCTGGATTATCTAGGAACTCAAGATCTTCTTGCCTCAGTCTTCAAGTACTGGCATTACAGGAGTGTTTCATCATGCCTGCCTGCTTTTTGTCCTTTAAATATGAGTGTTACTTTAGTATTAAGACTTTTTAAAAAGATAGTTGTTTTTCTTGTATGGTTTTCTTTTTTTCAATATTTGCTTATGAGAGAGAGAGAACATGCAATGGTACAGGGGAGGAGGTCAGATGACAACTTTCAGAAGTCAGTTCTCTCTACCACATGGATTCTCAGGGGATAGAAAGAACTCAGGTTGGCAGGGTGTGAGCAAGGACCTTACTTGCTGAATTATTTTGCTGGTCCCAAGACTTTTTTTCTAAATCTGTTTATTATAGAGAGAGTCAGACAGATAGACAGACATGCACACACATGTTCCATGTGCCATGTGCGTTTCTGAAAATTGAACTTAGGTCTCCAGGTTTGCAAGCAGACATCTTACCAGATGAGCTATTTCACCAGCTCCTGACTGTTTTTTGATGATTAGTTATTTAGCCTTTATCAAAAAGAGTCAAAGTTTTTTTCCATTGATCAGAATTCTTTTGGTAACTTTTGTGAATTTTAGTTTTTCTTTTTTTTTAAATAATAAATTATGAATTATCCAGCTTATTTAGTCTGTATCTTGTTCCCAATATTACTTACCTCAACATCTAACCATTGTTAAATTTTGTTTATTCAACTTCTTTTTGTGTCTGCTACTTCTCCACTTTTTTTTAAATAGGGTTTTAGAGTAACCTAGACCCCACACTCACAATATAGCAGTAATTGTGAGCTCCTGATTTTCTGCCTCCCCCTCCTAAGTGGTTGGATTACAAGCATGTATCACTCACTACTCCTGACTTCCACAAGTTTATGTTTGTTCTTTCTTCCCAGCTACTATCTATCTTCATTTTGTTTGGACTGGGTAGAGATTGAGCCCAGGACCTCATGCTTGAGAGGCAAGTGCTCTACTAGTTAGCTAAAGCCCCATCCTTCACTTAATTATTTATTCCTTGAACTATAGCCTATAGTGGCTCTCCATTGTCAGCAGGATTAGGTAGTTCATGGTTTCTTGAATATGGCATGCTTCAGCAGCTTGTTTTCCTCAGTACTGAACTAAATTTACCGTCCATGTCAGCCATGATAGGTGCTTTGCTGTTAAAGCCTTGTTTGCTGTAATGCTGTACTCTTTCCCTCCGTAATCCTAACTTGGGCTCTACTTTGACCTTGTTTCTTGTTACTTTTTACATTTTCTACATGTTGTGTTCTAAATTATTTATCTATATGACCGTGTTTTTCTTGTTAACTTACATTTTCTACTTGTTGTGTTCTAAATTACGCATTTGCCTTATCTTTATGTAATTCCATCCAAATGAATCAATTTCGTAGTACCTTAGGGCTTGCTTCAATCTTCTCAGTATTGTTCACATTTCAAGGCTACTTTTGACTGTATCCACCATACTGGCTTCCTTTTTACTTTTCTTGGCTTCTATGTAAATCAAACTGGCTTACAATTTACTATGTATCTCAGACTGGTCTTAAAGTCCTGGTGATCCTCCTGCCTACCAACATGGTAGGATTACAAGTATGTGCCACCATACTCAACCGTTTTTATTTTATGCACAGTTGGCAGGCATAATGTTCTTTTTTGCCATGATCCCTTAAATTAGTTTGATGTAGGACATTTATATTCAAAGAGCTTCTCAGACTCTCTTTTTTTTTTGCATTATAATCTAGATGTAAGTCATTATAATTTTTTTCATTCTGTACAACAATATACATCAAAGTATTAACTAAAATATTACAAAGTTACAAAGGCCAAAAGAGGCAACATATATGTTGAATAGGCAACTACAAGACCACCATAAATATTAGACAAAATAGGGCCTTAACCTGTTCTTAATACACACTTTTGGTGTGTGCATCTGTTGCATGAGTGAATGTGGTCATAGAATAACTTTTGGGAGTTGGTTCTCTTTCTACCACATGAGTTCTAAGAGTCAACTCAGGTTTCCAGTTTGTGTTATAAGTGCCTTTATCCACTGCGCTATCTTGACAGTCCCTATAGTCCATGTAGGTTTTGTCTTTTTCAAACTATTTCAAATCTTTGCTCCCATCTTCCTTCCTCAGAGACCTTCTTAGATCACATTGTCTAAAATACCTGATCTCTCTAATTTTTTATTTTCATATTTAGTTTACTTGTTTAGAATCTGTTTCTTTCCTAGAGTAAAAGTTCTATGTTGGGACTGGCAAGGTTTCTCAGTAAGTAAAAGCTCTTGCCATAAAAACCTGATGATTTGAATTTGACCCTTGGAATCCGTGTAAAGGTGGAAAGAGAGAACTGATTCCATAAAGTTGTCCCCTGATCTTCATAGGTATTCAGTGGCATATGTGTATATCCAACAAACACTAATAATAAATTTTAAAACAGTTGTGTGTGAATAGCTCCTTTATCCTATTTAATGCTGTGTCATGTCTTCAGAATTAAGACCTGGGTTATTTAGTAGCAGTATGAGCATTGGAGGTTAATATTAGGTTAATAATAGGCCTTATTGGGGGTTAATATCTCTGTTCTTATTATCTAGGTGTCTCAAAATTTCTGACATGGAGGCTAGGGAGGTTGCCCAGGGTTAAAGCCTTTGCTCTGAAAGCACAAGGACCCAAGTTCAGATCCCTAAATCCCATGTAAAAATGTTGGATAGATTATGGCAGAAGCCTGCATTTCTGGCCTGGAAGGTGGAGTTTGAGAAACTACAGAGTAAAGCGATAAGAAGGTAGAGCAATCCAGGGTGATTCCCAAAGTTACCCTTGGGCCTGCCTCTATATGCACACACACATACACGTGTTCTCCTCTATACACAATCACACTCACCCATCTATACACATAAACACACACAGATTTTTAACATGGAGAAATTAGTGTAGTTATTTTTAGTTCTTTTTTTTTAAACTTGATTTATTTTACATGAATGCGTGGTGTGTGTGTGTATATCAGAGGGCACAGTGTGTCCTTCTGGAGGAACAAGGTTGACTTTGGAAATCATCCTAGATTGCTTCTACCTCTTTGCTTTGTTCTGGGATTTCCCAGGCTCCACCCACCAGGGCTGGAAGTGCAGGCCTCCATTATTTCCACCTGGCATTTTTATATGGGACCTGGAATCCAAACTCAAGAAATTCTGCTTGTGAGGCAGAAGCTTAGCTCCTGAGCCATCTCTCCAGCTCTCTTCTTGGTTCATTTAAACTTCTTTGGTGAAAGAAGAGAGGAGGGAATCATTTATTTATATTTATTTACTTATTTGTGTGTTTGTTTTGCTCATTCATTCATTGTTTGTTCATTCATTCATTTATTTTGCGTGTGTATGTATGTGTGTATGTTATTAGAGGGGGGGACTATGTATCCCTGTGGAGGACCAAGAGTGACTTTTCAGAATCATCTTAGATTGCTCCTATCCCCTTTTTGCTGCTTTCTGGGATTTTCCATGCTCTGCTTACCAGGGCTATAAGCGCAAGCCGCCGCTGTTTGCACCTGGTGTTATTTAAAGTGGCACCTGGGATTGGAACTCAACCTTTTGCTTGCAAGGCAGAATCTTAAATCCTCAGCCATTTCTTCAGCCCTCCAGCCCTGTTTTTACACCCTTTTTATACCCAGTTACTGTTATCATTAACAAAGCACAAAGCCCCTCAAACAAAATAGCTCTGTAATAAGCCTTTAAAAAATTTTCCTTGGTTTCACTAATTGTAATTTTAGATAACACAAATAATATACTTTATAATTGAAAACATATCACATTCCTTTGTGAACGAGTTACTGTTCTAAGAGTGTAAGTACTGACCTTTGTTTAAGGCTCTGTTGAAATAGAACACTGGAGGTAGGTCCTAGGAGACTATACATGACTGGGCAAATCATTTAATGTCTGTATTATTAGAGAAATGAAGGGGAGGGAGGTGCTGTTGTGGAATTCATTGTTTCTTGATTAGTGATATTTCACACTTTTTATTGAAATATAGCTTAACATAGAGGCTTAGTGTTCATTTTTGTCTCAGTTGCTAAAGCTTTCTAGGTATTTTCCTTGAGATTTTATAAGGATGTATTTTCCTTGCTCAAAATTTCACAAAATATTTTCAGCTTACTCAATAGCATGAACATAGCACAAGAGCCAGTGAATAATTCAACATATAAGGTGCCTATTCTCTAGCCTGTTAATCCGAGTTCAGTTCCCTGGGAAGCCCACATTGGTGGAAAGAGAGAACTGACTTTTGAAATTGTCCTCTGGCAGCCACCTGTATGTTATGACATATATGTGCATGGTGTACCTCTCCCACCTCTCTTTCTATCTCTAATAAATAAGTAAAATATTAAAACAACTCAAAAACTATGAGGTTGATGCTTCTTTGCTTTTAATTTTACTTCTCTTTTTTTTTAACTTTTTTATTATTTTTTTCAATTGTGTGTGTATGCGTGTGTGTGCGCGCGTATATATGTATGTGTTTGTGCGCGCGTATATATGTATGTGTGTGTAGAACCACGGGCGAATTTGGGAACCACCATGGTCGCCTCCACCTCCTTGTTTACTCTCCAGCCCCACTCTGTCTTATTTTTGCATAAATTTTTTGGTCAGTTATAAGTTGGAGATTAGCCACTAGGGGGCTCCAACGAGGAGTTACAAAGGTTGCTTGAAGTCTCCTATTGGCGAATGGCCCAGAAAACCATAAACTGGCATTCAATTTATTTAATAAGTCTGAATTTATGATAAAAGACAGAAGATTTTATCCTCTTAGAAAGTGTCCCTTTGGTTCTTTTTCCTTATAAAATCTCAAGAAAGCTTTGGATTTACATAAAAACCCATGCTTTAGTTAGTTCTCTGGATGCTTACTTCCTCATTTGTCTCTGATTACCATCTTTAATACAAAGTTCATAGTTCAAGTGATGGAGAATATGTAGTATTTCATATATACTTTGTCAGTGCATTATGCCATGGGTATCCAGTGCTATTCTGAATGCTCCATAGAATGCTGTTTTATATCAGTTACTGGTAGCAGATAGAACTGGGGATTCAGAGTTCCGTTAAATCTTAAATATATTAGGCTACTTCTAATTTCTTTTTATTCCCTTTAATATGAGTTAACTTTATTTTTGCTGTAAAAGTGATAATAAATTAGTTATGCTCGGGCTGGAGAGGTGGCTCAGGGGTTAAACCTCTGCCTTGCAGGCAGAAGGTCCTGAGTTCGGATCCCAGATCCCACATATAGACGCCAGACGGAAGCGGGGGCTGCCTGCGCTTCTGGTCCTGGTAGGGCGGAGCCTGTGAATCCCTGGGCAAAGTAAACAAGAAGAAGGTAGAGGTGTTCATGGTGGTTCCCGAATTCGTCCGTGGTTCTACACACACACAGACACACACACGCGCACACACACATACATACGCACATACGCACAATTGAATAAATAATAATAAAAAAAGTTTAAAAATTAGTTATGCTGAAAAAGAAAAAGCTAGATCCTTTGAGTATTACAACTGTTAGAAGCAAGGCATTTCTTCCCTTTTTACTACTACTGTAGTAATACTTTACCATTGCTACTAGATATTCAAAGAGAAAGAAATTCCTAAGTCTTCATAAAAATGCACATTCCAGAGCTGCATATATTAGGGAGTTCTGAATATCTCCTTGGAGCTCCTTTCCAAAGAATACAGTTTTAAAAAGCCAAGCCAATTCTTCATTATGATATAGCCATTTTTATGTTGAGATAGTATGGATTAGTATTCTGTGGATTCTTAACATTACATATTTTAGGGTAATGTGTAAGGAGGGAAGTAAATTAAAGCTGTTCTATTCCCCAAAGAATAGTTGCAAGAATGTGAGGACATAATGTTACATATATTGTCTTTCTGTTGCAGGTTGAACTGTGTTTAGAATGCATTGAGTGGGCCAAATCAGAGAAAAGAACTTTCTTACGCCAAGCATTGGAGGTAGGTGCCCGTACCAATACTGATTTTAAGTCTTTACATTACATAGGTTTAGATGTAAGCAATCTCATCTTGGTCAGAAGCATCTTTAGCAACCTTGTATTACCCAGAGAGTAGTTACAGTTTTGGAAATTTTTCTGGCTGAAGGTTTTTATTTTGTTTTTAGAGACAGGATCTCACTGTGTGGCTTTGCTGGCCTTGGACTTGTGTGAAGTCTCCTTTTTTCAGTAGATGTGGATCACTATATATACTTTAATTTTTTTAAAACTTTAATTAATTAATTTTTTCCACTCATACAAACTTCCAGTCCCCTCCCTCCCGGACCCCCTTGCTCCCTCCCCCCTTTTCCCCTTCCTTTCCCCGCCTCCCTCCCTTTATCCCAGTGCCCTCTCCGTCCCTCCCTCCCTGGAGCATCCTATACTTTAATTTTTTTAATTAAAAAATTTTTTTTAAAGTAGTTTCTGGTTGAAGTTTTGAGACAAATTTGCTATTTGAATATGGAATATAAGCAGCAGTATGTAAAGTTAACAGTCAGCCATTGGCCATAATAGGTGATAGTACTGGCGACTAGATCACTTGTTACACTGAACTTGATGTTATCACTAGAACATGTGTATTCAACAGTAACAGTTTTATGACACTGCCAATCTTTGATTTCTTTCTGTCTTCCCCCTTTTCTTCAGTCAATGCCTTTTCTTTTTCCTAGGCAAGACTGGTGTCTTTGTACTTTGATACCAAGAGGTACCAGGAAGCATTACATTTGGGTAAGTAAACTGGTATAAATTAACAAGATATCTTAGCTAGCTAAGTAAATACATTTCAAACTTTGCTATTCTTATTAGTTACCTGTTAGTGATTAGTATTATTTACCACATCAAAGAAGGATTTCAGGTAATACATATTTATGGAATTTGTTGTAGTAAAGATCTGTTTTGAAGTTTTGAGGAACTCGGCTGGGGCTTAGTAATAGTATTTATCTGGCAAGCATTGGAAATAAATTTCTCAGAAACTTGCTACAGTTAATCTGTTAAATTTAAATATTCTTGAATTTAGAGTGGTAAAATCTATTTCATTTCAATAGCAGCTGAATGGCTTTCAGTTTCTGTATTTTCCATATAGATACCTGTTAAATTTCAAATTTAATTTTTGAAATGACATATGCTTTATAAACTAACACTGTTTACTGTATTTCTTTTTGTAATTGTACTTGTAGTCTATTTTAAAGATGAAGAGCATTAAGTTGGACATGGAGGTTGATGCCTAACATCCCTGCTTTTGTGAGGTAGAGATAGGAAGATCAGAAGTTCAAGGTCATCTTTGTTCATGTCTTAAAAAACCAAAATGGGGTGTTGGAGAAATGGTTCAGAGGTCAAAGCCTTTGTCTTGGAAGGAAAAAGACCTGATCTTGGGTTCCAGATCCAAAAATGCCTGGTGGAAATGACAACAGTTTGTACTTTCTGTCTTGGAGGATGGTGCCTGGGAAACCACAGAGCAAAGCAGTAGGGAGTAGAACAATCCAGATGATTCCTGAAATCACCCTTGGGTCTCCACAGGCACATAGTGCTCACTTCTATACACATCCGCATAGACAAATACATCCATACCTACACATGCAAAAACAAAACAAAACAAAAAACATGAAGATCTGATTTTGATCCCCAGCATTTTTGTAAAAAGGTGAGTATGGTGAAGGTGAGAGGTGAAGAGAAGATCGCTGGAGATTGCTGGATAGTGAGTTCTGAATCCCAACCAGACACTCTGTCTCAGCAGACAAGGTGGATGGTTCTTGACTTCTTACCCCCACATGTATGTGCACACAGTCATACAGAGATCAAGAAATTGAATACAGATATTTTTGAGTGGGCTTTTCTTTTTGTGGCATTTATTTAACTTTTTATAAATTTTATGTAATGATGAACATTACCATGACATTTTCATATATGTATGTGATATATTAGACCATATTCAACCCAACTTATCTTCTCTTATACTCTCTCATCCGACTGGCTAAATTTTTCGCTTCCAGTAGGCCCTCCTAGGTCTATGCCTTTCTTTTTTCGTTCTTACTTTTTCCTGTTCCTCCTTTCGTTTATGTCGTTTCTCTATTCCTTTTCGGTTTCTTTCTTCTTTCTGTTCTGTCCTTCTCTTTCTTCTTTCTTTTCTTATCTCTTCTTCTTTTTTTTCTTGCTTGTCTTTTCGTGCTCTTCGTCTCCTTCCTCTTTTCCGCTTTTCGTTCGCTTTCTTTTCTTTCTTTCTTTTTCTTTTTCTCTTTTTTTCTTCTCTTTTTTTCTTGCTTTTTTGTCTTTCTTTCGCTTTCTTTCTTATCTTTCTTTCTTTCTTTCTTTCTTTGCTTTTTCTTTCCTTTTCTTTCTCTTTCTTTATCTTTTCTTTACGTTCTTTCTGTTCTTCTTTCTTTTTTTTCTTCTTTCTGCCTTCTCGTCTTTTTTCTTTCTTCTTTCATCTCTCCTCTCTTTTTCTTTTCCTTTTTCCCCTTTTCTTTCTTATCTTTCTCCTTTTCTTTGGGAGGGCGTCCTGATTATTTTTGATGAACCCCCAGTAGATAAAACTTATGAAGCTGCTCTGGAAACAATTCAGAACATGAGTAAAGTAGTGGATTCGCTGTACAACAAAGCCAAGAAGCTGACATAGGTGAGTGCGGCCCAGGGACCCAGGACCGGGCGGTGCTGTCTGCGCCTGTCTTCCGCCTGACTGAAGTCTCCTCCTGGTGTCCTCCAAGCGTCCCGATTGACACTGCTCTGTCTTCTCTTGCAGAGTTGGCTCTGTAGCGGTCCTTTGGAGAGTGTGTGTGGCGGGAGAGTGAAACCTTGGGGAAAATGCTAGGAGATTCTTTTTTCTTTCTGTTCTACTTTTCGCTCGGAAAGTTTTTAATCCTCATTTGGTGCATCTGTAGCCCAGCCGATAGGTGGGCCAGTTCTCATGTAATCTTCACTGGCCCAACATGGGAGTGGGGAAATTGCTTAAAAAAAAAAAAAAAAAAAAGAAAAAAAACGATTCTAAATAAAAGGAAAAAGGCTTACACTACCTAAAGCTGTGCTCTCTGCCTCCTGGGAGAGGGCCGCAAAGCCAGGCACCCCGCCAACCACTGGGGATCCTAACCACCTGCTGGGCGTCACCTCTCCTTCTCTTCAGAATTGGGTGTTTGCTGACCATCAAAAGCAATGACTTTTTATTCTGTTTGTACTGAACCAAAACAAACAACTGTGTATAGACTGCTGTTTTCTTTTTTATTTGAAATGAGGCGTTTTGGTGTTCTTTCCCCTGCCATTTGGCCCGTCCACCCTTCCCTCCTCTGACATTGGCTCCAGCTGACTACCGAAGGTCCCACCGCGCCGCTGCCGCCACCGCCGCCACCATCACCACCACAGCAGCAGTTCGTGCACAGCTCTGCTCTGACCGAAAGAAGGGGGACAAGGCCAGGAGCTAGTGTCCACCACAGCCACACAGGAACAGTGTGGCCTCAGCCCCTAGGGGCCTGCTGCGCATGGGGCTTTTTTTTTTTTTTTTTTTTTAACACAGTCACTAGATTAGATGTGTTTCAACTGCCCCCCTCTGCTCTCCTCTCTTCCTTACTTGTTCTCCTCAGCCAGACCACCGTCTATCTCCTTTCTCCTCCTTCCTCTAGAGGAGTTGGCTGTCCAACTCCATCTGCTTTTCTCCCTCTTCCACTCCACTCTCCTGCTGTCAGATGCATTTATTCGTTTTTAAAACAGCGAACATTGGAAATGAGACTGTGGGGTGTGGTGATTTTTTTTTTAATTTAAATTTAAATTTTCCTTGTGGGATTTTTGAACAACCTATGTCCCCTTCCCAGGGAGCTCTTTTATTTACCTCTTTGAACCCGAGTGAATGGGAGGTAGAGCACTGTACCCAGCATGCACTGTTTTCCGATGCAGTTGCACAGCAAGGCTTCATTGCCACGTGGGCAGGCAGGCAGCTTCCGCACCTCTGCTGTGCTCTCCCTCCTGTCTTCTCTTTTCCCGCTCCTGCTCCTTTCTGATGACCTCCTTTCTCTTTCTTTACCTTTCTCAGATTACCCTTCCAGATTTTCGTAATAAATTTATATTTTGTAAAAGGATTTTGTTGTACCAGGTTTTGCATCTCCACTGAATCTGACTGGCTTTTGTTTTCTTCGAAATCAGGTTTTTGTTCTCAGCCATCTCTTTCCCCATCATGTCCAGTCACTGTTTTGGTTTTGGCACCATCAATATCAAATGTACAAACGGTTCTTGCTAACCAACACCAGGTATATCTGATGTTCAGATGAGTTCCAATAAAAATAATTTTTTTTTCAAAAGGTGTCTTTCCTTGAGTTTTGGAGGGTTTCTAAGCAGTTCAAATACCTCACCTCTGTGTAGCCCAATACTTGTTCGAGCCCCCTAAGTTGGCTAAATCTCCGTTATCTCATTGAAGTGGGAGTCCAGATTTGGAGGCAGGACCGTTGTCCTGTGAAGATGTAATCAGAAGGGGTGGTTTGGACAACAGTCTTCCAAGCCTGCTTCCTCACCTGTGCCGCGAAGGTGTTGCTTCTGTGGGAGGTGCTGTGCTATGAGGGTTGAAGGAAGGAGAAGTGCAGGGGCCCTGGTCTCGGAGTGCAGTTTCTTTCTGAATCAAGAGCAGTCATTTTCATGCTGTCTTGGGGATCCTGTACAAATCCCAAGAATCAGTCTCTTAGGAACTTAGGGACTAGTGGGGGTCAAACTCCTCTCTAGTGTGAGCAACTTTGGCATCCTCAGTTTTAGTAGTATGCTTAAGTATGCAGTTTACAGAAAGCTTTGTTTCCGTGAAGTTTTTTTTTTTTTTTTTTTTTTTTTAACGTTCCATAGTGACCTGGAGCTAAATCGGGAGAGGGTTTCTCAAGCCAAGAAAGCCCGAGGAGCTCAGGATGTTGGCCTTTCCCCGGCTCCTCTGTCTCAGTCTGATTTCCTCACTTGAATTCTGAGGCAGAGCTGCTAGCCAATCAAGCCCTTGCTCTGTGGCTAGTTCAAACTGCTGCACTTGCAAGTGTAATTTACATACCAGCTTTCAAAGACTCACTGAAAAAATGCATCTTACTAACCATGTGTATTGAAATATTTTGAGAATGTTGGGTTGAATAAAATGTTAAAATTCACCTGTTTTTTAGTGTGGTTACTGGGAATTGTCACATTAGCCATGTGGCTGGTAGTTGTGGCTCAGTCTGTTGGACAGTGGTGCTGGAGGTCATTGGTGTTATGTCACTTTTTGCCCTCCCAAGTCTCACATGAGCTAGTCTAGGCTCTATTGGGAGGGTCTGCAGCAACTCTGAGAGGTCCTTTTTAGCGCTGCCTTCATGGTGCGGTGGTTTTCCTGTGTTAATGAGACCCTGCAGGTGTGGGGTTCAGAGGCAGGTGTCCTGCTATGGTGCTGGAGTTATGTAATCTGTATTGCCTGAAAGAGCCACTAGATGCTGCTGTGTGATCCCTGAAAGACTTCCTCAAGAACCAGGACTCCGTGTGCCTTCATGTGCCTCTTATTTGGAAGCCTGGCCTCCCTAAGGGCAGCATGGGAAGTGGGATATGCAGGGGGGAGGGGGTGTCTGCAAGCAGTGTATGGTCAGCCCAGCCCCGTGGGGCAGCCAACAAACAAACTGACCCTTGAGGCAGCTAGAGATCTGCTCTAGAATAAGCAGGCTGGCGGAAAGAAGTGGGAATTGGACATCTTCCCTGTGGCCGTCTGGCTAATCATTCAGTTGGGTCTGCTTTCTGGGGTGACTGCCATTTTTGGCAGATGGCCGCTGTTTCCTTTCGCTTCCCTAGTAGAGGGGTGATGGGAGACAGGTGAGTTTGAGTGGGTAGGGGAGTTGGGTGCTACCTTGAACAGGCTTAACAGGTATGGATGATCCAGGTGGGTAGGGTTCCTGACACTTCTTCCTAAGCATGTAGGCTGGCAGTGCCACCCCATTCCTGTTCTGCCAGCACGAATTTGCCCCTGACAAGCAGGGTAGGCCAGGAGAGGTCCAAAGAGCTTTTTGAAGTAGCAGAGAAACTGGCTAGACAAAAGCAAAAAAGAGCGGACAGACGGCGGGTTTCTTCAGGCTGGAAAAGACTCGGATATGCTGCTTTGGGTTGGGAAACATGAATTGGAACAGCTCCATTGGAATTCAGAGTACAGATAACAATGGGCCCAGGTTCCATGGTGGATTTCAAACTTAAGAGATTTGGGCATAATTTCAAAGTGGAAAATATTTAACCTTTGCTCAATCCTGTAAGGACAAGGCAATGTGAACGTGAAGCCTGCCGAGTCCACTTAGGACTTGGAGACCAGAAGATGGTTTTCAGTTTTTCCTTTTAGAAGAGGCACGGGGGTGGGGGTGGGGGGCAGATGGCCTAGAGGATCCTGAAAAGGTGACTTTCTTGCTTCCTGTGATGGAAAGGAGGGGGAGGATTGCTATTTGAAGGGCAGGTAGAGGTGTTGAATCTGATTAAAAGAGTGCTTGGTTCCCCAGTTTTAGTGTTGACAAGGACCTTTAATAAGAGGCATTGCATAGGTCTGGGTGTGGGGTGCATTTCTGTAATCCCAGCACTGGAAGCTGAGGCCAAGAGGATTCTAAGAGAAAATGAAAATAAGGTACCAAGTCACTGGGCTACCACTTGGTGCCTGCAATAGCGGGTAGTTAACGCGAGAGTGGGTTGATGAACTCAGTTTGGCACCTGCCTTCAGTCCCACTTGTTTGACTCTGCTTTTTCCCGAGTCTGGTGCCTGGAAGCCTTCACCTTAGCGTATGCCTCTTTTCTAACACATTCTCGGAATCTAAGAATCTAGAGTGCTCGCCATACACAGTGGAACCCATGTCAGGAGTGCATTCTACCAAAGGACATCCAGCTTCCAGAACTGTGAGCTAATACATTTGTGTATCAGTCTATAAATGTCAGGGGCTGTATTGCTCCATGATAGACCTTAGCCTTCCTTGTAGTGACCATAACTATAGTGGGTGTTTGGACTGACAACGGTAAAAAGGTTTTGACGGGGAGTAGTGCATTTTCCAATCTGGTCAAGGCCTGGAAACCTTTCAGTTGCCCCTGTTGGAGGAGAAATCTGTGGGTCGTACCTACGGGGAGATTAGCACTTTGAGACTTGGTGGTTGGTGTTTCTTTCTTGTTCTCTTAGAGAGTAGTTGGCCCAATTGGTGCAGGCCTGGTTAGGAATTCTGTAGACTCAGATGGTAATCTGAATTAAAATATGGTTTGAGGCTTCTTTACCAGGTTCGGATCGCCGGAATCAAACCGAAATGAGTAAACGGTGTCAAATGAGCAACAGCCTTGGTGCAGGATCAGAATGGGTGTGTGAAGTCAGTGTCTGTGGTACACCTTCTTAGCAGAACCAGATTTTAATTAAGTTTTGGAATTTTGCTGGGATCAAGTTTCAAATCGCTCATACTTTGAATTGAAAATGGTTAAATCAGTGAGTCGAGGCTGGTTGGAGGCGCAGCTGTTTCGGTTTTGACAGAAAAGATAAGAGACAGCAGCTTTGAAGTCGATTCTGATGCGTTTGGGATTGGCACCTGTGGGCGCGCCTGCCCGAGGCCTCCCGGGCAGCCTCAGCTGTTTTGTGGAGACGCCAGGAGGTTTGTGGCGAGGCCCCCGGCCGGCGTTAATCCTGGATAAAGGAGCGGACGAGCGGGGCAAGCGTTTCTTCTCTCTGCCAAGGTGGGGATTTCCGACACGGGCTCCTCACTCAGCCCGGCTGCACCCCAGGGCCGCAGCTGCGGGTACCGCGGCGGGAACAAAGGCAGCACGTGTCTGGGCGGGGCGGGGCGGGGCGTGCCCTGCCATCAGCCCCGCCCGCCGAGCGAGCCGGGTTGCGCGGGCGTTTGGGACTCCTGCGGCGGGGCTGCTGCCGTGGGGCGCCGCGCTGTGCAGTGCGGGACGGGGCGGCACCCGAGGGCGGGGAGGGACGGGGAGAGGCGGGCGCTGCGTGTCTCTGCGGCCGCCCGAGCCGCCTCCTGCATGGGGCGCGGCGAGTAGAGGCACCTCCCGCTCGCGGTCGCGTCCTCAGCCCGAGCCGTGCGCGGTGCTGCGGACGCGTGTGGCCGGGGCTCGGCGGCCACAGCGGGTCTTCCCGGGCCGGCGCGTGGACGGCGCGCGCGGTCCCGCCAGGGAGCCTCGCAGGCGCGCGCCGGGGCGGGAGCGGGCGCGGGAGCGGGCGCGCGGCGGCGGAGACGCAGGCGAAGGCGGCTGGGCGGGGGGCGGGGCCGTGGCGGCTGCAGAACCTTGGACAGAAGCTCCCGGACCGCCGCTGCCGAGCGCGAGCCGCGCCGCGCCGAGCACCGGGACCGCGGCGGCCGAGGCGCGGCGCGCATTGCGGAGGGCCCGGAACGCAGCCGCTGCCGCCCGTGGGGTAAGCCTGCGTCGGGCGGCCGGGCCCTGCCCGGCGGTGTGGTGCCCGGGTCGGGGCCGTGCGGGCCGCGGAGGCAGGGGTCGCCAGCTGCCCACCCATCATCGCCCCGGCCTCTCCCGGCCGCGCCGGTGAGCCGCTGCGGCTGTGGCGAACGGAGGGGCGCCGCAGCGGAGGCGCGGGGCCGGGGGTGCGGGCGGGGCCGGGGAGCCTGGGAAGGGCCCCTCGCGGATCCCGGGTGTGGGCCACGGAGGTGCGGGGCGGAGGCGCTCGGCGCAGAGCCCCGCCCGGTGCTGAGAACCATCTTGTTTTCCACGCAGATACCGAGGGGCCTCCCGCGTACCGAGAGCACCCCCTTTTCCCTCCTGGGGCCTCCATAGGCTCGGCGAGCCGTCCTTTCCCTCCAGCCGGCAGGCTGGGCGCGCAGGGGCGCCAGCCCCCGCCGGGCGCGCAGCGGCACCATGGGCACGGTGCTGTCCCTGTCCCCCAGCTACCGGAAGGCTACGCTGTTTGAGGATGGCGCGGCCACCGTGGGCCACTACACGGCCGTGCAGAACAGCAAGAACGCCAAGGACAAGAACCTGAAGCGGCACTCCATCATCTCCGTGCTGCCTTGGAAGAGGATCGTGGCCGTGTCGGCCAAGAAGAAGAACTCGAAGAAGGTGCAGCCCAACAGCAGCTACCAGAACAACATCACGCACCTCAACAATGAGAACCTGAAGAAGTCGCTGTCGTGTGCCAACCTGTCCACGTTCGCCCAGCCCCCACCGGCCCAGCCGCCCGCACCCCCGGCCAGTCAGCTCTCAGGCTCGCAGACTGGGGTTTCCTCTTCTGTCAAGAAGGCCCCCCACCCTGCCATCACCTCCGCAGGGACACCCAAACGGGTCATCGTCCAGGCGTCCACCAGCGAGCTGCTGCGCTGCCTGGGCGAGTTCCTCTGTCGCCGGTGCTACCGCCTGAAGCACCTGTCCCCCACGGACCCCGTGCTCTGGCTCCGCAGCGTGGACCGCTCGCTGCTCCTGCAGGGCTGGCAGGACCAGGGCTTCATCACGCCGGCCAACGTGGTCTTCCTGTACATGCTCTGCAGGGATGTTATCTCCTCCGAGGTGGGCTCGGACCGCGAGCTCCAAGCCGTCCTGCTGACCTGCCTGTACCTCTCCTACTCCTACATGGGCAATGAGATCTCCTACCCGCTCAAGCCTTTCCTGCTGGAGAGCTGCAAGGAGGCCTTTTGGGACCGTTGCCTCTCCGTCATCAACCTCATGAGCTCCAAGATGCTGCAGATCAATGCTGACCCCCACTACTTCACACAGGTGTTCTCCGACCTGAAGAACGAGAGCAGCCAGGAGGACAAGAAGCGGCTCCTCCTAGGGCTGGATCGGTGAGCCCTGCATCCCCTATCACGGCTCAAGGATTCCATTCATTTTTAAAAATTTATTATGAAACAAACCAAGTTTGTGTACAGTATGTGTCTAGCGAAGCCACCCAGGGCCTCCTCTTCCTATGTTTTTCTCCTTGAGGTTTTTCTGAGCCCTGTCAAGAACTCTGGGGACTTTTGAACTCATGAACCTTGTGGGAATCCAGAAGATACATATTTGGAGCCACCCAGGCTACTGACCACTGGGAGATTCAAGGGACTGACCTGCCCCTGCTGCCTGTGCCCTGGCTGGATCCAGAGTGGGTGAGGCTTCCCACGGCTGCCCTCGTGGGAGCTGGCCAAGGGCCTCAGGCTGATGGGCCCAGGGAGGAATTGGCATTTCTGGTGGGAGGCAAGCCTTTTGCTGGCAATTATTTTAGGTATTTCCTTCTAGGGGCTTCTGGAGCCAGCGGTCTCCCCGAGTTTCCAGGGGCTTGGGAGGCCCCACTACCCCGGGGCATCAATCTGGGAGGAGAAAGTGGGGTGGGTCTTGAGCAGAGGGTGTCAATGACTGTTGACCATGTACGGCCCTGGTTTGCTGTTTTCTTTTTTTTTTTAGGGAGAAGGGCTTTCCTTTACTGGAAAAATGGGACCCCCCTCCCTCTTTGCCCACTGCCCCCAGCTCTCCCACATTAGTGGTGTTTAATGAATTGGTTAATAACCTCATTAGGTTATCTCATTGTGAGTCCCAGCTAACGGGGCAAGGTGAAGCTAGGGACAGCCTCTTTCTTGAATTTTTCATTTGCCCTGTGCCAAAAGCCAGGACAGTGGCTGTTGTCCATTAGCCACAATCTGCCTTCCGGGCAGGTGGGTTTCTATGCCTGACATCAAGTGCTAAGGTCTCTCGCTGGTGCGCGTGACATTTGCCTTGCAGAGCTGGGGGAAGGTGAGATCAGCCATGTGGGGCTATATGGTAATGGTATATCCTGCCCCAACCCCTTGTTAATTTGCAGCTGTTTCCAAGCAGTTTGGTTTCTTCCAGAGAGGAAGCCTTCCTGTATGCAGCCCAGCGAGCAGCTGCATCTCGGAGACAATTACATGCCCGGAGTGTGACTTCTGCTTGCTTTGGAAGCTGCTGGTCTCCAGCTGATCACTTTCAGCTGCTGGGCGTGGCGCCTACCTATCCTAGCGGCTGCAAAACACACGTTGTGGACTTCACTGATTTTTCTTTCTAATTCTGTCAGACTGGTGGCTTTGGGGCTTGGGAAAAGTCCAAGAGAAGGGACAAGTCTTCCTGCATGGCCTCACTCTGGCTTTTGGGAACAAAGAGCAATGTGAGGATGCTACAAGAGGATTCTTTTTTTTTTTTTCCATCCGTCCTGGCCCCCCTAGTTGGGGGGGGTCATAGCTGGGGAGGCAGAGGTTATCTGACACAGAATTAGATCTAGGTGGCCGCCAAGCTCCTCACACGCACGACTGAACACAAAGAGAAAGCTGTGAAATTGAGGTGGATCAAAGAAGCCTGGAGCAGAGCCTTTTGGAGGACCTCGTGGGACAGGAGAGCCCCTTCCTGTGACTCCTCGAGGTCCCCACTGAGCCCATCGGGACCCTCTGTGGATGAGAGCAGAGCCGGGTTGCCAAGCTCAGGCCGCACGGCCACCCCTTGTCCCTTCTCTTCATGCAGCCTTCTCTTCAGCTTCTGCCCTGTGCGAGGCAGCTGCCCCTGGCGGCGTGGAGGAGCTCCCGGATCCCGGGAGGAGGGCACAGCACATCTGTAGCCCATTCGGCTGGCTGAATCTAGCCCGGAGCTGTGGCATTCAGTTGCATTGACAGATTTCCAGTTTTGTGTCTGTTTTCTTCTCTTTTTTTTCCCCTCTTGAGGAGGTGCATATTTCAGGAGCGGTTGAGGACTAAGGAGACAGCTCTTTAACTCCGTCAATGTGAAGCCGGTGTGTTCTCCTCCCCCCTTGCACTGGTCACAGTATTGTGTAAAGGAATAGCTGATATACTTGAGTGTGCAAGCAATGAACCCATTTGACATGCTGCTATGAAGATAAATTTTAGAACAACAGAAAAAAGAAAAAAAAAAGTAAAAAAAAAAAAAACCTAACGTACAAAAAAAACCCTTTTATTCTTTGATTGTTGCTTTTACAGTGATATGTGCATGCAAACCAGAAGCATTTGTGTCTTAAGAAATAACCTTAGAACAGATGGCTGTGCAGATTACACCATGCAGAGAACAAGTCACAGGAATAATAGTTCAGGATTTGGTTTTTCTCTTTTCTTATTAACCGGAAGGGTTGATATATTCTTTCCATGCAGTTACTAGAATTTAGTTTGTTCCAACAGTTGTTAAACTTGCAACGAAAAGAAAATGTGCCATTTTCCCCCCCAGAATTATTCATAGCTGTATATTTGAAACTGCTAATTATACACGTGTGATGTATGTTTTTTTTTTTTAGTGAAACTTCTTCCGTAGCTATTCTTTGACCAAACTGTGGATATTGTTAATATTAATTTATATTTGTCTCATTTTGTATGTATGTGTAGTGTGTGAGTATGTGTGGTTTATAATCTGACAAGAGCCATGAAGCTCAGTTTGGCTGTAATTTAATTCCCCCTCCCTTATTTTTATTTATTTTTGTACTGTGCTGATCAATAAAATGCACTGATCATCCATCCCATCCATCTTTCTTTGTAGGCCCGCCGTTTGTGAGCAGGCTAGGTGCGTGATTCGTTTACTTAGATCTGGATTTGCGTTGTAGCAGAGCAGGGACACACTGTGTGTGTGGGGCACAGATACATTAAGGTGATTAAGCAGCAGCACAGGTTGAGTCGACTTTGGCTTAGTGGTTGGGCAGGTATTCCCCGAAGGCTTTTCCCTTTGTGGGGGTGCATGACAGGCAGCTCAGGCCACAAAGGGCCCGGCTCAAGCATGATCCGGTCAGTGCTGGCAAAGGGTGTGCTGGTGGTGGGAGGGGGCGCTCCTGTTTGGGCACGTGGTCTCATGGTCTCAGGCCGCCTATGCTGTCTTGGCTGGTGCTTAGGCTTCGTGTGGCCCTGGCCTGCTGGGTGGGCAGGGCTGGTCACGTGTCCCTGTGGTTCAGCCCTGTAGGTTGAGCTAAGCGCACGTTTCAGAGAAATACAGCGCTGGCCTCTCAGATGTGCTGTTACCCCAGCCTGTGACTGTGGCCATGCGAGACCCTCCTACCTGCTGTCTCGCCCATGGTCTGTGGCCAGTCTGACTGCCGGCGCCCTGAAGCACACTTGGGCAGCACCAGCCTCGGGGGTGGGACAGTGGGGACGAGCGTCTCCGCCAGCCCTGTGCCCGTGGCCAGCAGTCGGCCTGCGATCAGCTTGCTTCAAGTGGGCGCCGTGAAGGCCCCTCCCTCGGTCCGAGGCGCTGCAGCCGGGGGGCATGTTCTTTCCTGCCGCCGGGCAGTGGCAGAAGCGCCCTGCGGTGGCTGAGCCTCGGTGCTGGGGGCCTGGGACTGGTCACCGCATTGGTCTGCAGCTGTGTTGCTCTGCCTCTTTCCCGAGGCTCCTCGACTAGCCTTGCCTGTCCTCCGTGGACGTGCGTTTCCTCTAGAGACGTGTCCCTGATGCCAAGCGGCGTGCTCCCCGATTCTGAGCGTACAGGCTTCCTGGAGGCCCAGGAGGGTGCCAGCCTCACCCATGCGTCTTCTCTACCCCACCCTTATGCCGCCTGCGCACAGCTTGCTCTTCGCTCACTAGTGTTCTTTCCAAAAACCTCAGGCGATTTCTCCTCTGTTTTACATCCTGGAGGATGGCAGATGATTATATAAAATTTCACTATTAATTTCAATAACAGATAAGCAGAACACTTTTAAAAATAAGATTTAATGCTTTATTGCTTTTGAAGGTAAATCAAAATATGCTTTAGAAATAGTTAATTTAATGGAAAATAGTAATATCTGCACCAAACCATAAAATTGCATTTGATTAAGTTGAGAGAATCCACTTTATCACAATCATCATCATCCTTTCCCGAAGTACCCTGGATTGCTGCCGTGATCGCCATACCTGTGTTCCTGGTCCTTCAGTGGCCACACGGTGACTTTTAACAGGTGATAAGCCACTGCTGTGGACAGGGCAGTCCTGTAGTCTCAGTCAGAGGCCCTGGCATGGGCTGAGGGGCCCCAGGCTATCAAAACATGGGAGAGAAGAGTCCCCCTCTGCCGGCAGCTCATTTGGCGTGGTCAGCTTCGGTGTGTCTGAACGTACACTTGCACTTTCTAGTGTAAAGCAACAAGTCAGAGGAAATGAGGGGGAACGAAGTTCCAGTTAGATGATTCAGCTAGTGTCTACGGCGATTGGCAAGACCACGAGCATGGGCACCTGGGCTGGTGGCACCTCTGCCCTGCACAGGCAGCTGACCAGGAGCAGGGGAGGGGGGTAGGACCCCAACAGGACTTAGTCATTGCAAACTGCCTGCAGTGCAAGTATCCCTACAGCCCTGGGAAGGGGGCTGTGAGACCAGGGCACATGGGCACTTTGGTCAGTCAGGTGACCCCATCAGGCCACGGACAAGGCACGGGACGTGGCACGCAGGCACTTGGGTGGGTTCTGTGGGTCAGGGTGAGGACCGGGAGTGAAGGAAACTTAGGCTGGGTTCTCTGCACCCCTGCTGGCTCCTTGGCGGGCGTTCGCTCCGAGTGTTCACTCAACTCTCCTGCCAGCAGGCCGGGCTGCCCTGCGCCGCCACATCCTCAGCCACTGAGGTTGGGAGGGAGGGGTGTGTGTGTGTATGAGGAAGACCCCTGACGCGGGTGTGCTTTTCGCAAGGCAGAAGTGGGCAAGCTGCAGTGCTGTCCGGGCAGGAGGTTCAGGGGCCGGCCCCAGTGGGCAGGCATGGGGCATAGGTGGGCGGCCTGGCCTGCCTGCAGTGCCAGGACCCCACGTCTGCTGCGTCTCTCTTCACCTCCTACGGTTCCGTGTGCTCTGGCTCCTGCCTGGTCCTAGGTTTTGTGAGTGGGAAGCACAGCTGGAGTGAGGCGCGTCCCTCTCGGGTGCCGCGTTCTTGCTGGGCTTGCTGATGGTGTGGTTACAGCAGAGCTGCTATCTGACCAGCGACCTGCAGGCCGCAGTTACGATCAGGCAGAGACGGTCTCAGAACATCGGCAGGCGGTGGAAGGCCTGCGGCTGGGGCCCAGGTGGCAAGGGGCTCCCAAGAGCAGGTTTAGGCAGAAGGAACTGGATCCAGGCTGAGCGTGTACTCCATAGTGAACCCGCTCACCTTGGTGACTTTGGCTGGCTCTGGGGCTGGGGAGCGTGCTCGGGGGCTCTGAGCCAGGCCTGTGGGCTGCAATCACCTTGGGGGAGGAGAGGTGGCAGGTGGGGTTCACAGAACAGGGCTTTGTCTTCTGCTCAGGGCTGCCAGATTCACATCCCTGGGGGACAATGAGCACCCGCTCACCCCATCTCTTTGCTGGGGTCAGCGGCTGTTCACTGGCTCCAGGCCCTTCACCAATTATAGGTATCATCCAGTAGGCTGTCAGGGGAGAAGTGAGCTAGACGTCAACCCGGGGGTCTGCAGAGGGCACTAGGGTCTTTGGTTCACCGAACAGGGAAAGCTGAGCTAGCAGAAGACAGAGACCAGAGGCGGAAAGCCAGGCAGAGAAGCCTCCCAGGTGGGGGCCATGAAAAGGTGGGCGAGAAGCCCGGGCCGGAGTGGACCCCAGCGGCATCAGCAAGCTCAGTGCAGGGAGCTGGATCCTCAGCCAGGTGGAGGGCAGGGGGAGCGGGAGGCCGAGGGCCCTGGCCAGCCTCATGCCAGGCCCGGGTTCTCGTTTCGGGGCCGGGCCTCAGGCATGCAGTGGTTAGTTCCCGGGCACGCTGAGGATGAAGCCGGAGCGGTTCTTGGTGAAGTCGGGCTGGGGCTGGTTGAGTCGCGTCTCCACGGAGACGGTGCACTTCTTCCCGTGCAGGCTGCACTGCACCGGGTTGGTGACGTTCACTTGAAGGTGGCGCTTCTCACTGGAAGAGTGGAGAAGACAGGCCGCAGGCCATGAGCGGGCGGGTACAGAACAGCGCATCTTCCCCGCAACCACCAGGGTCGTGCCCTTTGCCAGCCAGTCTCCTGTGTGGACTGGCAGGCTCAGGGTCAAACCTTCTTTCTTCCCAGGTGCCCACCCACGGAGAGGGCGACCGGCCACAGGCGGCAGGGCCGCCGGCAAAGCAAGCACAGGGAGCCGTGTGTGTGAGGCAGACAGGGCTGGTCAGGAGCCGCCTGGGCCGGGCTGAGTCACGGGGACTTCAGGTGTCCTTGGCACAGGCCTCTGGCTTGGGAAAAGTTGTCAGTTACCTCTGTTTGCAACGGGGAGAACCTGAACCACCCCAAACCCCGCAGGAATGTCTGCGGGTCCATTGGTTAAGGAGTCTGACTGTTAGAAGCAGTGTGAGGCTGGTGACCTCGCGGCACGCAGGCCTTTCTGGGCCAGGCTACAGAATTAGTTTAAGTCCAGCCTGGGAAACTTAGTGAGAGGCGCTGTCGTAAAGTAAAAAGCAGCCCAGAAAGGACTGGAGATGTAGCTCAGCGCACGGCAGGCCCCGGGCTTGATCCCTGGCACATGCACACGTGCGCTGGGGGCTGGAGACAAGACAGGTGAGCAGTGCCTCCATTCTCCAGCAGGAGGGCTTTGTGAAGGGGTTCAAAGGTCCCCTTGCCCAAGAGCCACAGCGAAGACTTTCTCCCTGAATGGGGCCAGTCTCCAGGGAGTCCCATGTGGGGATGGTGTGCTGTGCTGCGCGCCGTGGGAACAGGGGCCCTCTCCCGCACCCCACATGCTTTGTGTGTACAAAGTTGCTGCTCATCCTAAGAGCTGAGAACCTGCTGCTGAGGTCGGCTGGCAGCTGGCGTGCAGGACACAGCACAACCCGCGTGCAGTGTGACTCGAGCTGGGCCAGTTTAAGTGTGAGGAGAGAAAGGAGAAAGGCCCGCTTCTTGTCAGGATGGACCCCAACAATGGCCTCTGTGCTCTCCGGTCTGACACTCTAGAACGGGTTCCCAGGTAGAGCAGTGTGTGGGGTGTGGACAGGCCGGGCCGCCCTCTCTGAACACTGCGGGACTCGCTGGGCCGAGGGAGCGCCTAATAGCAAATGGTGAGTGCCAAGCTGCCATGTCCACTCCGTGGTGAGCACTGGCTGGCCCCGGAAGTCCAGTTGCTTAGATGCAGAGGCAGCTTGTCCAGTGGGGGACACTGGCCCAGGGCACATGATCCAGGACACTTCTAGGCACATCCCACAGAAAGCCCCAGTGTTTGAGAAGGAGTGTGAAGTTCAGTTAGCGGCTCTTCTTACAGCAGTTTGTACTTGCTTCCTCGTTCCCCAAGGTGTTGGGACAGGAAGTGGATGTAGGAGACCTGTGGCTGGCACTGTGGGCATTAGGAAGCTCATACTGTCTGCCACACTGAAATCTTGGCTTAGACAGTTATTTTTAACCAGAGTTGGATGTAAAAATAGCAGAGGTCATCAGAGTCAGACCCTCTTCCATTCCTGGGGGAAGTGAAGGTGCTGTGCAGGGCTGTGCAGACGGGATGCATCGGTGTGGGTGCAGCAGGCTCCATGTGAGCTCTGACTGCTCTATAACTCTATAACTACACATTTCTCTGAACAGACTGAGGCTTCCCTGCCTCCCCTCAGTCAGCCCAGAAGGTCCCGCCTTGTTGGACTCAGGTCCTTTGCTCTGGGGGCCAGGGCTGAAGGGCATGTGCCCTTCCCCAAGCACAGGAGCCCGTGTCCTGTTCTGGTGCAGGTGGGTTCTCTCGGACTCTGAGAGTGATCTCTAAGGGACATTCCATGTCAGCTGCAGAGATAACAGAGAAAAAGGGGGTCACCAGCACCTCTGACGTGTACCTCTGCTTGTGCATTGGGCCTCCTGTTCCGAGCCCCATTCCCAGGCTAGGCCCTTGGCCCATGTGTCAGCAGGGTGGTCCGGTCTCTCTTCTTCCTGCTGTGGCTCAGGTCTGCTCTGTCCTTGCTATGGGCTATGGGCTGCTGGGACAAGGAGTGGAGGGAAATCTCTTGGGGGAGCCAGGAGGGACTTCTCTCTGGAAGTGGTGCTCTTGGCACCGTGGGGTATGACCTCAGTGTCCCTGCTCCAGGATGCTTCTTCCCTCACCCCCATCGCATCAGCGCACAGGAGTGTGCCGGCTAGTCAAGCACTGGAGGCCAGTTGGCCGGGCCAGCAAGCAGACAGGACAGTCTACCTCCTCGGGGGGCTGCCAGCAGAGAGGGCTGAACAGAGCCGGGCCCTGGAAGGCCCCCGCACAGGCAAGTGTGCTGAGGCTGGCCTCCTCCCTCCCAAAGACCACTCCTGCTGAAGAAAGGAGTATGAGGAGGAAGGCCGGAGCAGGGATTCTGGATGTGTCTACACTGCCACGCAGACCACTCTGGGCCCCCTTCTCTCTTTCCGCACCATGCCCTCCATGCCCATCTTCTGATGGGCAACTCCCTAGCTCCTCATGAGGGTCTCTACCCCAGGAGAGTGGCTGGTCATTCTGTTTCCCTTGGTGGCTCTGGCGCCCAGGCAGCTGGCACTGCAGCCTGGCCCACAGGGCTACAGCGACTGCACATTCTAGCGCTTCTCAGGCAGGTGAGGTGGAGGCAGTGCAGACCGGTAAGTGCCTCGCCACATTTCTGAGCCTGCCCCCCCGCTCCGACCATGGCTTCTGTTCCTATCTCCAACAGCAACAGGAGGAGAATCAGTTAGGACACCAGGAAAGAACAAGTCACCTCCTGATGCCTCTCCAGCCTCTCTTCTCTCTTCCACCCTCTGTCTCTTCCTTCTACCTCCACTTTACTTTTCTTGAGATGGTTCTTCCTATTGAACTCGTAATGAGTCCTCCTGTCTCTTGAGAGCAGGCATTACAGGTGCGCCACCAGGTCTTCTCCAGCATGGATCCCGAGCAGCTTGCTCTAAGTGCGTTCAAGATGCTCTTGATTCTTACGGGGCAGTAAAAGAAGACCTGGTGCTAGCGGTCCGGATGGTCCCAGGCTCTGTGAGTTTTGTTTATAGGCAAAGTGTAGCAGAAAGCTGTTCAGCTTGTCATGAAGTCAGGTTGGTTAGACGGAGTGTGGCGTTAGGTGTCAGACAGCGCTGGGAGGAGCAGGGTGGAGTTTGGTTGGAGAACGAGTTACTCTGTCATCAGCATTCTGCATCTGCCTCCAGCCTTCACCCAGTATTTACTCTAATGTGCTAAGCCCACACATACGGGAAACAAGTTTATAGTTGGAGACAGGCACTTTTCTCCTGAGCTGTGGGATCTGTGCAGGACGCACAGAGAGACACGAGGAAGAGGACGCTGCCCTTCTTCCCAGAGGAGCTTCTGTTCCATCTCATCTCCAAAGAGACAGTCAGGAGAGCTTTCACAGACTCAGCTTAGGTCTTTTGCACATTTCCTTTTTTATTTTAATTTTTTTATTTGTGTGTGTGTGTGTGCACGCGCTGCACATGCACTGTGTGTCCCTCCCTGTATAGGACCAAGAGTGACTTTGGGAATCATCTTGGATTGCTTCTGCCTCCATTTTGCTTTGCTCTGGATTTCCCAGGCTCCGCCTTCTAGAGTCGGAAGTGCAGCCACCACCATTTCCACTTAGCATTTTTTAAATGTGGGATTCAGGATCTGAACTCAGGTCCTTCTGCTTTTGAGGTAGAGTCTTAAACTCTGAGCCATCTCTCCAGCCCCTTTGCACATTTTCTTGCAGCTCATAAAACCACATGAATGTTGTGTGCGGCCCTTCCTAGAAGCTGTGTATCCTGGGGGTGGATTCTAAACCCTGAATTTCAATCTGACGAATGTAAGGGGCACTCATACCATAATTGTGGAGGGTGAGGAAGGGTCTTACAGGGATTGGAAGACCATGCCCCAAATGCTTGGGTGGCTCTGTGTGCTGATGGGCAGTTCTAGCCAGGCCTCGGTCTCGACCTACCTGTAAATCATTCCCTCCCCAGCGCTTCATACCCCTCTGAACCTTTTTCCACCTCCCCAGTGGGCGTGACTGACCAAGATCTTCCTCAGCCTGAAACACGCTCCATCCACGAAGCTCATTCCAAAGTCAGAGTGGCCGATGGCAGGGAGGCCTTCTCCTTAGAAAAGGAGTATTCCACCTCTCCCCCTTCAGAGGTAGGATGCCTCTGGGCTCCTGTTCTCTCCTCAGCACAGCCCTGCAATGGTCGACTGACGCTGGCCCTCTGAGGAGGCAGCAGGAGGGTTTGGACAGGAGAGGGGAGAGTCAGCAACAGAACGAGAGCAGAGAGAAGAACCAGCCACACCTGGATGCTTCCATCACCACCGGAAAGAAACATGGATTCAGTTTTGTGGCTCCCACAACATTACACAGAATTACTACATGATCTAGCTAGTGGTAGGTCTAGCTAGTGGTAGTTCACCCATGGATATGCCCAAGAGAAATGAGGACAGGTGTTCAGGCAACAGCTGTGTATCCTTGCACAGCAGTGTTCACAACAGATCTGTTTACAAAGGGCAGGAGCAACCTGCACAGCCATCAGCGGATGAGCGTTCAACCAAATGTGGTATATCCCAGCCAGGAACTTGCTGCAATGATTTGATCTTACCTGACCTGCACAATGGCCGGCATGTCAATAAGCCCCCACAGACTAGCAAAGATCTCAGGGAAGATGGTAGAAGGATCCTTAGAGGCAAGAGGTTAGATAGATATAACAAGGGTTTCCATATTAGTGGGTGGCCCAAGAAGGGGCCCCAAGGTATGCCTCTGAGTCCTGAACCCCCACTAGAGTAGATGACTCAGAGGGTATTTCAGGGCCCATAAGCTGATGGACAGGGTGGGAAGCAGCAGGTGGGAAACACCAAGAGAGAGGAGGGCGGGAGGGATGGGGGAGAGAGGTGCAAAGAGGGACAGCAGGGGGGAAGGGAGAGGGGAAGAGAAAAAGAAAGGGAGGGGGAAGGAAGGGGGAGGTGAGGATACCTACTCATTGAACTTGTATAACTAGGTAAAAAAAATTATTAAAAAATGTGGTATAGCCATTCACTGAAATACTGTTGAGTGGAATATTATTCAATTATGTGGAATTATCCAATTCAATTTATGATATATATACACATATACATACACACATATACATACATATATATATGTATCACAAAACCACACGAATGTTGTGTGCAGCCCTTCCTAGAAGCTGTGGATTCTGGGGGTGTATCTAACCATGAATTTGGACCCCAAGTTTGCGCACAGGCACCTTTATCCACTGAGCCATCTCACTAGCCCCCATGCAGGTAGAAACCAACTTAGCTGTTGCAAAAGGGAGTGGGGGTGTGGCAGGACTGCTTTTGGGGTTTCCTTTTTTTTAAATTTATTTATTATTATTTATTCAATTGTGCATGTATGTGTGTGTGTGTGTGTGTGTGTGTGTGTGTGTGTGTGTGTATAACCACAGGTGAATTCGGGAACTACCATGGACACCTCCACCTCCTTGTTTACTCTGCCCGAGGATTCACAGGCTCCGCCCTACCAGGACCAGAAGCGCAGGCTGCCCCCGCTTCCGCCTGGCGTCTATACGTGGAATCTAGGATCCGAACTCAGGACCTTCTGCCTGCAAGGCAGAGGTTTAACCCCTGAGCCACCTCTCCAGCCCCCTTGGGGTTTCCTTTTGAGGTGGAAATATTCTGAAACTAGGTAGAGGCAATGGCTATACAAGACAGAAAATGCTAAATGTGACACTGACTCAATGGTTTGTTAAAACATAAAATGACACAGAGGACTATATGAAGAGAAAAACATGATTTTGGGGAAAATTCTTATTTCATGTTCTAGCGAAACTACCAAAGTGTAGCAGGAGGCAGGTGAGGTGGCTCACGCCTTGAGTTGCAGCATGCAGGAGGCTGAGGCAGGAGGACTGCTGTGTGGGAGCCGCACTGGGCTGCAGATGGGACCCTGACTCAATGGAACAGAACTCACCAGCAGCTGGTTCTGTGCTTGGGCACACAGTGCCTTCGCTCTGGCGGCAGCCCTCCTGCAGTCGTTACAGAGCCAGAGTTTTCATCTCTCTCTTTTTTTTAATACTTGGAGGGAGATTGGGAGTGGGGAGAGGAAGAGAAAAAACATGCATGCTGTGGCGCATGCATGGAGGTCAAAGGACAGCCGTCAGAAGTCAGTTCTCTCCTGCCACCATTAGACTTCTGGGGACTGAGCAGGATGCCAGGTTTGCGAGCAGACACCTTACCTGCTGAGCCGTCCTGCCAGCCCTCCTCTTACTTTGAAAGAAAAGAAGACAGAGGCAGAGGCACGGTGTCTCCTGGCGTGTCAAGCCAAGTGATAGCTGCCGAGGAGCCTGGCGTAACAACTTCTTGACTTCTGTTACAGGATTTAGCTGCTCGGCAAACCATGGAATTCTGGGACTTTCAGTCATCTGCTCCCAGCAATCAGCAGGAAAAGGCCTTTGTCAAATAACTCCCGCCCCCCTTTTCTTTTTTCATTAGACAACCCGAAGGTAAGCACAAGATAGATCAGCGTGACAGACCAACATGGTCCCAGTGCCAGCCGTGGACAACCACATCTAGGAGTGAATAGTGCAGGAAAATGTCCCTTCCTGTCCAGGCCTCTAGGTAGTGGAATGATGCAGATCTGCACAGAAGGCAACGGAAAAGTGGCTGGAGCTTGTCCCAGCCAGGCAGGACTCAATGACAGTGCAATGAAATTATTTCTGGGCACAGGTATAGTCTTGGACCCAACGAGTGGATGTTCAGAGGACAGGCAATGGGGTGCAGTGTTCTCTGCTGTGTGGTCACAGATATGATACGGCAAGAGGAACCTCGCCTCGCACCAAATACACATGTGCAGCAGGGAGGTGCTTTTCAGAGATGAAAAGTGTCTTATGAGAGAAATCCCAGAGCCACATAAACTGGACATCCCAGGACACTCAGGCACGCTCTTCAACTCACTCTAAGGACCAGGGTCCCTACAGGCACCCGTAGCTCATCTCCATGGCCTCTCCTTCAAGTAGGCCCCTCGGCCAGTGCCGCAGAGGGAAGCTTTCAGAGTCTGCTGGAGGAATGCTGCTTCTGTGGTTGGAGGGGTTGCATCACAGCTGTTTCCAAAGTGAGGTGCTGCCCAGCTCCCCCGCAGGCTGAGACGGTGGTGCTGCACTTCCTGTCTGTGGAGCCCTCCTGAGTCTGCCCTGGTGGGGCATCACCACCTATGAAATACCTTTTGTTGTCAGGAAACAACTGGGCCACTCTGCAGCCTCACTCAAGCCTAGTCTCTACCTCTGCCCTGACCTGACCTGCTCTGGTGCCCACCCCTGGGTGGGGGAGCCCACCCTCATTGTGTCCCTTGAACCCTGCAACCTAGAAAGTCCTGATCCCAAGACCTCTCCTTGGGGTGTCCCCAAATCCCCTGTCTCTTGCCTGCTGAAGTTCCTGACAGGTCCTCACTGAGCCTCTCGGTGGGCTGGGCCCCACCGAGAGAGCCTGAGCAGCTCCATGAGCGCCAGTCCTTCTATCTGAGGGGGGCCAGCGGTGCTGACCTCCTGCGCCGAGCACTGACCGCATGGAGGAAGTGTCCGGTCATGGTGGCTGAGGTGCAACTTCCCCCGAGGAAGTGACGTCTCACAAGCTTCAAGCCTGAGCAGTGCTCCTGCAGGCGCTTTTCTCGCCTTCTTTTCTCAAACACTGCCGTACGTTTGTTTCTTTTTGTGTTACCACCGTGATGCCGCCCACGTGTGGTTTCAGCGCTGGATAATGAACCAGTTATTTTCCCTGCCCAAGCACGAGGACCTAGCATCTGAGAGATCTTTCAGACGCTCCACAGATGGCTAAGTCTTCAAAGGGGCAGCACTGAACATGGCCTCTTGGCCTCTTCCCTCCCCTTGTCCAACCTGTCACAGCCTGCCGAGGCCACCTCCTCCAGGTTGGCCTCTACTACCCACACAGAGCAGGTCTCTGGACTGCCCCATCTCAGCCTCTCCTGCAGCCCAACTGGCTTCTCTGTTCTCCGCCCCACACACCCTGCTTGTTTCAAGGACGCCCCCCTACACATGTCTCATCAGACAGCCAAACACACTTCCCAGGGCCGAGGGGAAACTGGGCCTAGAATATGACCAGCTCCTCATCCAAGACAAGGCAAAGCCTTTCCTAGACAGCGCAGCTCTGGGAGCCCAGTGCAGCTCTGCAGGCCCGGCTGCTTGTGGGGTGATCACGGCAGCCACGTCATTTGGAGTAAGATGGGATTCAAAGGTAGGAGGAGCTAACAGGAGCAAGTAAACTCCTGCACAGATGGGTACAGTTCATAGTGAAATGTGCCCAAGGGGGTGGGGTGGGGGTTCGAAACATGGCTGAATAATTGGGAGCACAGCTGAGTGGCCGGGGCTTGGCTAACATCCTCAGTCCCCAGCACCACAGCACAATGTGCACCGGCCAAGATGGAGGCAGCAGGTGTCTGGCGAATGCTGTGTGTCCTCGTCTTGCTGGAGACCAGGGTGGAGAGACTGATGCACTTCAGGATTCCTTCTCAAAGCCAGAAGAGAAACAGGAGACACAATAGAGGACTCCAGGAAGTAGAAAGAAAATCTGACTCCTCCATGGAATCAGAGGCTAGAAGACCAAGGCGCTAAGAACTAACATAGAACAAGAAAGCGCAAGCCACAGAGACTTCTCACAGACGCCTTATAGAAATGATAAACTGAAGAGATTTATCTTAAAAATGCAACTACGGGCGACTTACAGAAGACACAGAAAAATTAAAAAAGGGCCAGGGAGATGGCTCGGTGGGTGAGTGCTTGATGTGCGGCCCACGCATGCCTCACGGCCCGAGCCTGCATCCCCAGAGCCCATGTAAAGGTGGACATGGTGGCGATTGTAATCCCTAGGCCCCCGCAGGAAGTGGAAAGCGGAGACCTGAGAATCCCTGGAAGCTCGGAGAAGCAGCCGACAGGGCTTATGCAATGGTGGTGAGGAGAACTGGTCTCAAACTAGGAGGAAGGTGCGATACGATGACTGCTGCACGCTGCCTGACACGCACACATCTGCACTCACACACACACATCACTGTCAACAACACAAGAGGAAGTTAAAAGAAAAGGGATGAACTAAGAAACGAGCCAAATCTTAACAACAAGCTGGCAGAAAGCACTGTTTGGAAAAAAGCCTACTGAATAACTCACTGCTCTCTTTATTGAGTGGCTTACCAGGAAGAGCCTTTCCTCTGTTTTTGAGAGGTGTGTGTTTGTATGTAAATATATCTTTCTTAAAAATAACACAGACTTGCATGACCTAATTACACTTGTGTGCATGTATCATGTATGCTCGCTACACATAGCAAATACATCTTCTTTCATGGTACATGGACAACAGGTACATGAAAGAACTTATGGGGAAGATCTCTGGAAGTGAGGGGGGTGGGGATGGAGAACAAGGGGGTGAACATGACCAAAGGATGCCATATATGTGCACAGAACCGTCGTCCTTACCCTTAATAAGACTCTTAAGAATTAACACTATGCGGAAATTGTTTCTTGGGCAGCACAAGCAGCATTTAAAATGAGAAGAGAGCAGGAACGGGCGTGGGTTGTGTGGCATCCTTCCCAATTCAATGCTGAAATCCTAGCTCTTAACTGCATTCGAGAGAAACATCCACTCTATCACTGAGCAGCCCACTGTCCAAAAGTGGGGTCTCCATCTGATAGAAGTCACAGACAGCTCTTTCCCTCCAGGTATGGATGCAACGAGAAGGTGGCAACCTATAACCTAAGAGAACCCAACCATGCTGGACTCAGACATAACATCCAGTATCTGGAACTATAAGAACACACATTTCTGCTGCTTCATCCAGCCCACGAGGACTAAGACAGATAGCAAAAAAGGATACAAAAATGTTAAAGACATCAGTTCTTGAAATTCTCCTTATAACAGGAGGACATGAGGACCAAAACCACCAAGCAGAAATGAGACTTGAAACCAGGTAAGAGAGACTGGATGGACTCTATGCACAAAAATATGTCAGGGGGCCAGAGAGGTGACTCAATGGTTAAAGCCACCGCCTGTGCAGATGAAAGGATCAAAGTTCAGATCCCTAGAACTGATAGTAGAAATTCTGGGAGGGTGTGGCGGTATGCCTGTAGTTTTAGCCCCAGAGGATAGACTGGAAATCTAGCTTACTGGCCAGAGTAAAGGTACATATGTGCACCACACACAAATGCATATGAAAAAAGTGGAAAAAATAAGACTCTGAAGTCCTCAGCTGTGCTCTGAGCCAGGGGTGGGGGTGGGGGCATTTCCCATGCTCTACTATAGAAAGGATTTTTAAATGGCATGCTTAAGGAGCCGGGCTTCTTCAGCACAAGATGCTAACCCGAAGATGAAGCTAGACTCAAGCAAATTCCCCAATGAGTTTGCTGAAAGGTAAGGCACGCCATATCAAAGTCAGGAGTAGACCCAAGCAGGCCAGGTGAGGTGCTTCTTGAAGGGACCACACACATGCAGAGTGACTGAAACAAGAGGACTAAGACACTCACGATTCAAGGATGTCTTTGGTAACTGAAGGACCTTTTCATGGAGTGGAACTCTGTAAACCTGACGTTCTGTATCAGGGGCCTCATATCTAGTGACATTTTCAGGGAAATGAGAACATTTGGTAGCATGGAAAATACATGAGAATTTTTTTCTTTTTCCCTGTTTGTGTGTGTGCGCATGTATGTACATGTGGAGATCTGAGGTTGGTATTAGGAACTATCCTTTATTGCTCTTCCACTGTAATCTTTTGAGGCTGGGTTTCTAAACCGAGAGCTTGGCTGTAGAGCTAGTCTCCTAAAGCTAGAATTACAGTAGGCCTCCAGCCCTCCTGGCATTTTATACTGGCTCTGGGGAACAGGAATTCTGCTTGTGTGACAAGCTCTTTAACTAGACCAGCTTTTATCCATCTATCTATCTATCTATCTATCTATCTATCTATCTATCTATCTACCTACCTACCTACCTACCTATCTATCTATCTATCTATCTATTTTTGCATTGCCAGGCACTGAGCCCGGGTCTCACAAATGCTAGGCTGACATTCCACCACCCCTCAGCAGACTTAAAGGCTTTGGAAGCCTAAGTTCAAGGTCTGAGAAGTTCCAGCTCAGACATTAATGAGCATGTTGTCAACTCTGCACTTGGAGATGAGCAGACACTGCTTTATGCAAATTTTCAGTACATGCTATGGGGTGTGGACAAATACTTCCAGCGACCACTTAGCTGTCTGCAGCAGGGGCCGCTTGGCGGCATGTCACGGGTAACTCTTGGGGGGGTCTTGACTGGGGCAGGGGTTGGAAGTCATCCATTTATTGAGAACTTACCATGTAGTGGGCAGTGTATTAAGCACTTTACATGCGTCATTCCAGCTAATCTCCCAAAGCTGTCATTATGAGGGGCTGTCATTATATTTCTTCTACAGAGGAGGAAGCAGAAGCTTGGAAAGGTCAAGTGTCTTTTCACTAGCCTCACTCTCAGCCTGCGCTCTGGCCCATCACTCTGATGAGCTGCCCTCGTTTCATGCACAGCACAACTTTTACGGCGTGAGATTCGTTAACCCCGGGCGCCGTGAGTCACGGGAAGAAGCACTTTGTCCCAGTTGCTGGGGCTGGACACGCCGGCCCACAGCTCTGACCACCTGCCTCCAGCCCTCTCACCACTCCCCTTTCTCCTGGTGGGGCTGATCCTTCCACACCTTGGCCCCCACCTGGCTAGAACACAATTCTAACACTCATGACTTTTTTGTTCCACTGCTGGGACTTGCGCAAACCCTAAGTAGGAAGTCTCCTCCCGCTGAGCTACATCTTCAGCCCCTCAAGGTACATTTTGTCTCAACTTTCCAGGTGAAGGGCCTGAGGAACGTCATTGTTTGGTGGAGATTCCTAGGTGCTATTTTTATTAACTAAAAGATAGAGATTTCTATTCTTTTTGCCCTAGCAGCACCCCCTTTGGTGGGCGGATAAGGGTTTACGCCAACAGTGGCCTTGATGCAATCATCCTGAGAGGCTGGTGGCCGCTATGTGGCTCTCTGATTTATCCCACCACCACCATCAAAGATGGATGCTTTATATATTTGGAATCTGGACTCTTTAAAGGCTCATTCCTCTGTCCCTCCCAAAATGTCCAAATTAATGCTTTATGCAAAGGATAATGAAACCTTCCAAAACCAAGATCTAAAGAGGAAACTACCACAACTCTGTCCAGTATGAACAAAGAACAAAAAAAGAAGCAACAAAATATACCAGACAAAACCTTTACCACACGACAAAGGGGGCACAGCGGCCTCATGGCGCAGGGTCGGGCTGCTGCGTGGGGTGTGGCCGCAGCCCAAGGGCTCTCAGAAGAAGCCCAGCCGTCTGTGAGCAGCAACAACTTCTTTCCTCTCTTCCTCTGACTTCACATCTCTTGATGCTTTTTGACTTTTTTGGTATAATGTCTGGAGGGCTTTAGTTTGTATCTGAGTTTTTCCTCTTTTTGCTGTACAGGAGGTTTTTTTTTTTTTTTTACATCTTTGCTGTTTCCTGCTTACGTTTCTATTTCTCCTCTCTCACACTTCTGTTCACAGCACCTCCACGCTGAGCACCATCTGTGCACACTGGTGTTTATTTTCTGTTCACATCGTTAATGAAGGTGCTAAGTAAGACTGGGTGGGACATGACCGGCACTTACACTTTCCTCTGGGCAGACAGTACAGTGGCTTGTCAGGAACATGTGAGCATGCTTATTTAGCTTATGCTGCCCTGGCACATCTGGTTCATGACTACCAGTGGCCGAAGTCACAGGACAGAGCGACTAACAGGATCTGGGTCTCTGTCATCTGAGAATTGAATATTTAAGGCAACCCAGGGCAGAGACTAAAAAAGCTCATCAGAAGAATACATGCAGGGGCTGGAGAGGTGGCTCAGGGGTTAAGCCTCTGCCTTGCAGGCAGAAGGTCCTGAGTTCGGATCCTAGACCCCACGTATAGACACCAGGCGGAAGCGGGTGCAGCCTGCGTTTCTGGTCCTGATAGGGCAGAGCCTATGAATCCCGGGGCAGAGTAAACAAGGAGGAGGTGGAGGCGTCCATGGTGGTTCCCGAATTCGTCCGTGGGTTCTACACACATACACTATATACACACACATATGCACACACACACATGCATACACGCACAATTGAATAAATAATAAATAAAAAAAAAAAAAGTTTGGGCTGGAGAGGTGGCTCAGGGGTTAAGCCTCCGCCTTGCAGGCGGAAGGTCCTGAGTTCGGATCCCAGATCCCACGTATAGACGCCAGGACGGAAGCGGGGGCGGCCTGCGCTTCTGGTCCTGGTAGGGCGGAGCCTGTGAATCCCGGGGCAGAAGGTGGTGGAGGCGGTGGTTCGCGAATTCGTCCGTGGTTCTACACACACACAGACACACAGACACACAGACACACAGACACACACACACACACACACACGCGCGCGCGGGCACATACACATGTACATGCGCACAGTTGAATAAATAATAATTAAAAAAATTAAAAAAAAAAGTTAAAAAAATACATGCAAAAGATTATCCATACCCCAGAAACTGACAGTAAGACCTTATTAATGAAGATACAATGCATGTTGATCACAGGACATGGACAAAAAATGCCAATTAGAACTAGTCTAGAAACTTACTCCTTTCTGGACAGCTTTCATAGTACCAAAAAGTACTGTGTAAACTACGGTGGAGAAAAACAATCAGCAGTCTCATGCAATCTGCAATAATGATCACCATGGCAAGAGATGACCACCAGTGTAGTAGTGGCATGATTGGCAAGGGGGCAACCAACAACTTTCTGACTAGATTTATGTCCACTTTTCAGCAGGGATCACATTCCTGGAACTGTAAACTAGAACAAGAACCTGTGAATGGGGAGAACATAGGCCTGAAGGAGGAGTGCAAGCTACAAAGGCTTAGCTATAAAGACATTATATCAAATTGCCTTTTATTTATATTTTTTAATATTTTATTTATTTTGTGTGTGTGTGTGTGTGTGTGTGTGTGTGTGTGTGTCCCTGTGGAGGACCAAGGGTGATTTTGGGAATCATCCTGGATTACTTCTACCTCCTTCCTGCTTTGCTCTGGGATTTTCCAGGCCCCGCCCACCAGAGCTGGTACAGACTGTTACTGTTTTCAACTGTCATTTTTATGTGGGACCTGGGATCCGAACTCAGGACCTTCTGCTTGTGTGACAGAGTCTTAAACCTTGAACCATTTCTCCAGCCTGTCAAATCGCCTTTTAAACAACTGTTATCACACCTGTTAATTGGAGGAACACTCAGCATTCAATATAGACGCTTCCTGCTTCAAAGGAAGGTGTTTATCACAGAAAAGTACAACTGGACAAAATATAGAAAATAAGTAACTGCAGACTGCTCAGCCCTAAACAGGACTTCTAAGTTACCTCTAGTCCCACTCCAAGTCTCAGGGAACATTGCAGAAGAGGGAGCTGTAAGAACCTGAAGTGGGGCAGGGCACAGTCAGACACTATCTTCTGGACATGACAGGGCTGATGTATTTGTGAATTCACTGCAGTGATATCTATCTCCATTAGACCTGCATGGGAACTGTCCTAGCATCATTCCTTTATGTGAGGGGAAAGACCTGAAGAGATACCACACCTCCCTGAGATACAGATGAAGGTTAATGCTGATGGGAAAATTCAAAATGTTTTCCTCAAGGGTGTCTCTTGGGTACAGATACTAGGCATGCATTTTTGAACAAGATTGGGAATTAAGAAAAAAAGCAAATGTGCTCAGACCTCAGGTGTTCCTAGGCTGCCTCCACCTGCCCGCCCTTTTTATATTACTAGGGTCTTGCTATGTAGTTCAGGGCGGTCTGGAATTAATTCTCCTGCCTTAGACTCCAAGGGCTGGTTAGCTATGATCTTGGCACCTGTTCTACATAGGACTAAGGCTCTGGGTTCTGAGGTGACAGTAAAACAGCCTGTGCTCTCCTGGCTCACAGTATGGGCAGGGAGGAAGACGGAATGTGGCCAGGGAGAGGGACGGTCTAAGGAGTAGGCTAAGAACCTCTGCTGCTGCTGGGATGTCTGCAGCTTTGTCAGTGGGAAGATACATCCCCCCACCATCTAAGCTGCCAGCACGCTGGTCCAGAACACCACTGCTTTAAGCCCTTTACCTGACTTCCTGCCAGACATGTACCAAGACTATGGAAGTGGTTGCCAAATTCACCAAGTCTAATGTGCCAGAGTCGATGGTGACTCACCACGTAGTTTCTCCTTCCATTAATAACATCTCTTGGCTTCTAACTGTCCCTCCCCCTCACAGTTTAGCTGGGTATCCTCTCCCACATGATCTGCTGTAGACAAAGAAGCAAGGAATTGCCCTTCGGAGGATGAGGGAGATTGGAAGAGTGAGTGAAGGCAGATTTCAGGGACCTTAAATGGCAGGTGGACAGCTAGAATCTAGAGTTCACGTCAGCTTGTGATAAGCCCAGCTAGAGTGGTGGGCAGCTAAAAGGTGAGGATCCAGGGGAAGGATAAGATGTCCTTCAACGTGCTTGCTACTGTCTGAAATTTGTTGGATTCTTGTCAGTCTTCCTTTGACTTCCACATACCCTGTCCCCCAAACAAGGCTCCATGGGAGGAAGGAACTTTACTGGTATGCACCCCTTCTGTCAAAAAGTGTTTGGCATTCAGTAGTCATGTAATAGAAGGGTCAATCCAAGAAATGCGAGACAGTGCAAAACAGGTTGATGGAGGCTTTGGAGGAAGAAGATCAGTTAAAAAACGAGTCCTAGAACACAGGGTTGTGGCCATTAATGGGGCGAGGCAGTCTTCAGAGAAGCTGGGGAGGGAGAACTTAGAGCTGACTGAACGGAAAGGATGAAGGCGTATGGTCGCTGCCCTGGGGTTTTCGGCCTGGGTGCTGACGGAGCTGGAGAGAGAATGACTGTTTTGGAACGATGCCGAGTCTGACATCCTCTGGAAAACCCAAAGGCTTTCACTATGCATCACGCAGACCCAGAAGTACCCAAAACTCTCAATCCTTTGTAAGAAGACTGTGACTCAGGCAGGTTCGCCTCCTGTCAGAACTGCTTCAAAGAACTGTATAATAAGCATTCCTATTATACAGTCATATGATATTAGAGTGGTGCTGTGTTGTATTAGTGACAGAAAAATAAAAAGTCTGAATTTTAAAAACAGTGTTAAAACGGCAGGCAGGTTGGGTGCGGTGATGCACACCTGTAAGATGGAGATGGTGTCAGGAACTCCTCACCTACAGAGTTTGAGGCCAGCCTGGGCTACATGAGACTGGGTCTTGAGAAACCCAAAGTAATGACTAAGTAAATAGTAAAATGACAGAAAAGGCAGCCTATCTGCAAAGCCACGCCCCCGGCTTCCTGCCGCCACTGTTAGCCATCTACAACTTCTTAGGTCTTCAGTGTTACTCATTTCATTTTTATATGTTTCCCACCATTCTTTCTGAAAGTGTCTGAACTTCTAAAAATGCTGTTTCCGGGGGAAACGCCATAATTAGAAGGCAGAAGAGGAAGGAGAAGGAGTTGAAAGCTTCCTTTGCCAATTATCTGAAATTATGGTGACTTTGTAAAAATTTAGAAGCTGACCAGTGTCTGGTGACAATCAGCCAATTATGTTTTGCCCAACGGCCAGTTGTAGTCAGTATTTGAGATCAGTGGATCTCCTCTCAGACTTCTTGACTGCCTGTGTTCTCCTAAGACACAGTTATGCCACACTGTCCAAGGCTTTAGTAAGAAGACTTTGGTTTCAGAAGACCCTTTCAACTCGTTCTTGGGTATAAGCTGATAATGGATGGTGCCTTCTTCCAGGGTCGATAACCTGGTACTTTTTATATACTTTTCACTTTATCATCTCTAAACTTTGTTGTCCACCAGGGAACTGTAACCCCTGGGGAAGAATACTTCATCAGGTAGCAAATAACAGGGAATTTTCTGTTTGAAGAGGAAATTCAAAGAGACTAAAACAGAATAAACTCATAAACCAGTCTCTGAACACTGAGATAAAGAGAGACAAGCTGCCCCTGTCTACCACTGTTTGAGAACAGAAGGATTTGCACTCAGTCATGCTAGGTGAAAATGTACCCTGTCTCACCACAGTCATGCAAGGTGAGAAGTAGTCAGGGAGCCTCTACCACAGGAGTGCTCAGCACACACTTTCATGGTGCTAATAACAGAGGCAGGGCAGGCCTGCTATCATATGTGCTGCACTGCAGAGCCGCTCTGCTTTTCCTATTCTGCATTCGCTATTTTAAGCGCGAACATAACATCGATTTTCAGGTCTTACTTAATGCCACAGCTATGGAACTGAGATCGCAGCAATCATGCCAGGCAGAGCAGAGCAGGATTCCAAAGATGAAACATTCCACGCAGCCTCACTTCCTTGCTCCTGGGACAGGGCATCTATTTCTGGCCCTCTAATGAGAGTCGGGCCAGTGGCAGGGGTCCAGTCCCTGCTCAGGGATCCCACATCACAGAGGCCGCCCGCCATGCTGCTGTGTGCACACGTCAGAGGCCCGCGGGACTCGAGTCCATCTGACTGTTCTCTTGTTTTTCCAAGTTCCCAGAACTGGGCTGTTCAGATACAGGCTGGCACTTGCTGCCTGGGTTGAAGAGTGGGTTTCCTCTGCCACATTTCCTGTGAAGAGTTCCCATTTTCTGGGTAATCACTAACTTGATTTAAGAGCTCCCGAGTAGCTTTCGTTTGCCTGCCCCCAGTCTCCTAGGAGATTTCGCTGTGAAGTGTCCCCCTGTGGCTTCTTGCCGAATTTAGCGTGACCCCGAGTTCAGACACACTTCTGGTGAAGGTCCAAATGCATGTATGCCTTGATGGGCAACGCAGGCAGATTTCTCTGCTGAGTGGGTTCTTGGCTGGAGGGGCTTCCACTGAAGGCCGTGTTTACTAGGTGCAGCATTACCTGGGAGCAGAACAATCTGCCACTGCGCTGGCTGAGCCCCTTGGCTTGGAAGTGGGTTAGTCACATTTTCCAAAGATTGACACTCTTTAGCTGGCTGGCCTACATGGGCGGGGCCACCTCCATCAACCCCTCTGAGCCTCTCATTTATCTCATCTCAATTAAAAATGGCATGACACATGAGATTGAGTGGGAGTATAAGTGATTCTATTGGAAAGTGAATAATTCAATAGAAACTCCATAGCCGCTGCTTACTGAAGAACTGATCCTTAGCCTTGGATGACTCAGCCATCTTGAAGGACTTGGAATCACTGGCCCAACCTCATTAGCATGAAAACAATCAAGTCCAATGTACTCTTCCTCTGGGGCTAGACGTTGGACACCCCAAATAATTTAGGTCACTGCTGCTCAGGCAAGTCTGGAAAACTGTGTGTGTCCTGATTAGACAGCTTCATGTTTGGGTTAAATGGCTGTCACAGGAGGGGGCCTGAGGCTTTTCAGGGAAAGCACTTCCACGAGGAGTCCTGCAACAGTGTGAAGATGGCTGAAGCAAATTGTCTTTGGCCACCATCAGCTTTCCAGCCTAAATCAAATCTGGGTCTGACGGGTGTGTCTCCACTCCTTGTCTCCTTTTTTGTAGCCCACAGCAACCATCCTCCTCCCTGACTGAACTTTAGGACTGACTGAGGAACAGCAAGGTCGGCTCCACTGTGTGGTGGGCGGTGCTAGGCTTCCTGTGGGTCACCTGCCTGGGAGTGATGGAGGGGAGCTGGCTCAGCTTAGCCTCGGGTACATGCCCCAGTACCTGCTGGGGGGCTGCCTTAGCAAGTGACAAGGCTCCCGCGGCTGCTGGCCTTGTCTACTGGGATACAGTCCAGGACTCTCAGGGATCCTCTGAGCCATACTATGAAGGTATTTTCCTATGCATACATATCACTTTCATTTCTAAATTAGACACAGTACAAAGATTAGCAGTAACAAAAGAATATACTTGCAATAATGTACTGTAATAAAAGTTATTTAGAACTCATAGAACACTTATTCATGAAACCGTCTAATCATTAAGTAAGTCCTTTTTGGAGGGGCGGGTAGCTTGGGCTGATCTCCAATTGATCTTTTGTTCCTCTATTTCACAAATGCTGGGATTACAGTAAGCATGCGCCAATACACCTGGTTGTAAACTTTATTCATTTATTTATTTTGTGTGTGTATCAGAGCCACTGTGTGTTCCTGTGGATGACCAAGGGTGACTTTGGGAATCATCTGGGATTGCTTCTACCCCTTTTTGCTTAGCTCTGGGATTTCCCAGGCTCCTCCCACCAGGACAGAATGTGCAGGTCTCCACCATTTCTGCCTGGCATTTTTACATGGGACCTGGGATCTGAACTCAGGACCTTTTGCTTGTGAGATAGAGTCTTAACCCCTAAGCCATCTCTTTAGCCCTACACCTGGTTTTCTATGAAGGAGATCAAACCCAGGGATTTGTGCAAGCTAAGAAGCACTCTGTCAAACAAGAAATATTCCTAGCTTTCCAGCTACTGTTTTAATATTTTAAAAATATTTTTAAACTATCTTGACATTTGTGTGTGTGTGTGTGTGTGTGTGTGTGTGTGTGTGTGTGTGTGTGTACTCATGTATGTTACAGCTCCAGTACAGAGATCAGAGGACAACTCTAAGGTTGTTTTTTGCCATATGTGAATTTCAGTATCAAACCTAAACTTGCATAGCAAGCATGTTACCAGCTGATCCATCTCACAGAACCTTAGACACTTTATTATTATTATTATTATTAGTATATGTATATGTATATGCGCATGAGGTGGGGGTGGGGGCCACTGCCCGAATGTGGAGGTCAGAGGACCACTCTGTGGAGTCAGTTCTCTCCATCCACCTTTACATGGGTTCTGGGGTTCAAATTCAGGTTGTCAGACATGTGTTCAGGTGCTATTAGCCATGGAGCCATCTCGCTGGCTCCCATCTAATAATTTAGACTGTGGTTGACCTGGGCAACAGAAAGGTAAGGGTTGGGCAACTGATTAATTAAACGTCATGGATGAACTAGAGGAAACTCACAAAGTGTGTGGAACACCTTTAGAGAGATGCTTTAGGGACTGAGAGTTTAGCTCAGTGGCAGAGTGCTAGTCTAGCAAGGGAAAGCCCTGGGCTCGTCCCCAGTGCAGAGATAGAGAGAGAGAGAGAGAATATATTATCAAAAAGACAAAAAAAAAAAAATCCCAAACCAACCAACACAAGCAAGGGAAGAAGAAAGGAACTTTATCAAGGAAGATCTCGGCAAAGAGCTGAGCACGGCTGCCGTCACCTGTGAGTCCTGACCTCATCACTCTATTACCCTCTTTCCTGTCCATTCTCATCTCTCCATTAAAGTCAGCACGTCCGGCTGAGTCAAGCCCTGGAGGACCTAGTGGTGTGGAAGGCCTTCTCCCGCCCTCATGAGCTGACAGTCCGGTTTGGAAAACTCAATGAATCACACACTCGTCGCTTCAGGGGCAACTCTGTGATGAGCTGTCAAGGGACACAGAATGTGACAGAATCTCAGCACAAGGGACCAAGTCTCTTGTCCACTCTAAAGTACACATATGAAACACATTATACTTAAGACAAAAAAAAAAAAGACAATATCTGGGTATGGTGGCTTGGTCCATCATCCTAACTGTTGGGCGCAGTGGCCGAGGAGCAGGACTCCAAGGTCATCTTTGCTACATAACAAGCACCAGGGTACATGAATGGCAGGAACAGTGGCAAAGGGCCTGGGGGCATCACAGGAGACACTGGAGAGCCATCAATTTAGGACCATGACAGGAGCAACCCAAGGGTTCTGTTGCTAATCAGCTTTATCCTTTGAACATCGAGGTGACATGCAGAATACCAATGAAGCACTTTCAAAGTGCCCTGTGAAGAACAAATGCTGCTTGCCCTACATGCAGGAAGCCCGGGGAGTTCAAGGTCATCCTCAACTACTCAGTGAGTTTGAGGTCAGCCCCGGCTACATGGGACTCTCTCAAAACAAAACAAAAACAAAAATGGAAGGAAAAAATAATGCCTATTGGTGTGCTGGATATAGTCAGTGCTTAGCAGGAACGCCAAGCTTTAATTAGAGCACAGTGTGCTTTCTTTTCCAGATGTGGCCTCACTGCACTCCCATGTGACCCTCCTGCCTCAGCCTCCTGAGCTATCAGATGAATAAAAGCACATGTAGGAGCTTCGGCGTTGCTGCAGGCCGAGGCACAGGTGGAGGGTTGGGGGCCCAGTTCTTACTGTGACTTCACTGTCGGGTCTCAGTGACTGCTAAACAGCCATACTCTAGTCACACAAAAGTCCCGCCTTCCCCCCAATCAAGAGGCCCTCACACTTGAGAGGCGCTGAGAGTGGAGTAGAAATCCACACGGAAGAATGGGCATGTTCTTGGAGGCCAGATGAGGTAAGCACCCTGCCTCAGAGAGCCAGGACTGGGACTCGCAGCTGCGCCAGCAACTACCCACTCAGCTCGTGCTCACCCAATGAGAGGGAAGCTTGAGGGAGCTCTACAGGGAGTATCTGACTCTCTACACAGAGTGACTCCCACTGCTGGCTCCACTTGGCTCCCTGGGAGCAGTCATGTACAAGGCAGGAGACAGGTGGGTGCTCTGCCTTGCCCTTCAGGCTAGTGAGCCAGACACACAGGTTGGGCGGAGTTCTAGGTGAGGAAAGGAAGTCCTGCCAGTTCTAACTAAGCCTTCCTCCTTAAAGGCGGATCTCAAGTGAGGAGTCAGGTCTCCTAGCACTGTGCTGGCGGTGGGGGTAGAAACACAGTCCTAGGCCAATGGTCTGGTACACTCATCCCTGACGCTCATAGCCCTTGGGGGCTTTGGTGCGGTACCTGCAGGGGAGGAGAGCTTGTAGCAACATGGGGGTCACAAAAGAAAGGGGGTGGGAGGAGGCTGGTACTAGGAGAGCCTGAGCTAGACAAAGAGAATCTGCTGAGGGTGGGAGGGTGGGCTGTGGGGAGGTGGCACAGCCCAGACTGCTGCTTTTAGCTCTGCCGCTCCGTGGTTGCCGTGGCAACGCGGGCCTGGTGCTTCCATCTGACATTAAAATGCCGCCGCAGGCCGAAAACTGGTGCTGCCGTGGGTGGGAAATGTGCACACACACACACACACACACACACACACACACACACACACCCCCCGAGAAGGCCGGCACGGCTCACTCCAGACTGTGCATCACTTACAGGGTCCCTCCTCACCCGCCCTCTTTCCGGTGGTTTTGTTAGTCTTTCTAGAGGTGATGATTGGGGCTTAGATCATCTGTTGGCATACTGATGAGCTCACTGGGAAGCTGGAAGGGAAGGGGACCGAGATTTGGGTAAGATGAGGGAATATGATCAGTGTAAGGCAAAAGCATAAAGTGATGGAAGAGCCGCATCTTGGGCAGAAGTAGTTAAAAGGCAGGAGGAAGGGCTTCCCGGCAGACATGTTCCACTGCACAGGGAAACCCTGAAGGGGAGGCCTATGGGAAATAGCCCACAGCAGGAGGTTCAGGTGACAATTCTGCTCAGATTCTTGCTCCAGAAAAGGAAAACCAGCCAGTGTACTTGCTTTTTTCTTGGGGACTTAAAGCCCCATGTCAAGGCTTTTTCAGTATGGACAGGAAAGGCTGCTGAAGCTGCCACTCATTCCTGCAAGCGCTCAGCCCAGTCTATGGGCTGTCACTGCCCAGGTGGAGGCCACAGAAAAGCCTCAGGGCGGACTTCCTGAGGTAATGGGAATGGAGTCCAGAATACCCTGGTACCGTCAGTGCCTTGCTGTGGAAGTAAAGTAGCAGTAGGCACGGCCGGGAGCTTTTGAAAACGCACCACGTAGCAGTACATCACGAATAAGTGAATCTGTCTTTCCCTAGACAGGCAACCTTGATGACACACTTCCCCGGGTCTGGAGCCTATGTTTTGTCAGATAATAATGAGACAGGGTGACAAATAACAGGCTTGGGACAGGCTGCTGGGAGCCAGTGGAGCTGGCTCTCGACTGCTCTGGTCTGAACTGCTGTGGGATTCCCAGGAGCATTGGGTCTCACTGGGTGCCACTGGGATTGGCTGGGTGCGCTGGGGCTGACTAGGGGCCACTTCTGAACCACAAGTGCTGGTTCTCTCTAGACCATTGTAGAGTCCCAGCGAGAGAAGCGTCCTTTTCATCCAGGCCCCACCCATAGTTGTGAGAGAAAAATCATCCTAGCAGGGAAAGGGTTTGGAATGACAGTGGATAGAGAATGGCACAAGAAAGGAGGCGGGCGATCTAGCCCCTCATGGCCCTTTAGCGCCATGAGTCCAATTCCAGCTGCCTACTTCTCTTGGAGGCTCCCTAGCCCCTCATGGCACTCTATTGCCATGAGCTCTGTTTCATTTCTGCTTCTCATGGAAGCGCCCTAGCTCCTCATGGCACTCCACGTCTGGAGTCTGTGAGTTCCCACCTTTCTCTTTTCTAATAAACTCTACCTTAATTCTCAAACAAACAAACAAACAAAAAAAAAAAAAAAAGAAAGGACAGGCAACACGACAGTACTTTATCTTCCCCAAAGACTGAACTTCAATTAAAAGTTATTATTATTATGTGTATATGTTGAAGTCAGAGGACAACTTTTGGGAGTCAGTTCTCTCCTTCTACTGGGTACTCCAGGGAGCAAGCCCAGGCTGTCAGCCTTGGGCAGCAAGCACCTTTATCTGCTGAGTCATCTCGCTGGTCCCTGAACTCAATTTGGGAGCTCAGAATTCTAGAACAGAACCTTAAAAAAGGACTTGGTCTTGAGTTCTACTTTATAACCAGGGACACATGCAGCGCACTCTGCTCAGAAGGCTACTATTTCCTATAGACCCTCCCTTGGGGACAGATGGCCCGTGCCTCCCTTGCTGCCTACTGCAGTATTCTTGCCTCCTGACAGTGAAGAAGGCCTTTGTAAGCCATAACAACCAACCTACTCCTTAGAAACACACCTAAAATAGGCACAAGGCCCAGGCAACGCATGCTGTTCCTGTGCCTAAAACGAGTGTGTAACAATGCAGTGTTCTTCCTTTAGAGGTGGGCTGTGTGGTCCACGGTCCGCAGACTCACGTGCTCAAGAACGAAAGAGAGCACAGAGGAAGTTAAAGCAAGGGCATTCCAACTGGATGTGGTCACATACCTCTAATTCTAACACTCAGGAGGCTGAAGGGTTTGAGGCCATAGGAAAGATCCCAGTTCCTCAGATAAATTCCTCCTATGTTTGGCGGCCAAAAGATAAGAAAAAAATTAAAATATAAACATCAGTGAAGAATTAAATATAAACATCAATGAAGTAAATGACTCCCCCACAGGCACGCAATGAGGGCAATTTCAGTTGCTGCTGGTGGTTATGTCTGGGTCTACACAAGCCTAACTATCCAGCCTGATTAGATGCATCTTAGTTTCTCTCATGTGTTTTAAATATTCTAGCCTAATAAAACTTACTATCCTCAAAGAGCAAATAAGTTTATGCTGTGTGGTTAAAGGAAGAACTAAAAATGATGAAGTTATCAAATGGTTATTTCCAATTCTCCATTATTTTCTCATCTTACCACTCCAAACTTACTATCCTCAAAGAGCAAATAACTTTATGCTGTGTGGTTAAAGGAAGAACTAAAAATGATGAAGTTATCAAATGGTTATTTCCAATTCTCCATCATTTCTCATCTTACCACTCCAGCCTGATGCTGTCAGCTAGTGGTGAGCAGAAACCACCATGCTTGGAGTTGGAAACCTTTTGATTAAAACAGGACCCTCATTGGAGACTGGAATGAAAAAAAAAAATCATTCCAAAATACTTTAATGCTTTGAGGGCCTTCTTAAATGCTGACTGTTGGCTTAAAATGAGCATTACAGTGCCAGGAAGGACTGCTTGATAAACATATCTGCGAACAAGATGCATGGCCTCCCCAAAAGACAGCAGAGTTCTGAGGAAGGGATGTAGGTCAGTGAGAAGTGATGCTGGGGGGGTTAGGATGAGGTGCAGAGAGAGGGTGGTGAGGGAAGACACTGCGATGGGAATAGTGAGGAGGGCAGCAGAAGCAAGAATAGGCTATAGGAAAAAAAAATGTATTCTAGTACCCCTGTGGGAGGGCCGGCTTGGCCTGAGTCCCACGGGCACATTCCACTGTTTGTGGGTCTCGTTTCCCCCAGCCACTCATGATCCCGGCACTGAGGGAGCTGGGGCGGTTAAGGAGTTTAAGGTCAGCCGGGGTTATAGAGCAAGATGTGATCTCAGAATAAACCAGGAAGAAGAAAGAAAGCAAAACCCAAGAAACTGCATAGGTGTTTGGTGGCGGAAGTGAACTGACACCTCACCTGGGGAATTCCGATGTGCATTCATTCACTTTGTCTTTGGGGAAAAGGGAAAGGAGAAAACAGCAGAATAGTACCAGTAACGAAAGTGAGAAGCAGAGCGCCTCTCCACAGGAAACAGGTCTGTGAGAAGTCACTCTATTCCGGCTTCATGCAAATACCTCAGAGCTACTTTTGGAGAGAGTTCTGACCGACCCTAGACAGGCAGCGAGTGGCAGGGCAGATTCCTCCTTGGACCCTGAGCCAGGGGAAGCAGGAGTGGGAGCGGGATGCAGACCTTGTGAAGGTCAAACGGAAAGATGGGGCAGGGAACTCTCAGTGTGGGCTTCACAAGCGCAACCCAACAGTGTCAGGACAGGATGGGGACCGCACAGCTGGGACAACTGGGGTGGGCTAACTTTTCTCACAGAAAATGTGGTGATGCTTTCCTGCTCAGGGGAAGCAGATCTCTTTTTCTGGCTTAGCTCAGTGAGCCTGTTTATCTTTGGAGTTTCCGCAATGTCAAAAGCCTCCTCTTTGTCTTTGGTGGACCATGCTTCCTTCTGCTGTCACCTCACTTTTTCCTTTGCTGGTGAGAAAGTCCCGGCTTAGTTTCACAACTAAAAACAGAGCTGCTTCTCGGCCGAGTGTCCCAGACCCTCCACACTTGCTGTTCAGCTCACTGGTTCAAGCGTGGGCTGGACACAAGGATGTTACTTTTCCCCCAGTTCATTATTTCTGTTTCTCTCAGGCTGTCGACTACACTTGCATTGTAGCGAGATTAGAAATTCCCAATATGAAAGAGGTCAGGGACCAACGCTTTTGCTCATCACTCTCTGTGAAAAGGCAGCATGAGATTTCATCCAACCACACGAGTGGGGAGCTGCAGGTTCTTAACATTTCTTGGGCTGCCTGCTTGATACTCCTGCTACCCAGAGACCCCAGGATACCCATCCCTAATCAACTTCCCCACACACGTCTCTGTGGCTTGCAGAGCTTTAGTTCCTGGTTATTTTCAGCCCCACTAACTGCTTGAATGTGAACGCCTCATGGCACGCAGCTGTGGGAAGCAACTGGTGTGGCTGGACTTGTAGTCAGTATTACTTGACATTTCTTGGCAGGTGACTTCTCAAATTCCTCTTTCTTCAGGTATGCCCTGATCTTTTCTCTAGGGGATCACAACAGCACTGTGCGTCTGATCCCCTGCTCCACGTTGAGGAGACGCTCAGAACCCCACTAGAGAGGAAGATTTAGTTCAAGGTCTCTCCCCCATAAACACCAGGTCTGTGATGGAGGCAGAGTCTGTGGTCTCTGGGCTGCGCGGCTTCCCTAAGGCCTTCTCTCCTGCCCCGCTCTGTTCTGTTTTCTTCCCTCTCTTCCTCCCTTCCATGTGTGCATGTGCTTGTACATGCATATGCATGAGGGTGTTATGTGATGGAAGTGCCTTCCACAAATACTCTCTATTTTATTGAGCCAGAGTGTGCCAATTATCTAGGCTAACTAGACTGTTTGATCTGGGAACACCCCATTGCTGCCTGAGTTCTGGGGATCCAAACTCTGCACTTCACACTTTTGGGCAAGTGCCTTTTCCACTGAGCCATATCCCACCCTCCCAGTTTTCTAAGGTAAGCCCCAGAAGGCTTCAGCCCCAGGGACTGATGCCACAGAAGCAGGGAGGGGCAAGGCGGCTCAGGGGTCTTCCGGAGCCACCTTCATCAGCTGCAGCTAACCCGGCACGAGGCTGACCCGCTCTGCCCTGGAGAATAGGACTGTATGTCTCTCTCTGCTCTCTCAGTGAACTTAGCTCCTGACCAACACCTACTGCCTTTTTCTCGAGGACACCCGGCTACTGGTTGGTTGGTTCACCGGTGTACACTTGCCCGCCATTTGGGTTTTGGCACATGCTGTTTTTCAGTCTAGAAGGGTGTTGGTCCCTTTTCCAGACCTGCTCTGTCTGTTGTCTCTCAGTGTCAGCATCACTTTGGGAGCCTTTCTTGATCATCTGTGGTGGTCCCTCATCCCTTTACCACATTTCTTCTAATGCTACACTTAACCCAGTGTGGTGACTGCCTCTTTCACTCATCTGTTTTCCTCACCAGACTAACTCCGAGGCAGGGTCCAAGTTTTATTCACTGTTCTATCTTCACTTCTGGTCCAGCTCATAGTAAGGGTTGTTTGATGATGTTTTGGACTTAAAAGGAAACTCTCCCCTTTCTGCCCCTCTCTCACATGTGTTTGCAGACACTGACTCTTGGACCTTGCACGTGTGAGGCCCTCGCTTGCTGAGCTCTACCTCTAGCCCTAAGTTCTTTGCTCTTCAAGTTCTTTGCTTCTCTGAGCTTTCAATTTTAATTGATTACAACATGTATTCGCACTGCATCCTTTGTCAGTTGTGAGTTACAAAAAAGAGCTCTTATGCACATATGTATGAAAATGTGGCACTGAAGACTCCTAGCTCCTATGCCAGAGAGAAACAGAGAGGAGCTGCGCGGAAGGAGCGGTGCGTTCCCTGGGTCCCTGTCACCAGCCCCCGAAGACCAGCAAACGTGGAACTGTTTAGGAAGTCAACCGAGAAAACTCTCCCTCTGCCCTTCTGCAGCAGTTTTCCTTCAAAGAATTCTTCTTCTAGCAGAGAGGAAGTTCACAGGGTTGCATACATTCTCTGCTATGTTCCTCCTTCTCCCTGCGCAGCCTCTGCCACCTCAGATAGGAACAGTGCCAGGAGTATGGTCACTGGCTGAGTCACCTGCAGCGCCGTGGCTGAGTTCTCTCCCCATGTCATGGTGAGTGGTGGAAGAGTCAACTTTCTACTTTGAAACCTGTCACATGGACAATTCTCCATCTAAACACAAGCTGCAGGGCACCTGAGCTTAACCCAGGGTACTGATGTGACAGTGCTTGCCACTGGGGAAGAGGGGTTCATGAGGGTAGACTAGGCAGTGGGGGTGAGTGAAAACATTGACTGTCAGGTAGCACTGTGAATCATAGCCAAGGATCAGTTTTTTTTTTATTATTATTATTTATTCAACTGTGTGCATATGCGTGTGTATGTGTGTGTGTATGTGCGTGCACGCGTGTGTGTCTGTGTGTGTGTGTCTGAGTATGTGTAGAACCACGGACGAATTCGCGAACCACCATGGACGCCTCCACCTCCTTCTGCCCCGGGATTCACAGGCTCCGCCCTACCAGGACCAGAAGCACAGGCTGCCCCCGCTTCAGCCTGGCGTCTATACGTGGGATCTGGGAACCGAACTCAGGACCTTCCGCCTGCAAGGCGGAGGCTTAACCCCTGAGCCACCTCTCCAGCCCCAAGGATCAGTTTTGTGACATCCTTGATTTTAAATTCTAGATATCTTGACAGGAGGGAGACAAGGCATTTCCCATACTATCGAAGCTACAAAAATGCTAAGGTACTTGACTGTACCAGTAACATTGGCCTGTAGAGTCACAGCTCTAGGGAGAAGGCTGCCTGAGCATCGAGAGACAGATAGACCCTCTGCCACTGCAGGTGGGAGAGGGGAGAGCAGACAGTAAAGCTAGTATCAGGAAGTGGGATTCTCAGGAGAGATAAGAGGAGCTAGTTTTGAAGTAAGGATGGTGTGTGTGTGTGTGTGTGTGTGTGTGTGTGTGTGTGTGTGTGTGTGATAGTACTCCCCGAGGAGACTTCTGATTCAGTTTCAGCAAACAGGTGGTTCATGTAATCACACATAACACACAGCATATTAGTGTTCTGTACATATGCATGCACACGGTTTATCCTTCAGATGAGGACACATGTCTGTCCTTCCCTGACTTTTCAGCATCAGGTCATCTGAGTAATTTATGGCACACTGTGACAGAAAGAGGTAAATGGAGAAAAAGAACAAGGGACCTGCTTTGTCAGGGAGGACTCCTGAGGGCTTTAGTGAACGCAGTGGGGAAGAGAGGGAAGTAGAGGCTGAATACCTCCAGGGGCTCAGGCAAGATTGGACAGGGGAGGATGGGGAGCAGTCCACAGTTGGAGGCGGCACAGAGATGCAGAGGAATGCCTGAGTCTCTTAGTTCCATTCTTCAGCTTTTCCAGGGATGAACTTCTCAGTTTTTTGTGTATGCAGATGTGAGTTAGATAAGTGGACTACAGCACACAGGACTTTGGGGTACTCTAGTTATAGCAGGTTGGGGTGGAGGCACTGCCTTAATGCATTTTGGGGTGAGGCTGGGACCTTTTGCTTAAGCACCAGCTTCGGGTTCAAACTACTATGGTGTTTCTAAGCAGGCGTCTGTATAACAGAGAAGAGCCATGGGGTGGGGTGGAGGGTTGTGTGAAATAGAGGTGGGACCCTTCTCTCCCAGCTGGACACGGAACCAAGAACTCTCCAGACACACCACTCGGAAAGTAAACAGCCCCAGCAGTTTTCCTAGGTGGACATGATTCCATTCTCTCAAGAGTGCATCTGCGCTTGCACACCTGCCTCTTAAACTCCATGCTCATTACCAGACCACACCACTTATGAATGCTCAGTCTATGATCTAGAGGCTTTGCAGTAAAAATGACAGCCGTCTCAGTCTCCAGGGGAAATGCAACAAGTGCAAATAGCGAGCATAGTCTCGAGGACCCAAGACACTGACCTAGGGAGAAGAAAAGGATTGGGTCTACCTTCCAGCCAGAGTGGTCATGGGTAAGTCATGGAACCTCCATCTGTGAAACATGTTTCCTTAACAAGGTAGCAAATAGCCCAGATGGTTGTAAGAATGAAAGGAGATGATACATGTGAACACACTTTTAACCACAGTGTAGGTGCCTGCAATCCCAGAACGTAGGAGGAAGAAAGAGGCAGGAAGCCCATGAGTTCAAGACTATCCTCAGCTACCCAAGACTGAGACCAGGTAACTGGGATACATGAGACTCTGTTTCAAAACACAAAAAAAATCAAAGCAAACCAAATCAACCAACCAAACCAAAAAGAGCTATGATAATTGCATCTCAACATACATTATGTAGCACAAGGAAATACAACAAATCACATTGACAGGGGGTAGAAGATACAAAGACTATCAGTTTCATCCAGAGGAAATAATTTCACTGTGACTCATGAGGACAGCTGGGTAAATATGAAAGGTATTTAGAAAAATAACAGACATCTTAGGGCTGGGAGTGGCTCTGCTGGTGAGGTACCTCCTGGGTAAGCATGAGACCTGAACTCAGTTCTCAGTGCCCACATAGCAGTGTGTGTGTGTGTGTGTGTGTGTGTGTGTGTGTGTGTGTGTGTATCAGGGCAGTGTGTCCCTGTGGAGGACCAAGGGTAACCTGGGAATCATCCTGGATTCTTCTATCTCCTTTTAGCTTCACTGTGGGATTTCCTAGCTCTGCCTACCAGGGCCGGAAGTGCAAGCTCTCTCTGTGTCTGCTTGGCACTTTCATGTGGGACCTGGGATCCAAACTCAGGACCTTCTGCTTATGAGGTAGAGTTTTAATTCCTGAGCTATTTCTCCAATCCCACCAATAGCTTTTAAAAAATTATTTATTTATGAGGGAAGCAAAGAGAAGGTGCCTGGATGCACACACTATAGTGTAAGAGTGAGGGCTGAGGTTGACTTTTGGAAATCCGTTCTCTTTGCACCATGTAGGCTACTGGGGAATTAAACCCAGGTCACTAGGTTTAGAAGCAGGTGTGTTAGCTATCAAGCCATCTCACCAGCCCACCGTTTTTTTTTCTGAATTCATGAGAAATTACACATGGTTTATGAATAAGAAAATCAAATTATAGAACTTGCTTTCCATTACAACTTCATAGACACCAAGATAGAAACAATAGTACTTCTGCAAAGCAAAATTATAGGTGATTTTATATATTTTTCTCTCCCTCTCTCCCTCTTTTCTCTCAATGGGTTTGCCAGGTGTTCACACTGGCCTTGAACTATCAATCCTCCTGCCTTTGGTATCATAAATAGGGTCATAAGTCATTAATTTTCTCCTCAGGTTTTCTTATGTTTTTCAAAATTTCCCCATGAATATACAATAATTATCTTTATAACTAGCAAAAATAAAGTTTTTTTGAAAGAAGACCATTCCTGACAGAGTAATATGAGTACAAACGTAGACAACCAGTAGATTCTATTCCTCAGGGAGAAAAGCTCTGTCCAGAGGATTAACTGCCATTATGTGCTGCCAAGAATGAAGAATAAAAGCAGCTGAGCAGGGTGAGGGCACTTCTGTGGATGCTCCCTGACAAATGCTAGGGCTAAGATTAACTCTGGCTGGGGATGTGTCTCCCTTCCTGTACAAATCCTCATCCTTTCTTTCCCCGTCCCCTGTTGGGATGGGCTTCTGCTGTAGTGTCCACTAGAAGGCCACAAGAAATGGAACCAGGCGAACAAAACAGGGTGAAATCTCAAGTGCTGGCAGCTGCTGTGCTTCAGTCAGCAGAGAGCGACAGGTGTTCCCTCAGTCGGCGTGCCTGGGCATAGTGGAGAACGGGAAGCCACCACACGAAAGTTTGTTTTCTAGAAAAATTAAAGTCATCTAGTTAAGTCCATACAGCTGCACCCAAATGGCTGTGTGTGATGGATGGCCTTTGCCAAGTACCACAGGGCACAGTGAGACCCGGGAGTGCCACATATAAAGGAGTTTCTTACCACAGCAAGTATGTGTGCTCTTTCCACCAAAAGGTCCTTGCAGTGCTAATTCCATCTGGAGTTTAACCCATAAGAACTTGGAAGATGATAGTCTACTTTGGGAAGTTGAGCCTACACTTTTGAAATAGTCAAAAATGCTGTCTTAAACAATATTTATTCATTTATTAGATAGATATTGAGTGTGCACATGCCATCATGTGGCTTCTAGAGGTGGAACTCAGGCTACTGGGTTTGCAGCAGGGACCCTAACCCTGAGCTCCTACCTCACTGGCCTCAAAACACTGTTTTTTTATTTTAATTTTTATGTGTGTGTGTGTGTGTGTGTGTGTGTGTGTGTGTGTGTTGTGTATGTATTAGAAGACATTGTGTGTGCCATGAAAGCCCATAGGTGACTTTGGGAATCACCCTGGATTTTACTACCTCCTGTTTGCTTTGCTCTGTAGTTTCCCAGGCTCTGTCCTCCAGGGCCAGAAGTGCAGGCTGCTGTCATTTCTGCTTCGCATTTTTTTACATGAGATCTGGAATCCGAATTCAGAACCCTCTACTGGTGAGGCAGAGGCTTAACCCCTGAGCCATCTCCCAAGCCCCAAAACATTGTTTTAACTAAGAGCAAGTGCCAACATAGCACCACACTCGGTGGCCACCAAGTTTTTGCCTGACGATCTAGTTTGTGTACTTGCTGCAACAGCACACCAACTACACACATTTCAGAAGTGTATTCTCTCAAACGGAGCTCTCAATCTCATTGACTAGGGAGGAAAACAATACCTTGCACTTATGTAATGTTTACATAAAACTCAGTAACATCATATAATCTAGAAAGGACCTCTGAGTGTTTTTCCTGCAGAAGCAAAACTGTGGTGACTGAGGGGGAAGGGCAAAGTTCTTTTCTACGGTGAATCTGTTTCTGCACAGCATAGCCGGGCATGGGGCTGGGGTGGAAACAGAAGAGTGAGTCTGCAGGAGACAGGAGGAAAAAAAAGGAGATCCTATTGTGTCTGGCCATTTTTAACTCCAAACTGACTTTAATTATTATGAATGATCTGTTTGCAGAATAAAATGAATCAAAAATATAACATCTGAGGAATCTTAGATACTGGCTTAATTTCCCAGATTTCTAAGCAGATAATCCCGAAGGCAATTAGAATTTGAGCTGGAATTAGTTTTGAGTTGAGAAAAAAAATTGACAGTATGAATAAGGAAATATTACTATGTAGCACAGATTTCATTTCAAAGTTTGTCTGGTCTGTGCCAGGGTGGTAATCTGCGGAGTCTCCGTCTGATGCCCATGGCGCTGGCAGGGCTCCAGCATTGTCACTGGCTCCCTTTAAAAGCTCATTGCCTGGGATTTCATTTTGATGCTTTGAAAAAAAAAATCCTCATGAACAGCATCCTTTCACAGCTAGGAAGCCGAGGCTCACACGTCTTGTCAGCAGGAAGTAGATTTGGGGGGAGAAATTCTATTTTAGGCATTGAAAGGCCACCCTTTGACCCAACAACTTGAAATTGGCTGAGAGCTGCTTCTCCACTCTGTCTTCCTGGATTTGCCTGAGCGATGGAGACGGGCGGGTGCGAAAGCTCAGCCTCTGGAGTCCTTTCCTCCCGTCCTCTTGGATGACCCACTTGAACAATGGCTTCAGAATTTTAGATTTCTATGTGTTTTCTTTGTGACTCAGGTCACAGTCTCATCAGTCTAGATTATGCAAAGCCTTCCCATTTGAAACTTTATAGGCATGAGAGTAAGCATTTATTCCTCTAGACTGGAGCTGACACACTTAGGCACACAGGCCTAATCTAGTGACTGACTGCTTTGTAAATAAAGTATTATTGGAACATGGTCATATTCGTGTGTTTATGTACTGTCTGTAAATACTTTTGCGCCATAATGGATGAATTGTGTGCTTATGAGAGAGACTGTATGATCTGTAAAACCTAAATCTTTTCCTTCATAGCTCTTTATAGAAAAAAAATTATGATGTCAAGTCTGAAAGATAAACTGAAGAATCAAATAGATAGCCTACAAAAATAGCAATGACAAGACTGGGAGATGGCTCAGAAATTAAGTCTCTGTCTCAAAAGCAGAAGGACTTGACTTCTGATCCCAGATCCCATGTAAAAACACTTGGTGGAAATGGCAGCAGCCTTCACTTCTGGCTCTGGACGGCAGAGCCTGGGAAATCCCAGAGCAAAGCAATAAGGAAGTAGAGCAATCCAGGATGGTTCCTGAAGTCTTCCTTGGATCTCCATAGGTATACACACTCCAGCCTACTTCTACACACACCCAAATATACAAAAAAAAAAAAAAAAAGTGATGAAAAACTGGGCTTGGTGTGTCACACCAGCACCTAGGAATTTTTTTAAAATTTTTAAAAATTTATTCAATTGTCGTGTGTGTGTGTAGAACCACAGTCGAATTCGGGAACCACCATTGACCACCTCCACCTCCTCCTTGTTTACTCTGCTCCGGGATTCACGGGCTCCCCCTACCAGGACCAGAAACGCAGGCTGCCCCCGCTTCCACCCGGCGTCTATACGTGGGGTCTAGGATCTAAACTCAGGACCTTCCACCTGCAAGGCAGAGGCTTAACCCCTGAGCCACCTCTCCAGCCCCCCAGCACCTAGGAATTTGAGGCAGGAGGATCACAAGTTTGGGTATAGTATGGGGTACTTAGCAAGACACTGTCTCAAAAAAAAATCAATGACCAACCAAAAAAACAAAAAAGAGTCATCCATGAAATGAACAGTTTGGACTGATGGTTGGACTTCTCTGGAAACGGTTTCAGCACACCTGTCCTTCCCAGAACACTCTCCTCACCTGGCCACCTTCTCTCTCCTACTGAAGGCTCTGAGGGCTGTCTGGACCCTCCCAGCAGGTTAGCTGCAGGTTCCTCCAGGAACCCCCGAGCCAGGGACTCAAGAGGGCTGCTGCAACACTAGCCCTACTGGAAAAATCACTTTCAGAAAAAAGAAGTGAACACTTCCCATTACTACCCACACTGAGGACCTGTTCTGTCTCTCTGGCTGGGGACCGGGGGCAGCTGCTGTTGTGTCTGATCTTAGACACATGCAAGTGCAGACTTGCTTACTGTCTGCTTCCCACAGGGTGACAGGGAGGTGAGACACGGGGCCCGTCTTGGGACACCAGCAAACCCTATTTCAGCCATGCCTCATCAGTTTATTAACGCTTTATTGATCTGCATGTACAGACAGGCAGACCTAATGGGAGGACATCTAATGAGCAAAAACTGTGGTGGGTATAGCTTGTGGCCTATGGAAAATGCATTTGCAAACTCTGTTGGAGGTGATGCCCAAAGGAGCCAACAGTTTGGGGACCAAAAGCACTGAATACTTTAAAAATATTCCCTATCAGGAGTGCGATTTAGTAAGTCCAGAAAGGCCTGTGTGAATGCCTTTTCTTACGTCAGGGAGGAGCAAGAGGTGTAGAAATAGGGTGGAACAACCTGTGATCTTTAGCTCCATTCCCATCCTGGGAACTATGACCACAAATTATTTTGCTGATTATTTGGTGAGAGTTACTTAAAATATGAGGACTGCCGTGTTGTTCAACCCCAAGGTGCCCTTCTTGGTAGAGTCTAGGTGAGGCGGCGTGGGAGGTGCACAGCGCAGGCCGCGGAGGCAGGACAGGCAGCCTGTGAAAGCTGCATTAGGTAATCATATGTGTATTAAAGAACAAGGACTTGCTTATTCATACTTGCTGCCTTTTAAGAAAAATGCTGCCAAAAGTATACATGACTGAATAAAATGGTGAGAGATCTAAAGGAATCTCTGAACACGAGGAGGACTGGGTGGGTAAAAATTTTGTTATTATCATGTATTGGTTAGGGTTAGAAAAATCAGGCCAATAACTCTCATGTTAGGTATCATTTTGGAAGTTCATACATTTGCATACAAACAAATGAGACTCAGTTCCCAGTTCTTGCAAGTGCCCTGTGTATCATTTAACACAGAAAAGGACCAGCCCTGGCCACCAAGTGCTCCAATGTATGCACCTTCATCTTTACAAGTGTGTAAGCACTTGTGTGTAAGACCAAGTAAACTTTCCCATCCTATCAGCTGATCTGATAAAATATCTGACAGAAAATAAGTCAGATGTTTTTGGAGCTCTGTGATTTTTCTGTTCTTTATAACTGAGCACAGACTTGCCTTACAATATTGATCTGGAGTCTCTGCTTAGTGTAGGCAGGAGAAAGGCACGAGGGGGCATCTATCTACCATCTTCTCCAGTTCCCTCAAGAGGCATCTCCTTTTTGGCTTCCTGCTCCTCAATGCCCGAGGCCCTGGTCTGCACCTTTCTGGAGCTGTGTGGCCAAGTTGTGGGCCAAGCAGAATCCCGATTCTGCCATTTACTAGCTGTGGGTGCCCCCAGCCTGTCCAGGGCTGTCTCCTCATCTGGAAAATCCATATCCTAGGGCTATGCCAAGCGAAATGAGGAAGACTATGCAAAGCTGTGGTCCCATTATAATACTCTTGATAAATGCCGATAAATGGAAACACATTATTTTTCTATTTACCACTTTCTTTGTTCTATCTTCAGTATTAGATTGTAAACACCTTGAGGATTCAAAATGGTGTAAGGTGCATGAAAAAGATGGCATGCCATTTCACTTTCTTACAAGACCCCTGGGCTGACATATACCTTCCTACCCATCTGACCTGATGTAACTGGCCAGGATAGCATGAAAGCATTCCACCAGTCAGAGGGTAAACTGCCATTAGAAAGGATGGCAAAGTATTGTCCGTGCACTGTGGTGATTCTTATGTAATAAATGAGCCCTGAGTTCAATCATTTTGTGTTTGTATATGTGTATGTTGCAGGTGTACATGCACATGTGTTTATATGGAGGCCAAAGGTCAACTTTGGGCGTTGTACCTGAAGAGTCATCCACCTTGTTCTTAGAGATAGAGTCTCTCGTTGGAACATAGGGCTCACTGATTAGGCTGGTTGGCCAGTGAACCCCAGGAATCCACCCATCTCTACTTCCCCAGCACCAGGAGTACAAGTGTGCAGCATCACTGTGAGTGCTGGGGATGGAACTCATTCTCACTCTTGTACAGTTAAGTGTTTTATGGACTGAGCTCTTCCCTCATCCATCAGCTCTGATTTTCATGTGCCACTGACCACAAATGTGACTCCTGATTTTAGGAGGCATCCCAGTGACTTGACTTTTGCTCCATACTAAGAGTCTCACTCTGCTATGCTAAAAAACAGAAGCAGGGTGGTGTGCTTTCGCTGTCAGGATTTAAGTCTTTTTTCCCCTTAGTTTTTTCTTTTGAGGAACCTGGGACACGTGTCTGAAGCCCTGAGCTAAACTCTGGTGACCCACTAAGTTCCTTAGGTCTGAACCAGGGCAGGCTTCTGAGGTGGACTGGTGGTGCTTCTTCACACTCCCAGAACAACAGCCTGGAGGCCTCTCAGATCAGCGGCTGCAGATTTGGCCTGGACTCCCTCCCCTTGAATCTCCCTCCCCTTGCTACATGGCTACGGGGCTCCCAGGCTCCTGGGTGCCACTCGGGTGCCACTCGGAGGGAGCACTTCATCCATGAGCCACTCTGAGGGTTGAACAGTAGCTTATGCGCTCTCTGGCTTTCCTTTGGAATTTGGTGATGAACTCATTAAATCACCAACTTGTTGTGACAGGAAGTCATTCAGATGCTGATGCCATTGCCATGGAAACCATCCCTCTGCTCCAAGCTCTGTCTGTCTCTGCCAAGGAGCACTCCAGCTCCATAATTACTGTCACCCCGAATAGCACAGAGCCATCAAGGAGCGAGCAGGTCCAGAAGAGGGGCACGCACAGTCTATTTTGCTTTTAGATGATGAATCCTTGTTGTTTTAGTATTTTTAGAACACATTTCTGTTCTGTACCAGTTGTCTTTTAAATTTCTACATGCTGGCTCCTTCCCAGTACCTTTCCTAGAGAAGCTGACAGGAGAGGCTTTTTCTTTTTTGGGGGGTAAGGCGGGGTGAGGAGGGAATGGGGTACAGCTGCCAGGGATAACTGTTTAAAGAGATCTAGGCTTTTCCTAAATCTTCACACTCTCGATATGGACTAATGAATTTATGTGCTGATAGGAGAGACTCCCAAGAAAGGAATGCCAATTCCACCAGTCTGCAAAACCTGAAGGTGATACGGACAGATCAGTAAGGTTCAAAAGAATGTTCAGAGACGGAACCCAAAGAACTCAGTGAGGGTCACCACATCAGGCAGTGTGAGGTGGGCTAGGTTTTGCTGAGCTGCGTGGAGCATGCCACGGAGCAAGCTTGTGCTCAGAGCTGCAGCCAGGTCTTCCCTGTGTGTTTACAGCACACAGGACTACCGTGGATCATCAAAGACAATGTCAGTCACTGAGCACCTGACGGGAAATGGTACCAGGCAGTTTATACTGCATCCTGATTTAGATTAATCTGTACAAAAACCCCCATGAGGCAGGTATTTTTATCCCAGTTTTACAGCTAAGGAATGTGAAATTCTAAGTGATCATGGAAATGTAACACTTGGTATGCTGTTCCGTGCTGTACAGCTGTTAACATATCATGCCTGCTGCATCCACAGTATCCATGGCGACCTCCTTGAAGGCAGCAGTGGTGAATTCTTTCACCATTATCTCGTCCCACCAATGGATCCCTTCCAGAGATTCCTATTCTGTCTCAGTGTGAGTATCTGCTATCATAGAATTCACTCCAAAAGAGCAGTCTGGGTTTGGTTGGCCTAGTTGATAACCTCCTTGGATTTCTCCTAATGTGAAGAGATCTGACTCTAGCCAAGTCTGAATAGAGAGAGACGGATAGCTGAAGAAGGAAAAAAGAAAGGAGCCAGCTGGGTCTGGTAGTACGTGGCTGTGATCCCTCCATGTGGAGGGGAGAAAGGGGAACCAAGAATCACACAGCAAGTTCAAGACTAGCCCAGCTAGAAATTCACAAGACTCTGACTAAGAAAAATGAAGAGAAACACACACACACACACACACACACAGGGAAAGGGAAGAATATCCAAGTAGGTCAGAACCTGCCTGAGTTCCTCAGGAGGCTCTCAGAAGACGACTGCTCTGACCATTGTCTGCTCAACCTGTTCCCCAGGGTCAGTGGGACGTCATTGCTATGGACAAAACTCCAGAGGAGGGATCCCTAAATTTACAAATAAAGTTCATATATCAAATGAGTCACGCAAAACTATGTATTGATATATAATTACATATTATATAATATGCATGGCTTAAGACTTTTTAAAAATAAATATAAACTTTAAAGTTTACAGATGGGCAGTGAGCAGCAGTCCCTGTGTTAGAAGGAATCTTATTTGTGAATTCTTTGGTGGCCAGAGTTGTGGTACACATGGGATGTCAGTGACCTGCCTGATTTTCAGCAAATCTCTCTGACACAGAGGCCTCGCTTCCTTCATCTTTGAATGAAGGAAACATTAATTTCATTTCTGTAGTATCTATCTGAAGGGGAATTGAGAAGAAGGAAAAAAAAGCCAAGTTTTAAAGCCCTTCAAGAAGAATAAAATTCTGTGGAATTATAACCTAACATCCTATATCAGTGAATTCTGAAGTATAAGTGAGGAGCAAGAGGCTTGATATTATGATTATGTTTGATCACATTTATTTTATGAGTATTATCATACAACGATGATTTTCCAGCTTTATAAGCAATTTGTTTTTTAGGCAATACTATCAGTGTTTTTCAATGCTATAGAGTCATGGGTTTGCTGTTTGTCTTTTGCTGTTTACTGTCTTGTGATCTAGTCTGTTACATAGATTAAAGCAAAATTTTTCAGAGTTAATCACAGAAAATTAGGAAGACCTCTACAATACTACATTTTTAAAACGGTGGGAGCCAGGAGCCCAGAGTCTAATAATGTCTGTATTCTTCATAAATTTGTTTTCTAGGTATGACTTCAAAAAGAAATGTGAAGAAATTTAAAAAATAATCTTTTTTTCCCCTAATTCACTCCTGCCTGTTAATATTAGCTGTAGAACAGACTGGCTATGGAGTTAAAATACTCTTTATGGCTTGTGACACTGAAAATGTTTCATTTGCCATCATGAAGTGTAGGACTGTAGCATGTAGTGCTAACTGACCTCTCAGGCTGAGTGTGGGGAATGGCCAAAGAGAACTGTAATGAATACAGCCCAGAAGTGGACTAAGTAAAACGTCACCACGCGTAGGTCACATGTTTTGTTTCTTTCTGGATCCAAAAGGCCAGTCTTAATAAAAGGCTATGTTACAAAAACCACACAAAAGGGAAATGAGCCACTTACGAAAAAAAAGGCTTAGGCTGGCTAGACAGAGACTCAGCCATGTCTTTTTTTTTTTTTTTTTTTTTTTTTGCCTGTTTCACTTCTGTATCCTGAAAGCACCACCTTATCTGAATCATGGGAGAGAAATGTTTCTGGTAAAAACATACCAGACTCATCCAGCTTTATTCTTACTCGTTCTCCTCTCCCTCTCTCTCCCTCTCTCTCTCTCTCTCTCTCTCTCTCTCTCTCTCTCTCTCTCTCTCTCACACACACACACACACACACACACACACACACACGATGCATACACACATACATGCTTGTATGCATTCCTTATACAGAGGATTCCATACTTTGGATGTGTGGCTTTCCTCCAGTAATTGCCCACTACAACTACATCGGATCTGACCTAACATTGAAAGCTTTGCTCTTTGTGAATGGCACCAGCACCCTGGATGGAAGGCCAGTGCCCTCTCTGATTCCTTCATTTGTTGCTAGAATGAAAGTTCCGCAGCAGCATTGGAACTTAGTCTGCCTTGCGCTCTTTGGTGCGGCGCCTAGTACTCAATAAACAGTTCTTGAGAGGAATGAAGGAATAGTTTTAGTCTCTTTTTCACTGTGTTTTTCCTCAGCCTATAAACATGTTCAAATCTCTTCCATTAAAAATAGACCAAAAGCCCATATGGCTTCTATAACCCCAAATGCCCTCAAAAACCAAACCACCCGCAGCTACTGCCTTGTGTCTCACCATACTTACAGCCAACTCTCTAAAAAATAGTAGTTCATATGAACTCACTGTCCTTTGGTCCTTTGTTTTGGTACTTGTAATGCTCCCTTCCTCCCATCTATCCATACATGTCTGTTCATCTATCCTTTCCCTCCTAAGGCCATCATTCATTCTTCCACTCTTCTTCCATGTTCCTGAATGTCTACCATGTCCTAGGTAGCATGCTGGACTAGGGACGAGGTGCTAAGAAGATACGGTCTCCGAGGGATGTGTTTCATGTGGTGGAAGATAGTGTGTGTATACGCTCCTGGGGACCAAGTTCCTTGACACATTAAATGAAGTGCTGTGGTAAAGGAAGGAAGCCCCAAAACAAAGGCAGAGACTTTTGCTAGTTTTATACCATATAAGTAACTGGAGACATTTAGCAATCAAATGAAAACTAACATTTGGGATGATGGACTAGAAACAGCATTAATTATTAGGCAATAACAACATAGGGCTTTAGTAATAATAAGCATGCTTCTGACTATTTGGGGATATAGTCCCAGAAAATCTTGAACTAACTGTCCGTTGCTGGGGGACTCTCCTTAGAAAACTTTAAAAGCATTAGTAAGTAGGGCTACCAGCCAAGGTGGCATATTGGACTAGACTAGGAACTCCAGCTCTGAGTAAGCTCTGGGAACCAAAGATCCAGTTCTGGACAGTGACAGGTGCTTTATGTGAGGGGTGTGAGTTGAAGCAGCAACTGAAGATGAGGGGTTCACAATGCAGGGATTGGACAGGCAGTGAGGGCACAGCGGGTGATACACAAGGAGCTGAGAATGGGCCTGAAGTGTGGGGAGAACAGTTTAGCAGCAGCAGAAACAGAAGTGGGCTTAACTGCACAGCAAAGGGCTACATGTTATGCTGGAGGTTGCAGGGACGGAGATCATTTTTTGTCCTTGATTTTTTTTTTCTCTTGAACCTACTGTCATTGTCATTCTGAGTTGTCTTTTATCTTTGATAAATGCTTAGCTTCTTTCTCCTTTTCTTTTTTAAAATTTATCTTTATTTTTGCACGTGCGTGGGTGTGTGTGTGTGAGAGAGAGAAAGAGAGAGAGGGCATTGCCTGTCCCTGTGGAGGACCAAGGGTGACTTTGGGAATCGTCCTGGATTGTTTCTACTCCTTTTTGCTTTGCTTTGGGATTTCCCAGGCTCTGCCCAGTAGGGTTGGAAGTGCAGGCTGCCACCGTTTTTTTGCCTGGCTTTTTTTTTTTTTTTTTTTTTTTTTAAACACGGGACCTGGGATCTGAACTCAGGTCCTTCTGCTTTTGAGGCAGAGTCTTAACTCCTGAGTCATTTCCCCAGCCCTGTTTTTCCTTTTTGAGTCCCCCCCTTTCTCTCTTTGAAGTGGGGTGTCCCGGAGCTTAGCCATACTTTTCTTATTTTCCACATGTGGCTTCTTTCAGTTACTCCATCGCTTCAACATCCTTTTAAGTATGTGACTTGCAATCTGTCACCCCCACCCCCAGCTTCAACTCCATGAAGACCCAAGGTCAAGGTTCCTGTTCTTTGAGAGAGAGAGAGAGAGAGAGAGAGAGAGAGAGAGAGAAGAGGGAGGAGGCACACACAACATTCCCCCCCTCCTGTAGTCTAAGTGAACGTGATCTGCTCAGTCGTCCAGTGGTAACCTGTTCATCATCCACATACAGCCATTTGCCAGCCCTGGCAGTAAACCTCCTCCTAAGATTTTTATTAAATATGTTCTTTCCAAAAATCTCCCCTGGGGTTCTTAACTGAGTGGGAAGTTTAAAGCCAATGAATTATTGAAATTTAGAGCTGAGAATGTGGCTTAGTTGGAAGAGTTCTTGCCTAACATGCACAAAGCCTTGGGTTTGATCCCCAGTTCTACATAAACTGGGTCTGGTAGCCCACATATGAATCCCAGTTCTCAAAAGGTAGAGGTAGGGACCGAAGAGTTGACTTGAAAGCAAAAGGACCTGAGTTTGGATCCAATGGCAGCAACCTGGCAGGCAGAACCAATAAGAAGGTAGAGAAATCCAGAATGATTTGAAATCACCCTTGAGCTTCCATAGGCACACATAGTGTCTTCTACCCATACCCATGTATGCACGTGCGCGCGCACACACACACACACACACACACACGATAGAGACAGGGCTGGAGAGATGACTCAGGGGTTAAGACTGTCTTGCAAGCAGAAGATCCTGAGTTTGGGTCCCACATAAAATATCAGGCAGAAACAACTGTGGCCTGCACTTCTGGCTCTGGTGGGCAGAACCTGGGAAATTCTAGAGTGAACCAAGGAGATAGAAGCAATTCAGGATGATTCCCGAAGTCTCTTGGAACTCCACAGGGACATACATTGCCCTTTGATACACACACACACACACACACACACACACACACACAAAGATGGAGGCAGAAGAATCAGAGGTTCAGTATTATCTTTAGATACACGGTGTGTTCAAGGCCAATCTGGGCTATAGAAGACTCTACCTCAAAACAAACAAACACTTATTTTATTATCTTAAAGAGGCAATGCAGCTGGTGGTAGAGTGACTGATTGTCTAGCATTTGTAAGGCACTGGGATTGATCCTAGCTCTGAAATACAAACAGACAAATGGAAACGCAATGACATTTTCATTTTCAAAAGTGTGGGACAGCAAGAAGGAAAGATACATGAATATTTGCCAAATCTTTGGGTGGGTAAGATTTTTAGAAGTTTTCATGCAAAGGCTAACAGAAAAGACAGATTTGACTACATAAAATGCACAAATTTGACAGGAAAAATAATGCAGTTTGAAAAGTCAGATCTGAAAATATTGGCAGTATATATGAGGCATATGAAGTACTCTTGAAAATTAGTAACTATACTGACGGACGTGCTGAGAGAACAAAAGAGGCGAAGGATATGAATAATTCAGAAAACACAAAGGACAAGCAGATCCATGGGAGAGAACATTCAATTTCATGTTAGAAATGTGGGTTAAAACAATGGATATAGACGGTTTTCTCCTGTCAAAGAAGCAGATTAAACCCAGTGAGCAATTTGGTGTTGGAGGCACCATGAGCCTGAGTGGTGGTGCACAAGACAGTGTGAGCTTTGTGGTGCTAATATGGAACTACAGATCAAAAGCCTTGAGAAATATACACCTCTGACCTCATGACTATCTGCCTGGGGAGTTTTAGGAAACACACCCGGGGATAATTTCACAGTGCTGCTGAGAATGCAAGCGCCTGACAGCATTCTGAAAATCCAACCACAGAGCAGTTAAACCAGTGTGCGCTCATTTTAGGCAGGCGCAGGAAGACACCCGCGAGGGACACCAGAAAGCATTTCCAGAATGTGTGCTCTGCGCTGTCAGGTGAAACAACCACCACAGGGTGCTGGGCCCCAGCAGCTGCTGAGCTCACTAGGGTGGTGAAACCTGGCCACCGTTGCCTTGTTACACAGCCCTGTCACCTGTCACACAGGACGGGAGGCTACATGGAATGCTTTATAATCATCTTTAACAACTAATTCTGGAGTTTCAAGTAAAAGAAAAAAAAAAAAGGCCATCAGAAAATCTAACATTACAGCTATCAAATTAAAACCAGGGAAAAGTGGAACACTCTAGTGTTTGGGGGTTGGCAGAAGCTAAGATGTTTACAGGCTCTTTGTGAAACCTGCATCTTAGCCATATGGTGATGAGCTGCTAGGACATCTGTTTACACACAAACAGGACAGGGAAGCCACTCCACTTCAGGCAGCTGGCAAGAAGGTTGGTGTGGAAATGGTAAGTGACTTACAGGACAGAGTGTCAAGTCGGGGACTTTAGCACTGCAGCTCTTGCTTGGTAAACTAAGGGTCTTTTGCTGGGCATCATTGTCCTATCTCGGGTGAAAGTTGCCCACCTGGGTGGAGTGTGAGACCTCTGGAACTCTGGTTTAGTATCATTCAATAGCTGTGCATTATAAGCATATACAATGGGATCCAGTATCTCCCACAATACTGAATTTATGGAAATTAGAATTGTATTTTATGTAATTTTCAGACATCTCGAAATACTATTGTTTTGATTTTTTTATTCCCAGACATTTAAAAATACAAAAACCACGTTGATATGAAGCAAGATTTGGACTGCTGGAACAAAGTGGCCCAACTCAGCAGCTTATCTGGGTGGGTGAGCAATTTGAGAGGTAAAGGCTTCCCTGACCCCAGGGTAAGTTCCAACCCTGAGTGCCTCTTCTCCAGGGACAGATTGACTCATATTTCTGCAGACTACAGAGAAGGATGGCGCTAGACGGTCAACATCCATCCAGAGGTGGTGCGGCCCTCGAAGTCGGCTTAAAAGTGCCTCAATTTGCACTCTAGGGAAGCACGTTTGGTTCTTCATTTAGGATGTGAAGAAAATGAGCTCACCACATGCCCACAGCTGTGGCTTGAAAACAGCCAACAGGAGTATGGACAGCAAGAGCCTGTCCTTTCTTATACAAGGGAAAGGCTTCTCCAGGATTCTCACCTGCTTTGCTCTAGACTGACTTCTGGGAGTGCAGGGGACACAGACCATTTCCAAGCATGCACTCCTAGCCTTCTCATTTTCTATTTTAAAATGTGCTTCCATTCTAAATGTTCTACATCTGCTTTGAATAATGTCAGAGTCTACATCTGAGAGGCAGTATGTCTACGGCACAGGCTGTGGGGTTAGGGATGCTGCAGCCAGACCACCTGAGTGCTCGTCTGTTTCCCATTAGCTATGATCCTGCACAAGTGACTTAACCACACTATGCCTTCTCCCTCCCTTCCTCCTCCCTCCCTCTTTCCTTCGCTCTCTCCTTCCCTCCCTTGCTCTCTCCCTAGCTCCCTCCCTCCTTCCTTCCTTCTTCCCTCCTCTCCCTCCCTGCTTTCCTTTCTTTATTCTCTTTCCCTCTCTTGTGTGTGCATGCACATGTATGTGTGATGTGTGAGTGTGGGTTAGCTATAGCATATGCGTGGAGATCAGAGGACAATTTTGTGGAGTTAGTTTTCTCTATCTACCTTCACAAGGGGTCCTGGTATCAAACTCAGATCACCAGGCTTACAGGACATGCATCTTTATTGCTGAGTCACATGGCCAGCCCTAAAGCAGAGCTTCTTAAACATTTTTTTATTAGCAGGTCTTTTTTATGTGAGAAACTTTCATGCAACCCTGGGTAAACAAATTAGGTACATAAACCAAACATTTACTTGTAACAAATCTTTTTTTTTGTTTGTTTACTTGAAACAAATCTTAAAGAATATTTTTCAAAGCAATTCTTTGCTATACATACATTTTACCATTTATTAAAAGCGAAAGAAAATTTTCACGTTAATGGATGTTTGCTTATTTTTATTATGGATTAAGTCTCAGAGAATCTTCAACATTTTTTTAGAGTTGACCAATATTTTGATTTATAAATTATCAATGCTAAGAATTCCTCTTTGCATGAATTTGTAGTACGGAGTAGCAGAAATGTTTAAAGCTGTTTTGGAATTTCTTGGAAAGTTTGTCCTAATCCCAAGCCTTAATCCAATGACTTTTTTTAATGAGCTTCAAATCAGCAACTTTAAAAAAATTTTATTTTAAAATGTGTGTGTGTGTGCACCCTGTGTCTCTGTAGAGGACAAAGGATGACTTTGGGAATCATCCTGGATTGCTTCTACCTTCTTTTTACTTTGATCTGGGATTTCCCAGGCTCTGCTCACCAGGACTGGAAATGCAGGCTGCTGCCATTTCCGCCTGGTATTTTTATGTGGGACCTGGGATCTGAACTTAGGACCTTTTGCTTGTGAGGCAGAGTCTTAACTTCTGAGCCATCTCTACAGACCATGCAACTTTTTTTTTTTTTTTAAACTTCTAAGGAAACAGCCAGGTGTGGTAGTACACACCTTTAATTCCAGCCATAGAAGGTGGAAGTAAAACAGAGTCCCTTAGCGTTGTAGTTGATCGTGTGCACCTATGAAAATGCTCATGTTGTACATCAAAAGTTTAAGACTGGGACAGCTCAGTTGACAAAAGTTACTGCATGCTAACCTGGCAGCCCGAGTTTGTTCCTGGAGGCCACATGGTGGAAGGTGAGAGCTCATTTCTGAGAACTGTCATCTGATTTCTACATGCATGTCATGGCATGTGCATGGTCTCTCTCTTTTATCTCAAATGAAAATTAAAAAAATGTTCAAAGTCATCCTTGATGACATTGGAAGTCTGGGGCCAGCCTGGGCTACATGAAATCCTGCTTCTCCCCACTCCCCGCCCCAAGAAACCCCCAAACCCTAACTATCATCTGAAGCTCAGATGTATCCATCAGTACGATCACCCAAGCACCAGCAGGAAGCTTTCAAACTGTAATAAGCAATACACTGAAGGTCTCTTCACTCAGGAGGAGCTGCAAAGTCATCCAGCATCTGCTCTTTCCTAGCTCGTTTCTTCACTGCATAGGTGACACTGATCACACCTCCAACTGCTATCTCCAGTTTAAAACGATATAGAAAGTAGTAAATTTAATATAGCTGATTTTAGAACCATTTTCGTTGTGTGTGTGTGTGTGTGTGTGTGTGTGTGTGTGTGTATCAGAGGGCATTATGTGTCCCTGTGGAGGACCAAGGATGACTTTGGGAATCATCCTGGATTGCTTCTACCTCCTTCTTGCTTCACTCTGGGATTTCTCAGGCTCTGCCCATCAGGACCAGAAGTACAGACCACCGCCACCGTCTCCGCCTGCAGTTTTTACGTGGGACTTGGGATCTGTACTCAGGACCTTCTGCTTTCGAGATAGAGTCTTAACCCCTGAATTATCTCTCCTGCTCTACAACCATTTTCTACATCTGACTGTCTGGGTTAACTATAATTCTGACTGGGCTAAAAGATCCAGGGGACACAAGAGTAGTAAGACGCTGTCGTGCACTAGCAACTGATTAAAATCTGCTTTTCTTCCTGAGGATCTGAAGGCCATATGCCGCCTCCAGCTTGCCCGCTGGCCGTCAGGAAATGACAGGGAGAGGCACATCCCATGTTGCAATCCTGCCTTTCTGTGACAGAGAGGGGACTCTGCTGCTAGGGTGCCAGAGTGCATGTGAGGATGCAAATTGACCTAGGCAACACATGGTGTTCTTCCTCTGGCCCTCACCTCTTTCCCTTTGCCAGTCAGTCAAAAGAGGTGGAGCCGAGGACCACCGGCCAGTCAGAAGTTTCGAGTTACTCGCAGAGACCTGGAACTGAGGCTTATGCCAGCTTCTTGCCCAACATCCCCTAGGAAAATCTGGGTCAGCCTGTGGCCCCCTTCTTTCCTGTCTAAGCCAACATGCTGAGCTCAGCAGTTCAATGCAACAGTGCAAAGGATGGCCAAGTAAATTCTGCAACCTCCTTTGGGTGGAAGGTGGCTGCCCTGTCTGCCCACCCTCCATTTATTTATCCTGTGCTAGATTCCATGGATGAGCCCAACAAAACAGGCATTCTCTCTGTTCTCAGTGAGCTTGTGATTCATTTAAAGGGAGATGGGGTAAGCATACAGATGGTGATAAAACAAGAGGGTGGGCCTTCAAGATGGCTCAGTGGGTACAGACGCTTGCTGCAGAAACCTGACTACTTGAGTCTGATACATGGAACCCACATGAAGGTGGAAGGAGAGAACTGACTCCACAAAGTCGTCCCCAGACATACACACACTAATTTTTTTTAAAAGGGTAAGTAACAGTGAACCACAGAGACACCCCTCCCCCCCAGTTTATTTAGTTCTGTTTTCAGCTGTTATACTGAGGAGGGAAATGAGAGACCTGGCCTGTTTGAGAAAATAATTGAGAAAGTAGAGTCCTGCAAATGAGGGTGGGAAGCCGGGTGAGCAAATGGAGCACGCTGTGTGTCTGTGGGAATGACTTCAGACCTTATTTTAAGAGCCACTGTGGCCGTGGCTTGACTGGAAGCTCAACTAAGCCCAACCACAGTATTTTTTGGCCCATTTATTTGGAAACAAAATTGAGCCAGTTCAGCACTAACAAAGTAGTTACAGTCATCTAATCACAGGGAACAGTGCTAATAAATCAGTTACCCGGTGGAGTCTCAGATGTACATTTCTCATAAGTGCTATAAAAGCAGGTTATAAGCTAGGGATGGTAGTACATGCTAGCAATCCTAATATTTGGAAGGTAGAGGATCATGGACTAGCTTGGGCTACACAGTGAGATTCCCCTTCCCCTAAAAGCCTTACTCTTTTGATCTTTCTCCTTTAAACACCCTCTCCCCTTTTTGTTTCCAGAGATGGTAGGTGGTTCCCAGTGCATATCTGCCACATTTTTCCAATACCCCAGATGAGGACCATGCGGTTCTGCATCGGAGGTAGGGAGCAAGAGAGCTGGAGGGCTAACTGCTGGATTCCCAAGTCTATGCTTCCTGTGTCAGGGCTGGAGCAGACTAAGAGCAGCCGTGGTGTGGTTTGGGCTTCCAGGGAAGCCTGGAGGAAAGGGCAGTGTCTGGAGAGAGCAAAGGGGTCAGGCCACGGAGGAGGAGGGGGACAGAGGTTAATACACTGACGGAAAATGAAAACAGCCGAGTCAAGCTGCTGAGTCAGGGTGTTTGTCTCCACATCCTGAGACCGGGAATCTTGTTATCTTGCTCATGGCGATCGGTCCGCAGAGCAGAGAGCAATGTCCAGCAAATAATACGTGCTAATGGGGTGATTTGTAGACTTCATTTTTTAAAATTCTTTGACAATTCATAGATAGTACACAATGAATTCTGTTCATTTATCCTCTCGACAGAACTTGCTCCATTCTACCCATGATAAAACACACCACTGTCAACTGTATAACTGTGATTTGACATACTCATACTTGGATCCTGGCTACAGAGACCAAAATCCAGTAAGCACATAAAAATGCAGCAACTGGCACCCTTGGCTTGCCAACAAGATAAAATAGGGCACACAAAGGCTGAGTGTGATATCTGAGGGCTCTCATCTAGCAAGATGGGGAATGAAAGGAGAACAGACGATGGATATAGACCAACTTCACTGCAGTGCCTCTGCCAATCACACAGCATCTTCAGTAGGAACTTGGTCATGTAGGGTCTGTCTGCTAGTCCTCAAGTACACACAGCCCTATCAGGAGGCATGTGGATCAGGAGTGGGGCATCACTGAAGGACCCCTGCAAGGAACACTGTATTCATACACTCTGTATAACCAAAGCCATGGCTGGTTCTGCTGCTTTGTTCAGTGAGTTTATCACTGGGCCTCAGAGGCTACACCCCATCCAGTCATCCATCTCAGAGATGTATTCACTCTTTCTGAAAGGATGGCTCAGGTAATATGGGTGGCTCTGTCAAACCTGTTTGCAAAGCTTACAAGAGTACAAAAGGCGTGCCACAGTGATGGTCAGAGGCTGCTTCTGAGAAAAAGATGTGGATCTTCTGGCCTAAATCTGCACTCTTACAATTTTTCCCAAAGAAAGTCTTCAGGTTTCCCCCAAGCATTGCTTAGAATCCTCTGTGAAAGGATGCTATACTGAAAATAAAAACAAACAAAACAATAACAACAAAAACCCCACAGCCACACTACCTTCCAAGACAGGTTGGTAGATAGGTAGCTGGTAGCTCATATTTCTGAAAATTACTAAGAATTCAAGAGGCTAAGAGACATTTGGAAGGCTAAATAGCTTGTTACAGTTCAAAAAATTGTAACACGTTTTTATAGCCAACATTGAGGCCAGTGTGGATTTAGAATATATTAGTTTTTAGGATAATTCTACTATGCTTTGCAGAGGGATTCAGTCTCCAGCCTGTCCCTCTGCAAACTCTCTTCCTCATCACTGTTGGAGTTCTCTTTCTGGAACACAAATGGGATTAGTTCACTCACCTTAAATAACCCACCCCTTTGCACCTCATACAGATCAGATGGCTATGGGATTATTATCTGTCTGGGACACTGTTACTAAAGGAGGTGGTTCTATTAATTACAGTGGAGCAACAGGCAGAACCCAGCGCTATCCTGGAAGTCACCTACCTAGATGGTGCCCAGTAGCTTGCACCAAACATAAATTGTGCCTGATAACCTGCACCAAACCTCTATGCTCTGACTTCCCCACCCTCACTGAGCTCCCTGCTTCAAGTCTAAGGCAGAGCTGGGGGTTTGGCTTCTCTGCTCTGATGCACATTACTGGACCTGGTCATTTGTGCTTCTGCAGACTGTCCTTGCTAGATGGTTGAATTCCTCAAGGCTGGGGGTTTTCAGTCACCTTGATAGCTGCCCTCAATGTGCAGAAGAATAGCTGCATGTCAACTGAAAATGTCAGTTGACAATGAATAACTTCTATGAGTAGATGACTTGGCACCTTGTGAAGAAACGTAGCCAGGTTGTGTCACAAATAAACGTTTTATGACAGAGCCTCTGATTGTCCTGACAGTACAGAAACTTTAGTTCCCATCCACACAGGTGAGTGTGCAGATGCTACAACACACCCTGAATAGTGCTCTCTGGGATGAAGACGGTGCCATGTGTATACTTCACTTCCCCTCACTTCATTTTTGGCCAGAACTTGGAACCTGCTAGGTGATCTGTATTGTGAGAGACTCAAGGGTCCCAGGCTCCATGACTTTACTAATATGGTATTCTCAGACCAGCACCTGGCACAGGGAAGAAGCATGAATTTCCTGGGCACTTCTCCCCTACCTAACCTGTTTCTTAGGGTGGTAACCTCCCAAGGAAGTGAAAGGCCACACCCAAGACTGAGACTAGAGAGTGTCACCTCCCACTGGGTGAGCAATGCTACCCTCCCAGGAAGCTGGGGATAACCTTCCTCAGGGTTTCTCTTCCAAGGGGGTGGGAAACTCTCTTCCTAGCTAAACCTACATTTCCTGTTCTTTATATAGTCAGGAATTAAATGCAACTCAGTGATCATCTCTTACAAAAACTTCTCCAACTGCTGTTGATGTGTAGCAAGCATAATTTGAATGTACTAGGGAGCCAGCAAAAAAGGATCCAGGGGAAAAAAAAAAGAGACAATAGGTCAGAAGATGAGTATATGGTAGTGAGTCACCGGATGGGGACAGCTGCTTCCCACAGTCCCTGAGAACCAGAAGAAAGCAAAGCACAGGGAATGTTGGTTAGAAACAGGGCTAAAGTTCCAGAGTTCCCCAGTACTTTAAATTCATTAAACAGATCGCCAATAGAACTGTGGACTATCTTTATCTGTAACTGAGCTGTCATGAATGAGTTCTGCTTAGTTCTGGCCTCTGCCCTGAAAGAGCTGGACTCTCTCACCCACTGCCATTGAGTTAGTGGAACCCAAAAATCAGGTAGACTCTCCCTCCAGCCCCCCAGAGTTATCTGATCTGTCTCTGTCAACTATATATGACTATTTTTAGGTACTGCTAAGAATGAACAGCAGTAAGATCTCACATTTTCCATCGTTTCTCTGGTCTTTGACAGTTAAAATTTGTCCTTATTGCAAGTCAAACTTCCTTGGTTATAAGATAAACAAGGTCATTTCCTACTATTAACCCTCAAACACAGCAAGCTGATTCATCATACATTCTAAGACTCTCCCAACACTATACTTTCAAAGCCACTGTTGTTAAGCTCAGGGAATCTAAGGGTGAAATCTCTCTTTGACAAACCTGTCTGTGCATGGGTGGGTTCTATACTACCATCCTTGAAAGTCTGAGTCTGAGGTATCATGCCAACTATTTGAGAGTTTAAGGATGGGACCTGAGTGGATTTTTAACATAATATTTTATTTATTTGAGAAAAACCAGATGGGGAGAAGGGACGGGGAGAGGGAGAGAAAGTTTGGCCATGGAGCACATATGAATGAATGCCACTGAGCATCAGAGGTTCTCTCCTTTGACCATGTGGGCTACTGGGGATTAACTCAGGTAACCAGGTCTGCGAGCAGGCACATTACCTTCTGAGCTACCTGCTGGCTTTAACATAATATTTCTGTTTCTAAACACACACACACACACACACACACACACACACACCTACCAGTACTATGCATGATCTTCCATACATTCAGTCCACCCAGTGCCTGTTATCTGTTGCTTGACTAGAGACAAAGGAATTAGGTGTAAGTTTAATTGGAGGCTGGAAAAGGCTGGCTGGCTCCACTGGGAACTCCATAGGAGGGAAAAGGTCAAGCAAAAGGGAAAGAGGAAGCCACAGGCATAGATGGCAAGGCTGAGAGGGCTGAGGGGGAAAAGTTAAAAAATAAATCCAGACATTTGAGATACTTTCCTGGTGGAATGTGACTTGAAATGGTGCTCGGAAGAGACCTTAACTTTTTTTTTTTGATAGTGAATGTCTCACTGTGTAGCCCAGGCTGACCGTACACTCTACTGCTCCTCCTGCTTCAACTCCCCAGAGCTGGGATGACAAGAATGCACTACCGTGCCTGATTTTCAGCGGACTTTCTATCACCCGAGCTTGAGTAGGTGCACCAGAGAAGGTGTGCAGGGGCTGGCTGGGCTGAGGAGTGCAAGGTGATTATGTGTGGGTTGGGGGCAGGGAGGGAGCTGATAGGTGAGGAAAGAAAGCCTGGTTGATACATAAGTGGTTAGTAAACCGTCTGTAAAAATTTTCATTACAAAAACACTTCAACCATCCACGTGGCCCACCGGAGCTGGAACTCACTAAATGTTTCTGTTGGACTGCTCCCTGTTCCAAGCCATTTCTCCTTTCTGGGAACTCTTCATTCCATTAAGTTTGCCAAAGGGCCTGGAAAACTGCAAATTCCAGTGGGCTTAGGATGGTAATTCCTCTACTCTAGAAGGTGGCAGGGCACAGAACAGGTTTGGGTTGGAAATGTTGAGATGTCTTCAAGTCAAGAAGGGACTTAACCTTTTCATCTGACACTTGGTAGCATGCTAACTGACTGACACCTTTTAGCCTATTTTAAATGGAAATTTCTTTTATAGCATATTGAAGCAAAAGGGCTTTCAACCCCGTTTCCTTCCCTGTATTCAATTAATTTTGGGAAATCAGAAAGCACTTGCTTTGACATCCAGTATGTCTGATTTTGTTGAGGTAATTGAAAACATTACCCTTTTACTTGGCAGCAGAGCAATCCATGAGGAGGGCTGAGCAGATGAAAAACAAGCCCTTTGACCTCAGCTACCTTCTTTCTCACTTGTTTAAAAATCCTTCTATTTTAGATCTGTTTCAGGGTTATCTCCAATCGCTAGGCAACAAGCTTGTGCTGCTCTTGCCTAATCTGTCAGCACTAAGTGTTATATACTGTTATGACAGATCTGGGTTTAGATCATTAATAGCAAACATCCTCATATACAACTTAATCAATACCATACTACTTCTCATTATATCGACTGCATTAGACAAAATCTTTTAACTTTTGCTCTATATAGTTTCAACAAGAGACTATATTTTTTTCATCTCCCCCCCCCTTTTTGGAGGTGGTGGTATTGGGGATGGATTCTGGAGACTCGGGCAGGCTAGGAAAGTGACATCATACATCCTACAACTAACCCACATCTTCAGTCTTCTGCCAGTATCTCCATCACCCTTCCCAACCTTTGCCTCCTATCATCTCTGCTTAATTAGCAAGTATCTAAATCTCTATTCTCAGTATCCTTAACTGATCTTGCCTGTATAGTTCAATCCATTAAAAAAATCATTAGGCAGGGGGTTAGGCCTATAAAGGACCACATTTTATTTGATTCCCCCCCCCCCCTTAAGAGGGTCTCCTGTATTCTGGACCAGCCTAAACTCAGGATGACCTTGAGCTTTTGATCCTCCAGCCTCCACCTCCTAAATTCTGGGATTACAGGTGTGCATAGCTACACCCAGTTTCTGAGGTGCTGGGGTTGACTTCACGCATACCTGGCCAGCACTCTGTCAGCTGAGCCACATCCTCAGGCCCATTTAGTGTCCTTTCACTTACTGATGAAAATTTTAAATGAGTACAGTGATAATTAATGATATATAAGTTCATTCCATTTACATTAAATTTTGTTTGGTTAAATAAGTCATTGAGTAGCCATGTGGCCTGATTACATGTGACAAGGAAAGAGGAAGTTTTGGAGCAACTTGAGCAGCAAGCTCATTCTCTCATCCTATTGTGGACATGGCAGCCTCTCTCATCAGCGAGCTCCCTCTTTTTACTTCACGCAGTGAATGCCATGTCTTCCCCATCATTCCTGCTGAGATCTGCTTCTCTAATGCTTTCCTTTCCTTTACTATTGTTTACAGATTCCTGTGTCTTCTTTGGAGTTTGCCTGGATCCTGCTCTTCAGAGAAATGAAGGTTGCTGCTAGGTTGAGAGGTTAGGAATAAATTCATTACCCAGTGTCCAGAATTCTCAGATTCTCTGCCTAACAGGGATCAGCACACCCACGGCAACAGGGAGGAACAGAGGACTTTCCCACTCTGTTCCTCATCAGAAGTATCTTTTTGTTTTGGTTTGCAGTCAGCCAGTGCCCAAAACAAGGCAAACAAAAACCTCAAAGCTGCAAGAAGTCTCCTATTTGCTTCTTTTTCACCCACTGAAGAAATCCCGAATGAAACCTGAGAATTAGCATCAAATGAGCACACTGTAGTTCCTTAATCTAACAGCTGTGATTTCCTATTGCAAGGAGAGTCAGGGCAAAGGAAGAGGAAGCAGGTCCAAGTATCCATCCACCTTCCCAAAGAACTTGCAGGCTTCTTCTGCCCTATTTGCCACTCGGGTTTTCAGCAGATGACTGACGAGCTTACACCACAGGCTGTGTATTCAAAAGCACCTGGGTCTCCTGACTCCTTGCTCTTCTGTCTAGGGTAGGCGCAACAAAAGACAGCACATTTAAGAATCTGCACTGCAATCGACTGGACAAGCTTTCTGAGGACAGCTGTGACTAATTTTAACCCATTATAAAAGGAAGGCAAAAGTCTTTTAGACAGTATGAACTTTGAAGAAAATTCTACAATACATATCAAAAGCTGCTTAGAATATGAAAACCAACTAAACTGAACTAAAGGACACGATGGTAGTCCATACACTTAAGAAATGTGCTCCTGAGGGTTGGGGAGATAGCTCAAGGGTTAAAGCTTTGCTTCATAAGCAAAAAGACCTGAGTTCAGGTCCCAGAGCCCATGCAAAAATGCCGGGGAAACCCCAGAACAAAGTAGTAAGGCGGCAGAGGCATCTAGAATGATTCTCCAAGTTGCCCTTGGGCCTCCATATGCATACACACTTATATGCTTTTAGGTATGTATACACACACACAGAGAGAGAGAGAGAGAGAGTGAGGAGAGGAGAGGAGGGTGCGGAGAGGGAGGAGGGAGAAGAGGGAGAGGAGAGGGAGAGAGGGAGAGAGGGGGAGGGGGGGGAGAGAGAAGAATGAGCGAGAGAGAGCGAGAGGGGGAGAGTGAGGTGATGGGAACGGTTAGAGAGGAGAGAGAAAGAGAGAGAGAGAGAGAGAGAAATGTGGTGCTGAGGTAACGTTCTACTTTTTAAATTTTGTTTGATAACTTTACTTTTTTGTATTTATTTATTGCAGATGCACACAGACACTATGGTACAAGTATGGTAGTCAAAGGACAAGTTTTGATAGTTCTCTCCCTCTACCAGATGGGGCCTGGGGTTTGAACTCAAATCATCAGGCTTAGTGGAAAGTGCCTTTACTCACTGAGTCAACTTCTAATTATTTTGAGATGTTTTGTGATACAGCCCAGGCTGGCTTCGAATTCATGATTCTTTTGCTTCAGCCTCTGGAGCACTATTCCAGGTGTATGCCACCATGCCCACACCTTGTAGTGTCTTAATTGGATGGATTTGATTCCTACTGCCTCTTTCAAAAAGGACAAAAGATTCAGAGCAGAGATAATAGGTAATATCTAGCTCCTCATCAAGGCATGTAGTGGTTCAGATGTTTATTTTTATCCCCTTCCTTTTGCTACAGGTATGCTTCCTGTTTGGATTCTACTCTTTCAAACAGATGGCTATCATTTAACTAACAGCAATGTTGTGCCTATTTACCAAAGACTCAGAGGACAGTCACATACAGTAGTGCCTATGATTTACCTTCCACTGGTGATAGCTGAAAATACAGTCTAAGTTAAAAATCCAACAGATGGAATTTAGAAACAGGTTTCAAAGAGGCCCTAGAGGTAGCGGTTATAGTGCTTGGGTTTATAAAACATGAGTGATAGTTGGCAGAAATGGTATAGAAGAAAACAGCATGATATAGCTTTGGGGTCTCCTATGTATGCAATAAGCTATTTAGTAAAATTGTTTCCCTGCGTTAGTGACCTGAAAATCTTTTTAAAAATCCATAAGCAGTCCAGTAAACTGCCATAAAATCATGAGGGTCACATAGCAAATGACCTCATGAAAGATGGACTACCAGGAATCCCTGCACACACAGCGAGGTTGGAAAGTGGACTGCCATTTTTCTCAGTATTACCCTCTCCCTCCACTTAGCTCAGCTACAGAGTGACTGCCCACCTCCCAACGCTAACCAGAACTTTGCTCGTCTGGGACTCGGCAGCATTCGGTCTCACTTAGAACACATCTCCCATTGGGCTTTCAGCTTCTCACCTCAGATCATACACCTGGAGCTGATTTTCTTGAATTTGTGTTATATGAAAAATTAAACTTGTGAGTTTACAGTCACATGATTCAGAATAGAGAGAGGCTAGTGTCTTTTCTTCTACCTTCTATCCCTTCTTCTTTTCCTTTTTTTCAATTTTAATTAAGTATATCTAACCGATGTAAAAAATAGCATATACCAAAGGAAAATGGTATATTCTACATAACAGCACTATTTCTTTTATTATTATTATTTATTCAATTGTGCGTGTGTGCATGTGTGTATATGTGTGTGTGTGTGTAGAACCATGGGCGAATTCGGGAACCACCATGGACGCCTCCACCTCCTCCTTGTTTATTCAGCCCCAGGATTTACAGGCTCCGCCCTACCAGAACCAGAAGCGCAGCCCCCCCCCCCCCATGTGGCTGGTGCTCTTCTCTTCTTTCTGGTCATCATGATGTGCAGGAGTTGCCAGTGGTTCCATCCTGGCCCCCCAGCTGTTCTTGGCTCACCTCTCACCTCTCACCTTCCCAGCTCCATTGCTGACTTCTTCCGGCTTTGGCAGGAATTTTACATTAACCTTCAAACTTTTCTAGTATCTCCAGCCACTTTCCTCCACCTGCCTCTCATCTTGCCACCCTGGCAGGTCTCACTGCTTTTCCAACAGTGTCACTGTACTTTCAGATGCAATCTGGATGTCTCTGTCACGTTGCATGTCTAATATGCATTGCCCTATTCCTCTGGAACCCTCTCTCTGTATCCCAGATTGCAGCCTTAATGAAGCATCTGTGACATGCAATACCCCACACTTTAAAACTAGATGATCAGATGCACTTGAGATGTGTATAAACCCACAAAACCACTATCATAACCACCATGTCCACCCTACAGACTGCATCACCACAGGTGAGGCAGGAGAAGGAGGTTCTGTTCTGTGGCACAGTACAATGACAGAGTATTTTAAAAGCTAGAAGAGTTTGAACGTTTTACCATGAGTGATGCATGAGCATCTAGGTACATGATGTGTTGAAATATCCCAGGTGCCTGTGAGATGGGTGGTTTTTCAGAGGGAAGACATTCTTGCATCCCGACACCAGGAACTGCCTTCGATTCCTCACCAGAAGGATCAAGTGCTTCTGCTACTCATCAAGCTTTTTCAATCTTTGCTCTGATGTTTGGTTCTGTTTTATTTTCTGTGGTTTACCTGGCTCCATCCTACCTTATCAGTTCTTGAAGTGGAGTATGAGGTTCTTTTTTTCTAGTCTGTGACATGTTTCTACCTCAGTACTGCTTTTAAAAGCTGCATCACACAAGCTTTGAAATGTTTCTACCCTCAAGCACTTCAAAATACTAACTATTCTTATAATTTCCTCCTTGATCTATGGGTTAGTTTAGAGCATGCTACTTGACTTCCATTTTTATAGGAACTTTCAAAGAGCTCTTTGATTTCTTTTTTGTATGTGTAGGTGCCAGTGTGTACATGTATATGTGTGGTGTGTGTGTGTGTGTGTGTGGGGTGTTTGAGGGCACTGCCTGTGCCTATGGAATCCCAAGGGTGACAATGGGAATCATCCTGGATTGTTCTATCTCCTTATTGTTTCACTCTGGGATTTCCAAAGCTCCACTCTCCAGGGCAGGAAATGCAAGCTGCTCCCTTTTCTGCTTGGCATTTTTAAGTGGACCAGGCATCCACACATAGGTCCTTTGCTTTTGAGGCCATCTCTCCGTCCTGTTTCTGATTTCTAATTTGACTTCTGATAGCACAGGCCTTGAAACCTTTTACATTCACTGTGACAGCATGGGATATGGTCTTTCTTGGTAAATAAGCATGCAAAAAGAATGTGTTTTCTGGTATCATTAGTAGGATGTTTCTAAAATATGTTAGTTTTTTCTCATTTTCATGTGTATGAGTGTGTAATGCATACACATGTGCACGCATATTTGCATGTTTGTGCGTGCAGATGTCTGAGGTTGATTTTGAGAATCATCCTTGATTGTTCTTCCACCTTAATCATTAAGGTAGGGTCTCTCAAAAAAACCCCTAGAGTTTGCTTGTACAGCTAGTCCCACCAGCCAGCTTATTCTGGAGGAATTCTGTTGTAGACTAGAATTACAGGTTACCATATCCACTTGGCATTTATCTGGGTTTTGGTATCCAAATTTTAGTTTAGTTAAGTGCATAACAAGCACTTAGCATCACTGTGTTAATTATTTTTTTTTGCTTGGTATGGAATTGTAGGTTGATGGATATTTTTCACCCTCAGTACATTAAACATGTTACTCTACTGCTTTCTTGCCTGTACTACTTCCAAGAAAACTTATTTTCCCCCGTATCTCTCTCTCTATTTCTCTGTGTGTACCTTCTGTATATGATGTGTTTTTACGTGGCCACTTTAAAGATGTTACTGTTATCACTGATTTTCAGAAACTTCAAAGTGATGAGTGTATAGTTTTCTTCATTATTTTTGTGCTTCATTGAACTTCCTGGATCCGTGTTCATAAAGTTTTCACAGGGGTTGGGGAGATGACTCAGGGATTAAGCTTTTGTCCTGCAAGCAAAAGGACCTGAGTTCAGATCCTAGATCCCATGTAAAAATGCCTGGCGAAAAAGGCAGTGTCCTGTACTTCTGGCCCTGGAATGCAGAGCCTGGGAAACCCCAGAGCAAAAGCAGTAAGGAGGTAGAACAATCTAGGATGATTCTTTCCTGAAGATACCCTTGGGCCTCAATCCCCCCAACACATATAAATGTCCACACCTATACAATCAAAAATAATTTTCACAATTGGAAAGTTTGACCATTATTTCTTCAGAGGTTTTCCTACCCTTCCTATTCCACTCAAAATTGTACCTCTGATATTCTGCCCCTGAACTTTTTTCACAGTTCATGGTCCATTCATTTTTTAAAAACTTCTGTTTTCTTTTTGGGTAGTTTCTATAGTTAAGTCTTCAAACTGACCAATTTTACTTCTACAATGTGTAATATGTTGCTAATGTATCCTTTGTTCCTTCATGTCAGACACTGTAGCTTTCAATTGTAGAATATTGAGTATCTTCTGCTGTCTTTCACATCTTTAACTTCTAGTTAAACATAGTGAAAATAACTAACCTAATGTCCTTGGTGGCTGTTTCTAGCATCTGTGGTTAATACTAGATTAATTTTGCTGCTGTTTCTTCTCACAGCAGGTTATGCTTACCTCTATTTTTGTAGGCTTATGAATTTTTGGTTGGATGTTAGATATTATGAATTTTGTCTACTTAGATGCTAGATAATTTTGTATTCCTATAAATATTTTGAGTTTTTTATGGCTATAGTTAAATTACTTGGAAATATTTTCATTTGGGGGGGGGTTTGGTGTTAAGATTTGTTAAGAGAAGGGGCTGGTGAGATAAAGTGCCTGCTCACAAACCAGGTGACCTGAGTTCAATATTCAGAAGCCCACAGGAGAGAAGTGACTTCTGAAGTCCTTCTACCCATGTGCCATGGCATGCATGTTCTCTATGTTTCTCTCTCTTTCCAGTACTAAAGCAAGACCCTTCTTGATCCGGTCAACAACTGCTGGACCTGTGTTACTTTCCACTTTGTGGGTGTGTCAGGTGCTGCTACCGCTGATCCTTTTGGCCTGTCCTTTCATCATGGTTGGGTAGTTTACTTACACGCATGAGCCGAGCAGCACATTACTCAAGAGAGCCCTGCAATGATCCAGGGTTCCTTCTCCGTGCATCTCCTTCCCTCGGGTTCTGCAAGCTCTCGCCACCCTGGTCTCCTAAGCCCAGCAGCTCTGCTGTGGCCCCTCCTGGAGCCAATGCTGGAAACGGGCTCTCGTTTTCCTGCTTGTGGGAAGCATTGTGTTTACCACCTGCTACTGACAAAACACTGTTTCACAGTTGTTTTGTTTTGATTGTGAGGGAGGGTTAATATAAATCTTAGTTCTGCTAGTCTATCTTGGGTAGAAGTCTACTTTTAAAACTTAGAGACCTCTTTTAAGCTAGTACGGATAAAGCCCCTCTTTGATGACCTTACCCTACAATCAATACTTTCCTCATCTTTCTCACTGTCTAAAGACCTACTCTGACTTTAGGCTTTAAGTCATCTTTATATTTTGCAAACTTATTATTAGGAGGCTGGTTTCTGTGATACATGACTGGATCTGAAGAAATGTATCAATATAAATGTAAATATGTATAAAATGTATTTCTTTTGCCTTCCAAGGTAATGGTGAATAAGAACTGACTTTTTTATATCACTTCTTGTCATGTAACCCATTTTTTAAATATTTTATTTATAAGGGGGGGGGAGAGAGAGGGAGAGAGAGAAGGTGCATACATGCATACCTCTACTTGGTCAGCGGTCACTGCTCTCCTTCTAACCACATGGACTTCTGGGGACCAAACTCAGGTTGCCACCAGACACTTACCTGAGCAATCTCATCAGCCCTCATTTAATCCATCTAAAGTGTACAGTTGAGTAGTAGCAAGCATATACACATCTCCAAACCTTTCCATAATGTACACAGAAACATGTACATATTTTAAGATGAACAAATAGATTTGATGTAACCTTTTAATCTTTCAGATAAAACACAGGGCAGAAATTTCTGCTGCACTCAAAGACTTTCAGCTAATTGCTGGCAGTTACGAGCAGAAGCTACACTGCTTGTTTCCTGTCAAATCTTATTCCTAATAGGTCTGTTAATTCAGTGCATTTGTTCAACAGAGAAGCCAAGAACTGCCACACATAGAATAAGCCTTAGATGTGGAAAGTTACTAATTCTAAATGGCATAATTTAGCTAAGTTGGGCTTGATTGGTTTTTTTCCTTATTTGTCTTGGTTAATAAGCAATATATAATATGTTTTTACAAATTGTCCTTGATATTTTTTTCTGACAAATTCTCTAACTTTTCTATCCTACTACTGCTATCCTATTTTATAACCTAAGTTTCTTTTCTCCTCAAGTCCTCAGTAAAAATCTTTCCATTTTTTATGACAGTCCTCCCTGGCATCTCTCCTTAAAACCAGGATGTGACTCTTTGCTTCATTTAGTAATGATTCTGTCATACCATATATCAAATGGAATTCTTTCCACTATGAAAATTTCATGTGGGGCTGGAGAGATGGCTCAGGGAAACTTCTGTCTCAAAAGCAGAAGGACCTAAGTTCAGATCCCCAGATCCCATCTAAAAATGTCTGGAGGAAATGGCAGCAACCTGCACTTCCAGCTCTGGAAAGTGGAGCTTGGGAGACCCCAGAGCAAAGTAATAAGGAAATAGAGTAATCCAGGATGATTACTGAAGTCACCCTTGGGCCTCCACAGGCACACACAGTACCTTCTTCTACATATACCCACATACATATCTACATACCAAAAAAATATGAATTTACTGTTACTAGTTGCTTTGTACTTGGAAGAAAGGATTATTTAAAAATAATCTCATAACATTTGAATAATTTTTCTATAATTACAAAATTCATGACAATTACAGGAAATTTGACATTCCATACTTTGAGAGAAGTCAAAATAAGATTCAAAATAAGAAATAAATGCAAAAAGCATTTCTTTCTATAATATGTCAGTTCTTTTGGTTTTAGACATGGAACAAAAGGGAGCTTAGAATAATTTTTCAATGTGTGAAATAGATTGTTATTTTCAGACTGTAGCTCCTTTTAAAAGAAAGGCCAGAAGGTTACATAGAGAAGCCTGGAACCTGCAGGGTTCTGACCAGGAATGCACAGCTGAGCTGCATCAGATTGATCTCCCATTCCCTTCCTCTTCTCTGCATCCCAGGGCTGTGACTTCCAGAATCACAGGTGCTAGGATTTTGGGAACACATGGCCTATTCCTACTCCATGTGTGCAGATGACATGCTGAGCCCAAAGGTGGAGCTTACTTGTACTTCCCTGTGTGGTTTCTTCTCATTATTCCAGTCTGCTATGATATTCTGAATTCTGACTCTGTTATCTAAAATATAAGTAATTCTTCGGGGGCTTGTATCCTTGGCAAACTTGGTGAGCACATCTTTATTCAAATTGGTGTCTGAATCATGAAGGCTTTTCCCCAGTTGATTCTTACTAAGCTTATGCTAACCTTTATAGCTTTTCTCTTCTTAAATACTTACAAGTTATGGCAATTTTAAAAATGTGGAAAATTTATATCAGGTTCAATGACTGTAACTTTTTAAAGATGGCACTGAGAATGGAACCCAGGGCCTTGGGCATGCAGCACGTCCTCTGTCGCTGTTCTAACCCTTGCCTTTGCTTTGTTTGCAGGCAGGGTCTGGCTACATAGCTAGGATGGCCTAAAATTTATGATCCTCCTGATTCTGCCCTCCAAGGCTAGGATTACAGATGTGTACCCCCATACCCAGCCAATAACTGTAACTTTGGCATCTTTATTCACACTGGCAAAACCAGACAACCTTCCGCTGTTTCAAGTGTTTAGGTTTTTCCCTCTCCACAACTGCTCAGCTGGCCACATTTCCCAACATGAGTTTGGTTTTAGATATTGAGGTCTGAATTAGTAAGGTGTCCTCATGTTCCTAGCTGTGTGCTGCCTTCATGTTTCCCCCAAGACTCTTAGTCTAGGATTCTCTAGTATGTAGGTGACAGAAGTCTAGTTTGTAGATTAAAAAAAAGAAACTTGCCAAATGGCGAACTTATCAAAGATTCAATCTGTTGAATGGCCAATTTGCCAAGTGCCCAAATTTATGTATTTAATGAAGTGTTTTTTTTTTTTTCATCTAGTTTTTACTGGGGGACTCTCAGAACTGGAGGCTTGGGGTTCTTGGGCCTTTAGACTGCTGACCCTCAGCACGTGTGGTAAACAGTACAGAGACCACAGATTCTTTCTCCTCTCCCATCTCCTCTGTTCTGGCTGCTCCCAGCCATAGCACCAGGGTCTGAAATGAGGTGTTTAAATGGGCTGAAAATTGATTATTTAGAACTCTGTGAAATCTTCAGTTATTAAGAGCAAAAGGATGGGAGGAGCAACGATTTGCAAGATTCTCAACAATAGTTGGGGCCAAAGCAATCATAATGGGACTTTGCATGCCCTGCGCAATGTCCAGCGCACTGTTGCCCTCATAAAGTCTAGCATCTGTTAAGGGCACCGAGACCCCTGGAGGCAAGGGATTGACAGCCATAGTAGTGATCTTATGCTTAAGGGGAACAAGAGAAAGGGCTTATGGAAATGCCACTGGGTCCTCATATGTCATCGGAGAGGAGGACCCAGTGGAGAGTTAGGCGTACACAATAAAGGATTCTCTGGGAATTGGGGGGGAGGCACTGGGGGATGGGGAGGGGGAGGAGGGGGTTCGGGGGGAGGAGGGGGGAGGGAGGGAACTGGTAAAAAAATTTTAAAATGTATAATTAAATTTTTAATAAAAAAAAGAAATCTTCAGTTATTAATTGTCAGTCTCTCTAACTGAACCATGCAAATCAGTCCAAGGACATGGTTTTTTGAACTGATGTAGGTGCAGATTTGAAGGAATAACAAATATCAAATGGATAACACCTGAAATTGTGGGAGGGCTGCTAAGTGAGCTCACTCACAAACCTGCCAATGTGAGTTCAATCCCCACATGCTGGACGGAGAGAACTGACTCCCAGTCAGTCTCTCTCTCTCTCCTCTCCCTCCCCAAAAAATAAAGATTTCCAAAAATCGGTATGGACTAAAATTCCCATAGGGATTGCTAGAATCTGTAGACTTTCTTAATAGCTTTGGCCCGGAGGCCATCATTGCTCGTTTCCAAGTTGGGTCTCTGTATGACCCAGAACATAGGTTGTTGCTTCTGACACTCAAACCCCACTGTCTGGCACTGCTATTGGGGAATGGTTATGTAGACTTGAGCGCATAATGACCATGTGAAACCTTTTAAGAAGGATGACCTCTGACCACTTAAATAGACTATAGATGCACTTGCAAATCTGGGCACACTCCATTTTTTTCTGCTGTAATTTACTAAAAGACTAAACCAACTCAACAGCCTTAGTTTTCTTCAAACCAAACATGTGAAGGGAAAATATGTACCAACTCATCCTCTAACAGGTCCCAAGGATTCAGTATAACACTGTCAACCATATGCAAGTCACATTGGTGTATTGGTTTTTGAGAAACAGGCCTGCTTCAGAATGCATAAGCTCTTACAGTCAAACTCAGTGTCTGCTCTGGAGACCACGGTGTGGCTGGCCCCTATGTATGCTGACCTAGGCCCAGAGAGAGTCAGGTCCTGTTTCAGCTTGGGTTTCTGCTTCTCCCTCTGGGTCTACCACCCAGTGCGCTGCTGTCTTCTCTCACTGAGATCACTTCTGTGTCTGTGGAAATATGCCCAGTCACAACACCAGTGCTTCTCCTTCAAACAAGGGAGACTGCGTGTCTTCTCTGCTCTAAAGGCCTCCTATCTTGAGGATGGGAAACAAGACCTAGATTGGGTCAGGAGCCAGCTTTTCAGACGCAGCTCCTCGAAAGTTAGGCAAGGTAAAAATGTGGTGCTGCTGGTCAAGCCACACAGATGTATTACAGGGAGAAGTACTAGAAGATGGGGCTTCCAGACAGGCCAAAGGACAAGCATGCCCACACTCAAGCTTCCTTTTCCCTACTAGTAATGTTCCACCAATCACTTTACCCTGGAGAGTAGTCTCTCCCTAAAATGGCTGTAGAGCAGCTTAAAGTTCTTTAACTGATTGCTTCCCTGTTGGCCCTGAAGACAAAACGCCTAGATCCTTCTCAGTCGGGGAATCTTTATTACTAATAACTATAGGGCTGGATAAAATACCAAACGCAGGGAAGCCACAGAGGTGAAAAGGATTTTATTAGTTTTTTCCTCCTGTGAGATTTTCTCATTTATTACTGCAGGTTCAAGTTGCCTTTCTAAGCTCCATCCTTGCTAGCTGCTCTCTCTTGGCTCGATCCTTCCTTTCTGTATTGTGGGGACCTCATATACATATTCTATGCCAACTCATGTTCTCCAAGTTCCCACTTCCCTTAATTGCACAATACATGAATTCTAAACAGTCAGTGGGATGGCATCCCTGTTCTCAGGCTTTATCTCACTGGGAAGTTTCATGTTTTTATACTCACTTTTCCCTAGTACTGACATGGCAAACTTCAAATGTGCTGACATAGGATTTTATAAACTGTCCCCCTTCCCTAGTCTATTTCTTGCTGTCATCCTTTAGCTCCCTGAAACCACCCAGTTCTCCATGTGTACCAGGACTGAGCTTTTGGCATTCTGCTCTATCTTTGGGGAAAATCTCATTCCACTCGGCACCTGATAACTTCCTGCAGTCTCTGTCATGGGATTAAGAGTTGCGAAAGAGGAAACTGAGTGGTCTTGTGGCCCCTCGACACCATGGCCAGCCTGCTGGGGTGAACCATGCAGAAAGATGGCATGAGGATGGAATGGTGCTTGTTGCAGATAAAACACTTTGTTAAGTATCTGCAGTTACATAAAATCCTGTTTCTGATATAGCTGATAAGACCCAAAATAAACATGTTAAGAAAGCTTTTAAAAATTCCATTTGAGAGTTGTATCTGATACTCAGTGCAGAAAAAGAAGAAGCAAACAATCAGCATAAACCAGGGTATTATTCACTCATTTGGAGAATTCATAAGTATCTCAGGCAGCTTCATTTTTACCTCTACTGTAAAGTTCAGTGCTGTGGCCTTTGGAAAGTAATGACTACTCTAAATGTACTTTACACCTGCAGAGAAGCTGAAAAGATGTTCTTTTAGATTTATTCTTTCAATATGAAAGGCAATGATGGACACATCATAAAGCAAATAAGCAGCTTTGATTTGCTCAAGGCCCAGAAAACCTCCATCCTAAAAGGCAGGCACTGCGGAGGGAGGCTTTGCACCCTGCCTGGTCCTCAGGGAACACCGTCCAGGGAGCACAGAGAGGAACCGAGTGGAGACAACACTCGGCATGGTTTGATTTTAGTTCTGGCTACGTCACACAGAAAGCCTTTCAGATTCCTCTCTGCACTCCTGTTACAGCAGATGGCTCTGGTGTATGTATAAATAGGTTGGGTTTGTCATGTGGAAGCCTGCTGTTTGCATGTGGGATTTCCTATCTGGGAATGGGCAGGTGGGGCCTCATGGCAAACTTCTTAGAGGAACAGAATGCCACTGCTTGGGATGACTGGCAGCTCTGGGACAGTGGATGGCATGAACAGCCTGGCCCAGCGGCTCCTCTGCTAGGTCTCATTTCTAATTCTTTTATCCCTCTTCCCTCCCTCCGGCATTCCTTACCCTTTGCCCCTCTTCCCTGGGGAACAAGGAATGGTTATTTTTCACCTTACTTTAAAAAAATTTAAAACTTTTTATTTATTTATTTTGTGTGCAGGAGACAGCCATTTCCACATGGAGTTTTTATGTGGGACCTGGAGTCCAAACTCAAGACCTTCTGCTTGGGAGGCAGAGTCTTAACCCCTAGCCATCTCTCTAGCCCCACCTTATTTTTTGAGACAATATCTCTTTCTGAACCTAGAGCTTACTGTTTTCACTAGACTGGGTGGATCTGCCTGTCTCTGTTCCCCAGCACTGGGGTTACACTGCAGCCCCAGCTTTGATGTGGATGCTGGGATCCAGGCCTCTCAGGTCTTCATGCTTGCTCAACAAGCACTTTATCCATGAACCATTCCCTAGCCTACTTCCGCTTTCTCTAGGAAGGACTGGTCTTGCACACTACACCTCTAGGCACTCTTACCCAGTTCTACATTATCCTCTTCCAAAAAAACATCGTTCCCCTGGTCTTATAGGAAACTATTATGTTCTAGGAAGCTCTTATTTCTCTGGCCAAAGTGACTGCTACTGGGGTAGATGTCTTACCCACACTGTGAAAATCTCATTGATCGGGCTACAATTACTATGTTAGTGTGAACATTTCAGGATACTAACCACAAATTACAGCTTTTACTTTCTACTTGGGAGTGAAGCTGGTGAGCAGAAGTGAAGAGTTAAAAATGGAGATTGTGACAGCTTTTTACTCCTTGATCATAGCTGTTCCTTTGCCAGAGTTTTGGGAACATATATATTCCTGAGTTGTTTGACCACTCAACACAGGTGACGATTTGGTTGGGCATGATTCTTGAGTTCTGACCTTCCTCCTCAAAAGACTGAAGATGTTGCTCCAGTACAGTCAGATACTTACTGCTGAAGAGGAAGAGGAGGAGAAACTTTTGTTCTTTGTAAGAGAATCTCACTCCACTTTCAGGTCTGTATGCTTAAACACACACACACACACACACACACACACACACACACACACACACACACACGCATGCACGCACGCACGCACGCACACACACGCGCATACACAAAGTTAATCATTGAAATTAAAAGTTCATTTTGATAACACAGATACTCATTAGATCTTTAACGTGCTTGAATTACAGAAAATTTTTCTTTCAGCTAGTTTTAAATGATAATATTTTACTGAATATAAGATCCCTTCAGTGTAAGATGTATCCTCTTTTGCATGTTACTAAACCAAAAATGTTTTCCATTGTAGGATAGTGATGTGCCCACTGGTGCTGTAGGCAGCGCTGCTATAGGGTAATGGTTAACAGCTTTCTGATTATACTTGAGGCCTTCTGCTCTGGACAGAATTCATGCTTGGGACTGCAAATCTGGTTAAAAGCCCCTGCCTGAGGAATGTAGGCCCTATGGACGCTCTGACTTCTGTTGTTATACTAAATGTACATGTTGTCAAGCTGTCTTCCTAATATTTATGCTTCCACACACAGATTAGTGCTGTTCAGAGAAGTAATGGAGACTCATAACTGGCTAAGGTGCTGAGAATCAGCGACTCTGGATTTTTTTTTAAAGAAAGGGGTTAATAAAAAAATGAAGAGGACATGAGAATGGGAGGGTAAATGTATGGAGGGGACCTGGGAAGTAGGAGAAGGGAGTAAGGTAGATATAATCAAGATACACTGTATACATGTATGAAGATATTATAGAATAAAAATATCACTGAAATACTGCCCATTGTAATTACTATGGGAATCTATCAATTACAAATCATGCCTCAATTTCAGAGATATTGAAATTAAAAAAAAATTTGGTTGGAACCCATGAGAATCCTGTGTCACCTTTGCTTGGTCTGTCTTTCCTTTTCAAGTTTACCTGTCACTTGAATGTAAATAATCTCTCCGACACAGCTTTTCTAATTATTGTCCTCCTTTGCAAGCTGAGAGCTCATCAAGTTTTTCTTTTGAATCTGTTTTCTGCCAATGTCAACTACCATTTTCACACTTTAATGCTGATTTAACTTCTTTAATATCTTTTTTTGGTTTAATGCGAATACTTGAACATTTTTTTTAATTTATTATTTATTCAATTGTGCGTGTATGCGTGTGTGTAGCGTCTATACATGGGGTCTAGGATCCGAACTCAGGACCTTCCGCCTGCAAGGCAGAGGCTTAACCCCTGAGCCACCTCTCTAGCCCCTCACTTGAACATTTTTAATTGTGCCTCGGCCAACACTTTCTCTTTCCTCTCTGCCGGTTCTATAGTATCTGGTCTGTTTATATAGAAGCCATGTCTTCTTGGAGCAGTTAGTTTCTATAGCATGGATTTCCCATTATAATTCTTTTCAGAAATAGACGTTTTTTTTTTCCTTTCAGATGGTACTGACATCTCCCTGCTGCTGATATCTTTCCTTACAGGCTCGTAACTAAGACAGCATCCTTCGGTGTCAGGGTGCTCACATAAAAGAAGCACTAGGAGCCTTCTGGGTTCCTTCTTCCAGCCCACCTGTTTGTAGTTAGAATCCCTGTCTCAGCTTTTAAGTTGGAGAGCTGGCTTTGAGTGCACAGCCTCCAGTTGTGGTTTTGAAGTCTTTTACTTATTAAGAAACTGCTGATCTGAGCAGGAATCCTTACATCCTGCTTCTGCATCAGCTTGCTGACAAGGAGAGTAGAATTATTTCTAGCTGTTTAGTTGTTAAAAGTGAGTGAGAAGCTGCATTTCAGACTATCACATACCCATGGCCCTTCCAACCCATGAACCTAGTTGCTGATTTGATGTCTTGAAATACCTAATCACTCTGTCTCCAGATGCTGAGAGCTATAATTCTGGAATTAGTATAAGAAAAGTGGTATTCATAAAAGGCGGCCCCTTGAAAGGAATCTTCCTTTCTTTCACACAGGAGGACTGGGTCACTATTTTTTGGTTGGTAGGTGTACGTATCTGCGAGGAGGAGCCAGAAGTACCCTCGTCTACTTAACAACATTCAACTAATATTTATGAGAAGCTTCCTTATGCCAAGGAAATGTCTGCCAAACAAAGTGACTGAGAGAGTACAGGCAAAGCCCCGGCTCACAGGAACTCCTGTTTTCAGCTGAAAAACATGCAATAAATCAACACAGAGGGAACACGTGGCACGCCAGATGAAGACTAAGCCATGGGAAGGCTCTAGTAAGGCAGAGGAGGGGAGGTGGCCTGGGGAGAATGGCTGCCCTCTGTAGGCCAGTCAGGGAAGGTTTATGGGGAGACATGGGAGCTAAGGTGGAGGGCAGCCCTTCAGTGAGACCTAGCTGAGCACTATTTCCAGCTCCTATGTTGTGGAAATCAGCCTGGTCCACTCACTTTTATGCTATTATAAATTGTATGCCTTCAATAACTGTAATTTTTTTTCTTTTTTAAAAATTTATTTATTTTGTGTGTGTGTGCATGTGTCCTTGTGGAGGACCAAAGGTGACTTTGGGAATCATCCTGGATTTTCTACCTCCTTTTTGTTTCGCTCTGGGATTTCTCAGGCTCTTCCCACCAGGGCTGGAAGTGCAGGCCACTCACTACCTTTTCTTCCTGGTGCTTTTTAAAAAAATATTATTTTTATTTATTTTTTTCCTAGCTTTACAAGCATGTGAGTAATTATCCCTGCCTCTTCTTTCTTCCCTTCCTCCCCCCTTTCCCTCCTTTTCTCCCTTTCCCTTCATCCCTTCCCTCCCCTCCCTTCATCAATCCATCTCCCTCCCTCCCATCCTCCTGTCTATCTGCTTTTATGGGTCCCAGGGTTCTTTCTGAATCATCTGCTCTTGGGGGTTCAGGCCTCTGTGGCAGACCAAGTAGCCCTTCCTTGGGCAGACCTACTGATAGGGGCACTCCCCTTCATCTGTCAAGCCTTATCCCCCAAGGTTTCCACTGCATGTAATTCCACGGCATGGCTTTTTTTATGTGGGACCTGGGATCCGAACTCAGGACCTTCTGCTTGTGAGGCAGAGTTTTAACCCCTTAGCCATTTCTTCAGCCCAGAAATTATAATTTCAAATAGTCAAGCTGGGTGTTCTGACACACTTCTGTAAGTCCAGCACTTGAGCGGGTGAGGCAGAAGGAAGATAGCAAGTTAAGGCTAACCTGGGCCCTGTCCAAAAATTTTTTAAAAAGTCAAATATTCCATTGAAATAGGTCAAAGTTTAATTAACCAATCCTTCCTGGTTGGTAATCTAAGTTATTTTCAACTGTTTGTTTTACTTGTATATTTTTAGTTGGATTCTAAATTGCTATGTCCAATAGACATTTGGGTAAGGCAGCTTAGAAACGTAGATCAAGGGTTATGAAAACTGTCTCTGGGAGCTGGGAGCCGTGGTGAACAGCAGGAAGACACAGGCCTGGGTGTGTGTGTGGGAGTGAGCCTCCTGGGATGTGACTCCCTCCTCTGCTTCCTCCCCTGCCTGAGACCATCGCTCTCCTGGCCCCTCCCAGTACTCTGTGGGAAGAGCTGGCTGTTGCAGCAGCCGTTATCACAGGCCTGCTTATTGGTATGAGTACCCACCCCATGGTTTCAAGGGAGAATTAAAAACAAAACAAAAAAACTACATCAGAGAAACAGGTGAAACATGCAGTTATATTCAGGAACCATACTCCTTTAATAACCAGGTATCACAGATAACTAACTGCTCAGAAGAAACAAGGAAGCGCAAGGTGCTGACTTTTGGCTTTCACCCGCAGACATAGAACAGGAAAAATAAGACATTTCAGTGCCCCGAGTTGGGGCTATATTAAGGTCTCTAACATGGAGACAGGCAAATACCTGGACAGCTGCTTATGGCAGATGGGTCCTTTGGCAGCTTGATATTGCAGTTTCTGGTGACTCCTGTGTTAGGAAGGCCAGTGTGACACCATCTGCTTACTCATGGGCAGAATCGCTCACTACCAGCAGGTAGCGGCTGCTGCAGGCGAAGTGCAAATGAAGAGGCAAGTCTGCCATGTCTCTGACCTCAGCTTGACAAACCTGCCTCTACAGTGCAGCAAGCACAGCCTCGTTTTGCTCCCCGGGAGGTGCAGGAGACACATGTAGTCCTACCACAGTATCACAAGATGCAGCATTCTCTACTTTTATAAACAGGAAAGGAAAGCAAGGAACTCAAAATAATCTATAAAATGCTAAATAGCTGCTATTTATGGGCTGAAGAGATGGCTTAGGGATTAAGACTCTGCCTTGTAAGCAGAAAGTCCTCAGTTCGGATCCCAGGTCTCACGTAAAAGCACACCAGGTGGAAACAGAGGCAGCCTGCACTTCCAGCTCTGGTGGGCAGAGACTGGAAAATCCCAAAGCAAAGCAAGGAGGAAGTAGAAGCAACCCAGGATGATTCCCAAAGTCACCCTTGGTCCTCCACAGGGACACATGGTGCCCTCTGAGACACATACATACAGAGTAAGTAAGTAAGTAAGTAAATAAATAAAATATTAAAATTTTTTTAACCGATAGATAGATAGCTCTTGTTCTCATGCGGACTTCATTTAAAGACACTGAAAAGTTCTGCTGTAAGCAAAGCTGTTTAAATTCATTGGCATATCCCAAATGGGTTTGACTTTGAGCCTCTGCTTGTCCTCTTGGTAGAATTTCTCATATGTGAAATGTAGTCTGGACCTGCTGGCATGGTTCTGCCAGATGTTTCTGGGTGGCATCTATTCTAACTGGTCTGTCCTTCAGCCATACCGGTTACTAAATTACCACTGAGCTATAGTTTCAGCCTTATTTTATTTAAGATTTGCATATGTGTATTCATGTATGTATACATATTCCCATGCATGGTTGAGTGGGCCTGTGGAGGCCTAAGCTGGCCCTGGGTGTTTCCTCTGTGACGTGTCACTCATGGAGGCCTCACTGAACTGGAGCTTGCGGCTCTAGTTAGCAGCTTACCTGTCTGTCTCTCCTGCGTTGTGATTACAGATACTGGCCTGCCCAGCTTTTTCACATGGATCCTGGTGATCAGAACTCTGGTCCTCACATTTGCACGGCAAGCACTTTATTTACTGGGCCATCTCTCCAGCTTTCTGCCCTGACTATCCTCAGTGCCACCCCAAGAAATATACTTCATTAGAGACTGTCATAATAGAGCATATGCTTAGCAAATGTGAGCCCCCCCATCCAAGATTCAGTTGTTGACTGCAGATGTTTTAAAACACACGAAACATATGTGGTGAGTACTGGGGAGACAGGAAGAACAGGCACAAGTTGAGTAACTGGGAGGATATGTGAAGAAGAGGCGCATTTCCACTTGGCTGTATTTAGTTTCAGGAAGTGCCAGGAAAGTTCTGTTGGGCTTCAGTTCACTAAGGATGGTAATGAGAAACTTACTTGACAAAGCAAAAAGCAATGTGCTTTGTTTTGTCTTTGTGCTTCTGGTAAACATGGAATACTTCAAACATTAGTGTATTTTTTCATCAAAAGTTTGACTTGGCTCTTCTTTTTATAGCTTCCATGTCTCAAGTTAACATATCTGAAGTAATGGGCTGTGTATTTTTGCCATTTGTATGGCTGGCAATCTTGACTGGACATCAGATACTGTGACTTCTACCTTATTGGGTGTGAAAATTTTTGTCTTCTTATAAATACTTACAAGCTTTGCTCTAGGACATAAATACTGAGAAGCAGTTTGGTCCTTAGGGTCTTGCTTTGAAGATTTACTAGGCAGTATTAATCCCAGGGTCAAGGGCTCCTCCTGCTGAGGCAACTCCTCCTGAGTCCTCCCAGAGCCTGTGAAGGATGGGCTGCTCAGTCTGCTGTGAGAGTTGGGCCATTCGCTGGCTATGGTGGTTTCCCTCCTTACGTTGATCAGCACACTAGGAATGTCTGAGGGGTCCTATGCAGGCCTCTAGGGGTCCCTGTGCACCTCATTCTCAGGGCCCTCCACAGCCTGACTGGCTGTGTCCACCTGGGTTCCCGGCCTGCACCATGGCCTGAAGCTGTGTCCAGCGTGGCTGAGGTACTTGTAGGACTAACCTGTTTGTTTTCACTGTCCTTCGCATACTGATGCCAGGGTTGTTATATGCTCACATATCTATTTTTGGTTGCTATTTAAGACAGAGGGTAGGTCCTGTCTTCATTATACTTTGGCCTTCTTCTTCTTTCTCTCTCAAACAGCCAAAGCTGTCCTTTTCCTTTTGATCCTCCTGCCTCGGTGTCTTGAGTTCTGGGATTATAGGCGTATGCCACCAAACCCAGTTTATCTACTTATTTTTAAATATATTGCACATGCAACTTATTCCTACATTTCCCTTTTGCTTTATCTGCTTTTGCTTATTTTCTCTGCAGAGTTCTTTTGTAGTCCCCTAGCTCTTGAGGATAGGAGATGACCCAGCAGGGATGTGCTGTGGTTTCATACTAGCCTCAGCCATGTTGTCTGCACAAGGTCATTCTTCCCCAGCTTGTGTATCTTTGCCGGGTCAAGATGACCCAGAAGAGACGTCTTTAGGCCACAGGCCCCTGAGTGGTGGTTGAGAACTGCTTCTTTTCTTTTTTAAAAAAAATTTCTTATTTTGTGTGTGTGTATCAGAGTACATACATCGTGTGTCCTGTGGAGGACTAAGTGTGACTTCGGGAATCACCCTGAATTATTTTTATCTCCATTTTACTTTGCTCTGGTATTAGGACTGAAGTACAAGTATTTTTACATGGGATCTAAGATTGGAACATGGGACCTTCTGTTTTTGAGGCAGAGTCTTAACCCCTGAGCCACCTCTCCAGCCCTGAGAACTGTTTTTGTTGAACTGGCAGCTGTGAATTTGCTTTTTGTTCCCATTCCTGTATGCATTTGTTTTTTTGTGTGTGTATTTATTCATTTTATCAAATAGTTCTGCCTGCTAGTGGAAGAGGGAACTCTTTCCTCCTTTAATGTGGTGACTACATGAATACAGCTTCCAAATGGAATCCACCCCCTTGTACTCCTAGGGCATGGTTTCATTGGTGATGAGTATTATTCTTACAAAAACAGTCTTGGGTCTAATTTGTAGGCATTTAATTTAGAGTTAAATACAATTTGGGGGAGCCTGTGAGATGGTTCAGTGCATAAAGGCACTTGCCACCAAGCTGACAACCTGTGTTCGAGCCCTGGACCCTACATGGTAAGAGGAGAGACCCAATCCACATTGTCCCCTGACCTCCACACTATGCTATGGCATGGGTGTGCATCCCTCCCACGATAAATAAATGTAGAAAAATAAAGATTTTTTTATTCAACTAAGATTAGATTATATTTTTCTCTTCTTATGCTAATCTTATTTGTTTGGATAGGGCTGTATTGTGGACATAAAAAAGGACATCCCTCCCCTTTAACATTTGTATTACCCTTCTTTTTTCTGAAACTTGGTTGGAAATTTACCCATGAACATCATGTTCTACTCCTCTCTATAAGCTTTTTTAAAATGGCCATCACTCCTGCTGGTCGATCTGTGGTAATGGGTCATGGTGGCACTCAGGAGATGGAAACAGGAGGATTTTGAGTTTGAGACCCTGTCTCAAATTTTAAAAAAAGGTCTTTCTATGGGGGCGGTTTGCCATTTGAGCATCATCCTAACTCTGACCAGAGAATCCCTGGGAAGATGTGCTTTAGGGAAAAGATCTTTCAGATATGGAATCAGCCTGGAGTTAGGACCTTGCTCCCTTCGGGCTTCCAGGGTCAGACAAGTCATGTGCCACATCAGGATGCTTGTGAAACACGAGGGGAGCTTTGGTATCATACCAGCTATGAGACTGGAAGTAAAGGAAAGTGGAGAAAAACAAAATGAACTTTTCCTCCTGAAGTCAAGAGAAGGTTGATGATTGCAATTGCAAGTTGAAATTTCGGAACTGACATTTCTGGTTTCAGGAAAGAGATTTTATGTCTTATTATTACTTAACCTCTAAACTTGTAAGACAGAAACACCAAGAATAAACAAACAAAAAATCCACCATCTTGACAATTTTCTGCTCCTTACATTTATGAATTTGAAAATGATTATTCATATGTATATTCAAGATCACAGGCATGTGCTACAGTGACAGCCATGAAAGGTTCACTCCCATCATGCAAGAAGAAGGCCTTTAGCAAGTGTTGGAATTTACTGAACAAGAACCCAGAATTTCTCAGGCAAAAACTACTGTATTATTACCAGCATCAAAATTCAAAATAACATGGGGAGGGGTGGAGGGAAGGAGGGGAACAGGGTACCTATCAAGTTTGTATGATTGGGGAAAAAAATTAAAAATAACTAACTGTGACTCTTTGAGTTAGGTGTACTTTGCTATCCCTAAACATCTGTAGGATAATTAGCCCATTCATATGTGCTATTGTGAGGCTGCTTCTTTGTGTCATTACCTTCTTTTCTAAACTCTTTAGTATGTTTAGTATGTTTCTTAGGTTTATAATCACTTGGCAGATGAAAGAAAACCCATCTGGACCCTCTTATTGGATATGCTGCCCACATTCAGGCCATTTTCTCAGATCTTGCCACGAATGCTGATTATTTCTGGGAACACCCTTGAAGACATACCCGGGGGTGTGCTTTAGTAAACAAGCTCCTACGCCTCTCTCAGTCCAGTCAAGCCGATAATCAAGACGAACTACCAGAATTACTTTTTAGTAATTCTTTAGATTCTATTTTTCTATCAGATGAACACTAAGCATAAGTTCACTGATGACATTTGGGCATATCAAGTTGTATGAAATACTTAAAGATATACCTCTATTTAGAATAAGATAAAAACAGTGCAGCCCCATGCTTAAATTATACCCTACACTTTTATCTGCAAGAGTAAGCCCGTGGAAATCTGATTCTGAACATGTCTTTTAGGTAAAGAAAAGTATACACTTGAAAAACTCACTAACAACATAGGGAATGTCTTTCAGGAAGAAAAGGAAGTACTAGCATCATTTCAGCCACTGATGTTGATGAATGTCCTAGCATAGGGATGGGGCAGGAAGACAAAGACAATATGCCACAGAGAGCACATTCAACCTTGGGGAGACAGGCCCAACCCCAGTAGGCCACGGCCACTCACAGGAAGGAAAACATCTCTAACAAGTAGCCAGTCAAATTCATTCCTCTGCTTAAAACTGTTCACTGATTGCTCCCCATCACTCTGGGGCTCTGCTCTGTTCACAGACCTTAGTTCACCACACACATATCTGGGCTTACCGTGAAGTTTTCTGTCACGAGTCCATTTCTGTAGCAATTGTTGCCTGTCTGGGAATTTCTTTAGTCTTTGTGGACCTATATGTTATCTTAAATCTGCCTTTTAATTTGTTTGCAGTCATAGCAGACACACTAACTGATTATGTTTGGGTAAATGAGAAGCTGTGACAATAAGAATATAAAGCAATTTCTTCTATTGTTTGAATTTAATTACATTAGATTGGCAGCGAAGAAATAACCATTAGGGAAATTTCTCATTGTTAGAGCTGGAAAAGCAGAGGATCATTCCTAATCTTGAGACTAAGACTGGATGCTAAATTTACCTTCTATAAACCAGAGGATCTAATTTGTTCTTATGGAAGACTATAACTTGATATAATCACAATGGCACAAAACAAGTTCAATGACAGGCAAGCTTAAAGATTTGTGCACTTAAAACTTGTCATTTAGTTATGAAAATGAAACTGTACCTCTTGAAATGATTTGCCAAGACTCCAACAAGTTCCCCAATGCGACTCTCATGGGTTGGTTGTTTGCTGAAGAGACAGACAATGAGGTCTTTGTTGTCCTTTGTATGGAACACTACAAGCTGGTCCTTTCCATTGGAGACACTCAGACCAGTTAACTGCAAGTGGAGAACACATGGAAAACGATTAGGGCAGTTCTCAGAAGACTGGGTTTAAAAATACAGTTTGTAGTGATTTGGTACAGTGATGCTCATGACTTTAGCCTATATCAAGTTTCATGGAATAAGAAGGTAAGAAAAAAAATAAAGTTAAGAAATGAATGTGATTGGAATTGGCAATAGAGGAATCAATGAACAAAAGGGCGATTCTTTCAGAAGATGAATAAAATGGACAAACCTTTCACTTAAAAGAAAACAAGATGGAAAGAAGGCTGTACTATCAGTGTCAAAAATAAGAGAGGCAATCACTACAGACCCACAGACACTACATAGATAATTGGAGAATATTCTGAAGAACTCTACGTACAACGATGTATTTGACAATTTAAATGATACCAAGTAATTCCTTGAAAGTCTAAACTAATAGCAGACTACTAAAACTCATTCTCCTAAACAGCTTGACTAACTCTGTATCTGTGAAGAAATTAAATCGTAGTCAGAAATCTTTCAAAAGAGAAAACATCATGCTCGAATAATCTCGTAAGTGAATTGTACCAAATATCTAAAGAAGACATAACACCAGTTGCCATATTTCTCCTAGAAAATAGAAGGGAAGACATCTAATTCATTTTCAGAGCCATCATACAAACATACAAGATAGTATAATAAAATGCAAATTTATATTCTCCATGAATGTGGATGTAAAAAACATTAGCAGGGGCTGGAGAGGTAGCTCAGGGGTTAAGCCTCTGCCTTGCAGTTGGAAGGTCCTGAGTTCGGATCCCAGATCCCACGTATAGATGCCAGGCAGAAGCGGGGGCAGCCTGCGTTTGTGGTCCTGGTAGGGCGGAGCCTGTGAATCCCGGGGCAGAGTAAACAAGGAGGAGGCGGTCCATGGTGGTTCCAGAATTCGCCCGTGGTTGTACACACACACACACACACACACACACACACACACACACACACACGCACGCACGCACGCACACACGCAATTGAATAAATAAAAATGAAAAAATTAAAAAAAAAAACATTAGCAAACTGAATTCAATAACCTATTAAAACACACCCACAAAACAGGGCTACCTAAGAAATGCAAAAGTAGACGGGTATTCTAAAATTAATGTCACAATAGAATGAAATAAAAAGAAAAGCCACCTGATCATCAATTGATACAAAAAAAATGGCTTAGCAAAATTCTTTATCCACCCACAGCAAAAACTCAGAAGCCATAACGAGAACACGGGCTGAAAATATCCCAGCTGAAGTGCGCGTGGTGGCATGTACCTGGGACCCCAGCACTTGTGGGCTGAGGCAGAAGGCTCATGAGTTTGAGGCTAGAGTGGGCTACATGGTGAGATCTTGTTTTTTTTTTCCTCTTTTAAAAAAAAAAAGGGAAGCTGAACTGGCATCACATTTGGGGGAAGACCAGATACTTTCCCCAAGAGTAGGAATGACATAAGGATTTCTGCTGTCGTTGCTCTGTGCAGCCCCACACTGAGAGCCCAAATCCATTCAATGCCAGGTCCAAGAACTATAAAGCAGAACAACTGAAAAGAAACACATGTCTCCATTTTCAGATCACATAATCACCAACAGAGAAAATGGCAAGGAATCTACAAAGTAGCTCCCTGAACTAATAAGCAAGTTTAGTAAGGTCACTAAATATTTCTATATACTAAAAGAGAACTAGAACTAGAATTCTTAAAAAAAAAAAAAAACCCTCATCTACCATAACTTCTTAAAAGCAAAAAATACCTAGAAATCTAATGAAATGTGTGTAGGACTTGCACATATAAAACTATTAAATGTGGATGAAGTCAAATTAAAGTGCAGAAAACAAAAGAAAAAAAAAACCCAAATAAATGGAGAGAAAATGTGTTCAGAGATGGGGGATCCTTGGCAATTTCCACATGCTCTATAGATGGCAATGTGATCTCAGCAGATTTACTTGGGAATTATTGGAATTCTGCTTTAAAACAGTGATTTTGAAAAATAAGGTGGGAGGATACACAATAGCTGATTTTAATAATAACCATAAAGTTGAAATAAGACAATGTAATTTGCAAAGTAATAAAAACAGATCAGAAATACACTCATATATCTCTGACCAATGAATTTCCCACAAAAGTACAAAGGTGAGTCAGTGGAGAAAAGGTACAACTTTTTTTTTTTGACAACTTGGGACATTTGAGCATCAATAAATGTCTAAGTTATATCTCTTATAATTCAATTCAAAACAAACCATATGTAAATATAAACTTTTAACTAAAAGACTTTTCAAAGAAAGCAAGATTTCAAGTTACTTCATCAAAGAAAGCATATAGATGGAAAATAAGCACATGAAAAGATGCCCAAGGGGCCTGCAAAGGGGCTCAGTGCAGGCAAACCTGGAGACCTGAATCTAATCCTCAGAGTGCCCATGGTGGAAGGACAAAACTGACTGGAAAGCTGTCTTCCAACAGGGAGAAACAGCTCAGTGAGTAAGGCACCTGCTTGAAAACCTGGTGACCCAAGTTCCATTCCTGGAAGCCCACATGGTTGCATGTGTGCTCTCGAAAACAACAACAAGCAAACAAAAACGGGTGGCACCCTTATCCACACTGATTGCTTTACCCATGATACCTGTAGTCTATGTGCTCTCTCAAAACCTCCCAAAGTATTGTTCAAAAAAGATGGGGGCTGGAGAGATGGCTCAGAAGTTAAGACTCTGCTTCCCAAACAAAAGGTCCTGAGTTTGGATCCCAGGCCCCATGTTAAAACAAACAAACAAACAAACAAACAAACAAACAAAAACTCTAGGCACAAAGGGCAGCTCCCTTCTGGTCCTCATAGGTGGAGCCTGGGAAATACCAGAGGGAAGCAAAAAAGAGGTTGAAGCAATCCAGGATGATTCCTGAAATAACCCTTGGCCCTCCACAGGGACACACAGTGCCCTCTGACTCACTCAGTCTCTCTTGCTATCTCTTGCTCTCTTGCATGCGTGTGTGCACACACAAAAAACAAAGTTAAAAAAGACAAATATTTTTTAAAAAAGATGCTTAACATCACCAGTTAGGAAATGCAAATTAGAATCATAATGAAGCACCATCATAATCCTATCTGAGTGGCTAAAAACAAAACAAAGCAGACCACCACCATAACCAAGTGCAATACCAGGAACGAATAGATCCCATAAACACTGGTGAGCGTTGTCAGTGGCATGACTGCTGTGAAACAGTTCAGTAGCTCAATGAAAAAAGGCAAATGCAGGACGGCAAACGACCTGGCAATCTCTATTTACCCTAGAGAAATAAAAACTTAAGTTCAAACCCAGGTTCTGTAATCCCAGAACTCAGAAAGATAAGAAACTGGGGACAGCTTAAGCTACATAGTAAGTTTCAGGTTAGCCGGGTCTACATAGGGAGACCCTGTCTCAAAATAAACGAGACACTCAATTCTCAAAGCCTCACACATTGATCCACACAAAGCCTTGCTCATGGATGACTGTAGCAGCTCTAGAACTGCCCCAAATGAAAGCCACCAGTGTCTATTAATAGATGCAGGGATAAGGAAATTAAGATTCATCCACAAATAGAGCGATACTGAACAATGAAAAGGAACAAATTAATGATATGAACTGGCACAGAACAATGTGAATAGCCCTCAAATATATTATGTTAAGAGTGAGTAGCCCATCTTAAAAGGTTGCTGTCATGGTTTGAAATATGAGTTGCCCCATAGGCGCATGTGTTTGAATCCTTAGCTGCTGTCAGTATTTGGGAATGTCACCTTTAGGAGGTGGAGCCTTGCTAGAGGAAGGCAGTCCACAAGGGTGAGCCTTGAGGTGGGTTAGCCCCGCCCTGCTTGAGTGAGTGAGTGAGTGAGTGAGTCTGCTTGGAGCATGCAGTTTTGCAGCTCTCAGTTTCCATGAGGAATGTTAACTTAGATGGCCTCCAGCTTCTGCTGGCCAGCCATGCCTTTTTTTGCCACAATGAACTATATCTCCCCTCTGGAACAGTAACTTAAATAAATCTCCATTTTCTCCCTTCAGCTGGTTGAGTCTCAGTGTTGTCTCACAGCAACAGAAAAGAGTAACTTGGTATGGTTACTTATACATGACTTGTATTCACAATGTGGCAGTGGTTATTTCAAATCTAAGCCTGTGTTAAGACTCAGCTCTGCACACCACACTCACCCCAAATCATTCACTCTCTTATGCACATCATAGGCTGTCTGAGGCCACTAGTGAGACAATACAGCAATTTCTCTGCCACTTAGATATGCTGCATACAGTGAATTGGTGTGATTAAATTAAAATACCATTTTCATTTAAAAAACATTTTATGCTTATGCTTCACTCTCACTTGATTATTTATGAAATCCAAAATTGAATTTACGCAGAACTTCATAGGAGAGCCTCATTAAAGCCTAATAAAATGAGAATTAGAGCAGCAGTAAACTGTCAGTGCACCCCTGGAGCAGGGTATGGTACCCTCATACCCCTACAGAGGATCTCTTCTTGCCAAGGAAGACACTCCCCTCCCTCCCCGCATGGAGGCAGCCTCAGGGAGAAGGACTTAGCATACTGTGCTACACGATGGAAGATTTGGTCCCCTTGCCTTCAGGAAAGACAAACAAAAGATCTGGGAGGACTAATGGGGAGGACTGTAGGCTGAGGGCAAACTGGCTGTGCAGCAAACTGTGATTTCCTGGACCTCTGTCTCGTCTTCTGCAAAGCAAGGAGACCAGCAGTTTCCCTGACCACCCACAGAACTATGTGGAGGATCAGATGGCAGCACCTTAGGCTGCTGGAAAAGGAAGAGGAAGCAGAGACTCCTCTGTCTTCAAGGTGCTTGTATTCCCAGTGAGCACGTACAGCATCTGTAGGTCACAGCCCCTCTAGCTGCGATGCTCTCCTACTATGGTCTTCATAGTGCTCTATTGTAATAAACTGCTAGTATCATGGACAATGGACCTCTGCTGTCTTCCTTTCTAACAGAAAAACATTACAGCTGGAGGGATGACTTTAAATTTGGTAGAGGGCTGGGGAAAGGGTCAGACAGTCAAGTGCTGACCTTGTGATGGGTGAAGGTCAATGAACCAAAGTTGATCCCCAGAACTCATATTAAAAAAAAAAAACAGTGGTGGTGACGTATGGAGGCCAACAGGAGAATCCCTGGGGCTCTCTGCTAGCCCAGACTAGCCCAACGGGGAGTGTGAGGCCAGTGACAGACCTGCCTCCAAACACAAGGTGAAAGGGGCCTGAGGAATGACATCCATGTTGCCCTCTGGCCCCAACACACATGCCCACTCACACATACACATATGCCTTTCTTTTCATTGTGAGTGCACGCGCGCATACACATACACCAAAACCCCACCAATTACCTCCCTCCCCTCAACCTATCTGTAGAACTATTAAACAGCTTGGTCGGGTAGGGGGCACCTCTTAGTCCTCTGGGCAACCACAACACAGAGAAGTTCCTCTAAGTGAAAAGCCTGTACTCTTGCATTGCTTCCTTTTTCTCATACTCCATGGAGCTGCTGTGCAAACATCAACCTAAAATTTCTCCTTTGCTGCCTTTGGACATCTGAACAGGGCACAAGTCTTTAGACCCATCCTTGCTTCCCTCAGTAAGAAGGATCAGCCCTGAACACATGGCCAGGTCTGAGGGTTCAAGGCAGATGTCCTCCTCTACAGTTGAGTAAGCCTCAGAGAGAAACCTCCACCCCACCTCTGGGAGGGGGAGACTGTTGAACTGCATTCTCATTTGTAATAAATGAGTGCCTGACAGACCACAGTTAGAAAAAGAAAGGATTACGGGAGTTAAATATGACAGATTAAACTGGAAACAGCAGGGGGAGGAGGAGGGGGGAGGGAACTGGTCTACCTATTAAGTTTGTATGAGCGGAAATAATAATAAAAAATGTTAAAAAAAATAAACTGGAAACAGCAGCACAACAGATACTGCCAAAAATTAAAGAGCAACATGCGACTTCTCAGTGTCAGAAAGATTTGACTGGAGAGGAGCCCAGACCAGAATTGCCTGGTAATTAGTATAGAGAGCTTCGGTCTCAGCCTATCAAGTGTTTGGAAGTGAAGTTATTTTGGTTGTTCATGCTGTTCTTACTGGAAGATTCTCTTTGATAGAATTTAACTTGTTGATTTCTCTTAATATGTGGCCATTCTTGATTTCTAGCTTCCTATTCTTTTTGTGTATATATGTGTGTGTAGGGGTGTGTGGGTGTACAAGAGGGCATTTGAGTGTGTGTGCCTGTGGATGCCCAAGGATAACATCAGGAATCATCCTGATTGTTCTTTCACCTTACTGCTTTGCTCTGGGGTTTCCCATACTCTGTCTTCCAGGGCCAGAAGTGCAGGCTGCTGCCATATCAGCCTGGCATTTTTACATGGGATCTGGGGATCTGAACTTCAGTCCTTTTGCTTGTAAGGCAAGCCAACTCTCCAGGATCTCCCCCATTTTCAGTTTTTAATAATTAAAAATGATTCTGAAGTATACACCATAGTGGCTAGATCGGATTTCATTTTTCACTTCATACCCCAAGAAACATCATCAAACCTATCTTGCAATGAATGGTCTGTATATGTGGGTTGCTTTGTTTTCTCTCCTGACAAAGTCACCAATCTTTAACACAGACTTTACTCTGAGGACCTTAAACTACATAGACACCTCCCAAAGGCCCATCTCCAACCACCACAGATTGTTTCCATCTTTTTAAAGACAATAAGGATTAAACTCCAAGCTTTTCCTTTAATATACATGCTGGCTGTTTGAAGTTACTGTCTGAGGTACTGTGCTAGTAGGAACAGGAAGAAAAAGTCTGAGATACACACCAGGTGCCAAATCACTGGCCCTTGCGCTGGGGTCAGGACTTCTCAAATTAGGATTGCTGAATGTTTGCACAGTTCTCTCTGGGTCTTGGCTCCTTCATGGCACGGTCACCTGAGGACCATCATCAGCTTGCTTTATATGGGGTCGGGGCACATGTAAAATTTAAAGGTGGGGCAAACTAATCTTAGTGCACAGCATAGAGTAGCCCTGAGTTGCTGAGTGGCAGACTTGGTGTCTTCCCAGCTGAGGCCCAAGACACTATGGACCAGAGAAGAACTGGGCTCAGTGGCTCTCTCCAACTCATGGCCCATAGAACCATAACCATGATAAGATGGTAATAATTTGCCTCCTTCCACTCTTGGGTGGTTTGTTACACAGCAGCTGCCAGTGGAATAAAATTATATATTGAGGAGAGGATGCTACTATAACAGCCCTGACAGGGTTGGAGCAGGCTTTAGGAAATGTGTAGGAGCTGGAAGAACTTTGAGGAGCCTCCTGGAAAACTCTGGTGGGTTGAGAAGACTGCAAGTTAGGGAAGGGAAAAAAGACTTCACACTGAAGGAAAGGGCACCCTCATTATGAAAGGATAGAAAATTTGACAACTCTGCTGTTGATGGAGAGGCGGGGAACAGAAAATGTACCTAACAAGTGGTGATCCAGAAAAGGAGGTTTCTAGGCAGAATAGCGGAAGTGCCATCTGTTTTCTTGCTGTCTATGAAAAGAATGTGAGAGGAAAGATGATCCTAATAAAGAGCTGTTCGTCTTTCATGCAAAACTTAGAGGAAACATAAAGAAGCCCACAATTGCTGGGCTTCAAAATAAAACCGTTTTTTTATTCCCAGCTTCTCCAGATGGCAAATGATTCTCAAATTAAGAAATGGTTTCAGGGCAATGGATCAAATCCAGAGCAGGATTGTAAGATCCTTTGTTACAACCTCAAAAACATCTAAAGCATTGCTTCAAAGAATCTTCCAGGCAGATGAAAGGCACTCTAAAGATCTTCAGGGCAAGCCTTATGAATTCTCTCCATTGACACCAGAGCTCCAAAGAGTCTCAAGGGTCTTATCCAAAAGTGGTTTGCAAGCAGCCCAAGCACAGGACAGCTAGTTTTGCAGAGATTCATCTGATGGAGTAGATTATAAATTGATGCACAGAGCATTCATCATAATTTCAAGGGAGGGGACAAAGATTTCAGGCTGGACATAAAGGACAGAGAGAGACATTACACAATGCAGAGAGGCTTCTGGAGCCCAGGCATCTGTGGGCTGGAAGTAGGCTGTGAGGGCGAGCCATAAACCCAGGCGGCCAGTGATGACGTGCTTTCCACTCCTTTCTTTGAACAGAGTGTCCACGTGGCTCTCCGTCCCAGTCAATGGGACAATTTGTCAGTTTGTAGATCTTTGGATGGAAGGAACTCTACTTGAAGAGTGGAACCTGAATTGAATTAAGTGATGGGATCCTGGTCTTTCACTCAGAAATTTGTACCAGCAGGGGACAAAATTTTGGGGTGTCTTGGGAGGGAGAGAATCTGTTTGCATTCTGTTTATTCATTTTTTTTAATGGTTCTAGGTACTGAACCAAAGACCTCACGCATACTAAGTAAAAGCTCTACCATCAAGTTACACTCCCAACCCCATGCTATTTTTTTTAATTTACTCTGTGTATGTGTGTGTGAGAGAGAGAAAGAGAGAGAGAGAGAGGGAGAGAGAGAGAGCGAGCACTGTATGTTCCTGTGGAGAACCAAGGGTGACTTTGGAAATCATCCTGGATTGCTTCTACCTCCTTCTTGTTTCATTCTGGGATTTTCCAGGCACAGTCCACCAGAGCCAGAAATACAGGCCACTACCGTTTTCATGGGACCTGGGATCCAAACTCAGGACCTTCTGCTTTATTTTATTTTATTTTTTTAAATCTTAATTTTTCTTGCTTTCTGCATTTCTTTTTTTTTATTATTTATTCAATTGTGCGCGTATATGTGTGTGTGTGCGTAGAACCACGGATGAATTCCGGAACCACCATGGACGCCTCCACCTCCTCCTTGTTTACTCTGCCCCAGGATTCACAGGCTCCGCCCTACCAGGACCAGAAACGCAGGCCGCCCCCGCTTCCGCCCATCGTCTATATGTGGGGTCTAGGATCTGAACTCAGGACCTTCCGCCTGCAAGGCAGAGGCTTAACCCTTGAGCCACCTCTCCAGCCCCAGGACCTTCTGCTTTTGAGACAGAGTCTTAACCCCTGAGTCATCTCTCCAGCCCATCATGCTATTTTTTTTTTTTTAATTTAAATTCAGTGCTGGAGATTTAAAATGGGGAACACAGAGAATTGTGAATAATTTTATAATAATGTACTTGATATTATATATATGTTACTTAATAAGCTTGATAACATAATAAACTTGAGGGCAGACTGTCTGACTTGCTTTAGGCAACAAAATGCAGCAGAAGTGAAGCCGTATCACTTTCAAGGGTTCATAAAGGCAGATGGTGCAGCTCTCTAAGTGCACTGCCAGAGTTCCATCCTATAACTCAGTAGTCAGGAGGTTGAGGCAGGGGAATTGTGAGACAAACGTCAGCCTGGGCAGTACAGTGAGATCTTGCCTCAAAAATTAATAAAATAAAATACACAAAGAAAGAAAGGGAAAAAAAATCGACCTGCTTAGAGACCTCCATGTTTGAGGCCGACCATGTCCAAGAGGCCTCGGGTCTCCGTCTCAATCTTCATATCCTCCCAGTCAGTTCTGATCTGGAGTGAGCCCATTACTCTAGCCCCAGGCCTTGAGTCACCCCTAGTTTCAATTCTTCCTTGCTGAGCACCTAGATACTGAACAACAAAGATAAGCCTGCTTTGCCTTTTAATTCCTGACCCTAAGAATCTGTGACTATAAACTGTTGTGTTCTTGAGTTTGGGGGTAGCATATTATTCACTAATAGTGAGCAGAACACATAATTTGTGGGGGTGCTTAAAAGTGAATCCAGCTCTACCACTGAGCTGTACCCCAGCCCCTGTAGAGAAATACTGATTTTTTAAAATTTTATTTTTTTCTACTTTTACAACATATTGAGTACTTATCCCTGCTTCCCTTCATCATCCCTCCCTCCTGTCCTTTCATTAATCCCTCCCACCCTCCTGCCTGTATGTTTTTATGGACCCAAGGTTCCTTCTGGTTTGTCTACTCTTGTAGACAGGATCTACTCTTGTCCAGGACTCTGTGGCATACCAAGTTGTCTATCTTTGGGCCAACCCACTGATAGAGGCATTTCCCTTCACTCATCCAGGTTTCCACTGTGTGGCACTGAATCGATAGTGCCACACCATTGTATATTCTTACCTTTCTTGTGTTTCTAAGTAGTCTATGGGGGCATGTTGGTATGTCAATCATTATGCAGGTCTGGTAAGGACAAATCTCACTGCAGTGAGTTCCTGGATACAGCAGTCCTGCCTTGAATGGAATGTCTTGTCCAACGGTGGACCTTCTCATCTGTAGATTCTTACAATCTCATTGCCCCCTCTTCCATGAGGTACCCAAGCTTTCGGATGGGGAGAGATTAGATTGGCCTGATTCTGGGTGAGCATTGCCAGGTTGCCAGTACTCTGCATTATAGCTGGCTATTGCTGTCCACTTCACTGCTCTTCAGCTGCCCTAGGCTGCATCCTGTCAGGGTGTTGAGATCCTCTACCTCTGTTGTAGAAGACTTCTAGGCTAAATGTTAAGTGTTCTTACAATCTATAGATATAATAACAGCTAAATAAATACTGATTTTGTAAATAGGTCATGGGAAGAATGTGCACTTTGGGATAACTAAGAGTTAATTTCCTTACAAACAAGTGACACTCTTAGCAACTCTAATGTTTTTGTTTTAACATTTTGGATGAACTTTAAAATAATATTGTATATTTTGGAAATGTTTTTTAGCATTATTAAATAGAACCAAATTATTTTATTCTCTTATGGATTCAGCATTATGGCAGTGGACATTAATTAGTGAATGTGCTTTTAAGCAGATACATCTTCAGGGATGCTGAGTCCACAGGTTCACACTCTGGGCCACACACTCCAAACATCACACTGATGGGATGAACCACATGGCATTTTAGTGGTGAAACAAAATGTGTTATATAAAGTATGGGCCTTGGGTGGTATTAGAAAATTGTCTCAAAACCAATATAACTGACTTTATACATAAGTGTTGAACAATACTATTATATGTTGTACTACTGTAGTATATTACATTGTATATAATATATTGCACAATAATGTAATATATTGTGTATTATAATATATTATACTATTGACCTATGACTATTATTCAGGTCAGTGAAAATAATTATAATCAACTGATTAAAGAGCTAACTTTATATCTTTAATTGACAAAGGCTTTCAAGCTTTAATTTTAAGAGCTTGATGAAAATCACTCAGTGAGACTCTCAGTAAGTTTCCAACACTCATCCATCTTGCTGCACTGAATAAATAACATCTCCTCATCCAACTTCATTTTCTTCCAAATATTCCACATCCTGACAAGGATCAAGGGCACCATTATGAAGAAAATTTACAACTTTGACAATGTTCTCATTGCAAATGAACTCTGTATTTTAATAAATGAAACATGAATTCATCTAGAGAGTGATATAAGGCAAGTTTGGCCTGCAACAGAGTCCTTGATTAGGCTGAATACTTGAATCTTTTTTTCAGTTAACCTGAAAGTACCTTGTTTATAGTAAACAATTTTTTTTATCCTTAGACTAACCTTGCCAAATTCCTTATTTGGAAGTTACTAAGAAATTATGAGATCATGGGTAATTTTTTTTCTTTACTGAATTTCTCAGGTAGGACTGTTGGAGTCTCTGTGCACATTGAGTACTAGGGTTTGTTTTACAATTTAGAATTCGGTACATGGTTTTATGAATTTTAATTCCAAAATGGCTGCTATATGAAAGCACTTTGACAAGTTTTCTGAAACTAAGCCACCGAGGGAATTGAACTAATTTTCCTGAATACCCTGTTCTTTAAGCATTCATATACTGCACTCACCAACACTCCTGCTTGTGGCATATGGCCTCCCTTTTAATTACTGCTTTAGACTTGTTGTGGATTTGAGAATGATACAATCAAATTCATCACAAAGGTACATAAAGCAAGACAAATGGCCCAAGATGGTGCTCCTGTCAAACAAGCATGGAAAGGTTAGAACCTAAACATTGTCACATCTCTTATGACTATTCAAAAAGTGTACAAATCTTTCTGCTTACATTCTGACTATGGCTCATTTGGGCCAGTGATTCCCAATCATGGCTGCATATTGGAACCATTGGGGATATTCTGATTTGTATTGGGATTATGCTGAGTATCCACTGTGTAAAAGCTTCCCAAGTGATTCTAATTGTATAAAACCATTGATTTAGGTAAAGCTATTAAATAATTGGGTCCTAGATAGTCAAATTATCTTACAGAGATAATTATTTTACTAATTGAATCTAGTTTTTTAAAATCTATTTTAAATTTACTTTTTCTCTCCCTTAAAATACCAACTCAATTAAGTTGCTCTCTTTTTTTAAGTTATTTTATTTTTCTAGTTTTAAAAGCATATTGAGTTCTCATTACCGCTTTCCTCCATTCCCCCTCCCATCCATCCTCCTTCTCCTCCTTTCTTTCAGTCCATCCCACTCTTCCCACTCTCCCACCCATCCGCCTTCATGGATCTCAGGCTCCCCCTGGCCTGTCTACTTTTTAAAAAAAATTTTCTACTTTTAGAAGCACATTGAGTACTTATCCCTGCTTCCCTTGATCATCTCTCCCTCCCATCCCTCCATCAATCCCACCCTCCTGCTTGTCTGTTTTTATGGATCCCAAGGTTGCAGCTGGCCCATCTACTCCTGTGAGGGTTCAGGCCTCTGTGGCATATCAAGTTGTCTCTCTTTGGACTACCCCACTGATAGGGGCATTTTCCTTCACTCATCCAGCTTCAGTCCCCGAGGTTTCCACTGTATATTCTTATCTCTCTTGAGTTCTATGGGGGCATGTTGGTATGTCAGTCATTATGCAGGTCTGGTAAGGACAAGTCTCACTAATTCTAGATGCAGTAGTCCTGCCTTGAGTGCAATGTCTTGTCCAAAGGTGAACCTTATCATCTTTATTCTTACATTTTTACCAGCCCCTCTTCTGTGAGGATGGTGACAGTGCATTGGTCTGATGTGGAGTGAGTCCTGATAAGTTGCTACACTCTGCATTATGGCCACCACTATCCACTTCACTGCTCTTCTACTGCCCTATACTACATCCTGTTAGGGTGTTGAGAGTGTCTACCTCTCTTGTAGAAGAAGATTTCTAGGCTGTGTGTTAAGTGCTCTTCAATCTATGGATATAGTAGTAGCTATTTACAGAACAATTTGGTGTATTATCCTTCTACCTATAGGTTCATAGGTTGTTTTACCCTTTTTTAGGTTCTTGTTCTAGTTAACAGTAACAGGAATGTGTTCCATTCTGGCAAGTGGGTCTTAAGTTCAATGAGAAAGCTGTTGGTTGTCTCCTTGATATTCATACCACTATTGCACTGGTGGTCACTATTGCCATGGTGATTTTTATTGTAACTTAAAGATCTCATGTGTTGATGAGGACTGTGATTATTTCTCTCTCCCAGTAGCTTCTATAGTATTTCTTGGTACTGTGTAAGCTAACTAGCAAGGAGAAAGTTCTCAGACCAGTTCTAGTTGATGTATTTTTGTCTATATTCTGTGATCAATGTGTGTGGGATCTTCAGTAATAGGGTCTTATTGACAGTTTTTTAGAGAGCAACTAGGAACAATGGCAAAAATCTATAATGTTTGGAGTCCTTTGAGACCTCTCTGACCAACATTTTATCAGGAAGTGTCACATTCCTGTTACCTCTAACTTAATTTGTCACTGGGTTCCAAGTGGATCAGCTCAGAGCTTTTTTTTGTTTTCCTCTTCTGTTTTCCTCACTCTATGCTCCTCTGCATAGGGACTGCCTTTCTAGTTCCTTTCTTTAAAAGACATTTTTTTTTGACATACTATTAGCATAGGAGGTAAGCTGCTTTCTTTATTGGTCTTTTAATTGCATTTTATTTTTCCTTGCCAATAAGTGTTTTTCTTTTTTTTTAAATTTTTTAATTTTTATTATTATTTATTCAATTGTGCGTGTATGTATGTATGTGCGCGCATGTGTGTGTGTGTGTGTGTGTGTGTGTTTGTGTGTGTGTAGAACCATGGATGAATCGGGAACCACCATGGACGCCTCCACCTCCTTCTGCCCCAGGATTCACAGGCTCCGCCCTACCAGGACCAGAAGCGCAGGCCGCCCCTGCTTCCGCCTGGCTACACGTGGGATCTGGGATTCGAACTCAGGACCTTCCACCTGCAAGGCAGAGGCTTAACCCCTGAGCCACCTCTCCAACCCAACCAATAAATGTTTTTCTTAAAGCAAAAGATTACCTGCTCATCATTCTAGGTGCAGTTATTTTTCTGTCTCGGTCAACAACTGAATCTAACACTAGTCCTCTTTCATATATGAGAGTGGCTTTCAACTGCATTGTAATCATTTTGGGCATTGTGTTATAAGCTGGACTCTTACTTAGATTTTTTTTTTTTTGCAGTTCAACTTTTTATTTAATAAAACCAGAATATGCACAGCACATGCAGTGCTAGCATCTAAACTAATACAATAAGCAATTACTAAAGCTACAGTGACTTGAGGTTCAATCTTTACATTTAGCAAGTTTAAACCCATTCATTATTTTTGAAACATTAACTAAAAATATTGCTTGCTGATATTACTTAGATTTTTTATTTCAGCAGGCCTCTGTTAAAAATGGGCCAGTAGTTGGAGAAAGAGCATCAGTACTGTGGGATAGGAATGGAAGTTGAGGCCCTGCAACTTAGTCTCCATCAATCATACCTTGGTATTCTGAGAAATACTTCACAATTTCTGTGAGTGGGCAGGAACCTAGTCCAGGATGAGAGGAGACATAAAACAAACAATCAAAGGACATACCTCTACCTACCCAGGAGTTCACTGCTATGCTGCTTCCTGAATCCTGAAGGCCCCAGCTGGCCCACTTTCTTCCCTGCAGCTTTCAGAATCTTGTGTTTGCATTATTATAGGGTGTTCAAAGCATGGTCTATATTTAGTGTGACAGACCAGGCAGGAGAAGCACATTATTTTATTTTGCTCAGAACTGAAGAACTCCAGCTCTTCATTGAATATTTTGCTTGCACAGTATATTGGGCAAGTGGCAAATTTACAATGTAGTTGAGGAGCCAGGGGCACATACTCCAGGGGCAGGAGGCCTTCATAGGTAGAGTTTCCTTTCCTTTAAAATGCTGACAATTGTCAGATATGAATTTCAACTTCAAGACTTTCCTATAGAGCTGCAGGCAAGCACTTCCACTTGTCTGGACAAAGCCCAACCTTTGGGCCCCTAGTGGCCCTAGGATCACCTATTTGACCTGGACAAAATGAAACTCATCATTTTACCCCAGCAACTCTTCTTTCTTAGGGCTTACTTCAACATGCGGCACAGCCACACATACCATTTTCCATAGAAGGTGTCCTCTGTTTCCCCAGCTCACACAGACTAGACTAGCCCAGCATGGACTGAGGAGACTGTGGCCTCTCTGCCTGGTGCTGACTCTCTCTAGCTTTGTGCCTTTGGGTGAGAACTATTAAGAATGTTCCCTTCCTCAGTTTCTTCACCTGAAAAGAGAGTTCTACTAGGGAAAGATGGCAAAATGAACTAAATTGTTACATAAAGAAGATTAAGCTAGTGCACATAGAAAAAATTCCAAAGAATGCTAATTCAAATGATGAGCTACTCAAGAATCTCTAACGTCTTGTCTCTTCTTTCTGTCTCTGGAACCAGAGCATCTACTGGAATAATCCCCAGACTCCCTAAAATGGCACCTGGTTTCTCCTATCTTGTCCTATTTCAGTCTATACTTCACAATGGTCTCAAAATTAGCTTCCTATAAAGCCGCATCATGCTACCTAAAATCTGTTACTCTGTCCTGCCAGAAAAGTGGAAGAGATGCTTTAGGAAATACTGCCTGTGCCCAGTGCAAGAACTGGCATACATCTACGGGCCTGAAACTACTTCCTGTCCTCAATACCACTCCTATCCATGCTTTGTGCCTTTGAATAGTTTCCTGTTTTAGCACTTTGTAAGCTATATTGTGATGATGTGACTTCCCAGTCCCCAAGATGGCAAGCAATGAATTCCTGTGGCTAAAACAGTTCAGCTGTGGTGTCTTGTTATAGCAGCTGAGTTTACTAAGACTGCCTCTACCTTAGATGATCTCTGGACTGTCCATTGGACCTCTATTTTACATTCCTCAGACACTTCAAAGGAAACCCACTTAAGACTGAACTTACTTTAGTCTCTACCTTATCTCCATTTCTTTTTTTTTCCATTTTCATGTGTATGTGGAAGAACATGCATGTGTGTATACATATTTGAATGTGTGTATGCATGTATATGGCGTTATTTGATTGCTCTTCCACCTTAATCAAACCCAGAGTTTGTTGATAGATGTAACCTGGCTAGCTAGTCTGGGGATTGCTAGTTTCTGCTTTCCAAGGCCAAAATTACGGTCAAGCCACAACTGATCTTTTTACTTGTACAGAAGCCATTACGAGTACTGAACTGTTTCCTCTGAACTTCCCATCTACTCAGGTGTCCAGAAAGAAACTGATGACTCGATTCTTTTCTCAACACCACAGTCCCATTGTTTCTCTCTCTCTCTGTGCATGTTTCTGTGTATCAGGGGGTACCGTGTATGCCTGTGGAGATCTAAGGGTGATTTTGGGAATCACTCTGGGTTTCTCTACCTCCTCTTTGCTTTCCTCTGGAGTTTCTCAGGCTCCGCCTTCCAGGGTCAGAAGTGCAGACATTGTCATCTCCATTTGATTTTTTACATCAGATCCTCTGCTTTCAAGGCAGAGACTTAACCCCTGGGCATCTCTCCAGTCCAAGAGTCCATTGTTTCTGCCACTTAAGTAGCTCTTGAGCCACTCCACTCTCCCCTTCCCTGTCCTTGCCTACATACAGACTCCTGTGATTTCTAGGCCATAGCAGCAGACTCTTAACTGCTCTTCTTATCTTCATTCTTGACTCCTTCAACTCATCTATCAGTACCAATTAGAGACAGCCACTGTATCAAAGGAAGTGGGACAAGGAGGATAGAATGGAGATGGGTGGATCATTCTAGAGCATCCCTTTGGGGTTATATATGAAGAGAGATCTGAATGAAGAGCCCAGGTAGTTGTCTGATAGAATACTCAGAGAGGAAGAGTTGGTGAGATGGCTCTGTGTGCAAAAGTGCTGGCCACAAGAGTCAATATTAAATTTCCAGTTCTATCCACTTACCAGCAAGTTCCATAATTTTATTTTTTCTGATGGCTCAATAGTATTCCATTATGTATATGCACCACATTTTCTTTTTTAAAAATTTTTTAAATTATTCATTCAATTGTGTGTATGTGGTGTGTGTGTGTGTGTGTGTAGAACCACGGACTTATTCAGGGACCACCATGGACCACCTCCACCTCCTCCTTGTTTACTCTGCCCCGGGATTCACAGGCTCCGCCCTACCAGGACCAGAAACGCAGGCTGCCCCTGCTTCCGCCCCGCGTCTATACATGGGGTCTAGGATCTGAACTCAGGACCTTCCACCTGCAAGGCAGAGGCTTAACCCCTGAGCCACCTCTCCAGCCCCATGCACCACATTTTCAATACCCATTCCTCTGTTGATGGACATGTTGGCTGATTCCATTTTCTCACTACTGTGCAGACTGAGCTTTTTTGTGTGGTTGAAAGTGTGAGAATTACCTAGGTCACTAATCCTGCCTCCTAAAACCATCACCCAGGAATTAGAGGCCACATTCAGACCACAGTTTTCAGCTTTCTCTCTCTCTCTCTCTCTGATACACATGCAGCAAGTGAAAGAAACAAATCATATGGCCAATATAATTTCAGGCTAAGCCCAAACTTTCAGCAAGTGATTCCATGAGAGCTGAAGTAGCAGGGAAGACACGTGAGAGCAGAACATCATTGATTCTCAAAATATGTCACATTGCTATATATCTGTCACTCAGAGCTGAAATCACTAAGTCATTAATTTCACAGAGTTCCTGTCTTTCCCACATGTAGCAAGCCATGTAGGTTGTGTGTGTGTGTGTGTGTGTGTGTGTGTGTGTGTGTGTGTGTGTGTTACATGTTAAAACTGGAAAATAGCCTTGATCACCAAGACTAGCATCTGAGACTGGAATGAATCTGCATAAGCCAACCCTATCTTATCCTTATCTTTTCCTACTGCCTACTCCTTCAGCTCAGTGATAGAGCACATGCTTACCATATCTGAAGCTCAGGGTTCAAAAACAAAACAAAAACCCAAACCAAAAAAATCCCAAAATACTACAGGTGCAACAATGGGTGAGAAATTTAAGTTAGAACTGAAAATAGTCAAAGCAAATGAAAGTTTCTAAGCATCAAATTGGTGTTGAAAGCTAGTCTTGAGGTATATAGTGTTTTTTATGAGTTTCTTCGTTGAAAAGATGTAATTGTAATTAAGAGTACAAACAGAATGTGTGACAACTCTCTTCAAAGGTACATTTTTCTTTCTAATAGAAATGGAGCCCCCTTTATTTCTCTCTCTCTCTTTCTTTACTAAAGGGCCATCTGCGATCTACTATATGTAGAACAAGGACAATGCATAGCTTTTTGTGTGTCTACCAGCAATTTGTATTCACTTGTACAGCATTGTATTCAATGTAAGAAAGACTTACATATATAAATAAAGACAATGCAAGGAGAAAGAAGATGACAGAGGACCCAGCAGTGGACGCCCAGTTTTGTGGTTAGCTTGGGCTCTGAGGTTAGAAATGATGTACTGAAACCTCACAGTAATGATCAAACTTCTTAAAGGACTGGTGTCTTCATTCATAAAAGAAACTTCCTGTACACAATTCTAGCAATGAAGATATGGCAGGATTAAATCATTTTAATTAACCTGCATTGCATCAGGCATAGTTCTGTTATCTCTTTTCTCTTCTAGAAATAAAATTTTATTCAAGACCCTGGGTTTGCTTCTCAGCAACTCCCCCAAATTGATGCTAGTTTTAGGTTCTTCATAAAAGAGAGGCAGCAGGAAGCAGGAAATGTTGCTAGTCCTAGCAGATGTGGCTGTGAAGCCAAGCTCCATTCCTGGGATCTTGGTAGCCTTGGCTGGGCTGCTTTACCTTTCTGAATGCCAGCTTCCTCTTGAGAACACAGCACCATGGAGACTGTACCCAAAAGTTGTTGGCCATGTGTTCCAGGCATTCTATCATGCCTCTATCATGAACACAGGGGGTGCTGAGGGCAGGCTGACTGCATGGTGAGCTCTTGGACTATCAGCCACATGCACAGCACAGAGAAGCCCTTGCAAATGCTTGACACATAGAAGAAAGCTCTGATAAGACAGCTGTTTACTTCTTCTTGTAGTGCTGGAGGTCAAACCCAAGACTTCTCACATGTGGGACAAGCACTGTACCACTGAGCTTCATTCTTAGTCCCTGGTAAGACAATTGTACAAAGGAAGCCTGTAAAGTAAAGCCTGCCTCAGCAAAGTAACATCTTTTTCTACAAATGCCTTCATTTAGGGCTTGGTTTGGCAAGATTGTGATTTTTCAGCAATCTGATCTCTAGAAAATAAGTGGCGGTGCACTCGTCCTCTTGGGCTGTAGCTCTTAAAAGGCTTTGCATTTCCTTAACAAGATGGCTTTTTATAGGAACCACAAATTGACCTGAATAATTTTTGTTTTCACATACTGCTTTGATGCATCTTGATAATTTAAAACCAAATTTCTAAGAACAGCACTGATGAACATGGACTGCACTCTATGTCTGAAAGAACCTACTGTTTGATTTGCTTAGTGCTGCTTTGCATAAGCAGTGGTCTTTAGCAAGTGTAACAAAAGGCATTTATTTCTGAACACAAGCCAGGAAAACAATCCCTAGAGGAGGTCTGAAATTTTCACAGCTTTCTCTCTTATTAATTAAAAAAAAAAAGAGAAAGAACATGGCCCAGGTGTCACATCTTTAGGAAACATTGAAAAATCATATAACTCCTGAATCCAATGGCAAAATTATTGGGTGCTAAAAACATTAACAGTAGAAAGATTATTTCATCACGAAAAGCGACAAAAGGAAAAAAATCTTGAAAAATTAAACCAAACTTGTATATTTCTAAATCTCTTTTAAATATGGATATTGCTTTTTTTCTAAGAAAAGGTTTTCCAAATATCTAATTTTGCAAGTAGCTTTTTTTGTTACAATAGGAAGACAAACAAATACTTGTGCAAGATGTTCACAATAAAAGAGCTCCCAGGACCTGCTGAGAATTAATTAAGACAGTAGATTTATTACCTAAATAAATAAATAACCTCAAGGCATGACATTGTGGGCTGCACACTTCCATTAAAGAGGATGGGTAAATACAGTTTTTTAAAGGCTGGAGGGAGGACTGAGAAGGAAGTCTGCACACTAGCTCAGGCGGTGCCAGACAACAGCTGACTGCCTCTGTAGCGGTTTCCATGGAAACGTCTTCTCTTGGGACGCTGCCAGAAGGGGAGGGTGCTTTAGAAATGGAGGTGGGGAACAGAGCAGGCGGGAGGATGGATTTAGCCAGGATTCACTCCTGAATACAACCCAAGGACAATCCATCTTCCAAGCGGAATATCTTTCTAGCAAGTCATGTCAAATAGAGTAATAAAGCCTGAAGCCTGGCATAATTACAATCAAGTTACCTCTATGAAACCTGCACATCAGTTCAGACTATTGTCTCTTCCTCTCTCCTGCTTGCTTTTTATTTCCTGCAGAACTAAAGGACAGTGCACATAATTAATTGGCTACTTCCTTAGCCATCAAACCCACACAGATAAAAAGGGACTATATCAAAGCAGCATTAATCGGCAGATTCAAACATTCTTCAAACCAATTCATCAGGCAAAACTAACACTCACTAACAAAGGAAGGGCAAGAATTCCAGCTGCGGTCAGGTTAAATGCGGTCTCCTTCGAAAGCAGCGAATGGACTTTGTGTTTACGCAAATTAAACCTAATCTTGGCAACATGCTCTCTGGGCATTGGTCTGGGTATACCAGTGTCTACACAAGCCCGAATGACAGACATGCATTTATCCCAGCAACATGCCTCAGCCACAGGAAGCAATCTTTTCCACCAACTTACAGGGATCTCCCGGGATAATTCTCAAATAGGCTGTGATCCAAGCTTCGAACAGAGTACTACTACTTATGTAGGTAATGTCTTACCGTTGTTCTCCTATTAAGTTCAGAAACCACAGTCTCCCAGCTTAATGAAACATTCAAATTCTGACCTACTGCCTTCTGCAAATATTTTTTACCTTTCTCGGCAAATGTGTTAGAACTAATGCTTCAATTTAATATTGAAATATGCAAATATGGTGGAGAGAGTTACTCTAAGGGAAGATATTAATTTGACAAAACCAGACTGCAGCTGGCGGAAATGCTAACATAGTTCACAGTGTTTGTACACAGAAAGCCACTTTGCTACTGAAAGTTCACTTGTAACTTGAATACTCTGTTCTTGGATCACATTTACAATGTGTGATCATGTCACTTTGGAGATAGTGTTTGTTGAAAATTTTCTAAAAAAGCTTGATGATTTTCTATTTTTATACTTTCTGGGAAGATGGACACTAAATAACAAATTGATTTTATATATATCTGGCCAAGGAGAGAGGGGGGAAAGGTGCCAAATACATCTTTAAATATATGTGATTAGGGTTATGAAAAGATCAGCTTTTATCTCCTGAATATAACCAAAAGAGGACTGGGAGACAGTTCCTACAATAAGAGACTAAGATTTAGTGTCTACTGAATTGCATTTTTGGGTAATAAAAACCCATATATATATATTATATATATATAATATATATTAGAATGGTGAAATAAAACAACTGGGCAATAATAAATAGTAGTGAGAAAGTGAGAAGATAGGCACACTCAGGCTGGTCAGAATATAAAATGATACAGTCACTCTGAAGACAGCTGGCAGTTCTTACAAAGCTAAACTTATTCTTGGCACATGATGTAGAAATTGCATTCCTAGGTATTTACCCAATTGTTTAAAAATCAATTATATCTATACAAAAACCACATGTAAATGTTTACAGTAGCTTTATTCATAATTGCCTCAAAATGGAAGTAACCAAGAAGTCCTTAAGAGTGAATGGATAAACACATTGTGGAATCTCTACATAATAGAATATTTTCATTGAAGAAAAAAGTGATCAAGTCACAGAAAGGCATGGGGGAACCTTAAATGCTTGCTAAGGAAAAGAGGCTAATATGAAAAGGCCTCTACATGCTGCATGATGCTGCTTATACATTTAGAGAGAACTAGAGAACAGTGATTCTCAAGGGGGAATGAGTCGCTAAGCATGGTTTGCTCAGAAAAAAGACAGTATGAATGACATAGCACTTGTGAACACAGACTCTACACATTTGTCAAAATCCATATAATTTCCCAGCACAGAGAAAAATCTCAATGTGAGCAGCCTAAAAATAAATAGCTGTGGAGATTGGGAGATTCCTGAAGCAATGCTGAATGTGACAAGAGACTCGAACTATGTTAGGAAAGCATGAAAGCCTCTCACTGAAGGGGTGGGAGGACTGACAATGTAGATAGCTCTGGAGTGAGCAAGACTAAGGGCTGAAGGAAGCACACAGAGGCACTGTGCTGTGCCTGAGGCTGGGCCTACATGGAGGTGAGGTCAGGAGTGCTAACACTGCTAACGCTGTGGCTGCTGGAATGAACAGCTATGGACAGTGGAGGGCTGAAGCAGTTTCCTATCTCTGGGCTAGAAATGTAAAGGTAGCAGATGGGAGGAAGTTAGAATGATCCAAGTCACAAGGATTAGAATGAGAGATATCAGATTGAACTTGTTTATCTTAATACGGATACAGGTGGTCACACATATTTATAAAATTGATGTATCTACAGATTATTTCACACATAAAGCTTTCTGTGCTGTTCTCACTGAGAGGACCTAAAGAAATATGAAACTCCAAGAGCAATGAGCACTCATGTGCTTAGGCCTGGGTTTTTAACACTATTCTCCACTAAGGGAATCAGGGTTCCTCAGAAAAAAGGCTGATTGTAGGTATAGGCAGAAATCATATGAGTCTGGGATGTGTTGCAGTGTCAGAAGGTTAGGGAGCACTCAATGAAGACACAAAAAGGAACATAATATAGTTCCCCGTGAACAGAAACTGTTTTTGTGAACATGACAGAGGCAAGAAGACAACATAGTAATTATATACATTAATTAATAAAATATACATTGACATAGAAGACACAGAATATACAAGAGACAAGGGAGAACTAAAGAAAAGGAATCTCTACACTTTGTAGACAGAGCAAGTTTTACGTGAAAGGCAGCACAGTGCAAGAGGGCACATAGATGTATGTGCACCTCATAGGGCTTTAAGAAAACAAGGGGGCTGGAGAGATGGCTCAAGGGTTAAATTAAGACTCTGACTCACAAGCAGAACGACTTGAGTTTGGATCCTAGAGCCCATATAAAAATGCCAGGTGGAAATGGTGGTGGCCTGCACTTCCAGCTCTGGAAGGTAGAAAGTGGGAATCCCACAGTAAAGGAAAAAAAAAAAAAAGAGAGAGAAACAACCCATAATGTCTCCTGAAGTCACCTTTGAACTTCTACAGGAACACACAGTACCTCTAATATATACATGCAAAAATAAATAAATAAGTAATAAATAAAAATATCAAAACAATGAAATGTTTAAAAAAGAAGACAAAAGAGGCCAAAGAAAGATTTTCATATAAGAATGGCATAAAATAAGCAGTATGTCTGGCAATGTTTTTGAGGAAGTAGTGGTTTATATCACAGGTTATAGAATGAGAGGTAGAGCAGGTTACTAGAGCAATGCAAGTGTGATGGGGCTTGATCTAAGGTAACAACTGCACAACTATGTGAGAAACATCAGGAGTAGACAAAGCACTGAAAGAACTTGCTTAAGAAATGAGAGTGGGGCTAGAGGGATGGCTCAGGAGTTAAAGATTCTGTCTTGCAAGCAGAAGGTCCTAAGTTCAGATCCAAGGTTCCATATAAAAATGCCAGGCAGAAATGGTGATGGCCTGCATTTCTGACCCTGGTGGGCAGAGGCTGGGAGATCCCAGAGCAAAGCAAAAAGGAGATAGAAGCAATCCAGGATGATTCTCAAAGTCACCCTTGGTCCTCCACAAGGGCACACAGTGCCTTCTGAGACACACACACACACACACACACACACACACACACACACACACACACTAACTAAAGTTTTTAAAAAAGAAATGAGAGTAGAGAAAGAAACAACAGAGAACAGGTTATGTCAGCAATGGATGAACTACTAACAGGTATAGCTGATGGCAATGAATACTCTAAGTTTTTATGCCAGATTCTAGTTACAGCCATGGCAGGGTAAGGTGAATTTGACAAGAAGAGGCCTGAAAAGTTACTGTGATTTTAGGTTCGTAACATCTTGTCCGATTGAAATTAAAATAGTAACTGGAAAAGGAGATAACTAGAGACCAACAGACAGTACCAGAAAGGCCATGGGGCACTTGACTCATGGTGAATGTGGTCGATGAGCAATGGGGAAAAAAAAATCTCTCCTCCACAAATACACTCACTAACTCACCCACCATAAATTACCATCTATGAGTGACAGAGAATACTCAACAACTCATGACTTAAAGAAAAACCCACAACAGAAATGACAGAGGCTAGTGTCACACTCTTAAATATGAACTGCTATCTCAAATACAGTCAAAAATTTAAAAACTAAACCATTTAAAAGGCCTCATCTAGAACAAGAGAGATGGGGTAGGAGGGCCACACCAGAAACAAGGAGAGAGGGGACCATGTTACAGCAGAGAAAATAGGCCTCCATCAAGGTCTGCAAGTAAGTAATGAGAAACCTGGTTAAGTTCACAGACGTTCTTTTCTGATCTCACCAGAAGGGGAGGGCATATAGTCTAGCAGATAAAAAGTAATCATTTTGCAAATGGGTGATGGACCCCTCCCTCACTGAGGTTTCCTACTTTTATTACATCTACCCTTGAATGTGCTATTATAACAAGACTCCAGTTTAACAGCTTTTTGTCTCTGGCCAGGGGGTGACATACAGTGCCCAGCAGGATGGAGTGAAGGGCATTGCAAGAGCAGCAAAACTGCAAAAGAAAATCAACAAACCACAATCCAGAACTTCAGAGACTCTATATCAATCACATAGAACTAGGCCAGCCTAATCTCTCCCCATCCTGGAGCTCAGGGACATTTGCGGAAGAGGGGGCGGTAAGATTGTAAGAGCAAAAGGATGGGAGGAGCAACGATTTGCAAGATTCTCAACAATAGTTGGGACCAAAGCAATCATAATGGGACTTTGCATGCCCTGCGCAATGTCCAGCGCACTGTTGCCCTCATAAAGTCTAGCATCTGTTAAGGGCACCGAGATCCCTGGAGGCAAGGGATTGACAGCCATAGTAGTGCTCCTATGCTTAAGGGGAACAAGAGAAAGGGCTTATGGAAATGCCACTGGGTCCTTATATGTCATCGGAGAGGAGGACCCAGTGGAGAGTCAGGCGTACACAATAGAGGACTCTCTGGGAATTGGGGGGAAGGCACTGGGGGATGGGGAGGGAGAGGAGGGGGAGGAGGGGGTTTGGGGGGAGGAGGGGGGAGGGAGGGAACTGGTAAAAAATTTTTTAAATGTATAATTACATTTTTAATAAAAAAAAAAGAAAAAGAAAACTGTCTTTGGAGGCAGGAGTCTTAAAAGGTCCTTACTATGCTTCATAGCATGGAACAAGAAAGGCAAAACAAACAAACAAACAAATAAATAAATTGATAGGTAGATAAATAGATAAATAAATAAATAAACAAAACTAATACATTTGGGGAGTTATCAGATCCTTTTATGGCCAGAGTAGAAAACTTGTATATTTTATGGCATTCCAAAAACTTAAGCTCTGATACAATGACCCTGTTGAATATGATGCACATATCAGTGAGTGTTCAGTGTGCTTAATAAACAACGAATGTGTGTGCAAAAAAAAAAAAAAAAAAGGCCTCATCTAGGGGCTGGAGAGGTGGCTCAGGGGTTAAGCCTTGCAGGCGGAAGGTCCTGAGTTTGGATCCTGGATCCCACGTATAGACGCCGGGCAGAAGTGGGGGCGGCCTGCATTTCTGGTCCTGGTAGGGTGGAGCCTGTGAATCCCGGGGCAGAGTAAACAAGGATGAGGTGGAGGTGGTCCATGGTGGTTCCCGAATTCATCCATGGTTCTACACACATACACATACACACACATACATGCACACACAGGCACACACGCATACACACACAATTGAATAAATAATAAATAATAATAATAATAAAAAAATTAAAAAAAAGCCCTCATCTAATAAAGCTAGAAAAAGAACAACTTAAAGATGGGCATGGTAGTATTCTCCTATCGTCCTCAACACTTGGGAGGCTGGAAGACCCTGAGATAGTGACATCTTAAACAAAGCTAAAAAAAGAAAAAATGAAGGATTATATATAAGGATGGAGGTGATCCTAAAAGAAATGGGAAAAAGCACCTACCCTTAAGGATTGGAATGCATGCGTGTGCGCTCACGCATACACACACACACACACACACACTCCATATGCAGACAACTGCAGGTACTATCAGGTGTTTCTCCTGCAGGCCTCTCTGGAGGTCACTTTAAGAGAGTAGACAGGCCTCCCCTGTCTAAGGCTGCTGTGATCAGTGGCCACTTTTCTCCTCAGTAATAGCTGTGGCTTCTTCCCTTATCAGAAGACATGGGGTGATCTCCAGCCAGTTCCAAAGCAAGTGCTTCCCATAACATTTCCTGTGCTGAGGGTCTGTACTGTGACATTTCCTGTGCTGAGGAACTGTACCTTGGCTCAGTTTACCTCACATCTCTCCTTTGAGGCCTCTTCATCAGCAGCATCCACCCCCACGCCTGTTTCTGAGCACACATTTCAGATCCACAACCTGACAGCTGTTCATGCCTGAGCCACCACACCAAGCTCCTGAATACTTCTCCCCCTGGAGGCCTTCTTAGGCTCTGCCTGCGCTGTCTTTGCTGTTCTGCCTGAAGTACTTTCCCACGAGTGAACATTAGATTAATTCCTTTACTCCTTCAAGTCTTAGCTCTTGGGAGGCCCAATTCTGGAATTCAAAATCACAATACCTCCCACTTAAGTCTTTTACCCTGTTATTTTTTGCTTTCCATCTATAGATTATATACAATCTCAATCTCTGTCTCTCTCCCTCTCTCACATACTTCCCCCCAGTGGAGAGGAATGAGGGCAACCTGTGACTTTCTGACATGTCTATGTCTCTAACCTATGTGGCTGCTGCATGAGGAGCACTTGGTAATTACTTGAGTTGAATGGCTTGTTTTGGGAGTGTGATCAGACAGTGGCTTACTGCTGCCTAAACTCCTGACTGAAGGCCTGTTCTCTAGCAGCGTGTCCTGAAACTTAACCATTTCTAATTAAGGGACCTCAAATCTCTCTGTATTAAGATTTGCGGTCCCAAGAAAGGTAATGAATACTGGGTGGTTCAAGAAGTGACTGATGTGCAGGGATTGAAGCAGTTACTTAACCTATCCCCAGTGACCTGATGAGATGGCTGATGTATTCACCAATGCTGGGTAGCCTTTTACTGCTAATTTACAGAGGTTCAGTAAATTGGGAGGGGTGAGGGCAGTGGAATTGGCTAAGTGCAAATTTTTGTTACATTAGGAAGACAACTAATATTAGACCTTTATTGTCTGGTTGACATGTTGGGAGTTCATGAGCACAATTTCAGGCCCTGTTTCACAAAGACTAGGATTCGAACAACTGGAGAGGGGTTGGCTGGGAAGGGTCCAGGATTTCTAAGAATGATTGATGAACATGCCCTATTTGGAGCACTTGTTGTCCAGCGTGCTTTCCCATTGGGAAAGACTAATGATATACCCCAACATTCAGTATGACCTGTAACCTAAATCCAAGTGTGGCTTGGGCCTGAGGACAATAATCACAAATAGTAGAGGCAAGAGATCAATCATACCCAAAACCTTTGTAGGAATTAACCTTGTCACAACAAAAAAAGTCAGGAAAGGCTATATATAGATTTGGATGTGTCTGACAAGGGACTTTTAAAAATACAGATTTGGATCACGAAGAAGTGGTTGCTATGGAGAGGTCTCTTTGGAGACACGGTGTACAATATGCTACTGCAGGGTGGAACTGAACGAATGCTGTGCTGGATGGTTCCTGACTGGGCCTAGAGCTGACCCATGCTGCCGTTTAAGAAAGATGACTGCAAAAACATAAAAAGAGAAGAGACTGAAAGGAAGGCAGAAACCTGGGCTGTCCAACGCTCGAATTGCTGAGGGCTGCAAGACAGCAGTCCTACAGGGCTGCTCTGAAGTCTGAACAGCAGCAAGTTCAGAGTTTCCGTGGGAGCCTTTTTCTCACCACCAAGTATGTCCCCATGAAGAACTAGACATGACTTACGCTGACATTGGTCACAATGAGAAATGGAGAATGGGGACAGAGATATGTGAGACCTATATTTAGTGTGTGTGTTATTCCTGGTTCTTAAAACTTTCCAGTTTGATTCTAAACATGGTATTCCTATTGCTCTCTTCTTCCCTAGGGTAATTTCGAACCTTATGGCTTTAAAGGGAATCAGAACTCACTTAGCACATTCAGAGATGAGGCACAGAAGAACATAAAGATTTGTTTTTCTTTCTTCCTTCGGTTATTCTTTTTAAAAATATTTATTTACCTATTTTGTGTGTGTGTGTGTGTGTGTGTGTGTGTGTGTGTGTGTGAGAGAGAGAGAGAGAGAGAGAGAGAGGGGACTGTGTATCTCTGTGGAGGACTGAGGGTGATTTTGGAAATCATCCTGGATTGCTTCTCCCTCCTTTTTGCTTTGTTCTGGAATTTCCCAGTCTCTGCCCACGAGGGCTAGAAGGACAGGCTGCTGCCATTTCTGCCTGGCATTTTTATTTGGGACCTGGGATCTGAACTCAGGACCTTCTGCTTGTAAGACAGAGTCTTAATCTGAGCTATCTCTCCAGCCCTTTTGTTATTCTTTTCATCTTAATTTAACTGTGGATATTCATTCTATAATATTACACTTCCAATTACCTATAAGTTTCCCCTACATTTGTAAGTTTCACCAATATTTGAAACTCAACATGGTTAACTTGATTGTTTTGAGGCAAGGTCTCACAATATAGTGCACACTGGTTTCAAATCGGTATGCTGCCTGGGCTTGTCTGTCGAATCCTCTTTACTCTCCTGAGTAGTGGGGATTATAGGTGTGTGCCTGACTACGGTTGAATTGCAATGATTTTCTTTCCTCCCCTCCCAGATTCAATACTATTACTAGCATCATTTCCTTGTATTTAATTTCAGCAGTCAAAAATGCTTTGATAAAATAGAACATTCAGGCTTAATATTTTTCCATAGTTGCTTTAACTTAAAAAAAAGCACAGGCACAGATCAAAATCCCCTTTTGAATCCAATATGCTTTCTCAAATGTAGCCATTTTTCTGATGTTCTTACCAGCAGCAGATCCAAGGCAAAGACTAGTAAGTATGCAAAGTGAGGAAGAGATGGTGGTGAGGAAGAGAGAGTGGGTCCAGGAAGAGGCAGCTATTTGTGTGGGCAACTGCAGCATGTTCTCAGAGAAATTCTGAGACATGACCTTGGGTAACAAGTGATAGAGCCAGAGTGTGTTTACTCCCATGTCCACCATTCGCTGAATTTTCAGCCTTTGGTGTGTGGGGGCAAGGTGGGTTCTAGCTGTGGAAAGCCTCTTGATGAAGATGTTGTATGCTGGAAATTAGGGCAGTTTGAAAAATAAAAAAAGAACAACAAAAAACTGGCATGGGGATAAGAAGAAACATAGGCAAACACTGAGAACATCTGTAAATGGTGTGGGTCCACGTGCTGTCATCCATTTTACTAGAGTGGTTACACATTGCTAGCGTTTATGACAGGATATGATCTTACTAGTATCATTAGCAGTCATGATGAGAAACAATGATATCAATATAAATTGGTTTTCAAATTTTATTTATAGTCAATATAAAAAAGGAAGGCAGTCTGGGAAAGTAACTTCAGTTCAAAGAGTTGTTCAACTATTTATTGAATTTACATAATCAAACTTGATGCCTCTCCTTCAGTAAGAAGGAAAAGAGGTAAAATGCATACCACTATTTATTTTTGTTGGTTCCACATTTCCCAAGGTTTTGATGTAATATTATTTTCTCCCTTCTTCATCTACTATAACTCTTTAGGTGTTAGGTTTAAAGTAAGTCTGATACCTAAGATCACAAGTCTTGGCTAAGAAGGTCATACAAACACAATTTGAAGTGTTTTAGACCATTTTCTTTTTACCTACAATCCACTGGCCTTCCTGTCAAAAGGCAACAAGGTATATCTTGTGATGTGGTGGGGTGGAAATGAGAAGCATCACAAAGAAGACAGATCCCTAGCCCGAACCAAAAATAATTCACAAGCCCAGAAATCATCCAGCAAAGTCAGAAATGGTTTGCCTATATTGTCCTTACAACCAAAAAAACACAACAGAGTTATAAAACAATATATTCCTTCTTACTCCAAAGGGATTCAAAGTAACCTCTATGTAATATTTCTCATAGATTACAGGACCAGGTAAACACAGACTTACCTCTTTAAGAACTAGCAGGCAGAGGGCCTGAGAGAGGGCTTAATAGGAAAGGGATTTTTGGTATAAGCTTGACAACCTGAGTTCAATCTCTAGGACTTGTATAAAGAGTGGAAGGAGAGAATCAACTTCACAAAATTGCCTTCCAACCTCTATATGTATACCATGGGACATGAGCCCCTCATTCCCAATGCACAATAATAAATAAATAGATAGGTAAATAAACAAAATAACTAGCAGACAGAAAGAAATTGCTTGACAAATGAAAAGACTTAGCACCCACTGGAATTTTTTCTGAAAAAGCACTTCACAAGCACTATTAAACAGGAAAAATTAAAAAATAATTGAGCTGGGATGGTTGCTGTTTATATAGCCTGGAGGATCACTTTAACTTCTGAGTTTAAGACTAGCAAGACTCGGTTTTAATAACCACAACAAAAAACAAGGAAATCTCATATTGAGATTCAAGGAGACACCCACCAACTTTATGTTTCAATAAAAACACTTAAAGAGTTTGGAAACCCAAGTATAATAGCAAACAGAAGAACAAATCTAAATTGGAGATAATAAGCAAATAGATGTATGTAAACGATATTGTTGAAAACAACTTCTGGAAGCTGCAAAATTTTACAGCTAAAAGAGCAGTAATGTTTTCATGCAGTAATTTCCTACTGTTTTTCTACTTGATTTCATTTCCATAAAAAATTAATAAAAAGATAGGAGATAACTTAATTGGTAAAGTGTCTGCCATGCAAGCATGAAGATCTGAGTTTAATCCCCAGAAGCAAGGTAAAAGTCAGGGACTGTGGTGTACCCCTGTAATTCCACCACAGGCAGAGAGATCCCTGGGGCTTGCCAGCCAGCCACTCTACCTACTTAGTGAACTCAAGGACAGTGAGAGCAAACAAAGTGGATGGCTCCAACTGTCCTGTCTGCACATGCATGCTCGCCCACATGAAAACATACAAAATTTATAAAAGTAAGCAATAAAACACACGCTGCACATTTAAATAGTAAGTAGTATTAAGATAAATATCACATATAATTTATAGACATTATACTTAAAAAAATTCTTTAGCTACTCTACTGTAAACTTTGGATTCCCCTATAGAAAACATTCATATAACAAAAAAGTAGTGCGAAATACTGGGAACAAATAGGTTACTGAGAGCTCTAGAGACTGCAGTGGTTAACCCATTAGCCCTGGTTCACCAGTACCAGGTTAGGAGTCTCCTACTTAGCATGTACTTACATTGTACAGAGGGATAGTCTTCATGACCTTGTACTGCTTAGTGGGATCCATTTTATACAAGTGGCGGTCAGTAACAAAAATTGCTCGGTCTTCTACCTTACTAAATCGATTCACCTGTAAGAAAACAAACTGATAAGTCATAGTATCTCATAAAAAGGAAGTCAAGTTGTGTCTGGAAACATCGAGGCTTAGAGGTGGCTCACTGTGAAGATAAGTTCCTCAGGAGACAGGCAACACATATGGCAACCTCTAGGCAAAACATTTATGACCTCAAAGGATTGGCAGTTTCTAGATGTGTGGGATTTGACAACTGAAATTTAACAGGCAAAACATAAAAAAATAGAATTCAAGGATTAGAAAAATGTAATCTGGACTGAATCAATTGAGAAAGCAAATAGATGAACCGACAAGGTTTGAAAAAAATGCTTTGCAAATTATCTATCTGATAAGGAACATGTATTTAGTGTATGTATATATGTATATGTACACATAAAGATACATAAGGGACTTGCATTTAGAATATATATATAAAGAACTAATCATTAAAATATTATTATCCGAAGCCCTGGGATATAAAAAGAAGCTGAGACTAATACATGAAGTAAGAGAAATAAGTGAAGATAATTTCACATAGCAATATAAAAAATAAAAATAATGTTCTTATGAAAACTCACACATCTGTGTGTTTGTAGAGCACTGCTTTATTAGATAGAAGTTCAGAGAACACCCCATTTGCAGACAAAATTTTTTTCCTTAAGAGACAAAATTATCCAAAACACACTGCATAAACTTTGGTTAGCTATTTGCTAAGTAGAATATTTCAACTTTAGACAGGTAATATTTAATCAAGGTATCAAGATCAAAATTTTTTTGAACCATTATAATGTCAAGCTTCTCAGTAACTAGAAGGAAAAAGCAAGCAATCAAAACAAACCAACATGAGAATCCCTCACCCAATAGGTGGCATGCCTGTGCCATGTCATCCTATCGTCCTTGAAGTTCTTATTTCCAAGATATTAACAAAGAAGTGATAGTTTGATTTCAAAGTACTATGCTTCATAGGACATTAGGCTAGCTGCATTAAGACAGGCAGTGTATTCTATATAGGTAGGTCAGAATGAATTAAAATTCAGACTTGATTTTGAATTTATTTTTAACCTTCTCATAGTTTTAGACATCAGCCAATTCTCTAAACATTTACTTTATAATAATAATCAGAGCATACTTTTTGGTTGTCAACACAATAGAAAACGGTACCTATAATTAAGAATATAACAGAGTCTATATGACAAGCAATACTCTTGCTGAACAGCTTTATGTAGCCTCCATTTAAAAAATTTTTTAAATTTGTGCATGTGTGTATGTGTGTGTGTGTGTTTCTGTTTCTGTGTGTATATGGGTGTATCAGAGGTCCCAAGGGTGACTTTGGGAATCACCCTAGACTGTGCTATCTCCTCTTTGGTTTTGCTCTTGAGTTTCTCAGGCTCTACCTTCCAGGGCTGCCATCATTTCTACCTGGTATTTTTCATGTGGGATCTGAGATCTGAACTCAGGACCTTCTGCTCGTGAGGCAGAGGCTTAACCCCTGTGCCAGCTCTCCAGCCCCATAGCCTCCTTTTTTTTAAAATTTTTTTTTATTTATTCAATTGTGCGTGTGTGCGTATGTATGTGCGCACACGCATGTGTGTGTGTGTGTGTGTGTGTGTGTGTGTGTGTGTATGTGTGTGTGTAGAACCATGGATGAATTCAGGAACCACCATGGACCACCTCTACCTCATCCTTGTTTACCCTGCTCGGGATTCACAGGCTCCACCCTACCAGGACCAGAAGTGCAGGCCGCCCCCGCTTCCACCTGGCGTCTATACGTGAGATCTGGGATCTGAACTCAGGACCTTCTGCCTGCAAGGCAGAGGACTTAACCCCTGAGCCACCTCTCCAGCCCTCCATTTTTGACATAATATATGACAGGAACTTTTCAGAAGGTGTGAAACATGGAGCATGGAGATCCCCTATCAGTTTCTCTGAACTGTCTACACAGCACTGGCCTCATGTGGAGATTTTTGAGAGAAACAGTCTCCTGGTCAAGATAGTTTGATAACTACTGCAAATTATAGTGCTCACTGGGATATTAATAATCAAGGTAAATAGCAAGGATTCTGGGAATCTGCATTTATATAGCATGTTTAACTCAGTACTCTTAAAGTATATTTACTGTATGGAATCCTTTTTCAACAAACACCTATTAATAGTCAACAAGACATTGGTCTTGAGAACATTAATCATTTTTTATCAATCTCAGAATATGTAAAATAGACAACATTTAATGAGAACTTGGATAATAAGTGAGCATAATGCTCTTCATCTTTTATGGAATCAAGTAAGAAAAACACAAATGTAGTAAAAGAGAATGTAACTTAAAAACCTGACTGCAGAATTTCACAAGGTCATTCCAGAGTTAAAACAAAAAGTCCACATGTCCTTTTTATGATATGCCCATGAGTTAATTAAAAAAAAACCCAAGTAGTAACTGAATTAATGTTCTATTCAGAAATATTCTTTTATATGCATAAAATACAATTTCTACCAAGAACATATCACAAATATTTAACTTCCCTTTTAACAACTCAAATTATTCTTAAAATATGAATGATGTGGATGGGTATGACATCAAGTCTAATAAGATAATAGCTTTAGATTGCTTAATTTATGTTGCTGTATGAATACAGTAAAGGAAAACATTCAAAAAGCATGGGTAACTCCAAGCTTCATACAATTATGGTATAGAAATGCTATTATTGTTTCACTTAAGTTCATAAAGTAAAGGAGAAACTGTATCATAGATTCAGTGAGTCCTTGAACTCACTATGGAGCTAAGGATGATTCAGATTTCAGTCTAACACTTGAAAAACAAACTTCCTATCATCCTGCTTTCCCTAACCACTTCAAGGGATGTGTTTATAGGTTCAGTGGTTTCCAAGGGGGTCAGAGATAAAGCTTCCCTGAGAGCCAGCCAGAACACAGTGCTCTCAGAAGAGCTATTTGCAGCCCTCACCACATAGAACACTTTCTCACTGTGGTTAACAGAGAATGGATGCTTGAGAAAGAATTGCAGCATAAAGAAGAGGGCTCTGCGGAAGTGTGCTAAATTCACCTTGGTGTAACTTTGAGATTGAAAGATTCTAAAGAGAATGTTAGCCAAGTGACAGCATGAAGAGTGCTTTGCGCTGAACTTAGAAATACAAGAGCATGAATAAGAAATGTTCAGGCTTTATCCTGCAGCTCCCCACTGGAATGAGGGATACACCAGGCTTCTCTGTGTTGGCCCTAATTCCCAGAGCACCCAAGTCTCTGACCTCCCAGATACCCTGACACTGGAAAGGAGATATACCAGATCGTGGGTGGAGAGCTCTCTAAAATGGTGTACAATTTTGCTATACTCTCAGACTGTAAGTACACTGTATGTCTGGTTAGCAGAAGTCTTTTCTTGATTGTCTGGTTGGCTCTAGGTATATTTAGTAAATAGAGTTCCTGGGTTTTAAGGTTCCCAATGAGGGTCTGCAGTGCAGAAACCAGCCGATGATACTGCAGTGTTTCTCAGTGGTGCTTCTTTCAGTTTAATTCAGCTGTCCTGGTTAAAAGTTTGTATTACAAGGACTCTTCTTTCAAATGTTGAAACACTGTAACACACTCCAAAACTGGAGACATTTTTAATGTCATGTCAGCACTCAAGAAGATTCAGGTTTTGGAACACTTTGGAGTTGGGATTTTCAGATGATGGCGGTTGTTCAATCTGTATGTTTTATCCCTGGCTCCTGATGCAGAATTCACAAAGCCTCTGGAATAACAGGACATGGGGGTTGGTTGTCAAAAAGATCTAGGTACTATCAGAAGACAGAACTTTCACTTAGCTGCCCTCCTCTCCAACCACCTTCAGAGAAGAGAGAAGAGCTGTGGAAAGGAGCCAAACTAATTGCCAACAGGCAATGATTAAATAATCCTGCCTAAGAAATGAACCCTAAACTGCTGGGTCTGGAGTGCTTTCCAGAGGGGAAGCCTCCACGGGGTGAGAGGGTGCAAGCTTCCTCAGTACGTTCCTCCTTTCTCCAGCATGTCACTTAGCCCAGTCTGTCCTTGAACTCACTATGGAGCTAAGGATGATCTTAAAGTCTTGATACTTTTGCCTGAGTGTTGGGATTACAGGCATGTGCCACTACCCTGAGCTGTCTGTTGCTGTCGTCTTCTCTTACACTAGCACTGAGTTACCTGATGTCAGTGTGTCTTGGTATAGCTTACTTGGGCTTGGGTTCTGCCCAGGCATTTATAGTTTTCTTTAAGTTTAGAGAAATGTCATTCATTGTTTTTCAAGTTAAAAAAAAGTTCCTTTCTCTGCTCTTCCTCAGGGACCTCAACTGTGCTGACATTGCTGACATGGGGGCCACATGAAGTCTGATCTCTTCATGATGCTTTTAACAAAATAATTTTGTGTATGTGTGGGTACTTTTATTTACTAAGCCATCTTTCTGGCCCAAAATTTTGTTTTTCGTTTCTTGGTGGTACTGGGGGATCAAACGTAGGTCCTTGTGCATTCTGAGCACATAATCTACCACTAAGCTAACATCCTCCACTGTTTCATCATTTGGAATCTTTTTTTTCCCTGTGTGAGTTTAAGTCAGGGTGTTTTTTTTTTCAATCTGCTGCTATTGTATTGATTGCATTGTATTGTATTGATTACATTTTTCCTCATATTTTTCATGTTTGTAAACTATGTGGATCATTTAAAAATTGTCTATGTGTTTATTTAATGTGTCTGATGTTTCCTCTAGCTTTCTGAATATATGAGTAGAGTTATAATAATTGTTTCAATGACCTTGTTTGTTATTTTTATAACCTGTGTCAGCATGGATGACAGGGTTTTTGTCTCTTTAGGTAGAGTCTCATGTTGTTTTGTATGCCTGAAAATTTTTAATTGGGTGTCACACATTTACTTTTATCTATGGGGCCCTAGATACTTCTGTGGTATTTCTGTAAGCACTTTTGAACATTGTTCTGAGATGTTGTTAGGCTTCTTAGGAACAGTTTGATCCTTTCAACTTGTGCTTTTTTTAAAAAAAATTTTATTATTTATTCAATTGTGCATGTATGCATGTGTGTGCATGTGTGCATATATGTGTGTGCATGTATGTGTGTGTATGCATGTGTGTGTGTGTAGAACCGCTTCTGTCCGGCGTCTATACGTGGTGTCTAGGATCCTAACTCAAGATCTTCCGCCTCCAAGGCAGAGATTTAACTCCTGAGCTACCTCTCCAGCCCCTCAACTTGTGCTTTTAAGACATTCTGCAAGACAGGAACTAGGTTTACTTAAGGACTAATTACTTTTCTGACTGAGGTGGCAAGATCCTTGTTAGTACTCTGCCTGTTGCCTGTGAGTCATAAGGTCAGTGTGCAACTTGGTTGAGAACTGACACTGTGGCTTCCCATCCTTTGGGGCGTCCTTGTCCAGCCCTGAGGGGCTTCCTTCTGTGCATGTTTGAGCAGAAGTGATAGTCTCGGCGGTTGTCTTTCTGTGCAGCTCTCTTCCCTGTTGGGCTGCTTGCAGCTCTGGCTTCCTTGTTTTCTCCAGCTCTGGCTGTCTTTGCAGTTAGGAGCGTGTGGTGGCTTTCTCGCTCACCCATGAACTGAAAGTTGTCCAATTAATGGTACCACTTAACTTCCCTTTCCCTTTTCTTCTTGGGCTGCTTGGAAGCAATCTAGGCCTCACATGCTGAGTAAAAGAGCCTGGCACTGAGCTCCAGCCCCAGTCATCTCACGACATTTTAAAATCTGCAAATTTATAGCTGGAAAACCATTATTCATTGCTCTGGTTAGAATAAGTTATTGTAATTAAATATTTTTCCTAAAATTTCAAACAAAGTGCTTGTGATGTCACCTAAAGTCACCAAATGTTTGTTTTGAAGTAATGCTTTGCTAACTTTTAAAACTCCTTCTTTGTATAGTGCCATATTTTATAACAATATCTTATGCTGAATTAACCTAATATTTCACTAATTATCTGAAAACTCATTTGTGTCATTTTACAAAATGCTCCTTTATAATTATTTCAATTTCTTTTCTCTATAGTCTTTTACTTTTTGCATGATTTGTGTGTGTGTGTGTGTGTGTGTGTGTGTGTGTGTAGGTATGTGTACAAGAGGGCATTTGAGTGTATATGCCTGTGGAAGCCCAAAGATGACATCAGGAGATATTCTGGATTGCTTTTCCACCTTATTGGTTTTCCAGGCTCTACCTTCTAGGGCTGAAATTACTGCCATATCTGGTTGACATTTTTAAAATGGGATGTGGGAATCTGAAGTCAGGTCCTTTTGCTTGTGAGGCAAAGCCTTTAATCCCTGAACCATCTCCCAAGTCCTTTCCTCTTGTCTTTTAGACATGTATTTTAACTGTCTCTTCACTTCCACTTCCCAACTTCCACACTTACTTGACCACTACCACCTCCAGACAAGTAACTGTCTACACATCTTGCTTTCAACAAACAAATGCCTAGTGTGGAAATTCTTCCACCTTCTAAGTCTTTTCTAAATTATGTTCTTCCCTAACCCTAGCTGTTTAAAAAATATATATACAGCAATAACACCTGTAGTACCTAACAACCAAATAAAGAGCAGATCTGTGAAAGACATATATGTAGAAAAATATAAAGCCCTGACCTCAAAGAGATTTTCAACCCATTTCAAATACAAATCATTATCAAGTCAGGCAGGATGGCATGTGCCTGTAATCTCAGCTCTTGGGAGGTAGAGGCAGGAGGATCAGGAGTTCAAAGTTACTCTCAGCTACATGGTAGATTTGAGGCCAGCCTGGGCTACATAAAATCTGGTCTCAAAAGACAAACGAAGAAAAGAAATAGTTATCCAAAACTACCCATTTTCCTTAGAGAGATTTTACAGACTAACTCTAAAATGTCATGCTAGACATTTCAACACGGCCTAAACCCAGATGGACAATGCTCACTGATGCTGTTGCTACTAAGTGGTATTGTGTTTTACAGTGGGCCAACTTAAGTGACTTGCATCCAGCCATCTTCTCTGTCCAACATGTCTATTTCAAATTCACCTCACCTTACGGACATGACAGGAAAAGAGGATATTCATGTATTTGTCCTTCCGTTTCAGTTCATTAGCAACAGGAACAAAAGTGCCCGAGGTCTGTGGTGTATCCGGCTTCTGAAAGAACAAAGGAGAACATTTAGCATTATAGATGTGAAGGCAATTTTCCAGTGTTTTGCTTTACAACTACATTTATGCGATTTCACACACATACTTTTTATCTTCTCACCCCAGAAGTCAGTGTAGTAAAGGGCTGTTACAACACCACAGGCCTTATAAAAGTTTTAACTTAGGGAATGGAAGGAAAGATGAAATGGAGCTTTGGGAATAATATAAAGGTGATAATTAAAAAATAGGTGCTGAATAATTCAAAGGAATATATAAAGGCCATGTTATAGAGTGTACCTAACATTGTGGATCAAGTATTGTACATTTAGAAGTAAAATTTTAGAATCTATCACAGAAATTACTTTGTTTCTGAAGGTACTTCTTCATTATTTTTTTTTAAATTTGTTTAGTGGTGTGAGTGTGTGTGTGTCTTTGGATACTGTGTGTCCCTGTGAAGGACAAAGGGTGACTTTGTGAATCATCCTGGATTGCTTCTACCTTCTTTTTGCTTAGCTCTGGGATTTCTCAGGCTCCACCCACCATGGCTGAAAGTATAGGCTGCTGCCATTTCCATCTGGCTTTTTTCTTTTTTTAAAGGAACATCTTGCACTTAAAAAAATATTTTATGTATTTATTTACTCTGTGTGTGTGTGTGTATCAGAGGGCACATGTGTCCCTGAGGAGTAACAAGGGTGACTTCGGGAATCATCCTCGATTGCTTCTACCTCCTTCTTGCTTTGCTCTGGGATTTCTCAGGTTCTGCCCACCAGAGTCAGAAGTGCAGGCCACTGCCATTTCCGTCCGGCATTTTTATGTGTAACCTAGGATCTGAACTCAGGACTTTGTGCTTGCGAGTCAGAGTCTTAACCCCTGAGCCATCTCTCCAGTCCCTGTCTGGCTTTTTTATGTAGGACCTGGGATCTGAACTCAGGAACCTTCTGCTTGTGTGTGAGATAGCTCATGTGTAGAGGGCAGAGGCCAATACTGTTAAGCCAGTTTTCTCCTTCTACCTTTACATGGGTCTGAGGATTGAACTCTGGTTGCAGGCTTGCATGGTAAGCACTTATATGCACTGAACCATCTTTTCTAGTCCCTCAAAGTACTTTGGTCTTACTGTAAGTTATTATCGATCCCTTCCTTCTCCCAGTTCTGGGGATGGACTCCAGGGTCTCAGAATGTTAGGCAAGTATTCCATCACTAGGCTGTACCCTTGTCTCTTTTTGTCAATTCTTAAAGGAATCTTCTTTTTCTTTGTAAAAAGAGCAGGCGAACATTCCATGTTGATCTCCTGGACTTACCGCAGCAAGGTAGTTGCCCTCCCAGGCCCGCTGGAGCCCAAGGTCAGCCCTTTGACCTTTCAACATTTCCATCGCTGCAACCTTTGCCCTGACTTGAGGCAGGTCTGAAGCAGGTATGCTCTTGATAAGTTGGGATGCCCTCCATCTATAAGCAAGCAAATGAGATGTACAGACCTTAGAAACTCCCATTCAGTCTCAAGAAAGAATTCTCACTGTTATGAAGTAGAACAAAACAAAATAATTGCATACTGTGCTGAAAAAGTAAAACAACTATAAAATGCACACAGAACTTGCTCAAATACAGTATCATAAGAACTTGTGTGCTTTGAAAGCAGATAGAACTCAGTGGTACATGTGTTCTCACATTGTAAGAGGTACATTTCTTGTCCTCCAAGTCAGATATTCAAAATGCTCTGGAATCTAAAATAGCTTTAATCTTTGTTCAACTAGCAAAAGCTATGTAAATATTCCAAAGTCTAAAAACTTCTAGTCCCAGGCATTTCTGAAAAGGGATATTCAACTTTTGTTTATATTTGGGGGTAAAAAAATGGATTCATTATTTATTCATTCAAACATGTCTTAAGTACCTACAAAATCCAGGCCCTGTTCTAGGCAGAAGAGGCATAGCAGTAAGCCAAGCAGACCAAGGCCTGGTCTGCCAGATGCTTATACTGAAGAGAGACAGACAGTAAAAATGCATGTGTAGATGTGGTGGGATGGACACACCTATGCAGGGAACAAGGCAAGGTCAGGAAGGCAGGGGGTGCTTAGAAGAAAGGAATGGTGGCAGCAGCTCCCTGACCTCTGGTAAGGTAGATAAACAGAGACATATAGGAAGAGCATTCCTAGAAGGAATCTGACAGCACAAAGGCTTTAGAGACAGGGCTGTGCAGTGAGTTAGAGGGGTGACTGGAGTCCTGTGAAGCTGGTGTGGCACCACAAGAGACAGGGAGACCTGAGGGGGCACTTTCAGAATTCTGGGCTGTGCCCTGGATAAGGTCAGAGTTCGTGGGAAGGTTTGGAACACACAGGGTCCATGACCCGACTCAGGCTTTGACCCAATTGTTGTCATTGCTGTGAGCTGAGGACAGGGTGATCTGTTAGGTGTTTCCATGATACACATGCTTGAAGAATGCGACGTAGACCAAGAAGGTGGTAGGGGGAGAGATAAGTGTTGATCTGTTCTGTTCTAATGGAAGAGCCAATATGTGCTGATGGATTCAATAGTTGAGAAAGAGAAGATAAAAGGATGACTACAAAGTTTGGCTGACTTAAACATCTACAAGTATAAACTAAGCATATTTCTGAGTGAGCACAGTGGAAGGAATTTCATGCCCTCAGCAGCACCCTCACCATGCTGGTATTTATGTCCTCTTTTCTGCTATGTAATGTGTTAAGCAAGACAGACGGAAACAAAATGAACAGTCTTTAACCAGGTAAACAGTCAAAGCCAGTAGCTCTCAAGCTATGCTCCCATGGAGTACTGGATTCAACTATGTCAAAAACATTCCCACTGAAATATAACTAATGTGAGAATAATGAAAAAAATCTATACTGCCCACCAGGAAATGGGATGATGTCAATATAACAGTGGCGGTGAAGACTTTATAGCAGACATGAAGTGGGTACAAAGGGGCTGATGAAAGGCAGCCCAGTGTGGAGCAGCCTGCTCAGTGCGGAGAGAGGAACTCTTAGGTTTAAGTTTCTTGTCGAGGCCCAGAGGACCCTAAGGTGTGGATCGAAGACACTGGGAGCAGGACCAGGAAGTGACAGACATTAAGGTGGGAAATTTGCATAGACTGGCTGGCTGCAGGAAGACATCTTCCCAGGTGTGTGTGGGGGGGTCAGTCATAGGGGACTGCTAAACAATTATTCAAAGGCAAAGGCTCAGCATTACAGTGAATTCTTTGCACTAAGGCCCTTGCAAAAAGGCTGTAGAAAGAACTGCTATGCTTGAAAGGCCGCTTGTAGATGGCCCGTGGGAGAGGGAGAAAGAAGCCCACATGGCTCAGGTTCCCAGCGCGTGTTCAGGGTCTGCATCAGGCGTGAGTTTTGTCTGGAGCTGCTGCTGCTGACAGTGAAGCAGGACAGCAGGCAGACGAACCCTCACCCACAGCAAGGAAATCTGGAGCTCGAGGGCTCACTGCAGCAGCTGCTTAGCCAGACCCTAGAGCTGAGGGCCTTCCTGTCACCAGTGTCACCAGTGCTGCTCCAGACCTGCCACCCTCCTAGCTGCCACCCGTAACCAAGGGAAGGCAAGAACAGCTGTATCCATAAAGACCAGCTGCTTCAGTGACAAGGGGCAAGGCTGGGGACGAATAAGACTCAACTTTGAAGAATTACTGTGACGAAAGGCAAGGAATGTAAAACACAATTAGAATGAGCAGGCATGGTGATGCACACCTGTAACCCAGCACTTAGAAGGTGAAGGCAGGAAGGTCGAGGGTTCAAGATCATCCTTACATATGTACTGGTGTTTAAAGCCGGGCTGGACTATCCTAGACTCTGGCTCAATAACAAAACAAGCAAACAAAACAAATGCATCACAATTAGACACGCATGGAGATTCCACAAAAACCAAAACACCCCACAACAACATTGGGCATATTTTTCTCAAAACTGCACAAATCAAAGAAATTCAAAATCAGAGTCAGCAAGATGGCTCAGTGGTAAAGAAACTTGCTGTGCAAGCCTGGTACCCCTGAGTTTCGTCCCAAGAAGACATATAGTAGAAGAGAACTGACATCCTTTGGCCATGTACATACACACTGTGGTGTATGTAGTATGTAAGCATGCAAGCACACACACACACACACACACACACACACAGACACACACTCACACAATTAATATGTAAATAAATTCAAGATCAGGGACTTGTAAACTACAGCTTATGACAAATATGGGCCAAGATGTTTTCGTACTGCCTGTGAGCTAAGAAGAGTCTTTACATTTTTACATGTTTAACAAAACCAAACCAAAACAAAGACTATGTGAGAGACCATATGCAGCCTGCATAGCCTAAAATACTTACTAGAGGCCCTTTATAGAAAAAGTTTGCCATCTGACTACATGAATACAAATGGCAAGATTCATTCAGAGAGAGAGAGACAGAGAGAGAGAAAGATAGAGACAGAAAGAAGGAGGGAGAAAGAGGGAGGGAGACAAAGAGACAGGGAGGAAGGGAGAGAGAGAGAGAGACACTGTATTTTCATGTGTTCTTCAACTGTGACTCCTGAGGCTGAACTGTCACTGCCATCTCTCCTGCTTGTCACTGCATACCTAGAAGCCAGGTTAGCGCCTGGTGTTCAGTAAATATTTCCTGAATGAATAAATTGAATTTTATAAAATTAATCAATTCTAGGCTTCAAAGAAAACTTTCCCTCCCAAAAAGTCTTGATCTGGCCAAAGAACTATTCAAGCACGTCAATCATAGCCATCTGCGGCCATTTAGATGCTACACACACCAGTTTGCTTTTTTAGTAAAGTCATGGAGCCACATAGACAATCCTGCTTGTGTTAAAAAGAGAGAGGAGGGAGTTGGAGAGATGGCTGAGGGGTGAAACTCTGCTTTGTAAGCAGAAAGACCTGAGTTCAGATTCTGGATTCCACATGGAGATGCCAGGCGGAAGTGGCCGCATCCTGTAACGTACTTTCGGTCCTTCAAGGCAGAGCCTGGGAAATTCCAGAGCAAAGCAAAGATGAGGTAGTGTAATTCAGGATGATTCCCAAAGGCACACACAGTACTTCTGATATATGCAGAAACACAAACACACACGCAAATAAAGATGTGTGTGTATTATATATATATATATATATAGAGAGAGAGAGAGAGAGAGAGAGAAGCGTTCAAATGGCATGTGGCTATGCTTGACCTATACACTAATGATATGGATGACTTTTCCCAATACTTGCATATCAGGCACCATAAGAAACGCTTTGTATGAGTTTTCCTACAGTTCTCTCAGTAATGCTATGGGATATATGCTATCATTAATATTTGTCCACAGAGAAGAATTTGAAGGTGTTAGGGTTAATATTGGCTGGGGATGCAGCTCAACTAATAGAGAGTTTGCCTAGCATGCATGAATTCTTGGGTACAGACTGCAGCACTTCATAGACAGGTGTTGGTGATGGTGCACACTTGCAGTAAGAGCCCTTTGGGAGGCAAAGGCAAGAGGATCAGAAGTTCGAGATCACCCTTTAGCTATATAGTGAGTTAGAATCCAGGCTGAGCTACATGAGACTCTCTCTGAAAAAAAAAAAAGGTTAATTTGCTCAAAGTTACAGAGCTAGTCCAGAGGCAGAATCAAAGTATGATCTTAATTTCTGGGGTTTGATGCTACTGATGATGATGATGAGTGTGCTTACAAATGTATAGCAGAGGTTTAGAAGGCTGGCAACTAGTCCTACTAAGTGATGATCTCAGGGGAGACGAGGATAGTATAGGAATTCTGACTTTTTACAAAGGTATATATTTCACTTTGGAAACACTGAGCTTGAGGTAAATACAGCTTAATCACTTTTAAATATGTAAAACACAAATGGAAAGTAATACTATTCATGGGAGAAATTTGTCTGCACATTAAACAGCTTGAAAGTAATACAGCATTGTATCTGAGAACTAAGAGCTGACGTATTTTTGCTTTACTAATTCTCTATTGTTTGATTCCCGCCTCCTCCTGTTTTTTTTGGGGGGGGGAGTACTGGGGATTGAACACAGGGTTTTTGCATGCAAGGCAAGCATTCTAGCACTGAATTATGTCCTGAGTCACCTTTTTATCTCTTATTTTGAGATAGAGTCTCACTAAATTACCCAGGTTGGCTTGAGCTTACTTTGTAGACAGACAGCCTTGAACTTGTGATCCTGTGATTAACTAGGATCACAGGTCTTCCTGCACCTTCAGATCTGGCTCATTTTGTATTTTTAAAAGTGCAAATTAGACTGTGTCTCAAGTTTCCCTGTCATGTATTTTCTTCATCTTTGAATATTTTCTAGCAGTAATACAAAGTAAAATAAGGTAAAATCTGGCTTAGCACAGAATGATAAGGTAGTTCTTTATTTTCTACCTTATTCCCTCTAGGCAAGGTCTCTCACTGAACCTACAGCTCACTGTTTTCAGCTACACTGGTGGTCAGCAATCCCACTGATTCTCTTATCAGTGCTGGGTTACAAGCATGTGTATGGCCTCACCCAGCTTTTTACATGGATGCTGGGTGCAATCATGGGGACCCATTAAGCCATCTCTCCAGCCCCCAAATAATACTCTTTTAAAAAGAATATCAAATAATCACATTTGAGAGCTGCTAGTTGGGTTAATGTGATTTGGTGGTTATGGTTAAGACAGCACTAGACACAATCAACACTGCATCTGCGGGTTCTATATGCACCCTTGGGTTCAACTGACTTTAGACAGTGAATGCAGTCTGGACAACTGTGGTTGTTACTATTGATCACATGTAGATTCTCCTTCTCATTATGCCCTGAACAACACAGAAGGATGACAACAATTTAAATTGTATTATGCATCCTGAGTAACCCAGAGATGATTTAAGGTATGAAGGTGCATGTGAGGAGTTTCTATGCAAACATGACATCTATGTAAGTGACTTGAGTGTCTTCAGATTTTGGTATCCACGGGGGAGTGTTATGGAACCAATCCACTGAAGATACTTCAGGACAACTGTATAACTGGTACACGCTGGCAACAAATATGCTCAAAAAATGATGAAGAGCTTACGCAAGAATGAAGTCAGATTCAGGGCAGGTCATGAAAAAAGAGCTGAGATGGCCCCAAATTTTATACTGGCATCTATTTTAAAAGAGCTCGAGCTAAAATAGTTGTTTACTTCCGTGGCTATATTTTAAAATCACCTGGGAACCTTAAAAGGCCTCAGCTCCATCAAACACTCTCTGGTGCGGTCTGGCATTGGGGTGTCATGAACGCTTGAGTCTATGGCACAGCTGGGCTGAGAAGCACCTCTTTGAAAGGATCAGTGGCTTGCTGGTTTGAAGTATGTGTGATGATTTTAGGAGACAGTCATCGCCCGCTAATGACGGGAAGTGGAGACAGCATGCTAGTGGCTTAGATCCAGGAGTTGTGGCATGCTGCTGGAAAAATAAGCTGACAGTTCCATTGCTTTGGGAAGTAAGCAGATGCCCTTTGAAAACAGAATTGATAAAACTGAAGACAGAGGGAAAGGTAAATGTCCTAACAGCAAAGCTCTGAGCCAATATCCCAGCTTAGGATCTGTATGTCAAGGATGCGGCCGGAAGCAGATATAGCACTTGTCGGGTTCTTACCTACTAAAAATGGCCTGTAAGGCCTCCTCGAAACGACGCAGAACTTTTGGAGGGGTTGGCCACTTCACGTGCTTCCCGTAGTCCCTCATGGTCTTGACACCGTGGAAGCGTCTGGCTACCTCGTAGATGTAGGACTTCACCTTGTAGCGCCGATAGTACCTGATTATTGTCAGCGCTGCCTTAGTCCTCTTGTACCGCATGCGGGCCAGAGTGCCCCTCCACACCTGGACGATAGAGAAAGAAAAAGAAAATGTTGCTGGCTGGCTGAGAGCTTAGGTGACTTTGGTGCTGTGGAAGCCTCCTCTGTTTAACCAACTCAACAAGCAGTGCAACGGTGTACATGTCAGTCAGAGCAAAGCCTGTCAATCCAACTGCCACCGACAGATGGTGCTAGGAATCATGGCAATCATTCATTTCCCCAGGTGACAGCTGTCCATTATTTTACCTAAGAGTTTGAAGTGGTGTCTTGTTTTAACTTCATTGTCAAGATAAGAAAAACAAAACAAAACAAAACAAAAAAAAACCCCACCAAGATGTAAACATCTGAATTTAGGAAAGTATTTTGGGAAAGCTGAAGGTAATTGGACGAGTCAGAGCCACATAACCCTAATGCAAGCTAGCTTTGCACAGATGATAAACACTGGCCGAGAGTGGAATGTCATTCTGGGTTTGTAAACTGACTCACGTGTAGCCTATGCATCCATCTTCTCAATGTGAGATAAACTCTGAGAATTCAGATATATTCCTGGGGAAAGGGTAAAATTGGCCAAGCAACATGAGTCTGCTCATGTCAATGCCAAGCATCAGGTCAGAGATACACACATTTTTCAGGATCCTGGGCTCAGAATAATCCTATTTCTCAACCTCTTGAACAAAACCAAATTTCATATAATGTTCCGCCATCACTAGCCTCTTTCCTATCAACTTGTCGTCCCCCCCCCAGGGGTTTCCAATATGAACTTTTAAAAAATTTTTCTCTGCCACAGGGTCCTTCACTCCCCCCCATACTACCCACTGTCTTCTTGCCAAATGCTACACACTCCCATACATCCTTTGTTGTGTCTCAACACCCACTCCAGTTCTTGGGTTGCTTGTGTTTTTTCCCTCTGCTAACCTGATCTGGAAAGGGCAAGGTTTCCACCCTTGAATTTGAAGACCATGGCATGGGCTCTCCAGTGCCCCTCTGGTTCTCTTTAATCCTGTGAAATCTCCATCTGCGCTCACCGCCGTCTTTCAGACACGGGCACACTGGCTTTTATTCAGCCCCTTTGCGCCTGTCTTCCCGCAGACTCTCAATGTCCCTCGTGTGCCTGCAATGTTCTGCCTCTGAAGTCTGCACACCATGCAGGCGGATCTGTTTGCATACCTCACCAGAGGAGGTTGACCTGGGAGCTCAGCGGTTCAAGAAAAACCACAATGCAGAAGAGAAACATGGTGTGCGAGCAATTTGTGGGGATGCAGAGCTCATGTATTAACCAAGTTCTAAAAGACAAGGAGGCGATGCAACCATCCCGCTCTCCCGTGGCATCAGTACAGCAGCTCTTTTTAGTCACAGTGGTTCCTTCCTGTAGCCGAATGCGCTGTACAGATGGCTGTGTTACGCCCCCACCCAGGCGCTAAAATAAAGGCCCTTCTTTAGTTAATCTTGAAAAACCAAAGGAACACAATCAGAGGGTGGAAGTGCGTGATTCAATTTCTTTGACAAAACACATTTTTAAAGTTTTGTACTGTTTGTGGCTGTGGTTTTCAGGGTAAAGGAAATTAAGATTCTCTGGTATCCCCTCTGTTTACAGAGTCGATCTTTAATTTCCAAGAAGCACGTCATAGGGCTCTGCATAAAATATTTTTGGTTAGCGTTTTAAAAAACATTCTGTGAGTGCTTTTAAGGACAATCTTTAATGTTTCATCTATGCTGCTTTTATTTAGATTTTGTACAGGTGATAAAAATAGAATTTTAAAAAATGCTTTGAATAAAAAAGATGGCGGCTCTTTGCCTTGTCCACCTAACCTTCCTTTCCCACCTTGCATTCCTACTCTACACAGACTATTTGAGCTGGCTCTTCTGAGAACTCCTGCCAAAAGTACGAATAGGACATGTATGCTGCTGTGCGCTCATGACGGAAGTTGGAGATTCAGCTCTCTTACCACTATTCTTCACTTCTATCATTCCAATAATAGACATATGAATTTTAAGTCAATATTGTTTATGTGGCTCAATATGTTGAATGATATATATATATATATAGTATTATATAAAAATTTGGCTTATCATTGTGCTAAAGAACATGACTATTCTGCCATTACTTTATCATGTAAATTTGTTTTACCTAAGATTGAGAAGTATACTTTTTAAAATTTTATTTTATTATTTAATGAAATTTTCAAGAACAATGAGTAGGTATCTCTTCCCTCCCTCCTTCCCTCCTTTTCTTCCCTCCTTCCCTCTTCATGGATCCAACCTGTTATCTCCCACCCTCTTGATCATTAGATTCTATGGGCCCCGGGTTTCCCTCTGGATCATCTATTCTAGTGGGGTTCAGGTGTCTGTGGCAGACCAAGTGGTCCTTCCTTGAGCAGAACACCGATATGGGTACCTCCCTTCACCAGTCTAACCCTAGCTCCTAAGAATCCTACTGCTTGAGATTATTTCTCCTGAGATCCTCGCCAGTCTATGGAGGCACATTGACATGTCAGCCATTGTGTGGGGCTGGTAAAGTCAAGTCTTGTTGCAGTAAGTGAGAAGTACATTTTTTTTAAATCTATTTTAATTTTTAGCATGTTAGTGTTAATTATTTCCAAATACTGTTTTTCAAAAATATTTATTTTGAATTTTAAGATGGGGGATAGGGAAGGACAGAAGGAGAGAGAGAGAACATGCATGGCAAAAGCAAGAGTGTGGCAACCCAGAGGACAACTTCTGGAAGCTAGTTCTTTCCTTCCATCATGTGAGCCCCTGGGCAGGAACTCAGGTAGACAGGTGTCCTTACCAGTTGAACCATCTTGTCAGCCCCATAAAATGATCAACGATTCCTTTTCTAATGGCCAGACTCACTAGCAGACTCTCTTCTTGAGATATTCCCTGTTCAGGTGTTCAAAATCATCCTTGGCTACAAGAGTTGGGGACCATCCTGGGCTACTTGAAAACCTGTTGTTTTTTTTTTTAAAGGCATCAACAACAACAACAACAAAAATGATTTAATCCAGGTTCACTTTGGACTCCCTTGTTTGCTGAACCTCTCAGGGATATGCAAATAAGTATTAAATATTTGTTTATGAAGCATGACATTTAATTTTCTGCTTTTAGACGCTTTGTCATAAGATGGAGTCCTTCACTGAGGTAAAGTTCATGTGGCACTGAAAAGCCCAGCCATTTAAACAAAGAGGGAGAATGGAAACTCTCTCTTAGGGCCTTAAATTCCAACCTGCAGATCCTCAGAGGGAAAAATCCAAGCAACTCTTTCTTCATGAGACAAATGAACTCTCATGGAAACATAATCCGCTTAGTAAGATGCTGCATTTGGGGGTTGGAAAGATGGCTCAGGGGTTAAAGGACCTGAGTTCAAATCTCAGATCTCAAGTAAAAATGTCAGGCAGAAATGGTGTTGGCCTGTATTTCTGGCTCTGGAAAGGAGAGCCTGGGACAACCCAGAGCAAAGCAAAGCAATCCAGGATGATTCCAGAGCAAGCTAGCTAGCCTAGTTGATGTCAAGCTCTGTGTTCAACTGAGGGGCCCTGAGTGGAGAACGATGAAGAAGACACTTAATGCCAACTTCAGGTCTCCCCACTCACATATACATACATGTCTATGCGCTTGTGCACATGGCCATACATATACATTCAATGGCAATAAATAAGAAAGTACTTTTTTCTTGGTTACTAGTGGAACATTTCATAACTCCTCAGCACATGACTTTCGGTGTTATTTTTTACCCTGTTTCTGCTCTGCAGCTGTTAATTCCAAATCCCCTCTTCTCCAGTGTGCCTGGGACTCAGCCTTTTGTACCAGGAACATTCCTTAGATATCTGAGGATCTTGGCCACACACACTGAAGACAGAAAATCCACTCACATGCTCTCTTTATCCACTTATGGATAGATTTCCTTATCGTTTATGGGGGGCACTAGAATGTGCATACGGTGAAATGCTTTCTCTGAGTAAAGGGACGGCAAGGGCATGTGTCTTCATTATCTACTCTTCCACTCAGTATCTTTGGCTTGAGTAAATGTTGAGTCCATTTCTTGACTGAGTCTGGTGTCCCCAATCTCAGGGCTTGTCCAGTTCATTTTTTTCAGACAGTAAACTTTGTGCTATATTTCAGAACAAGATGAGAATTCACCCAACTTCGTGGCATCTGGGAGGAGACTTGGCAGTGTGTTACTCTACACTTCTTTTTCTACCAGTTTCCTTCGGTGGCACCATCACCTGACACCTGTTCTTCTCATTTCTGAATCTTCCCACAACCCTGCGGAAGATGAACTGACTTGCTTTGACTTGTTCTCTGCAGACTCTTGAAGGAGATACCATTGTTCACTTTCAAAAGTATGCTGCTGCCTCTCATCTGCACCGTGGTTCCTCTTGTCCGTGTGACTTTCATCCAAAGTTTTGTCCTTTCCTGCTGTCTCAGAGGTGTTGAGAGTATTATATAAATAACACAACTGTCACATTTATCTAGATGTCCTATAATGCCATCTTAATTCTACCTTCTTCAGTCCATACTTTTTCAATGGTTAGGTATTTCAAAGAAACATCTGGCAGTTGTTACAGGTCAGTGAGAAATTTTTGCTTCCTTCTCAGAATTAAACACGGACCAGATTTCCTCCCTTTAGCTCTACTCCCCACATACTGTGTTCTTGTTCGTTATTACTGTAGTTGTCTTGGACATTGAACTTCTGTTTTACTGTTAGACAAATCACCCCCTCACGAGTCTCTAGTGCTCTGAACTAGACATTCTCTTGGTTCTCACAAGCAGAGTTCTTCAAAATTTCATCTTATCAGTTCTCTAAGTCTAGGAACAGTTTTAGAAGGTTTTCTTTTTCCATTTTATCTGAAGTTGACCATATAGTTATTTTGATAATTTGCTAAAGAGCAGAAAAGAGTTTATTATGTTCTAGGTTTGCAATGAGTGAGCAAACTAATATATGTGATTTCTCTTTGGTAACCATATGCACCATCCAATTTGTAATATTTCATGACTGATTAATGAAGTGCTGGCCTCTTCTAAGAGTTATTTCTTAAAGGGAGTTTTAAAAATGTAACTTTTTGGTTAACACCCAAAGAAATAAGTTTCATTGTGATATTTACACACATACACACACACACACACACACCCTCACTCTGCCTGCTGATCCCCTTCCTATCTCTAAATAATAGCTCCTTCTGCTTTCATGTCCAATATATGCTATTATACTTCTAAGATTTATTTTAAAACAAGACTAAAAGATAGAAAAATATTCCCTCATCTCTCTTCTCAAATATCTCTAGGAAGAACAAAAAATAATAAAATCCTGGGGAGCTACTTTAAAACTAATTAATTAATTAATTAATTTGTGTGTGTGTGTGTGTGTGTGTGTGTGAGAGAGAGAGAGAGAGAGAGAGAGAGAGAGAGAGAGAGAGGGCTCTGTATGTCTCTCTGGAGGACCAAGGGTAACTTCGGGAATCATTCTGGATTGCTTCCACCTCTTTTTTGCTTTGCTCTGGGATTTCTCAGGCTCCACCCACCAGGCCGCCACTGTTTTTGGCTGGTGTTTTTACATTGAGACCTGGGATCTGAACTCAGGACCTTTTGCTTTCGAGGCAAAGTCTTAACCACTAAGCCATCTCTCCAGTCCTAGGGGGCTATTTTAAAATGTTTTAAAATGAGAATAGCAAGTTAATATGTATCAAGAAAAGTGGAACTAAAGGATATAATTTAAGGGTTTTTAAACACCATTCCTGACACAGAACCTCTTAGTTCCCCCCCCCAGAACCTCTTAGTTTTATAGATAAATTAATAACATTTTGAGATGACCTATGGAAAATCTGAGATGCAATGAGAAAACCAAGTCTTCAATCAATAAGGAAATGTAGAGCCATTTAAAAAGAGACACAGAGAAGTGAAAGTGAGTGTAGTCACTATAAACTGTCCTGATAAAATGAACTGTTGTGAAAAGAGTTGAGCAGGTTGGTAGAATATAACTTATAAATGACAGTGCTGAGGTGCCTTAATTCAGTCTGAGAGACTAACTTGCCCAGTTAGTTGGTTTCATTTAGGGCTCATATGCTTTACATATGGCCTTGTCAAGCTCTCTTAATGGGAAATTCTGCTGCCAGGCCACTGCTGCCTGCTAATGACTTCTTCACTCTGGTGCTGATGGGGGGTGATAATTTCCTTAAACTGTAACTTAGGAAGCCATTGACCTTTTGGTCAATTACCAACATCTCAACATAGACTCCATCAAAACCCAAATTGCAGTTATTTTACAGACAAATGAAAATAAAATTACTGCACTTAATACACTTAGTAATTCTGATGGGCATTTACAGGATTCAGTCGCAGTCAAAAGTAAGCTGTGGAACTGCACTGAAGAGATTGCTTGCTTTTGTTTCTATTTTCTTGAAAGAAGTACAAAATTGGTTATTAACTTTTATAATCTTTCAGGTCAAGGCTATCTTTAAACTTTAAAAAAAATTTATACAGACCTACAGTGATTTTGTCTAGTGTTGAGCATCTTGGGTGTATCTAGGCATCTAGGGGTGTTTCGATTTTGTTTTCTTAAGAAAAAATAACCAGTACACCTTTGTGTCAGATGTTACAGATGATCTCAGTTTTGAATGACCCCCTTTTTTACTCCAAAACTCATACAGTCCAAGAAAGTGGCCTCAAAATTTCATTTCTGTAGAGTTCCAAAGATGAATTCTGAAACACTGGATTTTTTCAATGCGTCTTTGAAAAAAGGTTAGATATTCAGTAACTTTGGAAAACATGCACGTTAAAATTCCTTTTTGGAAATTTACCATACTTACTAGAATGTTTTTAAGGGCCCTGAGAAAGTTATAGATGTATAAACCTATTTTTAAAAATTTTGAAACATGGGCTGGAAAGATGGCTTAGAGGTTAAGACTCTGCCTCACAAACAAAAAGTCCTGAGTTCAGATCCCAGGTCCCAAGTAAAAACATCTGTACTTCAGGGCTTAGTGGGCAGAGCCTGAGAAGTCCCAAAGCAAAGCAAAAAGGAGGTAGAAGCAATCCAGGATGATTCCTGAAGTCACTCTTGGTCCTTCACAGGATACACAGTGCCCTCTGATATACACACGAACACAAACACACACACTCGCAAAAATAAATAAATACTAAAAAAATCAGAAAAAAAATTTGAAACATATTTGACTATAGATTTTTCTGTATAAAGACTACTCACTCGGAATGAAATCAAAGTGTTCCTTCCAAAATATGCCACCATGGCACAGGAAAGGCTTTGAGTGGAAGGAAATAAGAAATGGCAGGTATAGGTATATATGCAGGTGTATGTCACCCACCAAAAGCCTGAAGGCTGGTTATTACAATGAGAAAGGAACCCTCCTTGTTCCAGGAAGACAAGAACTCTCATTATTGGTGAAGAAGAGTCTATGAGAAGATTTTGTATTTGGTCTTTCTAAAGTGACCCTTATCTTCCATTCACTTTCTCCTCACTATCACACATTCCTCTCTTATCTTTCATTCACTCTCTCCTCACTATCACATGTTCCTTACCACTTATTCATGTTTACCAGTCCTATAATCCAAATCCACTTTCTCTTGTCTAGACCCAGCTGCACATTGCCCTGCCCCTGCTAAAACAGCACCCAGGCCGGGAGTCTAACCACTTTCCTAAGCTTTCGCTTCTTTCTTTTATGCAAAGCTCTTGTTCATATGAAAATATTAACATGAATACAAATTACATGCCTATTTCTGTTAATCTATCTTTGTCAGTTTAACACAGGACCCAACCTCTAGACTCAGAGGACATGGAAGAAAAGTTTTCCCTCCTTTATAATTTATATAATTTTTATTTTTTTAGAGCTTCATATATTAATATAGTGAATTTATGACATTTTCAAACTTTAATCCCAATCTTTTCCCCATTTCTTTCCCCATTATCTTTTATTTCTGAAGCAGACTTCATGCTATCTTGACACTCCAAATTAAAACAAAAATAATTATTCAAATATTGAATTAGAGTATTTTTATCTGAAAATTTAAGGTATGGAAAACTATTATAACTGTGTATCAGTTACTCTAAGTTTACTGAAAAAGATTTTCTTGAAATGAACAACCTCTTAGAAAACTGTGTCAACATTAATTTCCTGACTTTCCAAATGTATTATAGAAGGGAATACCCTTGTTTTAATGGGAATATTTAGGAAAATGAAGAAACACTATGTCTGCAATTACTCTTTAAATAGTCAATTATGCATGTACATGTAAATACATCTGTGCACATATATGATGGTGAATATGCTTATGTAGATACACATACATAAAGAGAGACAAAGAATAGGTATGATAAAGCAAATGTAATAAAAATTTTAACATTTGGGGCACCTAAGTAAAAAGTATATATAAATATTTTGCTAATCTTGCAATCCTATAAATTTACAGTCACATAAAAACACAACAATTCAAAAGTATTTTTAAGGGACAGAGATGAACAAACTAAAGAATGTATTTCTAAGAATTTTCCTTAAGTAAAATAGATCTTTATAATTAAAAAAAGTTGGAATCTTGTCCTATGGACTTTGTGTTCGTGTTTATGAATGTATGTGGAATGAATATATTACAATAAACTGAGAGCGACACTAAGTGTTTGAGTATGCAAATTAATACATGCTAGCTGAACAAACTGGTTATGTGGCTAAGAGTGTTAAGTTATTCATATTGACCACATTCATACTAGGTAGGCCAAGTTAGAATCTTGTCTTTCAATTTTTGATCTTTTGTTCATTGCAGATTTTTTCACTATTTAGATTTTTAAAAGTATTTCATAAAAATAATCTATCTTGATTACATTTTTAAAAGTTTTTAAGCATTTATTATTTATTGTGTGTGTGTGTGTTTTATGTGTTAAACCTTGCATATGGCGGTCAGAAGTCAATTTGAAGGAGTCAATTCTCTTCTGTCAAGGCTGGTGGCAAGTGCTTTTACCCACTAAGTCATCTTGTCTGCACTTCTTCATTACATTTTTGCTACCTCCTTAAATTTTGTATCGGTGGAGTATCTTATTCGAGCTTAGTCCTGGCTTGAATTAAATAACTCATCTTGTGAACTGATTGGCAGGATAGAGGGGAGGTGATGTGTTCATGCCATCTCATTTAATTCTTGTGGTCCAGGCAGGCAGACATTTTAAGTGATGTATTCTGGATCACATAGAAAATAATGAAACAGTTATCTCAGGCTGGTCTAGTTCCAGGAATTGATTCTGTGTCTCCTGGAAATCACATTTAAAGCAGTATGAGGTACACAGGGAAGTGCTTATCATTTGATTTTCTCTCTAAAGATGTGACTTGGACTGGTTATAATAATCAACAAAGTCCAACTTACATTCTTTTTCTAAATATTTATTTTGTGTGTGTGTGTCCCTGTGGAGGACCAAAGGTGACTTTGGAAATCATCTAGATTGCTTCTTACCTCCTTCTTGCTTCGCTCTGGGATTTTCCAGGCTCTGCCCATCAGGACCAGAAGTGCAGGCCACCATTTCCGCTGGTATTTTTATGCAAGATCTGGGATCTGAACTTAGGAGCTTCTGCTTGTGAGACAGAGTTTTCACCCCTGAGCCATCTCTCCAGCCCCCAATTTACATTCTTATAAATGTAGAACATTTTCTAACAAAGTTTTGAATTAAGTATAATCTCTTTCTAATGGCAGTAATATAATTTTAGTTGTGTTTTTTTTTTTTTTATAACATAGGTTTATAGTATTCTGACAATTAGATGCAGAGATGTGGCCCCCTGAGCTGAAAACTTGAAAAAAATTTTTTTGCATGTGTGTCTGTGTGTGTATGTGTATCAGAGGGCACTATGTGCCTGTGAAGGCCCAAGGGTGACTTTGGGAATCACCTTGAATTATGGTACCTCCTCTTAGTTTTGCTCTGGAGTTTCCCAGGATCTGCTTTCCGGGCCAGAAGTTCAGACCACCACCGTTCCCCCCCACCCCCTTTTTTTCCCAGTTGGATCTGGGATCCCAATTCAGAACCTTCTATTTATGAGGCAGAGACTTAACACCTGAACCACCTTTCAGCCCTGAAGAAAGTTTCATATACTGCAACTATTGTACTCTCCAAAAGGCAGAACATAGTTTATTACCAAACCATACACTGTAACTTCTGGCTTAACTAATAGTTAAAAGGAAGGGGAAAAACTCAGTTGACCACTTCAGATTTTATTATTTGTGGTTGACTACTGTGTAGAATCACTTTTCTTTTTTTGTGAGACAGAGAAACTGAACATTGGGGAAATGGTTTTGATGGATGAAAACAAATCATCTGATGGACTAAACACAAGGTTTAAGTTTTGGCAGCACAAAAGAGGCAGACCTGATGATGGCCGAGCTAATTAGCACTCATGAAAAAGTTAACTAAAAATTAATCACTAACACAGTTCTGGAGAAATGTATTAGTAAAATTGATAATTAATGTACTCTCTAGCACAGGCCCAATGACACATTAAACAATAATCAACAAAAATTCATTTTTAATAGGAAGGAAAGCAAACAACATTTATTTCAAGCCTAAAGGCATGAGAATATTAGACTCCAACAGTAATTCCTAGCCAAGTACCAGCTATATAATTACTAATATACTTTTGCATCTTTATAAAACATTTGCTTTTGGATTATTTCTTCCTTCAACTTTTCTTATGTATAAGATATTACTGAGATGATTAGAACTGTACTAGAATTTGGTAGTCTTTCTCATCCTCTAAGCATATGTCAAATGCCTATGGTATGGGTAGCTTCCAGAAGGAGTACCACCTGACATCTCATGAAAAATCAAGTGTTCTGCTGAGGCAATGGGAACAACTCTACCAGACTCCCTAAGAAGTTCTTGGGCTGGAAGGTGGCTCAGGGGTTAAGATTACACCTTGCAAGAAGAAGGTCCTGGGGCTGGAGAGTGGCTCAGGGGTTAAGCCTCTGCCTTGCAGGCAGAAAGTCCTGAGTTCGGATACTAGACCCTACGTATAGATGCTGGGTGGAAGCGGGGGTGGCCTGTGTTTCTGGTCCTGGTAGGGCAGAGCAGGCGGTCCATGGTGGTTCCCGAATTCACCTATGGTTCTATACACACACATACACACATGAACAATTGAATAAATAATAAAAAAAGAAGAAGGTCCTGAGTTTGGATCCCAGGTCCCACATAAATATGCCAGGCAGAAATAATAGCAGCCTGTCCTTTAGACCCTGGTGGGCAGAGCTTAGAAAGCAAAACCAGGATGATTCTCATGGTCACTCTTGGTCCTCCACAGGGACACATAGTGCCCTGTGATACACACACACACACACACACACACACACACACACACACACACACACACAGAGCATGAAAGTAGAAGGGGATCTTTTTGAGGACTTGAGAATCTCTAGTCAGTAGGCAAGAGAAGGTAATGGGGCTTGATAATGGTCAAAGTACAAAATATACTTGACAGGGAATGTCATTACAAAACCCAATTGCTTTAAATTGTAATTTAAAAATTTGAAAGTCAGATCTAGTGAAAGACTCTGATAATATAAACTCCTCAATACCTCAGAGTAAGGCTGCTGCAGGGAAGTCCAGCACTGCTCATGTGGACAGCTCCCTACAATTATGTGGCAGGGCCACATTTTCCCATTAGGGAAGTCAAACAAATGTTGCAGGCTTCAGGTTCTTCCCATGGGAAACAGACAGTGGTTCAGCAGATAGCTTGTAAATGTATAGGCCAGCATTCTACTGTAACAGCTGATGATGAATACAAAATACGATCTCAATATTCTTTCTGAGGTACAAAGTGTACACGGACTTCACAATGGTTCTCTAATGCTTGTCTGATGATTGACTATCGTGACCCTAAGAAACGAGAGAAAGCATTATGCTATGGAAGTCACACCTGTGTTAAATACCTGATATATGCTGTAAGAGGGCTTATTCTTGACATGTTTGTAAGTGTCTTGTCATGTTTCTCTTACTAATACCTTTAGGAAATATATTTGGAGTAAGTACATGAGAAACCATCTATGGGAAACCATCTATTTCAGCTCCATGAACCACACTTTTACAGAGAAGTACAATTGATATTGCAAGGTCTTACAATAGCTTGGCTCTGATGGTAAGCAATGGAAGATTGTGCCAGGAGATTTTTTTGTTGAGGCCAGTATTCCTTGACTTAAGCCTGCATCCCACATACCAATGCTCACTATGGCAATGACACTAGGTAAAATGCTTCTAGGAGGGGATTTCAAAACCTGGGGGATGGGAACAATCTGGAAAAGGCCCCTTGTCCTTCCTCTTTCTACTTCCTTTCTTGGATTGCAACTGGTGGTGAGAGAAAATGACAAGCTAAGCAAATATACTCATCATGGGCAGAAGTGCTTAGACAGTCAAATTTACACAAATAAGCCAAACATAAAAGTTAAATAAGAAGACTGACACTGGACACCACTAATCACAACAATAACAACACTAAGAAAGATGTTTTCTTGGGCAGGTGGTTTACCATGTAGTAGGTGACAGACACAAAGTAACAAGTACTTTCCACTAGAATAATGTGTTAATACAGAAAGAAATGCAACTGTTCTAGAAATATCTAGCTAAAGGGAAATAGTATTTCAATAATAGTAACTGTCTTTATTATTGAAAATGCTGGGTTGGGGATGAAGTTTGGCTGGTAAGTTCACAGGCTTAGAAAGCAGGAAGCTCTGGGTTTGATACCCATCACCATACAAACCAGATGTGGAGACACACTAGCATTGAGGGATGGGGAAAGGCAGGAGAGACAGAGGTTCAAGGTCATCCTTTATGCCTACATATACCTTTTATATAAAACTGAGGTTACATAACATAGAGTGATCAGTAATGCTTTTTATTTTAACCACCCAACCAATCTAGCATTGTAGCCTATTACTGGTGTTTTATATTTTTACAGTTATAAATAAAAGCATTGTCACTGTATATAAATTTATGTGCACAGACGATTCATGATGAGGTTCTAGGGTTAGAACTGGGATTGCATTTTAAGAAGTATCTATTTTCAAAATCGATGCTGTAAACAGTTAAGGAGAATTAGCTAAATTGATATGATGATATATCATGTAATGATTGAGTTGCTTTGACTATTAATACTATTCAATATTTTTGCACGTGTTGTGTGTGTGTGTGTGCGTTTGTGTGTATGTATAAGAGTGTATATCTGTGGGGACCCAAGAATAATATCAAGAATCATTTCTGCTCTACCACCTTATTGCTTTGCTCTGGGTTTCTCAGGCTCTGCCTTCCAGGGCTGGAATTGCAGGCCCCACATTTTTATGTGGGATCTGGGATCTGAACTCAGGTCCTTTTGCTTGTGAGCCATCTCTCCAGCCAAGTGTTCTTCAACTTTTAAAAACTACTAGCAATTTGAAATTAAAACAACAGTCTGAGACAGGGTCTTGCTGTGTAGGTCAGACTGGCCTCAAACTCAATCCTCCTGCCTCAACCTCTGTAGTGCTGGGACTACAGATATGTGCCACTATGCGTGGTAAGAAAGTTTTCTTTAGTAATCTGTTTCTTTATTCCTTTTTGTTGGTCCAGCATGTTTATAATTTTACACAGTACTTGTAAAGCTCTTCTTATATATGAAATAAACTAATCTTCTTTTGCCTTTTATTAATGCAGTATACAGGACATAGTTATTAGTTCAGGCCAATAAAACACAAGAAGAGTTTTACTAGGTTTTTCTAGGTTAAAAAAGAAATATTCTTCACTTTCACTAGAGCCTCTCCTAGAAAACAGAGGAAGTCAGGCTGCTGAAATTGCAGGTATAATCTAGCAACCGCAAGGGGGAGCAGGACTTAGACTGATGATGATCAAGAAAAGACACAAGAGAAGCTTCCCGTTGTTTGAAATGAATCCTTGTTACTTACTGTCTATGCTGATTTGAATTACATTTTATGGTTTTTGCAAGTGAACAGATACTCAATATACTGTTATGCTTTGAGACACAGAGATTTTAAATGTTTATACAGGAACATCTGTCACTATCTGCTTTTTTTCAACTCTTCTTTTGCTGCTGCTATACTTAGAAAGGCCTTCCCTAATCTAAAATAAAATATATGTTCATAAAATGAACTTTGATTTTAAGATGTGAGTCACATGGGGATAGGGAGACTCAATCAAAATGAGAGCCTTTGTTTTATAATCACTGCATGAATGGCAGTGGATTGTGCTCATTCTAGTAGATTACCCATAATTAAAAATGTGTGAAATGCCCACAAAAGCCCTAGATTCTTTGAAATACAAATTAGTTGTCAGCGACAGCTGATGAGTATAATGAACGTGGACTCGTATTTATGTGAGTGGGCTGAACGTCAAGCAGCTCCCTCCTGGTTAGGTCCTGACAAGGGTTAGTATTAGGAAACTTTATGAAAAAGTTTCTTTTGACACAGAGGAGTGTAGGGTCACTGGGAAAGAAGAAAGATGACACTGATGGGTACGTAACACATGGAGATATAGGTGTATGCATGCATGCAAATACAGCTTTATGAAAGTCTTAAAAGTATAATGAAAAGAGTCAGTTACAGCTTTTAATGTACCTATCAAATCAGTTGTTTCATATACGGTTAGAAACACTTTTCTCAAATTCAGACTGCTTTCCCAACGAACGCCAGCATTGAATTGCCTGAAGTTGTCTCTATATGTGACCCAAGGAACTTATTTTAAGATCATCAAAATCTATCCTTCTTTTTGGTCTTTTCCTATTTCACTCATCTCAACTGTTTGTGATGACTGTTTTATGAAACTTTTCCAGAGCTGCCCTCCAGTTGTCCTTACAGAAAACTAAAACCCATAGTCAAAATCCAGATGAAACCTTGCACAGAAATAAACCTTGCTGCACAGAGCTGTGAAGAGACAGAAGTGTGGTAGAGGCAAAAAAAAAAAAAAAAACAAAACAACAACAACAAAAAAAACAAAACGGCAGTCTCAGGAACGATGTGACATTGCAGGAAGGGCCCTTGGATGCTCCCAATTTGTCTCAGCTGCCTCCCTACCTGTGCACAAGTGCTGGAATCCCCTATTCATCTTATTCTAGGGTCAGATCTTGCTATTCTCTCTCTCTTTCTCTCTCTCTCTCTCTCTCTCTCTCTCTCTCTCTCTCTCTCTCTCTCTCTCTGTGTGTGTGTGTGTGTATATCAGAGGGCATATGTGTCCCTGTGGAGGACCAAGGATTGCCTCTATCTCCTTTGTGCTTCATTCTGGGATTTCCTAGGCTCTGCCCACCAGACCCAGAAGTGCAGGCTGCTGCCATTTCTGCCTGGTGTTTTTACATGGAACCTGGGATCTGAACTCAGAACCTTCAGCCTGTGAGGCAGAGTTTTAATCACTGAGTCATCTTTCCAGCCCAGTCCTGCTGTTCTTTAAGTCCCAGGTTAACTGCATAGCCTGAAAGGTTTTTCCTATCACTCTTGCTGGTTCCCTGGTCCTTGGAAGACTGCTCAACAAACTATTTCTTTCCTTTTTAACCATTACACACTTTGCAATTATTTATTTGCTCACATTTTTTCTTTTCACTCCTTGACTAGAACAAGTATTCCATGAGGACAGGGACTATTTCTATTTTATTCATGACAGTATTTCTAAAGAGTGTCTGGTGGTAATCACCTTTGTTAAATGAAGGAGTACTGGCTTGGAAAAAAAACCCCAGATTTATTATGTATAGGAGTTCATTGAGGGCCAGTAAGGCGGCTCAGCAGGTAAGGTACCTGCTGAGTTTGATCCCCAAAAGCTCACATGGAAGAGAACTGATTCTGTTGTATGTCACAGCATGCATGCACACATCTTTTCTCCCTTTCTTCCCCCTTCACTTATAAATAATAAAATAACTAGAGAACCCAGTGGCTTGCCCAAGAAAAGGTCTTGTGGGGGTCTGGCCCATGAGCAGGAGGGCTCAGCTACTCAGTAGGCACAAAGGAGGAATCCCTTGTCCCATCACACAGCCTAAGGACGGGCCAAGCAGCTCTGGAATGTTTAGGCAAAAAGTTCAAGGCTGCACCATGCAGTTCCTAAGTCTTGGAGGACATGTAAAGCAGTGGTGCCAGACGATGTTCTAGAGCAGCTGGCATGATGTTCAAGAGCAGCCTGGCATGAGTGAGCACTGCCAACTGGCCAATAAGCAAACTGACAAAAGAAAAAAAAGTCTTAGTTTCACTCACTATTCCTTTTCTAGTAAAAAGATTTCACCAAATAAGTTAATTTTAAGTACAAAAATACAGATAGCTTAAATTTTCTGCTTTTCTACTCACTCCAGTTTCAGGATACCTTTTAATTTTTTTGCACACATGCACATATATGTCTGTATATAAGAGAACACTTAAATGTGTGTGTTTGTGGAGGCCCAAGGGTGATTTTGGTAATCATCTTGGATTGCTCTACCTCCTTATTGTTTTGCTCTGGGGTTTTCCAGGCTCTGCCTTCTGGGGCCACAAGTGCAGGTAGCCACCATTTCTACTGACATTTTCCCATGGGGGATCTGAGGATCTGAACCTTAGTCCTTTTGGTTTCAAGGCAAAGACTTAAACCCTGAGACTTCTCCCTAGCCCTCGATGGTTTAAGATTTAAACACTGGTTAAACTACAAAATCCAGTGGGCACTTTTTAGCTAAGTTCCTAAAAATCACCCAAGAGATTCTCTTTCTGACTTTCCATGGTTGCCTCTGAGGGACAGTTACACGTGCAACATACTCCTGGGGTGGCACACCCACCGAGGGACAGATGCAATATGCAACACGATACACTCTCAGGGATGGCCCAGCCCCTGAATACACCTTTCTTGTCACTCAAGAAAGCAAATATCAGCTTTATAGAAATGACTTTGAATTAGCTCCATGTATGATTCACAATGAATACCTTATTAGCAAGAACTTTCCCATGATACACTTCTCACCTGACTGGTAAATGCACCCCACACAACGCCGTATCATTTTATAGATAAAAGAAATGAGGGTGATATAAAACCTATGAGCCTCAGTTTAGCAACCAACATTAGATTATGGTCCTTGCCTCTCACTAAACTCACCATTTCAGCACCTACACAACTGACAATCAGAAATAAAGATGAAGATTCAGACTGGTTTCACTGAGGGGACCACTTTGGGAGGAAGAGTACAGTCTAAAGTACACTGAGAATGACACAGATAACATGTGTGAAAACACATTGGCCAGAGCAGATATAGTGTAGGTTCAGTGAAATAAAACAATGATGTCATCCCATGACCTAAGAGGAGCCATGCTTAAGGAAAGAAGCCGGAAAGACCTACTTTGAATTCTGCAGCTGATTGGAACAACATTGCTGAAAGTAAGGGTAAGAAGTTGTACAGATTAAGGTCAAGGAAGAAAGCTTGGAAGGTCACTGAGAAGTGGGCTGGGGCAGCAGGCCATGCCACTTCCAAGATGCTGCTAAGTTTCCTATGGGAACACCCATGTACAGTACATGAAACACTGCTTTGATTTCTAAACTGTGCATAAGGGAGTTGAGGAAATACTTGATGCTATATTCCAAAGTGTTAATGGTGCAGAGTGTAAGGTCCCTCCACACAAACCTGGTGGTGTGAATTTAATCCCCAGAGTGCCCATGGTGGAAGGAAAGAACCAACATTTTAAAAAAATATTTTATTTATTTATTTTATGTGTGTGTATCTGTGTGTCATTGTGGAGGACCAAAGGGTGACTTCAGAAACCTGGATTGCTTCTTCTGCCTTTGCTCTGGGATTTCCCAGGCCCCTCCCACCAAGGCTGGAAGTGTATGCTGCTGCCCTTTCCGCTTGGTGTGTTTTTACATGGGACTTGGGATCCAAACTCAGGACCTTCTACTTACAAGGCAGAGTCTTAACTCCTGAGCCATTGCTTCAGCCCAAGAGAACCAACTTTTGAAAGCTGTCATCTGACCTCTCCACCTGTGTACCATGGTCTGTATGTACCTGCTTTCCTCTTCTTTCCTTTTCAACAAATTAATGAATAAACAAAGGAATAAATGAATAAAAACTGACAACAAATGTATTAATTTTAATAGAAAATTGTGACTTACAAATCTAGGCTGACTGGGATGAATATTCAATATGTTTGTAAAAGTAGAAAAAAAAATAAAAATAGAAAAAAAAATCTAGGCCGAGTGGCAAGATGGCAGAGTGAGTAAAGGTTCTTGCTGCCAAGCCTGACTACCTGAGTTCCGTCCCCAGAATCACATGGTACATGAGAGAACTGATTCCGGCAAGTTGTCCCTGGTTTCCACATGACTACTGTGGTATGTACATACACCATGCACACATACTCCAATAAATGACAGATGTAAAAAAATTAAAAAATGATGCATATCATTAGGCCAGTGAGATGGCTGAATGGCTGCAGGCACCTGGTGACTAGTGGTGAACCCTAGAGCCACACGGTAACTTATAAAAGATGTCTTCACATGCACAAGAAAGGACTCTCTGGGAATTGGGGTGGGAGGCACTGGGGGATGGGGAGGGAGAGGGGTGGGGAGGGGGAGCAGGGAGTACGGGGGGAGGAGGAGGGAGGGAGGGAACTGGTGTACCTAATAAGTTTGTATGAGCTGAAATAAAAAAAAAAAAAAAAAAAAAGATGTCTTCGGACCTGCTCCCATGGTTGCTCACATTCCTTCTATTTGTCTTTCTTTCTCTCTTCCCCTCACCTCAAATAAATAAAAATATTAAAGATTTAGGCTGGAGAAATGGAATTAAAGTTATGCATTATTCTTATTTATAATCTATTTAAAGTACAATAAACTCAATCACTTTATCTAGAAAACTGAACTTAAATTATAAGTGGTAGATTATATTTTAGTTCCCCAAGGATTTTTGCCATCAACATATTTTCTGTGAATGATTCATTTCCTATCCATGGATATAAACCAACTTAAGAGGGCTGACTACCCTAAAAAAAACTTATTTTATAATTCTATATTCAATATCCTAATCTAAATTAATATCCTAAGTATTTTACTTCATAGTTAGATTTTCTTAAGAAATATGAACTCTCATTGCAATGAGGATAGATGGTAATATTAAGCCTTTCAGACAAAACCACTGAAAAAAATCCTAAGTATTCTTTGATTATGAATAAATCCTCCCACTCTCCACCAAAGAAGGACCCCTCAGTTCCCTTCAGTTATAATGGATATATTGTGGTGATAGTTCCAATGTAGTCAAAAGAACTCATTTAACAGTTTATATAGTATATATTTTTACTTACCATTTATTATAAACATTTAAGTTTTTTACAATGTTATTGTTAATAGCTAGTTTCTGATATATAAATGTATCATAACTTCAAAATCTAACTTCTTAATAATTAAGACTCTCCATTTTCTATTTTTGTAAGAAATGCTACAAATAAATTTTATATAAATCATTAAGGATTTTCTTTATATTTTGCTTTTGAAATACATCACCAGCCTACACTTTGGAAAGTTTTCACTAATTAACTCTGTGTGTGTGCATGTGGTTGTGCATACATGTATGTGTATATGGGTGTTATGATGCGTGTGCAAGTAGCTGAGGGAAGCCCATTGGGTGTTACATTGTAGCACTTACACTTGAAGTTAATACAATGTTTACTTTGTTAAGCAGCTAAATTTTCTTAGGTTAAGGAAACGTAGCAAAGTTAGTGATACTAGAAAATTATTTTCAAAAAATACCGGCTTTAAAATTTAATCTTGGGCTAGAGATGTAACTGAATGGTAGGGTACTTGCCTAGTTAGTGTGAGACTACAGGTTCCATCTTCAGCAACACACACACACACACACACACACACACACACACACACACACACACACACACACACACAAACCACCATCACCACCAGAAATTAAACAAAATAAAAACCAAATATCTTTTCTTGTGATTCTTTACATTAAATGAAAGCAGTCTTCTCATTAAGTAGTTAACAGTCATTTTAATAAAATATTCTGATCTTTACAAGCATGAAAGAAGGCAAGTAAAATAAAAGGTCAGAGATGCAGTCAGGAGAGGGAAACAGGTAAATATGGGAAATCCCAAAGTAAGCTAGTTCCTGGGTTTGAGCATAAACTCAAGCCCTGTGTTTCCTGGCAGCTACAACAGAGAAATTTAATGAGTTGCAAGGATTTCATGATTTGGAGAAGCAAGTTTAATAAGCCTAGTAGCTAAAATAAATGCTTCCTGCACCTAAATATGCCCTTTATATCTTTTAAAACAGAACTTCTGCTAGGGAGGGAGCAGAAATGAATTGCTCAGTGGTGACTCAATGGCTATTGTTTGACTGTGCACATCTCAGCCATCTCTGGAATACAGCCTCCCTCCAGACAGGCTTTGGATTGTACCCTCTTACATATGATGTCGTTAACTTGAGTATGGGCTAGTACAAGTTTTGTGATTTAGTGTAAGCATCTATTCCCCAAATTACTCCTTACACTAATTAATTCCTTGCAAAAGACAATCTCTTGAGCTTGTAGCAATTAAAAAGAAGTGCAATGAAAATGTGGCCATACTTTTCCTTTCCTTTCTTCAGGCCGCCACCTACAGGGGCCAGAAAGTGTTGTCATGGAGACAACAGCTGTTGGGTTATGAGTGACAGGTCTCAAGAGAGAAGTGTCTTGGAACAGGAACATTGGAAGGAAAAAGAAAAGTGGTGAGGGCGAAACCAAAGCAAGCTGTTTCCCTACTGCCGTGGAGTCTCGGTTGAAGGTGCATTCAGCCTAACGAGAACGAGAGCACCGTTTTCCCCTTCCCTTCATCTAACACAGGAAATGTTTTTCTTCCAAAGGGGAACAGATTTCTTCTCAATAAATCTGAAGCATATGTACACATCTTGGCATAATTACATTTTAAAATTGGGATTCACACTGATGTACTAAATTGGTTGCCGTAGTAATGAGATATCACCCAGGCAACGGATTTGCTGCTCTTTCAGGAGAGGAAATCATCTGTTCCAACTTGGGGGGAGTGGGATGGGAAGGGGTGGCAATGGCTACTTACTGGCAGTATCCAAGAGGAGATAAGTAAGAAACAAATTATTTTTGACGTGCTATCATTATTTTTCAAATATGCTTTTATCTTTTTATTCACTAACTGGAGGGAGAAGGAAAAGAGGGAGGGTGGCAGGGAAGAGAGCTTTGTTGTTTCGATGCAAAATATCTGCTGGAATATTTTTATTGTTCTGAAAGGCAGTACATTTGTCAGTATGTAGACACGGACACATGTTTAAATGGATCAGCTATTGGCTTGCACAATAAATCATCAGAAATTTTATTCACAGTAGTAAGACTAATGACCTGTATACACGGTAGTTTTCTAATAGCACTGCTTAGTAATATGCAGAGTCAAATTTTCAATTCAATAACTAAAATCTACTAGATATTACAGAAGATAAACATGCCTTGGTTTCTTCATTAAAATATATTAATCTATCATCTCCTACACTCTTTTCACTTCTATGGCTTATTAATAAATGTCCAAATCACTTTCTCACTGGAAGATTCCATTCCTTGGATCAGTATCCGCAGTCTGTGCTTTTATTGGTCAATGTAGCATGCTGGTTATTATTAAGTTACGAATAATTGCTAGACTAGCTACGTGCTGTTTAGTGCTTTCTGTAGATGTTTTTATTATGGTGACACTGTTGTTCATCATATATTTGAAATCTACTACTTTCTTTCTTTCCTTACATTTCTGTCTGTTTATTGGTCTTCATTTCCTCTTGAATGTCTCATGCACACCGTGACCACATCATGGTCAACATTATTGATATCCTGCAAATTTATGCCCCTTCCCTCTCTGTGCTAGACCTTAGCTACCTAGGACCCTGCGAAGGAAACCTTAGAACCCTTTATTTCTGTCTTTCGGCAACATCCCATCTGAATGACTTTTTATTCATCTGCATTTTTCAGATTTCTGCTTATCCCAACTACCACTGCTGTGACTTAGGCCCTTGTTAGCTTGCTCCTGAGTAATGCAGCACACTTCAACATGTAGTCGGCCAGCATGCTCTATCCTGTCCTTAGTATTTATCTATTTCAGATTTAAAAACTGACTGTATCACCTTTCTCTTGAATTTTTCATAGAATGTGACAAGAACCAACTGATAATGCCACAGCAATAAAAAATGTGATGGAGTAAAGGTCACACTGAGGAGTCAAAATTAAAAAGCCTGACAGTTCAAATTGTGGTAAGATGTAGAACAACAGGAGTGTTCATGCAGTTCTGCATTAAGTGTAAACAGCACCCAAAACAAAAAAGAATTCTTTTGAAAGGCAATCAGGCAATCTTCAGTGATTAAAAAATGTGCATTTGCAGTATGGAAGCTGCGCTGTGGAACACAGTTCTCAAAGTGTGGTTTGGGAAGTCCTGGGCATTGCTGAGACCCTCTTAGGGGATCTTCAACCTCACAACTAATTTCATATGGCCAGAGATATGATTAGTTGTTGAGTGCTTACTGTATAATGAGGACTAGAATTTGGTTCCCAGCACCCACGTAACAAGCAGGCAACCCACACACTCCTGTAATCCTAGCACCAAGGAGGATGGAGACAGGAGGATCCCTGGGGCTCGTTAATTTCCATTCTAGCCTAGAACATGACAACTCTACCTAGTGAAGAACATTGCCTCGAAAAAGGAATAGGGATTGGTGAGATGGCTTGGCAGGTAAAGGAACTTGCTACCAAGCCTGACAATCTGAGTTTGACTCCCAGAGTCTACATGGTAAGAAAATGGACTCCACAAAATTGTCCTCTGACTTCCACAGGTATACCATGGCACATGTGTGCACATGTGTATACATACACACACATACAAAAAAGATGAATAAATGTACAGTTAAACGAATAAAAGAAGAAATAATCTGAGAGTGAGAGAAGAAGACATCCAACGCCCTCTTCTGGCTCCATGTGTGTATGCCACTCACCAACACATGCGCATGTGTGCGTGCACACACACACACACACTAGTTTTATTAGAATAACAAGCTATTTACTTTTGAAATCCTCACCTCCCACAGTCTACAGCAGTGTTTTACAGAGATTGCAATATGTACAACTTTCTAAAATGAGATTTTGAGGTCCTCCATGAGAACAGCTGTTCCACAGAAACTTGCAGAGAACATGCTCAAAAATGTTAATTATAGCACTTTGTGGAATGATGAAAAACTGAAAACTAAAGAGATTACTCAGAAAAGAAGTATGAAAACTATAGCATTTTAATACTAAAATTACACAAAAAAAATAAAAAAAAATCACTATACTACCCTAAAGGAAAAATATAAAAGTTTATATTTATTCAGCATGGTAGTATATGTCTGTAATCCTAGCACTGGAGGAAACTGAGGCAGGAGAAGTCTGAGTTCTAGGCCAACCTGGGCTACACAAGAAACAATTTTAAAACAAAACGAAACACCAAAAGAAGGCTGGAATGATAACTCAGCAGATAAGGCACTTGCCCTGCAAGTGTGAGGACCAGAGTTCAGATCCCCAGAGGCCACATAAAAGTATGGTGGCCACCTGCAATTCCAGCACTTAGGAGGCAAAGACAGGGCAAGCTGGCTACTAACCAGCCCATTGTTAAGATCTGGGTTCAGGGGCTGGAGAGGTGACTCAGGGGTTAAGCCTCCGCCTTGCAGGCGGAAGGTCCTGCGTTTGTGATCCCAGATCCCACATATAGACGCCAGACGGAAGCAGGGGCGGCCTGCCCTTCTGGTCCTGGTAGGGCGGAGCCTGTGAATCCTGGGGCAGAAGGAGGTGGAGGTGTCCATGGTGGTTCACGAATTCATCCGTGGTTCTACACATACACAGACACACACGCGCGCGCACATACACGCACATGCACACAGTTGAATAAATAATAATAATAATAAAAAAATTTTAAAAAAGATCTGGGTTCAATGGAAAAACTGAATAATGAAAAAGAGTGAAAATGCTACTTGACATCAACTATGGGCTTCCATGCACACATGCACTTATGTTCACATACACCAGTGCACGCACGCGCACACACACATACACATATGTACACTTGTTGTTTCTCCCCCCTACACAAAAAATATAAAACACAACAAAACAAAATAAAAAAAACACAAAAAATAACACAGAACAAAACAAGTTAAAAACTATGCATGGTATAATGTAAGAAACAATGTATGATCTGTGGGGGGAAAAAAGGGTGATCACAATAGAGGCTACCCACCAAATGAGTAGTCGTTACCAAGGGACCGTGGCAGAACAGGAATTTGCTGACCCAGATGAGATACTTTGGAGGAAGTTGTGAGCCATCTGCTCAAAGGCACACTTGACTTCTTTCAACACACAGAGAAAGGTCAAGGATTCTGATCATAGCTCTTCCCTATAGAAAACAACACTGAATGGACAGGCAATATAAGGGGCCATTTTCACGACATAGTAATGTGCTCCCTCCCCATCCTGTAATTTAGTCTGTGCTTTTCATGGGATTTCTGGGCCACTCGCGTCTAAATCATTTAAACAAAAGAACACAGAAATCACCTCTCAGAATAAAGCAGGCACTGACCACTTTCCATTACTGTACATATGTCCAGAATTGATTCACACTCCAAATATCTATACTTTTCTCCACTTGTATTAAAAATGTACCTATATCCACATATTTTACAGTGAATGACTCACACATTGCTAGATGTCTACCGAGGTCACTAATGGAGGAATTCTGCCACTTTGGTTGCTTCTTCTCTGAGTATGAAGTCATAACCTTCAGGGCTGAACTTACACACTTTTCTGCAAGAGTGTGAATCACACTAGTTTTCCCTCAAAGGAGGTCACCCCAAATGACGATGGTGTTGTGTAAGTGCAGGTGCTCGGGGGAGGCAGAATCACTGGGTTCAAATCCCAATTTCGGGATTCATCACCTGTTTGGCCCACATCCAGGTACTTAGCCACTTACCTAATAAATGGCAATAATATTAGATACTTGTTTATGAAGTTCTCACAGAAACTCAGCTAATATATAAAATAACCAGAAGAGTGCCTGTCACTTAGCTATCATTTTAGTAAGCATTTTGGTTTGGTTTAAGGGCAAAAATAATTGTATATGAAAAAAATCATTTTGCTTTTACTTTAAGGAAAACAATCTAGTTGGCGTCATGAAGAGGTCAGAATGCTATGTTTGAAGGTATCCAGGTCCCCATGGTTGCTTGTCCCTACTTGACAAAGTTTCATGGTAAGCAACACATTAGGGAACAGTGGCAAATTCATGACAAACCAATCAAATCCAGTATTTAGAAAATGATTATACTCACACATTTTCTTGTGGCTAGTTCACAAAATAATTATACATAGCCTGATAACATTAACGTCTGAGGCTGCTTATAATTAACAGTTATATTATCAGCTTCAGAATTCACTATTTTCATTATATGGCTATGAGGTAATGAGCCACTTAATTCTTCACAGCTCCTTCTTGTGATGGGGCTCTAATATAATATAACAGCGAGAATGCAGAACACAGACTTAACACAGAAACTCAAGAATATACAAATAATATTGAAGTGTTGAAATAACCAACATGGGCAGTCCTTGAGACACACGAGCCACATGTGAAACAGATTCTGAAGACTGAACAATGCCATAAAAATCACACTTATATCAAGTTTCTAAACTACATCTAAACAAAACCCCAAACTGGCAGAGGGGTACGTGACTGGCTGCCAGGAAGCACTAACCGAGGGGTGGGACTGCCATTTGATGCAGGCTAGTGAGCTTGACTTTCAGCAAGCCTCCACTGTCCCTAGCTGGGTGGCTTCAGTCAATGGGAGACAGTGAAAAGACCATGCACTGGATGATAATAAGACTCAATAATTTTAGAAATATAATGTAATTAAATTCTTCTCTACACAGTATTGGTATTTGAAATGATAATGGATTTCCTTAACAAAACAGACAACCTTCAACCAAAACTCAGCAAACATATACAAAGCATATGGCTACCATTAGATAAAATAAAAGTAGAAAAATGTTAATTGTTGAATATGAATAATGGAAACACGGGGATTCATTATAATATTCTTTCTATTCCTATTTCTACTTGTAATTTTTCATAAAATATTTTTTAAATGTATATTTTCTTTCACATTATACCTGAAAAAAATGACTGTATACCAAACTGTAAATTAACCTCAACAAATTTCAGAAAGTAAACCATAGAACAAAGTGATTATGCGCTATAAAAGTAAAAATCACTAAAAATTATGAAGGTAAAAATCACTTAATTAGACCACATAAAGCATGCACTGCCTGGAAATTATTTAAAATAATTTTTTGTGTGAGTATGTGGTGCTGGAACCTAGGGCACAGTAAGTACTCTACCCCTGAGCTACATCCCCAGTTCTTGGTTTCTGATACCCATGGAATTTGTTATTTAGGTCAGCCTTGTTTCAACTCATGATTCTACTGCCTCTGTCTCCCAAATGCTAGGATAACAGACAACTGCTATCATATCATGATAAGATGGCTTAAAAAACAATTTTGAGGGATGAAAGGAATCTAGACACACAAAACATTAAATGCTAGTGTAGCAAGCCCTGTAGATGTAATAAAAGCAAACCTCTGAACAATTTCACAGTCCATCATTACTATGTGGGAAAGAAATTACAGAAAGAAAATCCCCTTACTTCTGCTCTTTATGCTAGAAAGGAATTGATGAAGATAAAGCAAAATGACAGATTAGAAAATTATAGAATAAGGAAACTAGGACAGTCCTTCCAGAAAAAATGTATCATGAACTGTGGCCAACACAAAGAGCATAGGAAGGAATGACTGTGGACAAAAAGAACAGGAAGAAACAGGCAGACTTGTTCAATTCTACACAATTAAATTTGAGAATTTCAATGAATTTTCAGGAAAATAAAGACTACTAAAACTGATCCTACAACAGATAAAAAAACAGAAATTCACTAATTATCATAAAAACAACAGAAAGCTATCTGGCATGGGTGGCTCATGCCTAGAATCCCAATACTCTGGAAACTGAGTTCCTGGTGAGCTTAGGATGCCTAGCAAAATTCCTGCCAAACAAAACAAAACAAATAAACGAAAGAGACAGAAACCATAATAAAGTTATGCTCCCACAAATGCCCCTTTCTAAGGAATTGAACCTGAAAGATTAAATCCAATGTCATTTAGACTGTTCAGAAAATGGATTAAAATAGTATCAGATTTTAAAAAATTTTCAATTAATTAACACACAAGCCAACCAAATACTCCAACCACAGCCACACAAGAGCCCATCAAATGCATTACTGAAAATCAGGGAAAAAGACTTGATGAGACAATGGATGCATAAAAACAGCTTACTGTGGTAGAGAGAAATTAAAGATCCAAGTTGCAAACCTATAAACATCTGTGAGAAAGAAAACCTGAGTGATCAAAAGCAGCATTGATAAAAGCAGCAGTAGAAGGAAATTGCTTGAGGATGAAAAAGAAATTAGAATTCCAGTTTAAAAGCTATTTTTCATTTTAGGCAAAATAAGCTAAAATAGCTTTACAACTATAAGGGAAAAGATCTTTCTTAGTGTTTGGATGTGATATGGTCATTTGCCTAGGAAAACTAATGTCAGCAAATATAAATCAAGGAAGGCTTTGTTTTGGATACAGACAAACCAACACTACTACATGAAAAATATAATAAACCCATACTTGCAATGAAACAGAAAGCTTCAATGAATTAATCATTAAAGTAAACATAATTTGTACTCATACCATGATTTAATATTACACAAACATCAATCTTTTTAAGTGCATCTATAAAGTCAATGCAATTCTAATAAAAATTATTGTTGCATTTAATGAACCTGTTACATACATTAAAACTTGATATGGCAGGATAAACGTTTATGTAGAGGCTAATCCATCTTAATAGAGAAAAGCAAAAAGGATATATCTATCCCACTATATACTAACATGGGGCCTCTTAAACTTTTCCTTTGTAAGAATCCTTTTTAGGTGAGCATTTTAAAATGTAGCCCTGAAATATATAAGAATGTAAAATTGGTGTACAGATCAAGCAATTACTGATAAATAAACCATAAGTTGTTTAAAAACAACTTTTTAATATACATATATTTTATCATTTGTTAAAGATGAAAGGAAATTTGTATACTAGTGAAGTGGATATACTAGTTTTACATAAAAGTTAAATCTTGGGGCTGGAGAAATGGTTAGGGGTTAAGACTGCCTCACAAGCAGAAGGTCCTGAGTTCAGAACCCAGGTCCTATGTAAAAACACCTGGCAGAAATTGCGGTGGCCTGCACTTCTGATGCTGGTGGGCGGAGTCTGGAAGATCTAGAGTAAAGCAAAAAGGAGGTAGAAACAATCCCGGATGATTTCCTAAGTCACCCTTGGTCCTCTAAAGGGACACACAGTACACTCTCACACACATACACATACACACACACACACACACGCGCACACACACACACATGCAAATATAAATAAAGTTTAAAAAATTAAATCTTGGTTGAATATTTGATTCTATGGAATGTAGAGCATTTTCAGTGTTTTTTAGGAATGTCCAGTGTTTTGATTTTATGATTAGTTGTCACTGCTTAGCACAATGCTTTGCATAAATACATAGTACAAAAAGGTGGAAATATGTCTATGGTCATTTCAAAAATTATTGGGAATTTTGTCCTAGTCCCAAGCCAAAATTCATTTATCAAATTTACTTAAACAGCAATTTTTAAAATCAAGTTTTCTAAGCAATACAATTCAAAGATACATAATTTGATTCATGTTGAGGAATAACAGTACAAAACAATTAAAGGCCTTTGTACATACAACATACAGCAAAACGCTGCAGTTCATAATATATGGAATCTAAGCTGCAGTGTTTTGGACAGAATTGACTGGTACTGTGTGTTGTGACGCATGCCCAGGGCAAAGTATGCATGGAATGTGCTCAGAACCAGGGCTGATGTGAAACTGTGCAATGCAACGTAAGTGAGTGCTGCCGGAAACACCTTGGAATCATTATATGCTTCACTTTCAATAAATTTTTGGTCACTGCGTGTTCATAAGCCTTTTACTGTCACCAAATTTCCATGAGCCTTCTGCTTGGATACACGACTCCATGTGGGTCACAGTCACAGTTCAAGAAGCAAGGGACAAAGATAAACTAAAATCAACTATATTGTGTGGCAATATGCTATGACCTCTAACTTCCTTACAGCAGTATGTTGATTTTTCTTTAAATGTACAGGGTCTTACTGTGTAATCTAGGCTGGCTTCAAAAATGTGCTGCTCCTCCTGCCCCTGTCTCCTGATTCTTAGATTACAGGTATGAGTTGCCATACCTGACTTATATCATATATTTTTTGCATTAAAATGTTTATATGAGAAAAGGCAGAGGGGATAAAATGAATATGTGAATGAGATGAGAAGCGGCCTTGAACAGAGTGATGAAGGCAAGCGCACATTAATGAAAAGTGGCATCGCCACCTCAGGTAGTTGTGGTGTAACTGTTGTTTATGAGGATGGTCACCTCTTGGCACAAGTTTTGAATTACAAGATAACAAAAGTCCTTTAAGCATTTAAGCTGAGAGAAAAAAGAAATTACCTATCCAAGCAAAAAAGTAGAGTGGTCCAGATGTCTCTCCAATTTAAATACCAGAAGGCAAAATGTATTTAGAAGTTTGAAGAGAAAATAATTTTGAATATGAGCAGGTAAGTATGTTTTGCACATGTGAAGGCAATGAACACTTGAAGATATGCATAGATGCATCAACTATACCATGCATAAGCATTTCTTAAATGAAAAAACAACATTTAGCAGAGGTTTGAAAACATAAACGACCTTATCCTTATATAGAAGATATAAAATTACCTTTTGTAAAAAGAGGACAATCCTTACAAGCATCTGGGCACGGTGTTCTTCCAGGGTGAACAATGTACGAGGTGTACGAATGAAAATTTTGGTCTTCCCATAAGCTACATCATCCTGAAAACCACAATGTTCTATCAGTTTCTTGACAGCCTCTTTGTCTGAGGGAAGGTCATGGTTAGGCCAGGTGAATTCGGAGATCATCTTGTACCTGGGTAAAGAAAGAACAGGGCACAAATTAAGGGAGGAAAAAAAAAAAGAAAACTATCTGACAAAAGCCCAACAAACTGTCACAGAAGATAATCTCATTAACCTGATGAGATTTTTAAAAAGCCTTCACTAAACACTCTTTCATAATTGACAATATTACGAAATATCAATTTCAAAATTGATAAATCATTACTAAATTGAGGTTTTTCTTAAAATTCACAAGTGGGTGACCTTAAAAGCATTCTCTTTACATAGGGAATCCAAGGAAGCATCCATCATGGGTTCTACTCAATACTGCTCTGGAGTACAATGAGACCAATAAAGAAAGAGGGAAAGGATGGAGGAAGGAACAAAACTGACCTATGACTAATACAGCTTTCTTCAAAGGAATTCAAGCAGATCTCTGCACTGACTCTTAAAACCAAAAGAAAACCAACCACTGTTGCATGTAAGACCAAGACACAAGAATCAACACAGCTAGCTCTATGAATGACCAGCTTTTTGCCATGTGAGTCTCCCAGAAAGGATCTCCCCAAACCACAGATTCCTTTATAAGACATAAATTACACTGTCACAATCTCAAAAACAACAGTCCATCACTTCTACCACTTTCCATGTTGTGAGAAGTAATCACGAGGTTCAGCCTAACAAAGGGGTTACACAGGGCCTGAATGCCAGGAGGCAGGTGGGGCATCTTAGCATCCTGCCTGCAACAGTAATTTCCCCATGCAATGGATGTATTTAGTATCTCATTAAATGCGTGAAATCTACAAATAATTAATCAGTAACTTTTTATAATACATCAAACTTCATAGTCTTTTTGAGAAAGATTTTATTCACATTGAGGTTATAGATAACTCAGGTTATAATTTACTAACAACTCCCTTTAGCATTGACATTTTTAAGTATTTACTTTAAAACATTATAATTAACATATAGTAATTGTACAAAATAAAATCTTTCACTGTGACATTTTTAACTTTTAATGTGTGCATGTGCATGTATATGAGGATGCTAAGGAGGATGCTGGGTGTCCTACTCTATCACGCGCCACCTTATTCTCCTGAGAGAGAGTCTCACACTGAACCCAGAGTTTATCCTTTTGGCTAGATTGACTGGCAAGGAAACTTTTGGGATCTGCATGTCACTGTGACATTCTTACACATATAGCATGCTTTCATTCTTTAGCTCTTCGTCTCTTCTTTACTAATACTCTTTCTTCGATTTTCATGTCTTTTCCGGCCCACAGATTGCACATAGAAAACATGAACTGATTGTGTTTCTGAGTCTGGGTTATTTCACTAACAAGATGATCTACAGATCCATACATTTCCCTACAAATGACTTGGTGTCCCTTTTACTATTGTATAATAATTCATTGAATACATAAAACATTTTCTTTATTCATCCACTGATGGGCACCAGGCTGATTCTATAGCATGTTTATCTGGGAAGAGTGAAGTGAACATAGGTGTGCAGGCATCTTTGTGGTATGCTGATACTATATTACTTAAGTTTTACACCTAAGCACTGTGCATCTGGGCTGCATGATACTTCTATTTCTGTGTTTTGAAGAAACTCCAAAGAGATGCCAACAATGCCTGCACTAAGTTCCAACCCCTCTCACCACAGCCTTGCTATTAGCTGCTTGTTTGCTTGAGGATAGCGACTCAGCCTCGGAACTCTCAATGTAGTCTTGTTTTGGATCCCTGGTGGCTAAATTTTTAGAGTTATTTAAAAAACATATTCTGGCTATTGATCTGCCAGGTGAATAGCTGGAAAAGATCTTCCCCCATTCTGTAGGCTATCTCTTCTCTTGTTTCCTTTGCTCTGAAGAACCCTATTAATTTCATGTAATCCCATTTGTCAATTTTTTCTGCACACTTACACAAGTGTTTATGTGTGTACAAGAGGGCACTTGAGTGCCTATGTCCAAAGGGGAAACCAAGAATTATCCTGGATTGTTTTTACCTCTTTATTATTTTGTTCTGGGTTTTCCTAAGCTCTACCTTTCAGGGTCAGAACTGCAAGTTACTACCAATATCCACCAGAATTTATACTGGGATCTGGGGATCTGAACTCAGGTCCTCTTGCTTGTGAGGCAAAGGTTTTAACCCCTAAACCATCTCCCCAAATCTCACTTGTCAATTATTGCTACAATTATTGCTACGATTAGATTCCTATTCACAGTGCCTATGCCTATATCTTGACTTCAAGTGTCTCTCTTTTTCTTTTGTGTATATGCACATTATCATGCGTTCACCAGTGAGCATGGGGAAGCCAGAGATCTATGTCAGGTGTCTTCACCTATCACTTTCCACCTTGTTTCTTAAGCCAGAGTCTCTCAGTGAACCTGAAGCTCATAATTTTGGCTAGGCCAGCAAGCCCCTATGATCTTCCAGTCTCTACCCTGTTCCCAAATCTGATTTTACAGATGTTTATTTACCTCCACATCTGGCTTTACACAGGTGCTGGGGGATCTGAATTCGGGTCCTCGTGTTTGCATAGAAGCACTTTACTGGCTAAGTTATCTCCTCAGACCTTGAAGTGTTTTGACTATGTTTTCTTATAGAGGTTTCAAAGATTTGGATTTGACTCATTTTAAATTGATTTTGGTATATAGAGGGAGACAGTGGATACCTAGTTTTCTCAGCATCATTTGATAGACAGGATGTTTGTGTTATGCAAATTCTCACTCTGTGGAGAATTAGATGGCCAGAGCTGTGTGGACTCATTTCTGGGTCCTCTATTCTATGGGCCTACGTGTTTGTTTTCGTGCCTCTACATGTTGCTTTAGTGCGACGTGAAACACAGTACTGCAGTATGCTAGCCTGCTCTTTTGCTCACAACTGCTCTGGTTACCCATATGCTCCATGCTTCCATATGAAATCTGGAACTGTTTTCCCTTGCTCTGAGAACATCATTAGAATTCTGGTGGTGATTACACTGAAACTTTAGATCACTTTCGGAAATATGGTCATTCTACCAATATTCTGTCACATCATGAACATGAAATCTCCATCTTCTAGTGTCACTAAGTTTTTTCTTCAGTGATTTATAGTGTTCAGTGTAGAGGTCTTTCACTCCTTTGGTTAGGTTTATTTTTAGGTATTTTTGAGATTACTATATATAGAAGTAAAAAAAATTCTCTTTCTCAATAAGTTCATTATGAGTGCATAAAAAAGCTATTAAGTTTTATACGTTGATTTCATAGTCCATTTTTGTTAAAAATATGCCAGTAGTGGGTGTAATGGCTCAATATTGCCATCTAGCATTTGAGAGGTTGGGAGAAAAGGACTGTGAGACTCAGGTCATTCTGGCTTACATGGTGAGTTCAAGGCGAGCCTGAGCTACACAGAAAGAGACCCTGTGTCAAAACATCAATGACAAGAAGAAAGTGGATTGTTCAACTGTCATGTGTTACATAATTTATTCAGTCTCTTGCTGTTGAGTTTTAGATTTATTCCATTGTTACATGACCATGGGCCCCAAATTACTTTTTTTTTTGTATTTATTGAAATGTGTTTTAGGGCCTACACTATGATCTACTTCCCCATAAACTGTAGAAAAATGTGAATTCTGTAGTTGTTGGATAGGACATTTTTTAAATGTCTGTTAAGTCCACTTGATCTACACATAGTTTCACTGTGATGTTTACTGATTTTGTTTGTTTGTATGACATGTATTGTTAGATGGGAAACTGAAATCATTCACTATTACTGCATTGAGGTCTATGTTATGTCCAATAGAGTGTTTTAAGAAACTGGTTCATTAATGTTTGGTGCATTTATTCGCCAATTGTTACACCATATTCTCCTCTTTACTAACATGCAGTTAGTAAATTTTGTCTTGAAGTATACTTTGCCAGCTATGTACATGGTTAATTCTGCTCATTTCTGGATTCCATTTGCTTTGAATATCATTTTCCATTCTTTTGCTTTTAGTCTGTATGTCTTTGCCAATAGGGTATGCTTCTTGTGGGCAGCAAAGAGTTGGAAATTATTTCTTAATCCATCTATCTCTTTCAATTGAGGAATTAAGGCTGCTTACTTCAGAGTTCTAATGGAAGGTATGACTGATTCATGACCTTTGTTTTGATCTTTTCCTGGTCCTCTGAGACTCATCACTCTCTCCTGTGCACCAGTGGTGGTGCTGATCTTTCTCTTCTGTACAGAGACTCCCTTTAAGTATCTTCTGCATATTGTCTCTATAGTCGGGTTGGCCCCAAGCTCTGCTATATGTCTAGATCTTCTCCATGAAACCTACATGGACCCCAAAGTTGTTTTCCATGTCCTTCTGAGTCTATTCTGCAAACATCTGCCATAGTTGTTTTTTAAAGTCTTCTATAGTTTTGTCTGCTCTCCTCTTTGTCCTTCAGTCACCTTGGCTTCATTAGGGTTCTGTAAAATGGCTGCTTTCTGCACACATTGCTCCTGCTGCCTGGAACATTTAACTGTCTTTGAAAAGCTGGTTTTCTCTCTGCCTTGTTCCTTTGACCTTCCTTCATCAACACTTGCCACGCATAGCCTCTCAAAGGAAGCCAGTTTTATTGTTTTTCCCTCATACCAGTCATAATTTGGAGTCACCATGAGACATGTTGCTCCCTATTGTACAGCACATGTCTGCCACACTGCCTGCCATACTATGGGGCAAGAGAGAGTTGTAGAAAGCAATGATTAGTTACATTTGACAACTTACTTTGCAAAATATGGAAAGAAATAAAAGCCCTAAAGAGGGATTGCTGCTGCTGCTGCTGCTGCTGCTTGTTTTATTTAAAACAAGCCTGACCTAGCCCGGGTGGGCCTTGAACTCACTGTGGAGCTGAGGATGACATTGAAACTGAAGCACCTCACAAGTGCTTGTATTAAAGGCATGTGATCGCATATGGGGCTATGAATAAGAGTTTTAATATGAAGAAAGTTGTAATACCTCACAATTAATTACACATGACAAAAAAAAGGAAAAGCAACTCACAAACCTCTCAGATTCATCACTAAATTAGAGTAAGGGGCCACCTGAGGCCCTAACCAGTGGCAACAATGGTGTGTGTCCCCTGTGGAAGCTACAGCATCCCGCTGCCACCCTGGTCAATTCACATGGCAGGAGAGAGGCGCTCTACTTCCCTCCTGCCTGCACAGACTGTGAACTCTGCTCTCTAGCAAGTCAGCATCCTGAACTTGCTAGTGACACACTTGAACTTGTCTTTCTCTGAAAGACAGTTTGCCTGACCTCACTGAAGCACTTCAGCAACTTTTAAAGTTAGCACTATGCTTAAAATACTTCTCTCTCTCTCCCTCTCTCTCTCTCTCTCTCTCTCTCTCTCCCTCTCTCTTCCTCTTGCTCTTTTGGATAAAAGTTATGAATATAAAGAAAAGTGAAATGTGAGAATTTAGGATCCAACCTAGAATGCTTCAGAAAATCTGAAGAATCTAAAAGCAAAAATTCACAGCATAAATGTTACTTTCTTTTCTCTCATCCACAGCAACATTAGTACAACATGCCTAAGCACATGTCCATGGTTAATTAGCTCTATCAGTACATCAGTAAAATAAAATGACAAATTTCTCAATTTAAGCAAATTCAGTTTGAAGAATAAGGACAGCCTACTTTCCCTGTAAATCCATCATCCTACACAGATCCTTACTTTCTCTGCACATAGTAGCCACAGTGAGTCCTTGAAATATCCATAATAACAGGGTGCCACTGCATGCTTACCTACCAACTTCAAAATCTAATTGATGTAGTTTGATTACAAAATGTGACATGATGCAGTCACTGTCTACCCTTCAGCTATGTCATGAAGCATTGCTTAGCATCCTTCAACACAGTGATCATGTTTGGTACTTCCAGCACACACTCACTATTGCAACACAACATTTTTACTGTTTCCTTTGGATGCCTGGCTCCTCCCTGGAGTTGTTATCTCTTAGAGACATCTCTGAAGAAAATATTAGATTTTTCTGGTGTAAATTTTATGTATTTATTTACTCATTTTTTATGGAATCTACAGTTCAAAATGTAGGAAATGTTCAATAAATATTTAAAAGTACTTACAATGATGAAATCTAAAACATTTTGCTAGTTTCCAAGTGCCAAGTATCACTGGCAACTATAAATTATCAGCTGTAAACCAACCACAGCAACACTATCTTACATTTGTTGAGTGATTACTTCAGAACAGGTGCTGTAAAGTGCTTTGTGTACATTAGCTCCATTCTCTTCAAAATAGCTATTACCATCATCCCTGTTTCAAACAGTAAAGGGTTGAAACACGGAAAGATTGTGTGATTTGCCTAAAGTCACACAACTAAAAAGTGGCAAAGCCAGGATTCAAATTAGGTAGACTGGTTTCAGGGCCTGCCTGCTAACTGGTGATGATGATAATTACTAATATCAGCAATGATAAGTAGCATTGAATATCATACACCAGGAAGCTGTGCTTTGCCTAAGTTAGTCCTCAAAACAACAGGCCTATGAAGTTTTTATAATCATTTTCCAGAAACAGAAATGAGGTCAAAGAAGTCAATTTTTGGCCTAGGAAGAGGTAGCAAATAAGTATTACAGCTGAGAATCCACTCAGATATGACTCCAAATTCAGGGTCACATTTCCATCAAAATGACTGAACTTTCTGCATGGTGCATAACCTACACATTCAGGAATCTTGTTGACTCTGGGACAAGTGCCTCAGAGTAGTAGCTTCCTTGACTTTTTTGCTCACTGAATAGGCATTTACAGGTGGCCTGATGCAGCTGCTATACTGTCATTGTTCTCAAAGCATTGTTAGGCTTCCCTGTTACTCTGTTCTCACCTGTGAAGAAACTTCTCATAGGTCTGGCGGAAGGCAAAGCCTGCCCGGCGCACTCTCACATTTTCCAGCAGTCCTAGGTATTCTACTTGGTGTCGGCAGCGTTCATCATCAAATATCTGTGGAGATTTCTTGTCATTGGGTTTGATGCAACGCACATAGTATGGTTCCTAAAGAAATAAATATGCAAATGACAAAATTTACTAGAGACCCAGACTAGGGACATTAACATGCAAGTAGGATCAGTTGTGTCAAATTCAGCTCAGTGCCTCTGATCTCTTTGGCATACACCTATGAATAAAATACTCATCCATTCTCTCTCAATTCAAAGTTAGAAGTTCTCATGCAATCAGTTCTTTTAATTTTATTGTTTTTTAATACATTTTTTATTATTATTTCCACTCATACAAACTTAATAGGTACGCCAGTTCCCTCCCTCCCTCCTCCTCCCCCCCGAACCCCCTGCTCCCCCTCCCCTCACCCCTCCGACCCCATCCCCCAGTGCCTCCCGCCCCAATTCCAAGAGAGTCCTTTCTTGTGCATGCCTGACTCTCCTCTGGGCCCTCCTCTCCGATGACATACAAGGACCCAGTGGCATTTCCCTGAACCTTTTCCCGTGTTCCCCTTAAGCATAGGAACACTACTGTGGCTGCCAATCCCTTGCCTCCAAGGATCTTGGTGCCTTTAGCAGATGCTAGACTTTGTGAAGTCAATAGTGTGTTGGACATTGTGCAAGGCATGCAAAGTCCAATTATGATTGCTTTGGCCCTAACTTGTGTGGAGTATCTTGATAATCATTGCTCCTCCCATCCTTTTGTTCTTACACTCTTACCGCCCCCTCTTCCGCAAATGTCCCTGAGCTTCAGGATGGGGAGAGACTAGTCTGGCCTAGTTCTAGGTGGTTGATATAGAGTCTCTGAAGTTCTGGATTGTGGTTTGTTGATTTTCTTTTGCAGTTTTGTTGCTCCTGCAATGCCCTTCACTCCATCCTGCTGGGCACTGTATGTCACCCCTTGGCCAGAGACAAAAAGCTGTTAAACTGGAGTCTTATTATAAGAGCACATTCAAGGGTAGATGTAATAAAAGTAGGAAACCTCAGTGAGGGAGGGGTCAATCATCCATTTGCAAAATGGTTACTTTTTATCTGCCAGACTATATGCCCTCCCCTACACAAAATTTGGTCATACATGCCCTTTCTACTATTTTTGACGAATCTTAAAACAATTTTACTGTTTTAAGATTCGTCAAAAATAGTAGAAAGGGCATGTATGACAAAATTTTGTGTATTTACAAACAATTAAAGGAATAACTCAACAGAACAAAGCAGCAGTTATGATAAAATCAAATGTGATGAAGAATGCAAAATATTAAGATCAGTTCTGATATACACCATGTGATCCTTAGGTGCCAGTCACTGATATTAATGTTACTATTATCATATTAATTTATGCTTCTGAAAAAAAATTAGGCTTTATGGGTAAGTAGAGCAGTTATAAAACCACCTGTAGGTATTAGCAATTCTATGAAAGAGAAAATTAGAAATTCTTTCCTCTATGTCAGTTACATTTCATAGCAGGCATTAGATCCAATCCCGTTAATTGTGAAGTTTTGCTTGGCATAGATCCTGGTACACTGAGGACATGAATAAATTATCACTGGGTGAATCAACAAAGTCAAACATATCCTGTTTATAGGTATACAGTTCCTTCTCTAAATTCATTATATATCAGACACACTTTATTAAGACAGAGTCCTGTGTAGCTATATGAGGTAGTTTTGAGCTTCGTGGCAGGCCTGAGGTGGCAAGGGGCAGCACATAATTTAAGAAGTAGAATTAAAGAGATCTGATGAATGTGAACTGATTTTCAGTGTGAATAGAACAGCAATTTTCGATACCCACAAAGAAGGCTATAATTACATATTTACCATGTTCCCTACATGATAAAAACAATGTTGTCTTCTTCCTTTCTGTAAGTCTTGCTGTTTTAGCTTCCTATGTATAATATATCAGATTATGATAAATTTAGTGGCTGAAAAGAAAACCCTTCCATCTTACAGTTCTGGAGGTCAGAAGTCTGAAAAGGGTCTCAATGGACCGACATCAAGGTAAGATAGAGTTGTTGCTACCAGGAGGAGTTGGGTAACATTCTGTTTATCTTTTTGAGTGCAATGGTAAATCTTGATTAACTTGATTGGATCAAGGAAGTTAACTGTACACCCGGCTTGTGTCCTTGCTTAGAAAGGATTAACTAGGGGTAAGAGGATGGGCCCTGGATGGTACTCCAGAGGCTGGGGTACCTGAATGGAATAAGGGGGGAGGAGAAGAGACCCATGAGCATTCTGCCTCATGGTTGTCATGATGTGGACTACTCCGCTCTACCATACCCCCCTGCCATGATGGACTGAAACCATAAACCAAAGAAAGACCTGTTAAGTCAGTTATTTTGTCATGCAGCTCTTATGGGTGCATATTCCTGGGCTTCCCTTTCATCTTCAAACCCAACAATGGCTGAGTCTTCCATGATGCCATCTCTCTTGCCCTCCTTTTCCCTACCCAAGGGCTCTGCAACAATATATTGGTCTACCTAGATATTCTGAGATATTGCTAACTGTAAGGACTGATGATAACTTAAAAACCTTTATTTCATCTTACTGTGTAACATAGCATGGTCACAGGTTCCTGGGTTAGGCCCCGGATACCATGGAGACCCTGCAGCACGATAATATAGTATGCATGGCTTAATAAAATATATGGAGATTGAGTTCAGTGGTGCAAATGATGATTTAAACAATCATATCTATGCAATGAAGCCCTGATAAAAACTCAGGATACTTGGGCTTGGAGGGGCTTTCTGGATGATAATGTAGTGGGGAAATGGAACAACCTTGCTCATGGAGAGGAAGAAACTGCTCTTGAACCTTGCTTCCAGACTCTGCCAGTCTATTTATCTCTTCTTGTGTCCTTTGCTGTTGTCTATGTGTAGCATTTTCCTCAGTTCTGTTAATCATTCTAATGCAATAACCAAATGTAGAAAGACCAAAATTTAAGCCCAAACCATATATAAGTTGTGTGACAGAGAATCCTCTTGTAGATGACGTTTGAAGTCAAGTTCAGTCTTGCTGGGGACTTTACTCTTTAACTTGTTGGGTCTGATGACAGAATAAGACTACAGGACACCTTTCTAGTGTCAAGAGTTGGCGCTTCCTAGCATATGTTGATCCTGTCATTTATTGAAGGCTGAAAAACATGACCATCATATTTGCAGTATATTACATGATGAGGCAGAGTCTGTTCTACTCTTCTAATCTGGGCTGGGGCCTAATGAGTTGTATAATAATACAGTATGGTAGAAGTGATGTTAAGCTACTCTGAAGACATGCCAAGGAGAGGTTTTGCTCTCTTAGAATAAAGATCCCTTAATCATGCAGCCTTTTAACCAAGCTCTTCTGAGACCACCCAGCTCTCATTGATTGCAGTTGCTTAAGTAGTCCAGCAGAACTGCTGTCACTCAACATACCAAATCACAATGAATATGAAATGTTGTTCTCTTAAACATTATGTCTCTGAGCAATTTGTCATCCTAGATTGTTTCTATCTCCTTTTTGCTTTGCTCTGACCTCTCCCAGGATCCACCTACCAGGGCAGGAAGTGCAGGCCACCTCTGCTTCTGATTGGCATTTTTACATGGGACTTGGGATCTGAACTCCATACCTTTTGTCTGGGAGAAGAGTCTTAACCCCTAAGCAATCTCTACAGCTCCCAAATCCTACTTTTAAAAATGGTCATAGATGGTAAATCAGAAATGGTTTTCAATTAGGAAATTTATACATAGATTACTTTAAGAAGGGTTTGTAATAGTTTTTAAACAAATTTAAAGGGACGAGGAAATGAGAGAAACTATTATTGCAGGTGTGATAATTAATCCTGGTTGTCAACTTGACCACACCAGCATTAAGACAGCTGCCAGATACCTGAGGAGCTTATCTGGATCAATGGATTTGCAATACAAAGACCAGCCCTAGATCTGGTTGGAACCTCTGAGTAGCAAACCAGATGAAAGGAACCATAAAACAGAAGACATTGAAGAGAGACTCTCTGACCCTGTACCAGCAAACTCTCTTCCTTCCTGGCGCCCAGTTTCTTGGACCCTCCAGCCCTTTAACCTTCCAAGCCTTCAGCATGATTCAAGACTCTCCAGGAATTATCCAGCCTTCAGCCACCAATGACTGGATTACTGGCCGGATCTCATAAGCCAATCCAATAAATTCCCTTTTTATATATTCATTCTGTTGATTCTGTGGCTCTAGAAAACCCTGACTAAAACAGTGAGGATCGTGTGTGAATCTTCTGGAATAGAAGGTATCACTTGGTAAATAAACCTAGAGCACGGCATCAAGTATAATAAATATTGAAATCCTTCTGTATTCTGCATATTCTGGTATTGGCACAGCACTGCACAGATTTGAGACACCTGCCTCTTAACTGTCTCTGCTATTAACAGTGTAAAAGTTAATCTTCATCAACTTGTCTGTGTTAGAATCACCAAAGAGATGATGTGCGACATTTCTGGGTGTGCCTATAAGGAGATTTTTGGAAATGATTAACCACTGGGTGAAGATCTGCCCTGAATATGGACAGCCACCATGTAGCCTGGGGACCTGGATGGAATAAAGGGGGAAAAGGAGGATGCCAACCAAGCATCAGTATTCCCCTTTTCTCGGCCTCTAGCCCCCTGCCACATGGACTGTTCTAACATGCCCTCCCTGCATTACAGACTGAACCGTCTGTAGCCAGGAGCTTCCCTCATATTATTTCTGTCAGGTATTTTGCTACTGTGATGAGAAAAGTAACCAATACAATTAGCTATGATAAAGTCTCCTTGGATCTAATTAGCTAATTAATGAAATCATAATTAGGGCTTCTACTTTGAGCAATAACAGACTAACTTTAAACAGCACTCATGTTCTACATACTAAAATAGGTAAACAAAGACACAAAACATTTGGCTCAAGATTTTGGAGAGCAAACAAAACAATAGAGAATTCTTAGGCCAGAATCCAAGACAGACAGAAAACTGTAGAGGAGAACCCATGTTTGAGTATCTTTTTCCCCAAGGAATTTATTTGCCAACTGCAGAAGCTGTAGATTGTATCTGAGCAGTATTACTGGATTAGAAATTAGAGGCTGGGGCCCAAAAAAGAAGAAGCTCATGGGCAACCCCTCTTTTTGTTTTGGGATCTTGCTACTAGGACTATGGATCAATCAGATCCAGGCAGTGCCTCGTGAATTACCTTGGGCATTGAGACTGGAATACTAAAATTCCAAAGGGCCTAAAACAAGCAAGACCAAATATGCTCTGGAAAAACAGATAAACTTGAGTTCTTTAAAAATTTTTGAAGATATATTTTGAAGACATAAAACTAAAATAAAACCCAGACATGCAATGAGCCAAGACAACATGGATCTAAAACCACAAAGCAGTATATAAAGTAAATGTATCTTCAGGGGACTAGCTGTTGGTAGTATCAGACAGACATATGAAAATAACTGTATATAGTATGTTGAGGATGACAGAAACAATATTAAGAATTTTATATAGAACCACAGACTATAGAAATGCACTAAACTAAATGGAATTTTGGGACTGAAAATGCATAATGACAAAAATGAAGTAATCAGTGTATCCCAAGAAGAGCAGATGAACAAGAAGACAGATGAAAGGAAACAGTATAGAATGAAGCATAGAAAAGCAGAGGAGCAATCAGAGGCACAGAATGAACAGTGAAAGGATCAATGAAATGATAAAGCCAAGAACTCCCTAAAACATGAGAAAAAATAAGCTACAGAGCAAAGAAGTCCCAAAAATTTCAGGTAGATAAAAACAATGACACTGAGGTATTATCATAGTAAACTTTTTGAAAAAATCAAAGAACGCCAGTCACAGTCAAGGAAATGACTGTGTGGTTAATGCAAGTGAGAGGACTGGAGTTTGGATCCCCAGAATCCATGTAAATGTCAGATAGATATGGTGACCTGCAATTCTAGCCTTGGGAGTGGAGACTGGGAATTCTCAGAGCAACTTGGCTAACCAGACTAGTCCTAATGGTGAGCTCTGGGTTCGATTAGAGAACCTGTCTCAAGAAATAAAGTGGAAGAGCAATTGAGGATGATTCCACATATCAACTTAGTATCCTCACATACACAAGCACACATGCATATACACTCATGGAAATGCACATAGACAAATGAATGCACATCACACATGCATGCACACGTGAAAGAAATAAAAATAAAAAACATGACTGATTAATATAACATATGAGTTGGGAAGAGGATTAAGATGCTTTATTGGTCTTGCATTGTCTAGGAAGAAAGTAAATACTATTAGATTTTCATCTTTAAAGACATTATAATGTGCAAATAACTTCCAAAATAATAAAAAAGAACAATAAAACTCATTTTAACATTGGGGAGATGAAAGACTGGCTTCTTAGGTTCAACCAAACATTTTTTCTTTTGCTTTTTTGAGACAGTGTTTCACTTTGTAGTCTATGTTGGTCTGGAACTTACTAGGTGCTGTGGCTGGCCTCAAACTCAAAGCAAGTTTCTTTCCTCAGTCTGCTGAGTGCTAGGATTACGTGCACCAGCTACAAAACTTAGTCCTATTAGTTTAACTCAAAATACTGACAGGCCACATTTAGCACCAATTTCAGAAGGACAAGAACACAGCTTGCCTACAGGCAGCATCTGGGTACTTGTAGGAGTCCACAAAAGAATCAGGTGACAGGTTATGTGCAAAGAGCTGAGCTCTCCATTGAGCAGTTGTGGGAGGTGCTTTGCCTGAAAAGTCATATGTCCCTAGGTTCTTAAAACAACTCAGTAAGTACAGTTCCTAAGGGTCCCCATAAAGGACATGCTTAATATGAGAGTCACTGAGTTCAGGCAAGCACTGATTCTGAAATCCCATCTGACATTTGTCCTTCACACAGCGTAGATATCAAGACAATTTTCACCATAAGCAATGCCAGTTATGATAACAGATACACACTGTACTAGGTTACCAGAGAAACAGACAGACATTTAACTGAGTTTAGTTTGTCAAGTAGTAGGAATTCTTTTGTTTCATCTCTTACCTACAATATCTAGTCTAAAATATGGATAGAAAGAAAAGAAAATACATACAGAAGTCACCAAGGAGGGCTGGGGATGTAGCTCAATTGGCAGAGTATTTGCAGAGCATACACAAAGCTCTCAGCTCAGTCTTCTGCAACACAAGTCTGCCTATCATTTAGCACTCAGAGGTGGAAGCGAAGAGATCAGAAGTTCAAGACCACTCTTAGTTGCATAGTAAATTTGAGGCCAGCCTGGACTACATGAGACTGTGTCTCAAAAAAAAAAAAATTAGGAAGAAGGTGTTTAACAGCTGTGGAAAAGGGGATAAGAGAGTGCAATGGGGTGAATATGATCAAAATACATTATATACATGTGTGAAATTGTCAAAGAATAAATTTTCGAAAATTGAAAAAAAAAATAAACTGGCAATACAAAACAAAGAGTTATTCATGAGTTTCTCAGGTAGGGACCAGAAAGGAGGCTTTGGGAGCTTTCAGTCACCAATATATTTTTTAAAAAAGGTATTTCTATAGGTGTCAGAAAACAATAATTTTCTTTTTTGTTGTTGCTGTTAGTATGGTCAAATGAAGTAACTGGTAAACTAGATGAAGTAATACCTCTATATATTTTTAATTGTTTCAGTAAAGAAACAATTTATATACAGCAAAGATTAAATAACTTCAGTACATATTCTAGCATGTAACCTTATAATAAAATATTATGAAGCAACTTCACATGTATTCTTTGGGAAGACAGGCAGCACATACTGTTAAAAAGTTGCAAATTACTATTTCACTTTACTCTTGTATATAAAAGTATATATATATCTGGTGTATGCTTAATTTCAAAAAAAGATTGCAGATAGAGTTAGTCATTAGTTTTCCAGGTTCGGGTCAGGCAAGCACTTATAAGCCTTGGGAATTTTCAGTTACCAATCTGTTAAAAACTACATTACAATAGGTGTCAAAAACCAACTTCCAAAATGATTTTCCTTTTTTTGTTGTTGTTAGTGCCTGGTTTATGCTCACAGGTAAAAATGGATGAAATATCACCTATATGTATATATTATTTTGTGTGTGAGAGTATGAGTGTGTGTGTATGTGTGTGTGTAGATGCCAGTATATGTGTGTAGAAGAGGGGACTGTGTGTGACTATGGAGGACCAAGGGTGACTTCAAGAATCATCCTGGGTTGCTTCTACCTCCTTATTGTTTTGATCTGGGATTTCCCAGCTCCACCATCCAGGGCTGGAAGTTCAGGTCGCAGCCATTTCTGCCCAGGGTTTTTACAAAGGACCTGGAATCCAAATCAGGTCCTTCTGCTTGCAAGGTTAAGTCTTAATCCCTGATCCATTTCTCCAGCCCTTATTAGGAAACAATTTTATTTAGAGTAAATATAGATGAGAAGATATACCATGAGACACCTTGACAAGCATTATTATTTATGCTAATCAGACTTTAAGGCCAAAAGCAATAGGAAAATAAAGATGTTTCAGACTGACAAGTGTCAGTTTAGATCACGGAAACATAACAATTCTAACTTGAAGGAACCTAATAAATTCTCCAAATACATAAAGACAAAAGGTACACAAAAAGAAGCAGACAAATTTGAGGTTAATGTGGTTTTTAAAGTGCCTTTCAATAAAACTAAACAAACAATCTAGCAAGGATGCTGTTGTCTGACAACACTAAGGTGACTGCTCATGTACTAGGTAGGCCCTACCACTGACCTACCTACAAAAGCCTAGATTATAAAAATGTTTTGAATGGAATAACATAAACAATCAGGTGGACAGAGCAGTCTTAGTATAAAGCGTCAGCTGAAGCATGTTTGCAACTTTACTCAACAGAAGCTGGTTGAATGGAATTGTACCAGCATTGAGCCATCACACACAGGAAATGGGACTGCTCCACCAGACACTAACCATCAACCAAGAAATGGGAGACGCCCTTTCATCCTACTTAGATTGCCTTTGGATAGGAATGCAGTGCAAATGTTTTCTCTATATTTAATCAGTGTTTCATCTCAACTCATAAATACCGCCTCCTCTCTTACTTATAAATATCAAGAATGACTCAGACTGAGAAGTCCCAAATTTGACAAATTCAGTGTTGTATAAAGTTAAATTCCCAGAGTTAATATTGACCCTATTCTCTTAAAATTTTAAACCTGTTTCTAGATTCTATGTGAGAAACATCACTTGTGAAAGAATGCCAAATGCTATGTGTACACTCAGGAGATGCACTTAAGCAACTGTCTTTTAAATCTGCTCTGTACTGTTAACAGTCAGGGCATATTAACGTTACTTTAATAACTTATTGATCATCTGCTTTTAGCACTTTATAGTGCTAAATTTACACATCAAAATTTATATACACTAGAACCTATTCTCCATATTTAAAGATAATGTAGGTGAGGAGATGGAGGGACGCAAAGTGAACTGCTTCTCCACCTTATTTTTGGGGACAGGGTCTCTCGCTGAATAAGAAGCTCTCTTTGTCAGATAGAGTGGTTGGCCAGCAAGCCCCCTTGGAATTCACTTGTCTCCCAGCACTAGGATTAGCAACATATGCCACCAAGTCCAGCTTTTACATGGGTGTTGGGGATTCAGACTCAGGGCTTTGGGCTTGCATGACAAGTACCTTACTTGTTGGGCCATTTCCCCAGCCCTGAGACATCACTCCAGTACCAGAAGCTTTCTCCTGAGCCTGCTGTTTAGTAGTATATGGTGTCTTGCAGCAATTGTCTGCAGTGAGCTCCCTATTTTCCTTGGGACTTTTCTGTAGAAATACCTTAAGGTTTAGCATGAAAGCAGACTCCTCAAGAAACTAACCTGTTTGCTTCTTTCAGATGACTGGTGGGAATTTAGGGCTTGGGCTTCAAGTTGTTGACTTAAACATTTTCAGTCCACTTGGAGAATATGAATGTGGGTTGAGAAACTCATTAAAACTGGAGTATAATCACATATTATCACTTTCCAATCTCTTACATTCTCTGGGTCAGTGTCAGGGACCAAAATAGGCAATTTTCCTTAAGGAAAATGAGGGCTTATTTCTAGTACATTCTGGATTTACTCCTTTGAGGATGTAGCTTTTTGAAAGGGTGTGTGTGTGTTTGAGTGTGTGTGTAGAATTTCTTATTAGGCACTCTGAGAGTCTTAAAAATAATGGAAAGATTTTACTTTAAGGACTCGGGCTGGGGCTGGAGAGGTGGCTCAGGGGTTAAGCTTCTGCCTTGCAGGGGAAAGATCCTGAGTTCAGATCCTAGATTCCACGTATAGATGCCAGGCGGAAGTGGGGGTGGCCTGCGTTTCTGGTCCTGGTAGGGCGGAGCCTGTGAATCCCATGGCAGAGTAAACAAGGAGGAGGAGGCAGTCCATGGTGGTTCCCGAATTCACCCGTGGTTCTATACACACACACACACACACACACACACACACACACACACACGCACACGCACACACACACGCACGCACACGCACAACTGAATAAAAAAAAAAAGGACTCAGGCTGGGATGCTGGATCACTCAACTCAAAGCTAGCTACTTCAAGAAATTCCACAGGGTAAAATAAAAGACAGTTTTAGGGCTGTGATTCTTTTGCAAGTCACTTAACTTCTACATTCACTTAGTCTCTGGCTTGCGTAGTCCTTATTTATATTAGCTCATGACTATGTTTAGGAAGTTGATTTAAATGAAACGTTTACCTCATACTTCGATTGTTTACAAATCGTCATTAGTGGGCACCTTCATGTACCTTGCTGTAAGGGTCAGGCATTTTCATACATACTTTTAAGATCTTCTATGTTCCTAAGCTAAAGTGACCTCTCTCTTTCTTATATTTGATTGGGAGGTGGTAATATAACTCTGAGAAAATGAGCTGGACAATACACTTTCTTCCCATCTCTGAAAGTTTGTATATGATAGAGACTGTGGTGCTGTGTTTCTGTAAAACCATCTGAGCCTGATGCTCTTGGGGAGTGTTGGAGAATGGCAGATTTTTGGGTACTGATTCAGAATCTTTAAGTTTGTTGACTTATTCTGATTTACTATTTCTTCTTCAGTTACTGCTGTTTCTAGCCAAATTGAAATTTACTGGTATGCCATTATTCATAATATGCTGATTTCTAGTATCAGAAGTTATACCACATTTTTCATTCATGATCTTGTTTTATCTTTCAGTTTTATTAAAGGTTTAAGCTTTTATTTTTCCATTATTTTTATTCCTGCTATTAAAATTTTCTTCTTTTTAAAGGATTTCTTTTGAATTTCTTTTTGGGCTTTTCAGTTAAATTTAATTCTTCACTTTCAGTTTCCTTTGTAAAGGCATAACAAATCACTTAGTATCCTATAATTTTTGACAAATTCTTTGTCAAGAAGTTTCAAATATTTTATAATTCCATTGTGAAATCCTCTTAATTCTGTGAGCTACATAGAAAAGTATGCTTGAAAGTTTCTAAGCACATTTAAAAATTCTTTTATTTCCCTTGCTTTGAGGATGGGGAGAGTACCTGTATATATATTTTTCCAAAGTAGCTGACTCATACTTTTTGATCTAGCATGGGGTCAATTCTTATAAAGCGTTCCATTTATACTTGAAAGGAATATATATTTCTTATTCTCTGGGTACACAGTTGTTTGATCTATAGAAAAAGATTTGAATCTGGTTTTCAAAGTTTATGTTTTGATATTTTTGTTTGACATAGGGCCTTGTTGGGTAGGGCTAGTGTCATAGTTAAGCACAGGTGTCAACTTGACTCTTGAGGGTTTGAGCTCTGGGCACAGGTGTAGAGAGTTGATGGTTGAGTTAAGCCCAGAGCAAACCTGAAGGAGATTGTCTGGCTGCTGGGGAAGACCCAGCCCATGGTGGGTGGGATTAGGCCCTGGATAAATCACAGAGAGCTGGTTGAGAGAGTGGGCATCCTTCTGTATACTTGGCCAGACATGCTGGTCTGGCAAGTAAGGATTGTCCATCTCTCAGCCGTTATGGTGGCCAGTTCCCTCGGCCCTGGTGTTGGTGCGTGCTCTCCCGTCAAGCTGGACTATGAACTGTAACCAGACTATCGTAAGAAAGTAAACTCCTTGTTTCCTTAAGCTGTGTGATGGTCATTTATCAGCAACTATGCAGGCGGACTGCGACAGCTAGTCTGGCCAGGAGCTTGCTATTTAGCCCAAGCTCATCTTAACTTGCAGACCTCTTGCCTCTGCCTCCTGAGATTACAGGATGTGATCAGCTTACATTGACCAATTTTTTTTTGCATATATATAATGGTTTATTTTAAAGCTTATCTGGAATTAGAATCGCATTTTTCCTTGGAACAATATTTCTTTTTTTTAACATTTTTATTATTTCTGCTCATATAAACTTAATAGGTACACCACTTCCCTCCCTCCCTTCTCCTCCCCCCCAACCCCTTGCTCCCCCTCCCCTCACTCTTCCCTTCCCATCCCCCAGTGCCTCCCCCCCAATCCCCAGAGAGTCCTTTAATATGCATGCTAGACTCTCCTCTGGGCCCTCCTCTCCGATGACGTACAAGGACCCAGTTTTATTTCCCTGAACCCTTTCCTGTGCTCCCCTTAAGCATAGGAACACTACTCATTGACCAATTTTTAAAAACAAAACAATGATTCTTCTAGTAATTGACTAAGAAGTTGAAGTCTTTCTTGCCCCCAAGTCTTTCTTCTAGGCTCATTGTTCTGGATGAGGGAGGTTACAGACTGACATGAGGAGAGAAGCAAGACAGGAGACTAGGCCTGAAGGCAGCCTAGGTGCGGAGCCAGCACCTTTCTGGAAACTTAACAACATAAGCCAACAAATCATGCATACCTGCTGTTGGCTGAGGCAAAAGAGTTTTTATTTTTATTTTTACTTAAATTATCTATAATTACATATAGTCTTTTAGTTATTCTTCCTCCCATTATTCCATCTTATCACCCTCCTTTTCTTAGGAGACTTCTCCCTCCTACATTAGTGTCTCCTCTTGTGCATGTGTCTCACTGGGTCCAACAGGAGATATCTCTCCGGGTATCCACTGAAGCACAGACAATATTTCAGTGAGGTACCACTGATACCTGGGGTGACACTTCTCTAGCCATCTCTTACTATCCATGATTACTCTGTGAGGGGTAGGACCACCTGAATTCCTCCCTCCCTCACTTGTGTCATACTGTTTGGCCCATTCTTGGTTAGGTCATGTGCAGGTGGGCTTGGGTGCTGTGTGTTCATGGTTGTGTTGGCTTTATGACAAGTGTTTTCTGTGAATCAGTGCTCCTTTCCTGAATGCTGACCTCATTTTTTCTGTCCCCTGCTCCGTGGCGTCATTGGGCTTTGGGAGCACAGGAAAGCTTTGTATGTCCTGTTTATGAATGAAAACTTAGCTGCTTACTTTCTGACCTTATCAGTTGTGGTTTTCTGCAATGGAGGCCAAGGGATCTTGATATAAAGAAACAGAAAACTACTGAACAGTTGTGTACTTGTGGCATTTGCCTAATTTAATCACAGTAAAGTAACCTGAAAGAGTATGGATGTAAATTAAAAATTTTGAGAGGAAATTGATTTTTAAAAAGATAATGAAAATACATGGAAAAAGTACCAGAAGGGAAAAATAAAAATGAAGGAGCTAAAAATAATGAGTCCTAGAATGCTGCCTAATTTATCAAACTTGACAACAGCAGCAATAAAGAGTAGAAATCTATTCTCTAAAGAGGAAAAACAAAACAAACTGAAAAACCAGAATCAAGTTATCAAGCAGCAGTAGAACCAAAGGAATGACCAAAAACAAAACAAAACAAAACAAAACAAAAAACCCCACAGTTATAATTGTCAATCATCTTTATATTTAACCACTTAAACAGTCTAAGGACAATACTTAAATGCCAGACTCTTTAAAACTGTTTCTGATCATTTGGTATTCAAACACAGCACATGGGTGGATGGTGCATTACTACAACTGAAATCAGCTTGTGCTTTCTCTGTTTGTCCGTCTCTCTCTTCCTCTCTTTCGGTTTCTCTCTCTCTCATGTTCATACCATGTCTTCTGCACATGGTTGAATACATTTTTCCAGACATGAAATAACATTCATAAATTTTAAACCACAGTAACATTTTCCCCTTGATCTTAACAGAAGAAAAGGCTCCAATTTAAGAAAGGAATTCATGTAGGAACAAAGAGTTATTCCATTCAAGCAACTTTTTCTCAAAAGCAAGAATAAAACTCCTATTATAACATATACATAAATCTATTCTATTCATGTTAATTAAAGATAATTATCCAAAAATCAAGTCATACATGCATTCTCCAGAACATATGTCAAGAGAAATCTGTGAATTATAAAGAATATTTAGAAAGGAAAATAATTACCTTTGATGCCAGGTTGTCTACTAATGCAATCATAGAATTCTTGAACAAGGTGGCTGCGGTCAAAGGTCGCTTGGTCACTTCTGTGATGCTCAGTTTGCCTTCAGGCCACATATTCTTCAGCACAGGATTTGAACTGAGAAGCACAGAAAGAGTGATACAAATAAGGTGAATAAAAATGGCTAAGTACATTTTTCTTAAGTAGTGTTTCCATGTTTGACCCCACACCCATGAGCATGCAGACTTGATGAGTTACTATAAAACCAAAACCAAAACCAAAACAGAAAAACAAAAATAAAAAGGATATGAACACTGGAGAAAGACTATGTTGGAGGGCTTGGGGAGACTGGGAGAGTGAGTCAATGTATAACTAAGACACATGGCATACAAGTGACAAACTGCCAAAGAGGGTAGGGAAGGAGGGAAAGGAGGGAGGAAGGGAAGAAGAGAGGGCAGGGAAGGAGGGAGGGAGGGAGGGAGAGAGGGAAGGAGGGAGAGAGAGAGAAACTAACTAGTCCTGCTGAACTATATTTTAGGGATTACAACTGCACTGAAGACTGAACTCACAAGGTCTAATTGGAAAATTTGTTCCATCCAGAAAATTATGCTCATATAATCACCAATAACGCAACACAAAATTTTTCCAAGCTACAGCACTTTCTAAAATTTCTCTAAGTTTCTTTTAAGTGATGTCCATACTATTATGCAAAAATCTCAAAGTGCTAACACTGTTCTTATACTATATAAATCAAGCAAATTTTGTGATGGTTAAAAGATAAGGATAAATCACTGATAGGAACATATTATAGCAGAAAATAGGAAAGTAAAAACATCCACTAATAGGTAACACTACGAAAGGCGGTTCTTTCTTTCTAAATATACACACAGGGGCACAGCACAATCACTTTAATACTTCCTTGTAGCAAACCCCTGCACTACAGCTGAGTCTGAAAACATCAGCAGGTGGCACAGGCAGTTACAGTACCCTATTGATACGACACCAAGGCTACTGCAATATAAATCTGAAACCATCCTTCAGGCCAATCCCATGATGAAAACCATACATTCAGCATCAGGCTCTGTGTGTGTAGGGGCTATGATGAAATTTTCTTCTTGTTTTATTCAGATGCTTTCCATTTTAAAACAATTGTAAGTGGAAATGCTGCTTTATTCCTGGAAACATCATTTGTCAGATTAAAAATTATTTGTTACTGTGTGAATAATGTCTGTGGGCACATTCATACTAGGATGTGTGTGGCAGGCAGAGCACAATTTGTGGGGTCAGTTTTCTCAAGCTGTCAGACTTGCATAGCAAGCACTTTTGCCCACTGAGTCTCTCACCAGTCCATGTCAGATTTTTTTTCCCCTTAAAAATTTGGGATTTGAGAAAAGAAAAGAGTTATCCAGGCAGTCACTGCTAGTTGTACTTAATACTGCCATCAGTATGCCCACTTCTTTTTCCTTTGTACAAAATTGAGCTGGTTTCCCAAAGAGCCCAGGGAATCTCTGTTCCATGTTTGCTGGAAATCTTCACTGTTACATGAAGGACAGCAGACCTACGGGTGTGGAATGTAGAGAGCACTCCTAACCCTCAGCACCGCTGTTCAGGACCAACTACATCAAAACTGCTTATGAGACAATGTGATGGTCTCAGGCTGATGGACAGGTGCCATCATTTTACAGTCCTGTTTCACAATTTTTAAGTCAAATCCTTATAAATATGAACATATAGAATTTTGCATTATCTTTAGCTGAGGATAATTAAAGTGAAGGTCCATCACTTATACTGTACATGGTTCCTGTGAGTCTTTCAAATATCTACTGAACAGAATTTTCAGAGGAAAATTGTCCTTCATGTCCTCCAAAAATCCTCCTACATATTAAAAAAAAGGAGGCTGTGGTTTTAGATCTGTGCAATTTCTAACACATGTTCTTCCTCTGCTTTATTCACTGTTGATTGTATTTGGAGACTATTTCCATATTACATTGTAATTGGGAAGAGGGAGAAAGACTGGAAATAAGATTATATATGGAGTCAGAACTGATACCAAAGGAATTCAACCAGATAGTCATTTTATATACAAACATTCTCTTATAAAATCCAGAAAATCTTGAATATGATATTACTGACATAGTTTTTAGGGTGTGTGTGTGTGTGTGTGTGTGTGTGTGTGTGTGTGTGTGTGTGTGTATCAGAGGGTACTATATGGTTGTGGAGGCCCAGGGTGACGTTGGGAATCTCTCTGGATTGCACTACCTCCTCTTTACTTTGCTCTGGAGTTTCCCAGGCTCTGCCTACAGAAGAAGTACAGGCTGTTGTCATTTCTGCCTGGCATTTTTACATGGGATCCAGGATCTGAACTCAGGATCTTCTGCTTGAGAGGCACAGACTTAACCACTAAGCCATTTTTCCAACCCAGTTTTGGGAATCTTAAATTCTACAATTCTTTTCTTTAAAAGGAAGGAAGTCCAAAAAGCCAGCATGTATAAGGACAGGGCTGCTTTTAGCTGACTAACAAGAAAGTAAGGAGTAAAAGTCTGCCCTGGAAGGCTACCTGCCTGCTCCACTCCTCCCTTACAGGAACATGTCACATGAGCAGGCACATGAATGCACATTCATGTTCTTGAGGTCTGGAAAACTAAAGAACCAAGTGTCACACTAATATATACAAAGGAAGAATGTTGGGAGGTTGGTGGAAGCAAACCAATGAAGCATCAAAAGTGTCTCAGAGTAAAGGTGGCTCATCTAAATGCCAACTCACTGCAAAGTCTTTCCATACAAAGACACAGGGAGTAAGCTGCAGTGAACAGACAGTTAATCTTTTTACCTCTTTAAAAGATTATAAAATGGATTCACCTTAGATAAATCCAACAGATAAAGGCATTGGGCTAAATTCCTTTGTTCTAACTCCATGCTTACCAAGCAACTAGGCAAACTGGTTTCTATGGGTAATATTTTTCATTGTCAATTAATAAGCACGTTTCCACTGCTGTTTAAGCAGCCTGTCATACCAATGCAAGTACTGCATTCCATGTAACCATTTGCTATTTGGCTATAAATAAATCCATGTGCTGCTTTGCTTCTTCTCTGGTCTTGTGAGGTTAGGTTATGCAAGTCCGTTACTGAAATGCAGAGCTGCTCTCAGTGAGCTGATCACCCGGTTCACGATAAATCCACAAAAGTAACAAATGTCTCTCTGTGCTGCTTCTTGGACACAAGCTTGCCAATACATTGTAACACTGCCACTGGCCAAATGTGACTATTTTTCCAATTTAACACTTTCTACATAGAGAAATGCTAGATGCTTGTATTGGTTTTTCTTCAGATTAGGCACATCTCATGGGATAAATTCAGCACCGAATTTCCTTTCTGAAAGTCATTTTCCCCCATGCCCAGTTCTCCCCTAGACCCTCTCCCACTCCTGTCTGTGCCTTTCTATTGGTGACAGCTACATCACCGTTCTTGATGGATTTAAGGGGTTGGCCTGTCCAGAGACACATCATTTTGGAGCAGAATATCTTAGAGAATCATTTAAATACCTTGTTTCCAAGTCCTTTCTGTTCTTTCTCAAGCCTATGTCAGACACTGGTCTCTGCCACTCTACAGAGTCCATGATCTTTGCATTAGCAAACGCAATGGTCAACCCTGGTCCTCAGATCACTCTTGCTTTTGATTTGATAACACTTGTCACTGTTTTCTCCTTAATGCATTTTTCATTGGATGGACCTCTGCAATACCACGTTTCTGGCCTGCTTCCTGCCTGATTGAATGTCCTCACTTTCCCCTTTTTTCTTGGAAAAATGCTGGCAAATCTAGGAATTAGCCTTTCAACCTCTTCTCACTACTACTCTTGATCTATACTCACTCTCAGGGTAACTCTTCTAGTCTCACAACTTTAAATACAAGCAACAGACGATCACAGATGTGTAGCTCTAACATCACTTTTCTGAAACCTACAGGCATTTGTACAATTGCCTATTACTACTACCACTGTCCCCCCATCCTTGCTGTTTAGCATACCCACATTCTTGCTGTTAATACTTTCAAGCTGATTCCCACCTTGAGGCTTTGGGACCAGGATTTCTCTCTGCCAGGAATACACTTCGTCCACATTACTCCATCCCTCACATCATTTGGATCTCCATGGGTTGGTGCCTTCAGTAAGAGGCCTTTGCTGGCCACCCTCTCTCAGTGTTTTCTCTGTATTTCTTCTTCACACCTACTCTTCAATCTCTTACCTATTTTTTTCAGGTTACTTATTTCCTGGTCACCTCTATTAGACTATAGGCTCTATGAGACCAGAGGGTTTTTCTAAATTGTTTCTCCAGCTGAGTACAGACAATATACTTTGATAATCCACTAATCAACTAACTTTATTATTATTTTTTCTTTTGCATGTATAGGTGTATGTAGGAGAGGACATTTGAGTGTGTGTGCCTGTGAAGGGTGTTTTGGGGAATCATACTAGATTGCTCTAATTCCTTCTTGCTTTGCTCTGGGGTTTCCTGTGGCACTACCGATTCAGGGAGACCCTAGCCCGGCTCCCGAATTCAAGACAAGCCTGGAGGTACAGACATGCCCCAGACATGTCCCAACAGAGGACCATGCAGGCAGAGGGATGAACAACCAATGGGAAGCGGCCATCTAACCTGCACCTGCAATAGACACCTAGTAAACAGTTAAATGACTAGTGGCTGCCCCCCCCAGGAGGGATGGCAACACCTGATTGGACCCCGATCCTATATAAGCCCAAACGCCCTTAATGACTCTGAATCTGCCATAGCTCATCTGCCATACCTCGTCTCTGCTTGCTCCTCACCTGACTGACAATTGATAGGGTCTTGCAGGCTCGCCCATTAGCCTTGACCCCCCCCCACGCCTGGCTGGGGATTGGGCAACAGTTTCCCAGGTTCTGCATTTCAGGACTGCTGGCTGCTGCCATTTCCATGAAGCATTTTTATGTGGGATCTGGGGTCCAAACTTAGGTCCCTTCCATTTCTCCAGCCCCCGCCCCAATCGACTCATTTAACTTAATGGAGTACAGTTTTCTATTCTATAGAAAGCTTGGTAAAAATTCTCTTTTTTTTTTCTCTACCTTCGTTCCACACTGGTTTAAAGTTCTAATACTAACCTGGTTTTATTCCGCCTGGCATTTTGTATTTAGTTGACTTGTGAGGAAATTTTCCTGCTCAGTCAGAACTAGTGCTCACTGGTGCCAGGTGCCAGTCTCACCCGGGACTGGCTCCTACATGTAGGCAGATACTACAATGGACTCTTGAATATGTGACACTTCAGCTGGGCCAAACACTACCTTATACTCTGTCACCTCTGACCTGGTCTGGCACTACTGAGTATACTGGTTCAAGGTGCTAGAAAGCTGGTGGCAGTGAACAGAGATAACCCAAGAAAAATCAAAGAAAATCTTATCAGTAGCAGGTCCCTGCCCTGAGGTTACAGATTTTATAATCCAAAGGTCACATATATCGATAATTAAACATAACGAAGCAGAAAACCTTCCATAAACTCTTAAAATTGTCACATAAAAGTAATTGGGAACATGAATGTGTGCACACACATGCAATAAATGTCAAAGAACTTGAGGTAAACTTAATAAAATATCAACCATACCTGTTATACATGAGACGCTTGAAATCTTGAAATAAAGTGTCTTTATTTTTGTCGATAAAACCAATAGCAGAATAGCTAATAGAGAGAAAACAAAGAAAATACACATTACCATGCAAGAGCCTTGTTTAAGCTTTTCTAGGAGTCTACAAAGTTTTCTGTTATAAATCATGCAATCAGCATCTAAAAAGTTGTATTGTCCATCCACCTAGCTCTGAATGAAGGGACAGAGCTGCCTGTGAACTTTGCTTCTCTCCTTCAGAAGGACAGTCAATATCAGTCCCAGCACTCTGAGTAAGATCATCATTTTCTACAGTCTATTGCTTACCTCAAGAAGATGATTTCAAAATAGATAGCTTTATTTATCATCCAGCTCTTTTAAGATAAAAGCAAAACAGCAATATAGAGGAACTAATGGTCTCATCCGTGTGGAGGTCAAGTGACTCTCCTTAAGTGTCACTCAGTGATCAGGGCACAAAAGAGTCCAAGAAGAACTGCAAAGGATGGCAAGAATTGGGTAAACAGAAGAGAAAAAGCCAGCAGATGACACAGGGAAACAGGCAGAATGAGGGGATGGAGGCAGGCACGTGCAGGCACGTCTGCAGAGAAATGAAATAAGCCCACTCTTTGTGGTTCGGAGAGGGAGAAAGTAAGGTCTTGAAAGGCCAGCAAGCAGGGCAGTTAGAAGTGCACCAGGGCAGGGGAGGCCTGCAAGGGGAGCCACTCTGTGCTGAGGGAGAACAGTAACTGGGGCTCTGGGCGAAGAAACAGGGGGAGGTTAGGAGATGGAGCAAACAGTCACCCGCCATAGCACTCCTTCCTTACAGCTCTGCTCTCTTGCCTGTCTGATTTTTCTTTTTAAACAATTACACCAACAATCCTCAAGTCTCTAATCCTTATACATTAAATTTTGCAAGAAAATTCTTCCAAATGTGCTACCTGCAGGCATTTTAAGGTCACTATGCTAACGATTATTACTAAGACTTTCTCTCATCTTTGACTGAATTCTTGAAATCACTTTACTCTCAATCTGCTGTCAAGCCCATACAACTTAAACTTTAAAGGCCTTAGCCTGGCTTTCGAGCTCTGCTATGATTTGATCTCAATCACACCAGGTATTGCTAATCTTTGCTACAAAAAGGACACACTTCATCAGAGACTAGCTGCTATTTCTTCAATATTTTTTTCTCTGTTCTTTCCACTTCTTCCAATAAAAATAATTCCCAGCATCCAAATACCAGTATAAGTTTCCTGGATGTATCATAACAGCTAAAAATGGAGTTTTCTTATTCTGAATTTTCACAACCCTTGTTATTATTTACATGTTAATTATTCTAATCCATTCTTTTATTATGTACACATATGTATATGTATATATGCTTGGCAACTTAAACACATGTATAAGCCACATATGTATGTATGTGTTTTGCAATGGAAAGCACCTTGCTAGCAGATCATTCTTTAACATATTGTGTATAAGGAAGACAATCAGTGAAAATCCAGCAAAGGAACAAAGGGCTAAAGGAGAGAAGGAGAAGCCCAAGGCTTTGATATCGGCTAAAGTGTAGGATGGGAACCAGGAAATCTAGTCACTGTCTCAGTTCTCCCATAAACTAAACATGTGACTCTGGGTAATATTTTTAGTCATTTTACATAAGTTTCTTCCTCCTTAAAACAAAGCGGTAGACATAGAGGCTAAAGTCCTCTGTCCGGCTCTGCATTTCTGCCTCTCTGATTCTAGAATTTTACTTAATCAGAAACATAATCTTTTTCTTTTTGGCATTTACAGAGACTTTATTCTTGTTTAATCTTTTCTTGTACTGGTTGCATGGAAAGAATTCCTAACAGTAAAAGATGAGGGGAAAAGAATAGTTTTTTAAACAGTAAGCTGAGGAGCAGTGGTCATGGAGAAGGAATGCATGCTAGGTATAGCAGTGGGAAATGACCCACCACAAATAATGACCCACCATCAGATTTCCCAAAGCCTGAGAATGCTGCTTAACTTCTATGGTAAGATGTGATTATGTTGAGGATCTCGAAAAGGGGAACTTATCCTCCAGAAGTCAGGGGCCAGAAGTGCAATGGGAGGGTCTTTGAATATGGAGGCAGAAGAGCTTTGGCACAGGCATACAGAGGAGGCAGCAATGTACCAAGGAGGCAAAGATAGCAGATGTGGCAATAAACCAAGGAATGCCCACAGCACTAAAAGCTGGAGATTTCTTTGAGAGAAACCTCCACAGAGGGTGTAATACTGCCAGCACCTTGATTTTGAATGTATTGCTTCCCAAATTATGAAAGCATATTTGCGCTTATGGTTTAAAAATATTTAATTTTGAATACATAGTAATATTTACAAATTAAGACCTAAGCATGCTGAATAGTTTCTGGTTTCTCTCTTTTTCTCTCTCTCCTTTTTTTTGTGATGCTGTGATCAAATCCAAAGTTTGCCCTTGCCAGGTAAGCACTCCACCACTAAGCTACATCCCCAGATCATCCTTCTGTTGCTCTAAGCCACTGGTATGATAGTTCATTACAGCACTTGGGACATAACAAACCATGATAATCATATTTTCATACCACTTTGTATGTAATATAATCAGACTATATAAATGTGGCTTGCAAGGATTTTACTTTTTTTTAAAAAAAAACAGCTGAATAACAGGATAACAGAACTGTGCTTGAGCAGCTACCCAGCTCCTTCCTTGTAGGGCTGCATATGAAGGGGAATGTACACTTTCTTCTAAAGAAGTCTGTCAGATTGTCTCCTCTTTGTCCTAATTTATTTTCCTAGCTCTTCTTGTAATTTAGAACTTGAATTCTGCTTCTCCAGAAAGATTTTTTTCATACTTCTCACAGTGGGTTAATCCTTCCTCCTCACTGCTCCCATAATGCCCTGCATCTCTAGCTCTTTCCTTTCTTCATAGAATGTTTTAAATGTATTCACTTGTGTATTCCACTAGTCTGCAAGTTTCTTATGGGTAGAGCCCATCTTTTCTATCTTTCTTGCCCTAGACACTAACACTTTCTCAAGGTTATTGATCCATAGACTGTTTATTTAACTGTGTTCCAACTATGTCAGGAAGTAGATATGGGCAGACAATATGTATTCAAAAAAGTCTGAAAAACAGGTAGAAATGAAGCTATGCCCTTTTTTTCAAATGAAGAGATTGACATGTAATGACCCCAAAACACGGATGGAAAGGAAACAACTGATAGTTCCTCAGCTGCATTTTCTGAAGTAAGGCTGCATGCAAATCATCATGCTGGGCACCAAAGTTAAGATACTCACATTACATCACCTGCGTAATGTCGAATTCGAAAATCTCGATCAAACTCCAGGATTTTGTCTGAGGCACAAGTCTAAGATATCAAGAAGGAGATTAATTTGAAAACTGCATTTTTCACTTTCCTGAAAGTATATTCTAAGTGAATAAGACTAAAAATCACAAATTATGTTACTATAGATGAAATCACATCCTGAACAGCTTGGTTTAAACAAACCTGGCTGACGAACAAAGACAGAACCCACACAGCTGGCTTCATGTGTAGGCCAACATGGCCAAGTGGCCAGGTTCTAGACACTGGAAGTGAAATGTGACTGGACCAGATACAGTCTGGTAAGAGGAGGATGGGTGCACCTCTCCACCTAGTAGACACACAGGACAGTCTCTCATAGACGGCCACGCAATGCAAGAAGTGTGAGGCTCTAAGAAACAGTCATGTGCTGATTTCTCACATTTAAACCCTGGCTACTGTCATAATGTGACCCAACCTATTTTATTGGATGGTTTCTTTCTCCTCTGTGCTCCACTGGAAGAGAGCCATACTGAGGGCTTGCTATCTGCCAGACTTGTATCTCATGCAGTCCTTACAACCTACTCTCAAAAATACTCTTAAAGTACTACAGTCTCTCTCACAGGAGACTGGGGCTCAGTGAAGCTGGGAATTGGCACTGGCTCACATAGCTGGAAAGCAGAAGTTCTGAAAAGGCCTCGTGGAACAGAGTGCAGATCTGTGCTCTCTGTGTACACGGAGCCTGGTTCATCTGCTTGCTGAACCAGATGACTAGCTTAGGGGGTCTTCACAGAAGATCAACCTTGCACACCTCTTTCTCACTGAAGGAGATTACTTTATGGAGAGACAGGTTTTGCAAGCCCCTGGAGGCTCCATGACTTTCTACAACCTTCCTTGCTACTACACCAACCACATGAATCAACGGGAAGGTTCTAAGACAGACATGTAAAAATCCACACGGTGAGGAGTGCTACTGTCAGACAGCACACAAACCCAGCCAGGGTGGTGGACCCATAAGCTAAAGAAATGCTGAGCCTATTCATTTCACCAATGAAGGTAAGTGAAATAGCAATCATTTATCAGAAGGTTTGTTTGAGAGTTAAATGAGCTATGAGACTGAAACAGCTAATGTACAGAGAGGCGTTTCCAAAATACACCCCCCTTTTCTCTCCCCCTCTCCCTTCCAATTATAAAATCTTCCAACTTATAAAAACCCTTAAAGAAAAAAGATTCAAATGAGAAATCATTTTTATATTTAAATATAATGCAATGCTGTGATTGTCCTCAATACACATTGTTCTTTTTTCTTTTTCTTTTGTGTAATTTAAATGTTTCACAATTTACTGCAACATGTGAATGTCTCTCTATGATCCTTTAATGCATAAGGAAGATCTTAGCCCTAAATAGACATCAGAGTTTTTTATTTACTAAGCCATTAAACCTAGCTGGCTGATCAGTAAGCAGTAGAAAATGCTAACTGGCCAATACACAGGCTAATGGCGTTACTTAACAAAAAAGTTCAAGGTGGTTAAACTATTCAGACAGTTTCATTATTCTATTTCTTTCCTTCATTAGATAGCAACTCCCAAAAAGATGAGTGCTCGTCTTGCAAATGTGAGGACAAGTTCAGATCCCAAACATCCATATAAAAACATAAAAACCAGTGGTGGTGGTGCACATCTCTAGTCCCAGCACTGAGGAAGGATGGCAGAGATAGTCAGTCTAGACGAGTTGGTGAGCTCCAGGTTCAGTGAGAGACCCTGTCTCAAAAATTCAGGTGCAGACTGATAGATCGAGGCATCTGATATTGATGTCTGGCCGCCACACACATGTACACACATGAACACACACATAAGAGACACACATACAAAATATTCTTTAAATACCTCCATGTCAGTGTTTGTCCAAGAGATGTCAGAGGGTAGGGGAGCTACTTGGTCAGTTGGGAGACTGGGATTTACACCAAAAAAAGAAAGAAGAAAAGAGAGGAAAAAAATAGAAAAAAATCTCAACAGATTAATTATGTTTTAGCATTCTGCAAGTGTTTAAATATACTATATACAGTTGCTCTTGATAATGAGATTCCAGATTAGCGAGGCGGCCTGTACCTGTAATATTAGCTACTCAAGATGTTGAGAATTGCTTGAACCCTGGAGTTTGAGGCCAGCCTGGGTAACAGTGCTAGACTCCATCTCAAAAGGCCCAAAGCAAAACAACAGAAGAAGAGTGTGAGAAAGAGAGAGAGAGAGAGTGAGAGAGAGAGAGAGAGAGAAAGAGAGAGAGAGAGAGAATGAATAAATATATGCTTGACAAATTTAAATTCAGTTAAGCAAATGGCTGTGAAAGCTATCACAATAAGGTGGATTTCATTTTGCATGTGAGACTCAGAGATATCTATTTAAATAGAGATCTAAGTAAGATTCATTTAGTATGGTTGTGAACAGTTCAATTCAACTTTGCAAACACTGAGCGTCTACCATCTGGAAGGCACAATGCTAAGGGAGTCTCCAAACCTAGTTGTGATTACTGCAGACATTTATAAACTATCCTGCACAGATGGGCCGGCCTATATAAATATGGCATCTTTAAATGCCTTGCTATGAACTGTTTAGACTATTTCTCATTTTGCTTACTGTTTGCTGCCTATCACTGAGACTGCACCTGGAAAGGTACTTCTGGGCCTAAGTGGGAAATGACTGAAGGAATGCTGAAGACCCAAATGTTGATTGGTCTGTACTATCTCAAGGCCAACGAGCAGCCACCAATAACTGCCCTGAAGTAAGTATTCATGAATAAACAATTTCGTGATGATCTATGTCTTATCTAGTTAAGCATGGGACTTCTCTGTTCTGATTACATAATTTCAGAGGGGAAAAAGAAATTTAAATATATTCCTGCTAAAAGTGGTAACAGATGTACAGGAGAACTGTCTGCCCCCTCTATCTGGATATGAGAAAATAAGGAATATTTTCTTTTAGTTTCTGGCTTCTGGACAAACTTGCATTTGTGGGGGAAGTTAGGGTGATAATAGGATGCCGTTCCTTAACACAGATTCCTGAACAGATGCGAATGGAAAATACACTATGTACAAGGTTAGAACCACAACTGTCACTAGATTTTAAAAAAATATGCTTTGTTCATGTCATTTGAAGACTAAAAAATGGAGAGTTAAAAAGATATAAAATATATCAAAGGGATGCAATTGTCTGCAGCAACCAAGATCACAGCAGAATTTCTCTGCTTTCAAGAAAGTCAGAGTCTGAAGAACCAAGGCAGAACATATACCACATTTTGTAATGACGATTGCAGTAAAAAGTCAAGGACAAAAGCAGTTTTCTGTGCCAGAATTATCAGATGCAGACATAAAATTCTAGCACATGAATGAGGACTCAACATCTATTGGTTATAAATGACATCATGCTTTCTAAAGAATCACACTCATTTTTCCTGCATCCAGCACATTCAAAAGTCTGGAGCTCCCTCTCCTGGATTCTGCGATTGTATCAGTCTCATCACTTAAATCAGAACTAGAATTCACCATAGCATGAATCACGCCATCAGATGTTTATGGCTTTCCTCCTTGAGTGTACATTCTTTAAACAACATAAGAAACTTAATACTGTCAAACAATGAGCAAAATCTCACAGATCAAGAGAAGAGGAAAGTTTCATTATTACCTTTCGGCTGGAAAAATGACCATGTTTGCCCAATTTACTGTTCAGGGCCTCTAGGAACATTCCATCGGTGACCTTGCCAACATTCATGCAAGCGTCATCTAGGATCGCAATGATGCCTTTGTGCTGCTGCTCCACGAGGTCCACAATGATCTGGTTGTTGAAGTAATCGATCTGCAGGGCACAGCAAGGGAGATTCTCAAGGGAACAAGGACCAGGATGAGTAAGGTGTACGGGTACCTTTGTTTCACAAGTTGAAGTAAAAGCATGCAGAGTCAACTATGTAGGAAGCATTAGTGAGATCTAGCGCTAAAATGAGTGTACATTCTAACAGATGTTTATGTTTCAGTTTCTTCATTAACTTTATAACATGAAATTCTTCATTAGAGATGACTATAGACATAGGCAAATTACCGATTCTTATTTTAAACCTGTCTCCATGTTACACATCCAAGCCCCTCCTTCGTACTGTTAGTCCTCCAGCCTGCTTGCTATTAACCACAAGCAAGTTGCCCTTAAGTGACAGCAACTTGAAAGTACCATTTGATGTGTTATTTAATAATATTTTAGATATGTGGCCTTCAGTAACAACAACCAGGAAGAACATTCCTCTAACTTTTAGGAAAAGGTTAGAATTTAAGTTTTAATGCTTTCTGGAAAAATACTTTTAAAAATTAATTCTGAGATACAAATATCTATAAAAATAAGACTAGGCTTTTCATTTACTCCCATGAATTGAAGGAAGATATAAATAACCTCAGGTTTTTTAGTACTTCAATGTATACAAAGTTTGGACGGAAATCCTCTACCACACCGCCTTTTCCCATGGCTCGCATACAAACAGGGCACACGCCAGCCTCACTTGAACAAGCTGCGCATTGCCAAGAGGGGCAGCTTGCTATCAACCATCACAGTCCCTGCTGATATGTGTCCCTTCATCACGTCCAAGGCACCTAAGCTGAGCTCTGTCTCACTACTTCCTGAAAGTCCACATACTAAGAACAGAACACTAAGGTGTCCTGTGGATGCATAGTCTGTGCTTTTAAACCTGTGTGTATGCCAGTTATTTGCCTATGGCTTTCCAACCCCATCTCCAGACTTACATGTTCTCTTCTAAATCCCCATGGGCTGAACATTTGAGTGAGTGATTTTTTTAAAACATTCCTTTCTTTGTTTTTCTGGTTTGTATGAACTGTTGAGTCTCAGGACACTGAGTGATGTCAGGAGGCATTTGTGATAGTCATAACAAAAGGAATGCCACAGGTCTCCAGTCGGTAAAGGTCAGGATGCTACTGAACATTTCCAATATGCAGGAAAGCCCCACTGCAAAGAATGACCTAGTCCACAATTTTGGTAGTAATAGAGAGAAGCCAGCTCTAAATATTTATGTTTCTGGAGGGTAATTACATTTTTTTAATTAGGGAGAGAAGTTATTTCAACCTTTGAAAGAATACCCTAAAAAACTAAAAAATACAGGAAATTTATTAACAAATGATATTTTTAGACACTGAGACTATAGAACTAAAGTCTTTTGTCCTGAGAGAAAGACTCACCTTAAAATTCCAATTTTACTCCTGAAAACCATTTGTCTTTGCTGAAGATTCTAGTAACTCTTGGTTTGTAAGTTTAATGTTGTTTAAAACAGTGTTTAGAACAAGTTCTTTTAGTAATCTGGCATTCTTATGAGATTGTTTTTTAAAAGGGATAATGGATGAGGGGAGGGACACAGGATGAAGTGTCTCAGTTCATGTCCCCACTCCAAATGTAAAAGCTTTGCCCAATAGCTTTATCATCTATGCCAGTGAAAAACTAAATAACCCTGTGTTTATTGTGTTCAAATTTACTGTAAAATCATAGCTTCAATGATATTGTACATATAAGAAACACATGATGTATATAATACATTCTTAGTTTCATTGAATTACATCTTTTCTTTGAAAGTTTTTATTTTGTGTGTGTGTGTGTGTGTGTGTGTGTGTGTGTGTGTGTGTGTGTGTGTGTGTATCAGAAAGCACTGTGTGTTCCTGTGGAGGACTAACAGTGACTTCAGGAATCATCCTGGATTACTTTTACCTCTTTTTTGTTCTGCTCTGGGATTTCCCAGGCTCCACCCATCAGGGCCAAAAGTGCAGGCCACAGCTGTTTCTGCCTGGTGTTTTTATATGGGACCTGGGATCCAAACTCAGGCCCCTCTACTTGCAAGACAGAGTCTTAAAGTCTCAAGACTGAGCCATCTCTCCAGCTCTTGAATTACATCTTAACTGAGGGTTCATGTGAGTGCAAAGTTCTCCATAATTAAAAGTTATTTCTGAGCTACAGCATCAAAAACATTTAGAAGTGAATGAATCAGAGGAATAATAAGCAGTTATAACACTGGCCATGAAACAGGCTGTGGAAAAATCTGATCTTGAATCTAAAGAAGGTTCTAGATCTCACAAGCAATGTACAGGGAACATGACATACATAGAAATGTGTTAAATAAAACCCCGGGAATGGGGTTAGCAAATCTGGGAAGCACCACAGAAAAAATGCTAACTCTCTTCAACAAAAGATTAGAAAGGGGGCTGGAGAGGTGGCTCAGGGGTTAAGCCTCTGCCTTGCAGGCGGAAGGTCCTGAGTTCGGATCCCAGATCCCACGTATAGATGCTAGGTGGAAGCAGGGGCGGCCTGCGCTTCTGGTCCTGGTAGGGCGGAGCCTGTGAATCCCGGGGCAGAGTGTGTTCTACACACACACAGACACACACACGCGCGAGCACGCACATACATATGCATACATGCACAGTTGAATAAATAATAAAAAAAATTTAAAAAAAGATTAGAAAGGAGAAAGAAAGAGAGAGAGAGAGAGAGAAATCAAAATCTCAAATCTATGTGGAAAACCTGTCAGCTAATCACATAACAATCTTATTTGGATCTAGTCAAGGAAACTGTCACAGATATCACCTCTATACAAGTGATGAATTATGGAACACGGACATCAACATTTGATGATATCGAAGGAATTTCTGTTATCTTCTGAGAGGGATAAGAGTGCTACGGCTATGACTTTTTTGTAAGAGTGTTTATCTTTAGAGAAAAACATTGAATAATAACAGATGAAATAAAGTCTGAGATTTATTTCCCACTGACCTGAAGATAGGTGAGTACTCAGGAATGGTACAAGGCAGACAGGCCAGTATCACCACTAAAATTGGGTGCTGGCACACAGAATTTGCTACATTTTCCTCTTATGTAATTTGAAACATTAAGAAAATACTTTTAAAAGAGTCACTACACTTAGAAGTCTGGAGCTTCAATGAAAATAGAGGTCCTAATTTTGGTGAGAAGTGGCATGTAATTACTGTTACCTGAGTGTTCATGTTCTGGACACATATTTTTGGTTTACTTAACTTTCTTTTTTTTTTTTTTTAACGTGGGACCTGGGATCCGAACTCAGAACCTTCTGCTTGTGAGACAGAGTCACAACCCCTGAGCCATCTCTCCAGCCCCTGGTTTACTTAACTTTCTAAAGAACTTTTGCATTTTAGGGCTCCTGCTCTTTTTTCAGACATTCAAAATAAACTATTACTGCAAATGCCATTCTTCTCTTTAACAACTATGCCTATGGAACTTCATACTCAGATTGCTAAAGATATACTTGTTTAGTTGGTTTTGTGTATTTCTGTGTGTATGTCAGGGTTCACATGTGTGGATGCACATGCACACGTGTGAGACACACAGTCTCCTGTGGAGCCCAGTGCTTGCTAGTTTGACTGTTCTATTAGCCAGCTTGCCCAGATTCTCTGTCTCTACTGTGGTCACAGGTGTCCACCATGACTGCCCTGCTTCTATACGGGTTATGGGGATCCAAACTCCAGTTCTCATAGCTACCGGCAAGCGTTTTATGCACTTGGTCATATCTCTAGTCCTGTTTTATCTTTTGAGACAGAGTTTTATTACATATAATCCAGGCCAGCCTTGAACTTTTTGATCCTACTCCTTCAGCCTCTGGAGTGCTTGGATTATAAGTATGCACCACTACACCTTTAGAGGATGTCTTTGCTGTACCTCTGATCATACCTGAGTAAGTTGTTTTATAAAATTTATTATGTTTAAAAATCGAAGATTTAGTTATATTGGTGCATGAAATAACAGACTCATTTCTAGAAAGCGACACATAAACTGAACTTACATTTTAAATGTTCCATGAGGATCAGCCAGATGGCTCAGTAGATAAGGACATCTGCCTACAAACCTGTCGACCTAAGTTTAATCCCAGAGTCCACATGGTGGAAGGATGGGATGACTTCTGAATGTGGTCCTCTGATCTCCACATATGTGCTGTGACACATACCTGTTCTCTCTTTCTCTCTCTTCTGTCTCTCAAAGGAAAAAATATGTAAATTTTAAATGTGGTATGAAACTTTACTGTTTAAAATCAAGCAATAGCAGCTCTTTTATAAAACAACTGAAATGTCTGGCTTATTTTAAATATGCAAAATATGCTAACAGACCTCAATAACATTTTAATGGCATTCTAATATTTAACCATGATGTAAGGTAAAGACTCCATTTGAGGTAGGAGTGTTACTCACTAAATCATTTTATCTTATTTTCTCAATGAGTAGAAATAAAAATTAGGGGTACAAAATAATTTAAGAGTCCAGAGAGATGGCTCAACAGGTGAGGCACCTGTGTGCAACCTGAATGCTGAAAGCTGTCTTCTGACCTCCACGTGCACATGCTGTGTCACATGCACACATGCCTGAGTGTGCTTGAGTTCTGTCTGAAAATGTTAAATATGGTATTTCAAATAGGTTTTCACTGCTGCTAGGTTGATAAGAAAAAAATGACTCTATTTTTATTGCATGGCAAGAGGATAAACATAATTTTACAAATTTAGAGATTCTTAGTTGAACATAGTTATTCAGCACTCAGGAGGTAGAGGCAGGAGGATTAGGAATTCGGTCATCCTACAGGGGGAATTTGAGGACAGTTTGGAATGTGTGAAAATATCTAAAAAAAAAAAATCCCAAGACAAAAACAAAGGTCAAAAACAGAAACTCAGTCTCACAAGTTCATTCTCAAAACCTTTTGAAGAAATATAAACATAAGAAAAATCACTGGGGCTGGAGAGATGGCTCAGGAATTAAGGCTCTGCCTCACAACCAGAAGGCCCTGAGTTTGGGTCCCAGGTCCCATGTAAAAACAGCAGGCAGAAAAGGCTGCAGCCTGAACTTCCCGCCTTGCTAGGAAGAGCCTGGGAAATCTCAGTGTGAAACAAAAAGAAGGTAGAAGCAACCCAGGATGATTCCTGAAGTCACCCTTGATCCTCCACAAGGCACACAGTGAGACACATAATAAATAAAGTTAAAAAATCTTTTTTCTTTTTTTTTTTTTTAAAGAAGAATCACTAAGTATCCTTACAGAAGCAGGTGGTCTCTTGGCAGAGAATAGGAAAACCAAACAAGCCACACCTTTCATTTGTAAGTTCTAGGGTGCAAATTCTGGACCAGTGATACTCTCAGGCTGTATCTCCTTTGCTGAGGTTTGTTTTTTTACAATTACAAAAGTTCACACAGTAACAAAGAAGAGAAGTGATAATGAAGGAGAGAACATAGATCTGAAGGATAATATAGGTACTCTAGTGCACAAGTTTCATAGAACGTCAACATCTTCAACTGAGAGCAAGAAAACACTGTGAGTTTATGAAATACAGGTGACAAAGAAGGAAAAAAGAAAAAAAATAGATTTGGAAGCAAGCTCATCTAATTTAAGGCAAAACTTAGCAACTTAGGAGAATGCTCAGCTCTGATAGACAAATAGAAACCAGGAAGCTCACAGGGCATTGGCCATGTGATGGAAGTATGTGGTTTCCTGACTGTAACTGAGGGCTTCCTGGGCCCCAACAAGGAGAAATCTCACCAACAACCCTGAAAATGAACCAGATTTGCCCACCCTAAGATGGAAAACGAAGGTGCAGGTGGTTCAAGGACTCAAGAAGAGCAAGATGCAAGCCCAAGGCAGGAAACACAAGGAGGCAATTCCACAAGGTACTCACGTGTTTCCAAGGGATGCCCTCCCGCTGGTACTCCTCTTGCTCTTGCTTCAGAACCAGCTGAATAAACAGCTGCTGCAGTTTCTCATTGCAGTAGTTGATGCAGAACTGTTCAAAGCTACACAAAGTGGGATAAATTCGGTTTAGACACACGGAAAAAAGAAAAGCAATAGATTTTAAGTATCTTATCCAATTTACCTGTTGTTGTCAAAGATTTCAAAACCATAGATATCTAAGACTCCAATAACGGTGTTTTTCCCATGGATTGTGGTATCATAGTTCTTGACCTCGATGATATCATTGATGCGAGTAACAATCCAGCAAAAAAGGCGCTCATATATTGCCTGAGAGAAAAATAACACTCTGAGTTCTTGCCCATTGGAAATGAATCCTCTGCATTTCAGATGTCTTCGATTCTACTGCCTAAGTAGATGATTGGGATGTACGCCATATAGTAAGGAAGAGTAATGATGGATGTCAAGTTAAAGTAAGCAGTTCGCATTTCTGAATGGGTTGTTGGCTGCTATGCATAATCAAACAACACCCCAGACATGTTTCCCGCCTCTCCACATTAGCAATGCCTGCTCCTTCCTAGTGCTTACTTGTTAATTTCATCAACCACAAAACCTTGGGAACTAATGAGTTAATATCTATGTTCTACTACAGTGGTAGGAATTTCAATACAGATATTAATAGCACTAGATAAGGGTCATAGAGAAAAGGCCCAGGTGTGAAATTCCTTAAACTACACATCTACTGTTCAGGGATATATAGGCCAAGATATATGGGAAAAGGTGCCACACAGCATACATTCAAGTTGTAATGCACCATGCTCTGGAGTATGACATCTTTGGAAGCTATTCCCTGCCTCTCCCTCAAACATTGCTCTCTTCAACTGTATATGCTGTGTCCAGCCCTTGCCTGCCCTGGACACTCCAGTCCATTCTAGTCTTCTGTGTCCCCACAGGCACAATTCAGCCAAAGCCACTTTCTAGCACCTCAATATCACTCAGCGTAGCCGTCCTCTCTCTTCCTGAAACAGCCTCCTCTCTGGAATTTGAAAAATCACATTCTAATTCTCATGTTTTATTAGCTGACCTCCTATTTACTCTTTAAGACTTTTTAAGTCATTCACCGAGTATAAAATAATACCATGATAATAGAGTTCCATCTGGCTTATCCTAACCAAAAACAGTGTCTGAGGTCAAGACTCATACTTGACTCTCCTCAAGGAAGACTCTTAGATGCCAGTCCTGTCAGGACTTTATCTTGTTACCTCCAAAATTTGTTCCTATTTGACTTTGAGCCATGAGTAAATGAACTTAAATGCTTGAGAATGCTGACCATTTACTATGTACATTTTGTTGAGATACAGCACTAAACAAACAGAAAATAATATAAAAATGATTGCTGTTCCAGTTCTGGAAAGTAGAGCCTAGGAAGCTCCCAAAGAAAGCTTGCTAGCCAGACTAGTTTTACAGGTGAGCTGTAGGTTTAATAAGAAACCCAGGCTCAAAAGAATAAGGTGGAAGAGCAATTAAGAATGATTTCTGATAGCAACTTTAGATCTACACATGCATGCACACATCCATACATATGTAGCCACAAACACATGCACCCACACATGCGCAACATATATACACACATCTCATTCACACAAGTCATGAAAATGGAGAAAAACAAAACAAAAGGTGGTTAAAGATAGGAATGAGGTGGGAGAGGAAGATTGATTCCAGACCCTGCTGAACAAGACTCCCTGACTCCCTCACCCCCATGATTGGTTTAATTTGCTTTTGTAGTAGTGAAGCTCACAGCCAGTGCTCCACTGAGACAGCAATGTCCAGAGAGTCACATCGTAGTTTCTAAAAGCCCTGAGCCCTGAGCATTTTACAGTACCGGACCCACAGGAATCAAGTTCAGTCTCACCTTGGCAAAGGCATCCCTGCCATAGCTGGCTTCTTGCTCCGTGTGCTGCTTATCAATGATGTCACGGCCTGTGGCCACAGTCCGGTAAAGAAGGGCTTTCTCAACCATGTCTGTCTTAGTAGAGAGCAATTCTGCTATAACAGACACAACCTTTCCATTCTCAATAAGTGTTGTGTCACCATCTACTATAAATTTCAAATTTCCCTGTATCAGAAGTGAGAAAACAAACCACACATTTCCAATCAGGTTCTGAAACATGTCATATCTGTCTTTAAAACAGAATTCAAGTATCTTTGTTTGTACCTGTCTACCTGAATATATATGTCAATTTATGGAACTCTAGTACTGAACCTTTTTTTCTGCTTTTCCAGACCCCACCCCCACCCCTGTGTGCCTTTTAATTTCAGTATCATGTTTCTGATAGAGGTTCATATTTTTATATAGTCAACCTATGTTTTTTCTGCCATCCTGGCCTGTGTTGCTGCTTCTACAAGAAGCTGGCTGTATCTGGAAGCCCATTGTGCCCTCACTTGGTGCTTATTTCTCAAATATACAATGAGACAATCCTAAACCAAACTCTATTCTCTGAGATCTTCCATTGCCTTAGCATTAGGAGTTAAATCATTGCTGCATTCTTCTCTCCTTTAAATGAACTAGTTAAAGGTCTGATGACATATATAGCATCATCAAATGAAGCACCTCAAAACCACTAGTAGTTTGGAAAAACCCTTACAAAATGATGAAGAAAACCACAGATAAAATTCTTCGAAACATGAGCAAAATTGCCACTAAATAAATTACTTTTGAAATCTACAAGGAAGAGATATCATTTCCAGAAAGAGCACTCTGTTTTCACAGGAAGACAATGTATTTGGGAGTACCCCACTCACCAAGTGAAGAATAGTAGCCAAAATTTTGTACACCGTTTGAATCTCCTCAGGTTTGAAGCCAATTACTTTCATGGCATCAGCTACAACTTTAAACTCTGCAGCATCATTGATAGAAGACTAGAAATGAAAATAGAAAATTTAAGTCACAAACATTTCATGTGAACATTAAAATATGATTATGAAACTAAAGAAAAGTTCAGCTATAGTCTTGATACTTTTGGAGCAGATCACATGAAAGGAGATGAGTATCCAGGGAAAACAAAAATTCTTTCTAGGGTAGAAGCATCATGCAGCAGGAATGAAGCCTTCTTGCCCATGAATGCCATCACTTGAAATAAGCACCATATGCTCTTCTGAACGCTTCTGTGTTGAGCTGACTCAGAGAAAGCTGATCACTGCTCTGTGATCCATGGTGGCAATGCATGGGATGTGAAGTCACAGGGGGAAACGTCAAAGTTGGAATGTCCGAAATATAAGCTGACTGTTGCATTAGTAGCTTTTTGTCCCGCAAGCAGGCACAGCACTTCTACTCTTATACAATCAGGCTTCTTCGTTCCCAGGTGAAAAGCAAAGGTGTCAGCCTTGATCACCAGCCAGCTTTAGTCTGGGACTACATCTCTTTTCTCTCACTGATAAGCATTTGGTGACTTCATTTTCTAAACGGCACAGCAGAGTTCAGTGATGAATCTTCAGTCCTTAGGCGCCATGGCCATCAGGTGGGAAACAGCAGTGTGCCAACAGAATTCACAATAAAGGTAGTGGCAATGGCTGTATTACAAGTTTTCTCAAAGCTCCAGCTATGCACTAACCCTGTCCTCTTGCCTAGACACAGAGCCCTTGTGTGATCTTGCCAGCTGAGGAAGGCTGCTGAAGAGACTCTCTCTGCTTGAGGAGCACATGTTCCTCTGTGCCTAGGGGTCAACCAGGCTCCCACACTTGCACCTACCAGTATTTTTACCATAGGATAGATGTTTAACTTTGTTGAACCATTTCCTCATGGGTAACATGGGCAGAATGATACATTTCTTACAGAGTTGTTGTGAGAACTAAATGAGAAATTATAAAGGGTACCTTCCTATTTTCTATCACAAAAAGGCACAAAAATATCAGATATTACTTTTATTATAAACTACAACCATGTTGAAACTGCAGTTAAGTCTTACAGTGATAAGTTGCTGGCTGCTTCCACACAGTCATTCCCACATGTGCTCTTTCTTGCTAACAGAACAAGATTTATTTAGCCTTCTAAAGTCAAGTGTACACTTGATTGGTCTGCTCCTAGCATCGAGATGCTTCATGACTCTAAACTCATCATGGCCACCTTCTTCCCCTTACCAAAAGACTAGTCAGCCACAGGCATATGATGCCATGCTGATCACTGAGACACAAGGGAAGGTGCATGTGCGCACGCGCTGCATGAAGGGAAGGCTCTGAGGAGGTCTTCCCAGTGTATAAATGGACAAGAACAGTTCCTTTGCCTGTGAATCCTGGGAAAGATGGTGACATTTTGGGATCACAAACAAAATGGGATTAAGAGGAAAAAACACTCCACTAGTATGGCAGAGCTGTTAAGTTGAAGGAAACACACGCGCGCACACACGCACACACACATGCATGCACACGCACACGCGCGCGCGCACACACACACACGCACACACGCACACTCACACTGTTAAGGAAAAGAATTAATCAGCTTTGGAATTGCCATGTCCCAGGACTTACTATTATATGGGATAAGTGAGCTCTTTATTAGAAACTTTTAATTGGATTTTCTCTTACCTATAATTCAAGGTATCTTAATTGTGTATGACTTTGTTGAACCATTTCCTCATGGGTAACATGGGCAGAATGATACATTTCTTTCAGGGTTGTTGTGAGAATTAAATGTCTACATTTAAGATTAGCTAAAATATAAGTGCATATATAAGATACTTCATAATTATTAAAATATTTACATTTATATGGGAAGATTATGATTACATTGTAATATATAATTATAATTATTGTAATTACATTGTAATAAAAATAATAAAAGGCTTCATTATGATTTAATAATAAATCTGTATATAAACCATCATTAACTATCTCTACATGATAAGATTCAAGGACATATCTTGGGTTTTGACTGCAAGTATACTTTTTTTTGTCAGAAAGAATGGAAAATGTCAATAAAAATAGAGCCTGAAGTCAACTTGAAAAAAAAATCTGAATAATAAAATAATACTTAAGATAATTATCTAAATTGTCTAAATAAGGGGCTGGAGAGGTGGCTCAGGGGTTAAGCCTTTGCCTTGCAGGCAGAAGGTCCTGAGTTCGGATCCTAGACCCCACGTATAGACTCCGGCAGAAGCGGGGGAGGCCTGCGTTTCTGGTCCTGGTATGGCGGAGCTTGTGAATCTTGGGGCAGAGTAAACAAGGAGGAGGTGGAGGCGTCCATGGTGGTTCCCGAATTCACCCGTGGTTCTACACACACATACATACACATGCGCACAGATGCATACACACACGCGCACACACATACATGCACAAATGGATAAATAATAAATTAAAAAAATTGTCTAAATAAAAATAAATTAAATAAACAAAAGTAACTATTTTAAGAAGACAATCTGATTAATAAGGAATATCTCAACTGGAATAAGTCACGAGCTTCTTAAGGATTGATTTTATAATTCTCTGTACATCTTTAAGCATCGCATCACTGGTAATTCTCAGAAAGTTGGAGTATTGCCCTCTACTGTTTATTTTAAATTAATTTTTCATCAAATATTTCTGTTTCTATATGACTGTAAAAAATTGGTGTAACCTACATGTTGAATAATGGAAAATTAACTGTGAAGTCTAATAAATATCATATTTCTATTCTTAGTAATAAAAATATTGCTAAACTAGTAATGAAGGTGTCATTAGCTTAAGTTGAATAATAATTTAAAAACTACCTCCCGCATCCTTTCCTTTTAGAGGCTCTTTTATTTTCCACCTAACAGAAGAGCCAGTGCATTTTCTTTTTTAAGTATCATCTGTGTAGCCCATGCTGACTCATATCCCTCCTATTGCAGCTTCTTGAGTGTAGGATTTATAGGCATTTACCACCATATCCTGCTAGCAAATGTATTTTGCTTTATTATAGAAAAGCTAAAAACAGAGAAAAGCAAAATATAAATATCCTTTATCTTACTCCTCCTGATTATGAATTAAAACTATGATCTTTGGGTTCCATGTCCTCTGTACATTACACACCTTTCCTCTTGTGCAGCAGGGTGATATTGTAGCTAACACTTTCTTTTTTTTTTTAATTTTTTTATTATTATTTATTCAATTGTGCATGTGTGCATATGTATGTGCCCGCGCGTGCGTGTGCGTGTGCGTGTGCGTGTGTGTGTGTGTGTGTGTAGAACTACGGATGAATTCAGGAACCACCATGGACGCCTCCACCTCCTTCTGCCCCGGGATTCACAGGCTCCGCCCTACCAGGACCAGAAGCGCAGGCCACCCCCGCTTCCGCCTGGCGTCTATACGTGGGATCTGGGATCCGAACTCAGGACCTTCCACCTGCAAGGCAGAGGCGTAACCCCTGAGCCACCTCTCCAGCCCTGTAGCTAACACTTTCTAAGCTAACATCAACTATTGTATTAAGATAGCTGAAAAATGACTAGCAGAAAGCTAATTGAAACAAAAGAGCAGAAATGTTCCTGCAGATGTGTATAGAAGTGCTTGTGTGCCAGGGAAGGGGGACATGAGGTTGCTCTGAAAACTGAATTTGTGGAAGCATCCTAATGGTCACAAAACTATGTTTAGGATAATCGAAATCAATATTAAAAAAAAATAGAGGGCAGGAGAGGTGGCTCAGGGGTTAAGCCTCTGCCTTGCAGGCGGAAGGTCCTGAATTCGGATCCTAGACCCAACATATAGAAGCTGGGCAGAAGCGGGGGCAGCCTGCGTTTCTGGTCCTGGTAGGGCAGAGCCTGTGAATCCCAGGGCAGAATAAACAAGGAGGAGGTGGAGGCGGTCCGTGGTGGTTCCCGAATTCGTCCGTGGTTACACACACACACACACACACACACACACACACACACACACACGTACGCACGCACACACGCACAATTGAATAAAAATGAATAAAAATATTTTAAAAAATAAATAAAAGTTGTAAGACATCTAAAAAAAATAGAGAATTGAAACCCATGTGTCTTTGGCCAAACCATATGAAATCTTAGTAAGCATACTTCCTAGTCATATAAGTATTGAAAAATTTTTATTTGTGTATATGTGTGCACGTGTGGGTACATGTGTCATACACATGCATGTGGAGGTCAGACGCTGACTTTGGGGAGTTAGTGCTTATCTTCTGCCTTGTTAAGACACAGCCTCTCTTTTCGTTTCTGAGGCACCATATATTAGGATAGCTATGAGCTTCCAGGGGATTTTTGGTGTCTCTGCCTTCCTTCCAGCCACAGAAGTGCTGGGATACAGATGTACACAACTGCACCTGGATTTAAATATATATATATATATATATATATATATATATATATATATATATATATATATATATATATATAATTATTTACCTGAGGGAAAAAGGGGATGATAGAGGACATGTGCAAACCCCAGCACATGGGTGGAGGTCAGAACACAATTTTCAGAAGTCAGTTCACTTTTCTGCTATGTATGTGTGTGTGTGGGGGGGGGGTCTAGAGATCAAACTCAAGTTGCCAGGTTTGTGAGCAGATACTCTTACCATGAGCTACTTCACTAGTCCGGGCATCCAGCTTTTTATGTGAGTTTCGAGGATCAAACTCAGGACAGCAGGCATGTGTAGCAAGTGTTTTTACCTGCTGAGTCATCTCTCTGGCTTCCTAGGACTTTTAGAGTGTTAAAGTAGATAGAATTGGATTAAAAATTAAGAGAAAACATAGAACATGGAAATTTCTTTTGGGGGGGGCTGGAGAGGTGGCTCAGGGGTTAAGCCTCTCCCTTGCAGGTAGAAGGTCCTGAGTTTGGATCCTAGACTCCACGTATAGACGCTGGGCGGAAGCGGGAGCGACCTGCGTTTCTAGTCCTGGTAGGGCGGAGCCTGTAAATCCCAGGGATAAACAAGGAGGAGGTGGAGGCGTCCATGGTGGTTCCCGAATTCACCCGTGGTTCTACACACACACACATACATACAAACACACACGCGCACAATTGAATAAATATATAAAAAAAGAAATTTCTTTTTGGTTCAATGGTGACAAAGTATAGTTATGAATTATTAGGCAAAGTTGTCAGCTCAATAATATATTCAATTTCTGTTCCAGGGAATTTAAAAAAAGAAGAAACAAATGGAAAAGATATTTATCCGCCTATAGGCAGCAGGGTGAGGCAGATGAATAGTTCATGTCTCTTCTGATTCCTTTGGCTTCTGTACCTGAGCTCTCTCACAACGGACTCACCTTCAGTTGTGCTCCGACGTGGATATAGTTGTAGGATGAAAGGGATTTCTGCAGATGCAGAGAGCGCAGCATCTGCTCTGAACCTCCCAGAAGTAGCTGAAAAATATTGAGTCTAAAGTAAATTGTCAAACAGATACTAATCCCCAAAATCAAATTGTCTAACTTAGTATAAAGTAGTTCTTAGTCATTTTCTCGACTTTGTTCATTTAGGTCCTCCCCCTTCATGCCTTGAACACATGTTTTTGCCTTGTTTTTGGATACTGCTACCACTGTTCCATGTCAGTCATTACCCAGAATGTCATATGGCCATGAAAATACTGTTTAAAGTGTCAGCACCATGTACAAGCAAACTGGTATGAAAAGTTTTAAACATGATCATGTGTAAGGCAGGATCTCTTGCCTTCTGGTGTTCACTGCTTAGCAGGCCCATTATCAACAGCACAAAGCTGGTTTTCAGAACTTAGAAAAAGTCAAGTTAGCCACAGGACAGGCATCAGCAGACATTCATGTGCCAAGTCACATGTGCACTGAAACAGCTTTTCCTCATCAAGCATCACAGTTGGAAAAGAGTGTGGGTGGGTGACTGTGTCTCTAGTACAGGATGACACATTTCAGTAACTTTATCCAAGTGGGAAAGATGCTGATGAAAAGCTATGGTTCTTGAAATAAACAACTATTACACTTCATAGACAAAAGTGTTGCGGTTTGTCTGCATGTTGCCGGTAAATTCACAGTCAAAGAGGGTTTTATTCTTTTTTTTTTTTTTTATTTCAGCTCATACAAACTTATTAGGTACACCAGTTCCCTCCCTCCCTCCTCCTCCCCCCCGTACCCCCTGCTCCCCCTCCCCACCCCTCTCCCTCCCCATCCCCCAGTGCCTCCCACCCCAATTCCCAGACAGTCCTTTCTTGTGCATAACTGATTTTCCTTTGGGCCCTCCTCTCCGATGACGTACAAGGACCCAGTGGCCTTTCCCGAACCCTTTCCCGTGTTCCCCTTAGGTATAGGAACACTGCTGTGGCTGCCAATCCTTTGCCTCCAAGGATCTTGGTGCCTTTAGCAGATGCTAGACTTTGTGAGGTCAACAGTGTGTTGGACAATGCGCAGGGCATGCAAAGTCCAATTATGATTGCTTCAGCCCTAACTAGTATAGAGTATCTTACATATCATTGCTCCTCTCATCCTTATGCTCTTACACTCTTACCGCCCCCTCTTCCACAAATTTCCCTGAGCTTCAAGATGGGGAGAGACTAAGCTGGCCTAGTTCTAGGTGGTTGATATAGAGTCTCTGAAGTTCTGGATTGTGGTTTGTTGATTTTCTTTTGCAGTTTTGCTGCTCCTGCAATGCCCTTCACTCCATCCTGGTGGGCATTGTATGTTACCCCCTGGCCAGAGACAAAAAGCTGTTAGAGTCTTGTGATAAAAGCACATTCAAAGGTAGATGTAATAAAAGTGGGAAACCACAGTGAGGGAGGGGTCTATCACCCATTTGCAAAATTGTTACTTTTTATCTGCCAGACTATATGCCCTCCTCTTCTGGTGAGATCACTCCCCCTCAGTAGTAAATGATCAGGAACAAAAGTCTGTGAACTTAATCAGATGTCTCATTACTTATTTGGGTCCTTGGTGGAGGCCTATTTTCCCTGCTGTAACATGGTCCCTTCTCTCCTTGTTTCTGGTGTGGCCCTCCTACCCCATCCCTCCTGTTCATAATCCTTGGAATTCCTGTCTCTAGGTGGGCTGGGTGGGTTTGGTACTAGGAGCCACCTATTAGGGAGTACATACGGCGCTTAATTTTCTGGGTCTGGGATACTTCACTTAATATAATTGTTTCTAATGACATCCATTTCCCGGCAAATTCCAGTAATTCATCATTTTTGATGGCTGAGTAGTACTCCATTGTATAGATGTACCACTGTTTCCTTATCCACTCCACAACTGTTGGACATTTGGGCTGATTCCATGACTTTGCTATTGTAAACAGTGCTGCTATGAACATGGTCGTGCTTGTGCTATCGAGGTGAACCTCTGCTGTATGGGGGGTTATTCCCAAAAGTGGAATAGCAGGGTCATATGGCATTTCAATCTTTAATTTCTTTAAGAATCTCCAGACGGCTCGCCAGAGTGGCTGTATGAGCCTGCATTCCCACCAGCAATGTAGGAGAGTTCCCCTCTCTCCACATCCTCTCCAGCATTTGTCGTTGTTAGTATTGTGGATTTTTGCCATCCTGACGGGGGTGAGATGATATCTCAGGGAAGTTTTGATTTGCATTTCCCTGATGGCTAAAGAAGTTGAGCATTTTTTAAGATATTTGTTAGACATTTTAATTTCATCCCTGGTAAAGTTTCTTTTAAGTTCCAGGGCCCATTTTTTAATTGGGCCATTGGTTTCCTTGGTGTTTAGTTTTCTAAGTTCTTTGTGCACTCTGGACAATAGAGCTCTATCAGATATGTGGTTAGTGAAGATTTTCTCCCATTCTGTGGGTTGCCTTTGAGCTCGCGTTACAATCTCTTTATCTGAACAGAAGCTCTTTAATTTCACAAGATCCCAACTGTTGAGAGTTGGTAGCAGTGACTGTGCCATTGGATGTCTGTTTAGGAACTGTTGGCCTAGCCCAATCAGCTCGAGGGAGTTCCCTATCCTTTCAACTATGGTTTTTATAGTCTCTGGCCTGATATTAAGGTCCTTGATCCATTTGGAATTAAGTCTTGTACATGGTGACAAGTACGGGTCCAGCTTTAATCTTCTGCATGTGGAGATCCAGTTTTGCCAGCACCATTTGTTGAAGATGCTGTTCTTTTTCCATTGGATTCTTTGGGCCCCTTTGTCAAAGACCAAATGGCTGTAACTTTGTGGGCTTATATCTGGGTCTTCAATCCTTATCCATTGATCTGTGTGTCTATTTTGGAGGAGGGTTTTATTCTTATTCTTGCACGATTCTCTGTTACAGTTCACAGTCCAGCTTGGCAGGAGAATTCAGGAGCCAAGGGAACGAGCCACAACATGTCCGTGGGAATTGCTGAGACAGAGGCAGACCTCTTCATCCACCAGATTTGTAAGTCGGCCAAGTGCTGTCAAGTATGCCAACTGAACCAAATCCCTCCATCTTATCTACCTGCCTGGAGAGTAATCTCACCTACAATGCACTGAGTCTTCCTACATCAATTAGATTAATCTGCAGGTTTTCTCAGAGACTGTCTTAACTACTAGTATTTCATAGATATGCCCAGAGTTCAGCCTTCAACTGTCAAGTTAACACCATATTGAACTAGCACAAATAGTTTATACAAAATATAAGAAATTGCTAACAAAAACACAAATATGAAAAAGGACAGTTCATTTACATTATAGAGCATGTTTTTGGGAGGCATTGTACAGAAATGTTCTGTATTAAGCTGTACATTTTGGTTTATTTGAAAAGTATAGTTATCAGATTTTAAAGAATATTTTTTAATTGAATATACCAGAACTTGAGCATGTTGACTAAAATAGTTACCTAATCAAATGATACTGTGTCCACGGACACTGCCATTAAAAAATCACCATCAGGGATGGAGAGATGGCTCAGGGTTTAAGACTTTTTTTTTTGGATGCCTCCCAAGCAGAAAGTCCTGAGTTGAAATCCCATATCCCATGTTAAAAAAAAAAAAAAAAAAAAAACACCAGGCAGTAACAGTGGTAGCCTGCATATCCTGTCCTGGTGGGCAGAGCCTGGGAAATCCCAGAGCAAAGCAAAAAAGTAGAAGCAATCCAGGATGATTCCTGAAGTCACCTTTGATTCTCCACAGGGACACACAATGCCCTCTGACACACACACACACACACACACACACACACACACACACATAAATAAATAAATAAATTTTAAAAATCATCTTCAAAGGCAGCTATACATGGAAGCTGATCTTTTTAATTCGAAGTTTTAATCCTGTGCATTAAAGCTTATGTAGAGACCAGGTCAACCTTAGGTATTGTTCTCAGGAGCTGCTACCTTGTTTATTTCACAACGAGTCCCTCATTGGCCTGGAGCTTGCTGAGTAGGCAGGGCTGGCTGGCTACTGAGCCCTGGGGACTGCCTGCTTCCACTTCCCCAGCACTGAGACTGTAAGTGTGTGCCACCACACATGGCTTTTTTTTTTTTAATGTGTTCTGGGAATTGAATTTAGATCCTCAAAGTACCATAGTATAAGTACTTTATATGTCTCCCTAATCCCTTAATTTTAATTCTTAAAAGCCCTAAATATGGGCCAGTAAGATGGTTTGGCAGGTAAAGGAACCTGCCACCAAATCTGACCTCAGTTTGATCTTTGGATCAAATTCCACCCACATGGTAGAAGGAGAAAACCAGCTCTTACAAGTGGTCCTCTGACCTCCACAAACATGTCATGGCATGCGTGCCATACTCCCCTGCTCTGACATAAAAAATATATAAAGAGAAAGTTAATTAAATCATCCAACTTTTTATTAGCCTTGGTTTATACATACCACTTTGGGCTTTAAAAATTATAATAATGTATTATACTTGTTTCTTGAGTGCTGACTTGAAAAGCAGGATATTTAAAAATTTATTTCAGACTCTAATAGGCACCCCCTAAAGAACTTTTGATAGGATAGAGACAATTCTCCTTGAATTTATAAGTCATGGTTATTTTGGTTTCAGTATCCTTATTGCTCTATAGCCACCAAGAGCAAAATAAACTGAATTTGCATTTCTATCTCTGGAACTCTCAAATAAAGGGATGGCAGTTTCAACTCAAAGGAAAACACAATTAATTTAACATGCAAAATGTGCCATATCAAAAGCTTTTATGGTCATTAAACTGTTACCTCTGTTGCAAGGAAATATTGGCAACGTTCAACCTGCGGGACCATTGCTAGCTCCCTGCCAGCATTCACAATGACCACACTAATCTTATCTCCTAGGAGCGGGTGGGAAGGGTATGTGCATGTGTACACATGTGCAATATGCTGTGGAGCCAAGGAAAGCCAGAGAGGTATAAGGCAGATGAGAGTGTCTTTGATTAAAGATTACTAACCTGATAGAAAGAGTGGAAGTTTCGTTCTCCTGACTGCTGCACGATCACTCGAGACTAAGGAAAAAAATATGAAAATGGTTAATCTGAAAACACGGCTATAAAGTAAACAGAAGCCACTTTCTTCGAGAATCTTAAAGGTTCTGTAGACAGAACTCATCTAAGACTGGATATTCTCTATGGGGTTTCCCTGGCAATATTTTGATATTTCGCGTTGCTTAAAACAGTGATCCTTAAACATTCTTGAAGAATAAATTTTTATATATACACAAACTTGGACACTAAAGACAGTTATGTGGGGGAGAGGCAGAGACTGGACTGGGAGACTGGAAAGAAATGCTAGAGAGGAACATTCCCAACATTCCCTTCCCCAGAGTCTGCTGGCATTTCAAAGAGCAACGTTGATGTCCTGCAACAAAATCAGTCAGCAAGATGGTCCCTAGGGTTGCTGCCTTAGCAGGCTCCTGTCATTAGGACAGCACTCAAAATGTATGTTCATTCCGAGATCTTTTTTGACTGAAGAGGTACATGTAGTAAAGCCACGAAACATTCTAGAGAAAACACTAATAATACTCGGCATTGCCTTTTTAACTGAGCCTGATAAAGTACTCACTCTTCGACAGTTAGACATGACTACAGCAAATTAGAGTAGAGATTACCTGTCATAAAGCAAATGCTGTGCCGAAGAATAAACAAAATATTTTTTTAAAAGATTCTGTGGGGTAACTGAGATAGGAAACGCTCAACTGAAAGGCATGTGACTTCCATCAGAGCACAATCCAAGGTGGAGATGTAAGTGTAAAGCAGACCTTAGCTGTGAACTCAGGAGAACAAAGACCTGTGGACCTGTGTTCTATTGTAGCCAGGCCTAATGATAACTGAGATCAGCAAGTACAGTCTCTAGGCCATCCCAAGAAGAAAGTCTACAAATTGGATCTAACATATTCGTGTGTGTGTGTGTGTGTGTAGAGTGTACTTGAGTGTGTGTATCTGTGGAGGTCCAAGGGTGACTTTAGGAATCATCCTGGATTGTTTTACCCTCCTTATTGCTTTGCTCTGGGGTTTCCCAGGCTTTGCCTTCTAGGGCCAGAACTGTAGACCACCACCATTTCTGCCTGGGTTCTTACATGGGATCTAGGATACAAACTCAGGTCCTTTTGCTTTCGAGGTAAAAGCTTTAACCTCTGAACCATCTCTCCAGCTCCAGTTTTTACTGACCACAAAAAGAATGATTTATATTAAAATAAAAGCCTACAAATTCAAATATGATGCCATAAGGCAGTGAACAAATAAAATTTCAATTTAAAGTAAGCTGGATAGAAACTTTAAAAAAAAAAAAACTAGTTGTAAGAGCCAAGCATGGTGGCATACTCAGAAGGATGAGGCAGGAGGATGGTGAGTTACAGATTAGCAAGTTCTAGGCCAGTCTGAAATTCACTGTGACACTGGTGGGAAAAGAGAGTGGGGAGGGAAGGAGATAGAGGGGCAGGGAAGGGAGGAGGGAATGAGGAAGGAAACAGAGAGGGAGAGAAGATATACTCCCGGACTAGACATAGATCTAGATCTGATCAGTGGACTGAATTCAGGGTCTTAGTTAAACTTTTACCTAGAAGTTGGTGCACATCCATACCTTCTTGTCCCCTAATACCCTAAATCTGCTTCTACAAAGTTTGGCATTTTCTAACTTGATGCAGTAAGTGCTTATAAGAGGACAAACACAAAGAGCATCATACCATAGAAAGCAAGTATAAGGAAGGATAACATGATTTAAAACTACTTAAGCAGTAAGTAAAACTCTACAAATATAATTCTTAAAAACATTTGACACATATAAGCATTGCCCTAGAAATTCATCACATCTTACCTTCTCCAGTAAGTAGTTGTTGATATGTCCACCAATAGGATCTCCCTTGAAATCAAAGTTGATGTCCATGTACTTTCCAAACCTGCTTGAGTTGTCATTACGGTTTGTTTTGGCATTGCCAAAAGCTTCCAGAACACAGTTGGACTTGAGCAGCATGTTCTTCACTCTTTAACATGGATCAGTGAAAATCATCATAAAGAGTTTCACAGATAAGGAGTTAAAAAAAATGGGGCCTTGCTAAATATATTTACAAGAAGATGCAGACTACAGCCTGGTTTGTGATATTTTAAAAAAAATACTAACAAGTTAAATGTCCATCAACAGTGGTTATTTACAAATACATTTTCATTCATTGTTGTAATAAGGTGTTATGCAATATTAAAAAAGAAAAGTGTAGCAGTATGCTGACATGGAGAGATGTCTAGAACATACTGGTGGGTGTGAAAACAGGTTGAGAGATAGCATGTATTTTAGGATTGCTGACTGTGTATGCTTAAGCATGTGAGTGTTGTGCCATATGTGCTTGGACATACGTGCAAGTGCGTGTGTGTGCATGTGTGCATGTGTGTGTGTGTGTGTGTGCATGCACGTGTCAGCAAATGTTTAAAGATCGTAGAGAGTAGCACATGTCACAAAAGCTATTGAGGCAGGAGCTAGACAGGATGGGTAAGACTGATTTCAGGGAACTTTTACTTTCAACTTAACTTTTAGGCTTTCTTTTTAAAAACATATGCTGTGAAAGGAAAAGAATAATGATATAGAAAGAGATAACTTCAAAAGCACTTGTTTATGAAGCCTAGAATAGTTTCATTATATAGTAGAAATTTGTTCTTTATTAATTTAAAACTGTTCATTATTATCTTTAAAGCTATATGGACACCCTCTTTTGTACCAGGTATTTATCTATCTTCTTAGTCAATAAACTTTTTATACATCAGTGTCTCCCCATGGATATATCCTAGCTTTGTGACAGTTCGCATGTTTATTTTTATTTCACAGGTGAATTTCTTCTCATATAGACATTACCTGCAGGAAAGCTGCAGACTCTGAAGGAACCTGATGAGGTGGCTCCACTGTCCCTTCCACCAATCCTGAAGCAACCTCTCCAAACTTCTACCCAGAGATGAGTGAACTTTAGAAAGAGAGGATACATATCTATATCTAATCTAATCTAATCTAATCTCTCTCTCTCTCTCTCTCTCTCTCTCTCTCTCTCTAAAAAAGGGGGAGAGAGAGACTGTGGAAGTCAGGACAACTTTTGAAGTTGATTCTCTCCCACCATGTGGGCTCTGGGGACTCAAATCAGGTCATCAGGTTTCTTTCTTTTTAAGTTTTCTTTTCTTTTTAAAGTGGAAAGGCTCATGCATGCCACATGCATGGATAGAGGAAAACTTTCGGAATCTCCTTTTACTATTTCTACAACACGGGCTCTGGAAACTGACCTCAGGTCACTAGCCTTCTATGCAGGCTCATTTACCCTAAGCTATTGTGATGGTGGCCTATGAAGACAAACTTTAAATCTCTCTGTGTGTGTGTGTGTGTGTGTGTGTGTGTGTGTGTGTAAGGGGAGTTACTGCTTGCTTACAAAGGAAAACATAAGATATGATTGTAAAAGACAAGTAAAATTACATTAACTTAACTCAACTACATTAGACATAAAACTAATCTAGCTCTCAGCTAGTGGCTCTCCTGAGATCCAAGGAAATTAAGAAAATTTGATCAATTCCTCATCTTTATCAAGCTAGATTACAAGGTGAAAATCAGAAGAGGGAGTATCTCACAATTAAGAAAAATGCCTCTCTGTCCAATGACAATGAAAGAAGAAAGGCTAGAGTCATCCAATCTAAATTCTTTTTCTTCATATTCCCTCAGCATCCTGCCTTCCTGCTTGCAGAATTGACGGTGACATGTGTAGAGGAGGTGACACTAGTAATTAATATTCAGCTTCAAAGCAACTAATTAGGAAAACACTTTCCCCCTCTTACAAAAGGTTATACTAGGACTAGCGAGATGGCTTACAAGGTAAAAGTACCTGTATGCAAACTTGGAGTTCACATGGTAGAAGACGAGAACTGACTTCTGAAAGTAATCCTCTAACCTTGTCATGTGCATGGTGGCATACCTGTTAGTTCTCTCTCTCAAAATAAAAAGGCTGCTGCACCACAAAAAAGTCAAATCATGCTGCTTCATAGCCATGAATTAAAAAAAAAACACAGTGCATTCCTTGCATAATTATTAAGAAAACTTTATGTGCCAGGCACTGTTCTAAAATGTGGGGGTGCCCTGCACAGAGCAGACCAACTAAGTAAGTCATCTGTAAGATCAGCATGAGAAAACACGAGACTTTCTCACAAATGAATCTTACTTGGACCCACAACCCCAGTGGGTTCTAGCTGTGACAGTGATGGAACGCCATGGACCTCCCTCCCAGGCCTCACCTCAGAGAACAGTCAAAAAATAAAATAAAAAACCAAGCCGCAGAACAATAAAACCTCCTAGTGAGACCTACAGTTCTGTGGGCCATATGTAAGACAGTGGCTATAAACTGGAATAGGGCCACTTTTTATTTATTGTATATTTTGGTAAAGTTGACCAGAATATTATTTTTTTTTAATTAAAAACATGTAGGAACAGGTCAAGTGATACAAGTAAAGGCAGAGAGAGAGAGACACCAGGCAATGGGAGAATGGAAATAGCTTCTTCATCAAAAGAATGGTTGAGGCCAGTTCAGGCCCAGCCCAGCTTCAGAAGAAGGGCAGTCAGCATCCAGGCCCTTACCTCTCCACCTCCGCCCGCTGGCTGGGGTTGGTGATGGCGGCAATATACTGCATTATGTACTTACTGGCCTCCGTTTTTCCAGCTCCACTTTCCCCTAGAGGGAAGAATTATGCAGGACTTATCACCACCAGGTACACCAAAAGTAAATTCATTGTCAATAAACAATTTCAAGTTGTGATGTCAGTCATTCATCTAAAACCCTCTTGGGTGATGTCAACTCTCTTTTTCTGTTTTTTTTTTTTTTTTGAGTTGCTTTGTCCTGAGCTCATGCTAATAAATTCAAGCATGTTAAATATATAAAATATTATCAGAAGTAAAACGAAACACTACAAATCAAGATTTAGTTTAGGGAAACATATCAAGGGATAATTTGTGGTAAGCTGACTCCATAGTCTGTCTCAGTGCTAAGCAATGAGGTGTGGCAGAAACAAAATAATGTGGTGAGTCAAACGATGGCTGTGGGTTGAATTTGCATAACGTTGTTATATACCACAGAAATTTTATTTTAGTCTTAACAGGAATAAAATGATTCTTTGCAAAAATTAAATGCAGGTCCAGGTTCCTGTAGACTCAGCCACTCAGGAGGCTGAGACGGAAGGATGGCTTGACCACAAGAGTTTCTTAGATCAATCTGGGCAATACAGTTAGATCCAGTCTCTTTACAAAAAAAAAAAAAAAAAAGAAAAAAAGAAAAACAATGGAGACCAAAACCAAGCCATTACAAGTAACTTCAGTGAAATGCAAATCATCAAGCTCCACACTTAGTGTGCTACAGAGAAGCAGGAAAAACATATGATGGTGTCGGGAGAGACAAGGGAACAGCATTCTCACACCACACCGATTAAGGAAATTGCTCCCGTAGGAATATTAAAGAATACTAATATGACCAAACCATATTAAGATAATCTTTAAAGGATTTAAAACTACCTCTGTAGATTATGCTGTGTGTTACAGCTCAAATAAAAAAATTAGTCCTATTTGTAGAGAACTGCATAAATGATGAGTTAACCATTCAAGAGTGTGCCACACAAATTGCTACAGAGAATGTACTAGTCTCATAAAAACCTATTAAAATATGCCCACTGTGTACTTATGCAATAGCAAGTATACGTCTACAATGCTATTTTTTTGTTTTCATGCATGTGTATCAGTGGGGTGTGTATGTTTATGTGTCCATATGTATCAGAAGATTATGGAGGCCCAAGGTTGATTTTGGGAACCATCCTAGATTGCTTCTACCTCCTTTTTTCTTTGCTCTGGATTTTCCTAGACCAAATCTTCCAGATTTAGAAATGCAGTTCACCACCATTTCTGCCTGATGTTTTTACATGATATCTGGGACCTGAACTCAGTTCCTTCTGCTTATGAGACAGAGTCTTAACCCCTGAGCCATCTCTCCAGCCCCTATAATTCTATATTTGTACTTACTGATGCATGTTTGACTATGTGTACCTGCACACAGGAGAAAACTAAAGGATAAAAGCTAAACATCTGTTAGTCCTGGAGTGTTGGGGATGAGGCATTCAAGGAGAAGGGATTCTTTATTTTAGTTCACATACTTACATATCTGCTCAGCCTTTTAAACAAGGAATTCTGTCTTAATCACAGACTGTAATGCTCTAAACTATTTAACTCTCTGTCCTTTACTATTCTTATCTAAAAGTAGAAAAACAACTATGCTATATAGCACTCAAAGTTGTTTTCATAACCAAAACAGAATAATGATCATAAAAGTATTTTTAAAAGCATAAAGCCACTAAAGCAAATGCAAGGTATTAGCACCTGCTGAGATTCCCAGTTTGAAAGAGGCTGTGCTAGACCCAAGGAAAGAGAGCTTCTTGTCCTCACTTCATTACATGAATGCTATGAAGGGCTCAGTTACATAAGCAGCTCAACTCCCACTCTCTGGTTCTCTACATGGGGGCTAATGTTCACCCACTCCTCCCCAGGCCTCAAAGCTCAGGGTCCGAGTTCTTACAGTCTGTCTCTGGCCCTCACGGCTCTGCAGGTGCCACGACAGCCGACTTCAGCATCTTCACATCTGGCACCTCAGTACATCACCTTCTTGGTTTTGAACTGTTAGTATTTGAACTATTTTTTGTTCTATTTGGTGATTTTGTGTGTTGAGATAGATGGAATTGTATTCCATGCATCTCAGTTTACAAACTGACCAGAAAGCATCCAAGTGTAACATGTACTCTTTTTATGTGATGGGATCTTGTTCTGTTGCCCAAGCTAGTCTTGAATTCCTGAGCTCAAGTGACCTCTCTGTTTCAGCCTCTAAAGCCAAGGCTTCGGGATAATCAGACTGATTGATATAAATGTTCATCAGTTTTTTGTACCTATAAAGTCATTTATATTTTTAGCTTTCAACTCCTCTCCCCCAATAAAAAACCTCATTGATTGTGTGGATCTTTGATAAAGCTCAATACTTTTTGACATTGGAATCAGGGACTCCCTCCAAATACCTGATATCATAATACAGGTGTCTTTTGATCGCCTCTTCATAGCCTTGTAAGCAGCATCAGCAATAGCAAAAAGATGAGGCGGTCTCTCATATAGTTCACGGCCTTTATACTGCTCAATTGTGTCCCTTCCATAGATGTTCAGCGCCTTGTATGGATTCACAGAAACAACTACTTCGCCAATGAAGGTGTAGATGCGCCCCTTCTCAAATCTATACAGAAACAAAAGGAAGAGGTAGTTGTGGTTATACAGAGGTGCCATTTCTTACCTGTTAGTTTCCTAATATCAAGCAAGTCCAGTACCTCAATTTATGTCCCAAAAACAAGCATGCAACCAAGCAAAAAGCAAACAAACAAACAAAAAGGACCAAGCTTTGCTTGAGTGGTAATGTATATCTATAATCCCAGATCTCAGGAGTATGTGGCAGAAGGACTGCTTTGAGATTAGGATCACTGAGTTCTAGATTACAAGTAACAGTATCTCAAAACAAACAAACAAACAAACAAACAAACAAACAAAAACAAGATGTTTAAGGCAGACATGCAAGCATATACCTATAATGCTGGCCTTTGTGAGACTGAGGCAGGAAGATTGCTGTTAGTTTGAAGCCAACTTGGGCTACATAGTGAGTTCATAGCCTGGATACACAGCGAAACTATGTCAAAAATTCAAAAGCCCAAACAACCAACAAACAGTACAGCATGTATCAGAGGTTGTGCCCTTTAAATAGCACTGGTAGAAAAGACCAGTAGGGGTTAAAAGCCATTCAAGAAGGAAGAATTTAATCTATTGGAGGCTGTGGGCTTCCTGTTACCAAAATACAGAAGGGCAAGAAAAAACAAAACAAAACAAAACAACAGAGAAAACCTTAGAGTGTTTACTAGGAAAAGAAATAGAGGTTAAATCGGGTCTTAGAATTCACTCGGCCAGATTTCCAATTACAAAGAGATCTATTCGCATTTATTCCTTCTCTTCTTTGAAACCTCACTAAGTTGTCAGTAAAGAAATATATACAGTAAAGTCTGTAACAGAGAGATTGGTAGATGAGACACTTCTGGTATAAATTAAATTGATTTTTGTAGTGACTGCCTAGAATACCATGGTGTAGATAGATTTATTTAGCAATTCCCTACCTGCTGCTACTATGAACAACACTTCAGAAGCACTCTGGATCTAGAAGCTTACTAATCAGCACTTTTATTTCTGTAGGAAAGATCTCAGGAGTGAGAGAGCTAGCTGACAGTATGTGCATTCACAAAAGTATATATGATCACAACTCTCCCCATAAAACAAACGTTAAAAAGCCATCACATCTGTGAATGTATATGTTTAGCCACACACAGATACATTTAAAAAATGAGTATGGGACTACATGGAAAAATGCATAGAGTTTAATCCTGTGTACACACAGTGAGTGATATAGATGGAGAAAATGTGGAGGAAGGCCATGCAGGCAGGCGAGAAGAGGCCAGAGGAAAAAAACAAAAACAGCAAAAGCTCCATGGCTAAAAGTGTAAATACAGATACATAAATATTCATAAAAATTTAAACATAAACTTATAAACCCATAACATATTCACTATTTAAAAAGTAACCACCTAAAATTATTTTAAGCTGTAAGTATGTGTGAGCCAGCACTTGGACTGTTTCTGCATAGGTAGTTGCTACCAACTCGGTCCACCTGTCAAGAGGCACAGGTACACGTATACAGTCCCTCAGTAGCTGTGGGACCCATAACTACCAAAATTCACAGATGCTTAAGTCCCTTATGTGACATTTCACAGTATTCATATAAAACCTACACATATCCTGACATACACATTAATCATCTCTAGGGTACTTATTATAATACCCTATACAATGTAAATGCTATGTAAATAGTTGTTAACGTACATTTTCAATCTGCAGTTGACCGGATGTGAGAATACAGAGAGAAGACTGTATCTCACTTCCAAGTACTTAATGAACAGAGTGCTCACACAGGTAAAATGCTGGCTCTGGGGCAGCATGTCTATATGGCCAATGGACTAGGAAAGCATTTAGGACCAAAAGTCAATTCTTTGGACTTCTTTTTAGCTAGAGTGAAGGTTGTCAGCTACAATTAGGAATGAAAAAAAAAAAAAAAAAAAAACAAACCAGGCAAATATTATGGACAATATGCTAGAAAGAAGTTTTTTTTTTTTTTTTTTTGTCACGTACTTGTTATGCATTTAATTTTGAACCCCTGAGGTTTCCCATGTCATTTTCTGATAGTAGCAAAACCAACTAATTCTGGAGTTCTTTACACCTGGGTTTGAGTGCTTCTGGTATTTCAATTTCTCTGTCTGTAAAATGGTGGTAATTTCACTCCTCTATACCTCTAACATTGAAAACATGGTTTTAAAAGCAAACATGGGGGGTGGAGAAATGGCAGTAATTAAAACCTTTGCCTTGCAAGCAAAAGGACCTGAATTCAGATCCCCAGATCCCACGTTCAGGGAGAAATGGCACAGGCCTGTATTCTGGTCCGGAATAGTGGAGCCTGAGAAACACCAGAGCAAAAGTAATACAAGAGAGAGATAATGTCCGAAGTCACCCTTGGGCCTGCACAGGCACACACACTCAATTGCCCTCTGACACACACACACACACACACACACACACACATACATACAGAGCAAGCTTCACTTTTGTCATGCTACACATAAAGAAGAATTTTGTTTATTCTGAGACAGAGTATTACGCAGTCGAGGCAGAACTTGAATTCACTATGTAGTCATGGCTAGCCTTGAAGTCTCAATCCTTCCACCTCTTTTTTTTTTAAATTTATTTATTTATTCATTGTGTATGTGTGTGTGTGTGTGTGTGTGTGTGTGTGTGTGTGTGTGTAGAACCATGGGCGAATTCGGGAACCACCATGGACCGCCTCCATCTCCTTGTTTACTCTGCCTGGGATTCACAGGCTCTGCCCTACCAGGACCAGAAACGCAGGCCGCCTCCGCTTCCGCCTGGGGTCTATGCCTGGGATCTAGGATCCGAACTCAGGACCTTCCACCTGCAAAGCAGAGGCTTAACCCCTGAGCCACCTCTCCAGCCTCTTAATCCTCCTGCCTCTAACCTCCTGAGTGCTATGATTATAACCTGTGTGTCACCATGCCTGGCTACATTTTTCTAAACAAATGCTTGTATTTTTATTAATACATTGCTACTGAGACCACAAATCCTCCACAGATGAGGAATGAATTCAACCATCAAAATGCCATTCCTTGCCTCAGCTGTTAATCAACTATAAGTTGCCAACAGGCAGTGTATACAACAAAAGTAATAAAAAAAATAAGACAACACTCACGTCTTTCTGGCTGAACCTGCCAATGTCCAATAGGCATTTTCAAAGAAATTTGAAAAGGTTAAGAATCCTTTGTTTTCAAAACTACCCAGACAGAAAAAATGAAAAGGGCAAATGGGTGCCATGAAAGTTACCATGTGAGCTTGAGTCTCTAACTAAGAGGTATAGCAAATAATGTATGAGACAGGAAAAGCAAAACTGAAAACAACAACAAACCATAATTCAGAACACCAAAGACCCTTAATCACCCGGAATCAGACCAGCCAAATCACTCCCCATCCTAAAGCTCAGGGAACCTTGCGGCAGAGGGGGCAGCAAGATAGTAAGAGCCTAAAGATGGGGAGAACCAACGATATGCAAGATACTCCACACAAGTTAGGGCTGCAGTAGCCATAATCGGACTTTGCACGACCTGCATAATGACTGACATGTCAACGACCCCCCAAAGTCTAGCATGGATTGAAAACAGTAGGATCTTTAGAGGCAAGGGATTAACAGTCATAATAGAGTTCCCATACTAACAGGAAGCCCAAGAAAGGGCTCCGTGCTATGCCACTGAGTCCTTATACCTCACAAGGTGGAGGATTCAGAGGAAGGTTTGACATTCACACAAAAGGATGCTCCAGGGGATGGGAGGGGGGATGGAGGAGGCACTGGGAGAAGGGGAAGGAGGAAGGGGGTGTAAGGAAAGGGAAAAGGGAGGAACTACAAGGGGGAATGGGGAGTGGGGGAGGGAGGAGAGAGGACGGGGGTACCTATTGAGCTTGTATGATTGGGGAAAAAAAAAAAACCTATGCAACTGTAACCCAAAATAAAGTTTTCTCTGTAACTTAAAAAAAAATAATGTATGAGACAGAATGTCATTCTAAGACTTCAGTTTTGTTTAATAATGTACTTTCTATTAGATGACTCTTAATGGCTGCAGACAGAATATTTTCTGGAATTCTATGATGGATCAAATATAATATTTTGTGTATCAAAATCCCTATGCATATTATTAAAATATATGTGTAAGAATTGGGTGTGGTGGCTTATATCAGCAACCCCAGCACTTGTGAGGCAGAGACAGTATATTGTAATAGTGAAGACACCTGCAGAGGCTCAAGAAAAGATAATTAAATACACTGCTTCTGCAATTTGCAAAATGTTAGGAACTCATTTTATTTGTAATTCTAAGCTAGTTATCAAATTAGTTTCAATTTGATTAGGTTACCACTAGATGGTGCCAGGTTACACTTTAACCAGCTCAAAATTTCAGCTAGCTTGAAATAGAAGAAAGAAGGTAAGCAAGCAGTCCTTGCTGGGCTTGTCTGTGGAGGACCTGCAGCATTTATCCTAGAAGACACAACAATGCCTTCTATTTTAAGAGAACAGGGAAGGTATTGCTTCATGTGCAAATCTGTTACTATAAACTTTCATAATTCTTCAAATATTTAATCAGAGTCTACTTTGTACGGCACAATGGGTCTAATCTTGGGAATTTAAAAACAAGGGCTGAACAAGAAGGCTTCATACGATAGGTGAGGTGATGAAACCACACACCTGTCCTTTCCAGTGGGGAACCCTGAAGTCACATACAAGCTCCATCACAGAGCCTGTGAGGTCTGACCTGCTTAATTTTCTGACCATTTCTGCTCACTAAAGTCTTTCCCTCTCCAGGTCTCTGTTACTCTGAGCTGTTCACAGTTCCCCCAGAGAAGCCCATTTCTGGGGCTCATTCTGTCTGCAATGTCTTCTTCCTGGTATGTCTCCTCAGATCCCATGCTTAATAGATTTCTTTGCATTCTTCAAAATCTACACACTAGTTTCTCTGTGGAGTGAGTTTTGATACTCCATCTACAATATTGATATTTTAAGATCAATGTTTTGCTCAGGTTTGCTCTTCAGAGCTTCCCAAATCATTAAAATAGGTCTCATGAAGTGATGTGTATGAGAATGACTGCCCCAGCCGTGTAATCACAGAACATTCAACCTACATGGAAAACCAGACAGTTACATGCAAGGTGCACTATTCTGGATTTAGCCCATTTTGTATTTGCATGAACCTGGACAGATGGACCACCACAGCAAGTTGCAAACTGTCCTCTGTCCAGGGGCTCCAGATATTGCAGGAATGTATAAAAGGACTGGGATTTCAAACAATATGAATAAAGAGCCTTGTGTTTTGATTATCATCAAATGATTGTTGAGATAATTATGACAGTGCATAAAATTTTGGCACTTTTATATGAAAATAAATGTTTTCATGAAAAAACAGCTTAATAAAACAAGTGTGGTGGCACATGCTTTTCATCTTTTTATAATAAATTTTTCCTAATTTTACAAGTATATTGAGTACTTATCCCTACCTCCCTCTTTCCTCCCTCCTCTTCCTTCATCAATCCATCCCTCCTACTCCTTCCCACCGTCCTGCCTTTCTGGTTCTATGGGCCCCAGGGCCCCAGGGTTCCCTCTGGCTTATCTACCTTGTAGCAAATGTTTTTAATCCCAGCCTTCAGGAAACCGAGTGAGGAAGACTGCTTTGAGGCTGAAGCTAGTCTGGGACACATTATAACAAGTCAGACTTGGCTATGTATCAAGTCCCTGTCTTGGTGGGGGGAGAGGGAAGCAGGGCATGGTGCATTCCTATAATTCCAGCTCTTGGGAAGTGGAGGCAAGAGGATCAGGAGCTCCTGGTCATCTTCTGTTTCACAGTGAATTTGAAGTCAGCCTGAGCTACACAGATCCACTGGCGTTTTTATATGGGACTTGGGATCCGAATTCAGGACCTTCTGCTTGCAAGACCTTAACCCCCGAGCCATCTTTCCAGCCCCCCAAAAACTAGAGGGTTCAGGTGTTAATCCTCTGCCTTGAAAGCAGAAAACCCTGAGTTCAGATCCCGGATCCCATGTAAAAATGCCAGGCAGAAATGGCAGCAGTCTACACTTCCAGGACAGGAAGGCAGAGAAAAGTCAAATGGAGGTAAAGCAACCCAGGAGGATTCCTGAAGTTATCCTTGGGCTGACACAGGTATACATAATGCCCTCTCATAGACAGTGTCAGACACATACACACACACACACACACACACACACACACACACACACACACAGCCACAAAGTACGTGCAAATTCATGCACAAAAAATAAACCAAAAACCAAAAAATAGTTTGTTATAGAACTTTAAAAAATTTTTAACTTTATTTGTGTGTGTGTGTGTGTGTGTGTGTGTGTGTGTGTATGCGTGAGTGTGCACGCATGCATATATGTGCATGTACTGTGTCCCTGTGACAGCCCAAGAGTAACTTGGGGAATCATCTTGGATTGCTTCTATCTCCTCCTTGCTTTGTTCTGGGATTTCCCAGGCTCCGCCCACCAGGGCCAGAAGTGCAAGAAGTGATGCTGAATCACCTTCTAGAAGCCCCAGAGCACAAACAGAGGCCTGCTCATAAGGGCTAGGAAATGGTTCAGAAATAACAAGCCCTAAACTCAGCGGTTCACTGGTTATTCCTCACACTATCTTTTGACAATTACCTGGAATGAATCATCTATTAAAAATGGTAATGATTAAGGTGGGTCACAATGGGATGCATGGAAAGATGTTGCAAGAAAAAAGAGAAAAAGCAGGCAAATAATATGATAAACAGATAGATAAATCTGATAAACAGATTAAGAATCCCCACCTCCAATGAAACATTATGAAGAATAATTATATTTAAAAAACTTCTATACTGAAGAAAGGACTGTAAAGAAAATACAGTCTTCTAAAATAAAGCATCAAAGAAGGATCATGAAGAAAAGAGAAACCCTGCTTAAAATCGTGTGTGTGTGTATGTATGTATGCATGTGTGTATCTATGTGTATGGCATATGTATATGTGTCTGGGTATGGTATGTGCATGTGTGCACATATGTGGAGAGGGTATGTGGAGACTCAAAGGCCAGCAAACACTATGGATTTGCCTGTCTCTACCTCCTGGCACTGGGATTACAGGTATACACTGATATGGTGAGTGTTGGGACCCGAATTCATGTCTTTATGTTCATACAGAAAGCACATTACTCATTGAGTCATCTCCCCAAATTCTAAAAATCATTTAAAAGAAATAAGAGACAAGAAGCAGGAAGAGCTTAAGAAAAAAATGATAAAAGGGCAGCACATAGTAGGTAACATCTGTAAGCCTGGGAAGCTGAGAGAAGAGGAATGCAATGAGTGTGTGCACCATTCTGGGATACACAGTGAAACTCTATCTCGAGCAAACAAGAACACCAAAACCCCAGTAGTGATAAAGGTCACATTAAAAGGCACAAAAATGATAATGCATACTAGGGAAAATAGACAAGGATTAAAAAAAGGGATGGGGGTTAGTGAAAACAAAATGAAAAGGCACAGTTAAGTATAATGAAGAAAACTGTAGAGTAGAAGATAATGGAAGTCACCTAACTGGTGTATCAATAATGGTAAAATAAGTATCAATAATGGTAAAATTTTAAAGCAGCAAAATGATAACAAATGAGAGTTGGGGAGATGAGTCAGTGGATAAACACTATCTGCACAAGGCAGCTAACCTGAGTTCAGTCCCCCAGGACCCACGTTAAAAACCAGATGCAGTAGCACAAGTAGCTGTAGTCCCTGGTATGCCTACAGAAAACACAAGGCAGAGACAGGAGACAGAATCTGAAGAGAAGTTCTCCAGCCAGCCAGTGTGGTTTACCCAGCAGCGAAGAGACCTTGCCTCACACAAGGTGAGAGGGCAGGGACCAATACTCAACACACATTCCTTGACAGGGGTATACTCACACCATCCTCCCATCCCTCTACCCCTCCCCCACACCAATGAATGTTACAAAATGTACTAGCAGAACAGCCAGGAAACCCAAAACACATAAGTATTAGTGTGGAGATTGAACTTTCTTCCCCAAACACTATGTTATAAAATCCTAAGCGTCGATATCTATAAATGTGACCTTATTTGGAACCGGGTTCTTTTCAGATGTAATGGAGTTAAGATGAGGTCACAAAGGCAGGCCCTACCCTAACATAACTGCTAATCTTATGAGAAGAAGAAATGCCACACAAAGACAGAGAGGAGTGCACCATGTGATGAGAGCTGAGAAGGCAGCTGCAGGTTGAGGGGTCAATGACTGTCGACCCTACCAGAAGGTAGAAGAGCCAAGCAGGGACTCCTGGATTGTGCCCCCAGGACTAGGGACAATAAAATCCTTAGCAACCCTAGAAATATATCTAGTTTGACCAAAATAAGTTCTATGAAAATGTCTCAACCTCGTTTACAATGAAAGAAGCTTGAATCAAATAAATGGAAGATATACCTTTTAATATATAGCTCTAAAAACTTGGTAATAAATGGTGCTAACAAAAACTAGAAGTTCCAAATATAGCCTATAACTATTGATGATCTCTTCCTTATCTTCTTATGTAGTCTACTTAAAGCACTCTCTATCCCTGAACAGCTCTTCACACACCAGAGAGAGTAACCCTACAATATACATCTAGTAGAAATCTCTGACCCTCAGTCTTTCCTGTGGGACACCAGACACCCAGGCAGTGCTACCCATCCCATCACTGTGCACTCTGACTTGCAATCCATCTTACAGGCCACACCTGCCTGTAGTCATGACAAACAGTGTTTAAATTATTTACTGTTGGCTGCTGGGGGAACAGAGACCTAACCTACAGTGTTCATTGTTTTATTTTCAGCATGCTACACTGGCCTCTCTTATCAATGGAGAGTTAAATATTTGATAAATAAAAACAATAACAAACAGAATAAATGGGTCACATTAGCTCATCTCTGTTTTAGGAATGGTTTGCATCTGCCTTGTGGGCAAAATTCAAGCTATCAAGTATGAAAAACCTTAAGTCCTAATATCATCATTTTTTCTTATTTATATACTTAAATAGTCATCCTCTCTCTATTTTGCTTTTGGTAATCCTTGGTTTATGACTTTCAAAAGCAGAGAGGAAGGATAAAATATAAGAGAATATAATTTTTTAAAAGATGGATCAACAGGGATGGAGAGGTGGTTCAGGGGTTAAGCCTCTGCCTTGCAGGCGGAAGGTCCTGAGTTTGGATCCTAGACCCCACGTATAGAAGCCAGGCGGAAGCGGGGGTGGGGGGTGAGGGGGCTGCGTTTCCGGTCCTGGTAGGGCGGAGCCTGTGAATCCCGGGGCAGAGTAAACAAGGAGGAGGTGGAGGCGTCCATGGTGGTTCCGGAATTCATCTGTGGTTCTACACACACATACATACACACACATACATACACACATACATACACACACGCATACACATGCATACATGCACAATTGAATAAATAATAAATAAAAAATATTAAAAAAAAGATGGATCAAATTCTTATATCCCTACAGAAAGCATTTTACTCCTTTCTTATTGGACAACTTTACAAACAGACACATGAAATTAAATGGTATCTACTCCAACTCAAATCTTGGAGATATGATTTTCATTGCTGGAGAAGGCTGTTTCAAAACAAGAGGGGGTAAGGGACTGAGGGGATGGATCAGTGGTTAAAGCACTAGCTGAGCAAGTCAAATGACCCGAGTTTGAGTCTCCAGAGTCCATGTAAAATGCCAAAGGGTATGTGACAATCCACTGTAATTTCAGTCCCAGAAAGCAGAGCCTGGAAATCTCTAGAGCAAGCTAGATAGCCATACTAACCTTATGGTGAGATCTGGTTTAATTAGAGACCCAGACTCAAAACAGTAAGGTGGAAGAGTGATGGAGGATGATTCCCGATATCCTCAGACCTCCACATGCACACACATCATGTTCTCAAGTGTGAGTACCAGCATACACACATGCACCCCACCCCCAAGCACGTGCGGGGGCACATACACACACACACACACACACACACACACACACACACACGCATGCATTCATTCCCTGCACTCACATATTTACACATAAAGGAACAAAATTTTAAATTAAAATAAGTAGGATTGAACTACGGAGATATCAATATAAACACAAGGGATGGGGGGCACAGAAAAGGGATGGAAAATGGTCAGGGGGAAGGGAGATAGATAGTACGCATGTGCACACATTTCCCAACTGTCTATTTAGGGTGCCCAGGAGCAATAATGCCTCGAGGTTTCCTTGTAAATGTTAAGTCTTATATGACAAGATTCTTAACTCCATGGAAATAGGCTGGTGTGTTCACCAGGATGGGGACCCACAAGATGAATCCAGAATACCCGTAGGACCAGAAAGTTAGGTTTTGGTCAAAGAGGTCAAAGAACAGCAGTTTGAATGAGCTCCCATCTAGGAAATAAACATGAAAAGAAATAATGTCAGGGCCAGATTACAATCCACTGACTGTAGTAAGAGTCCAGACTCACATGCCTAAATATGCAAGGCAGAAGGAAAAAGCTTTTCCTTAAAGTAGAATATCTAGGAATACATACAGAAGGAATGTGTGAGTTAGAATGTTATCAGTAGATGCCAAAACTAGCGACAGTTAAAATATGACAAGAAATAGGATATTTACATAGCCTCAAAGTAACTCTACACAAATTAATTATTAGTTACAAGGACAAGATGATAACTTTACAGTAGAGAAAGCTTATGACTGCTCAAATCAGGTAACTAAAATTAGTATCACTTGTACTATAGCAGACTGATATGTACTTGTGGTAGTTAATTTCAACTTGGACCACAAGGTGCCCAAGGTTTAATTACTGTTATTCTGGGCATGTCTGAGGGTGCTTGTGGATAAAGTGAACATTTAAATTAGTGAACTGAAATATCCCTATGGCCATCTGCTGTGTGTGTATACCTATGCAGGTAGCTGAAGAGCTGAAGAAGACAAAATACTACGAAAGAAGCAGTTCTCTTTGCCTGTCTTGAGGTGGGATACCAGACTCTAGGTGTGGGCTGGACAGATACTGTCAACAGTTCTCTTTCTCAGGCCAAACTATGCCATTGCCTTCCTGTCAGCTATAGATTACAGACTCCTGGGCCTCTGTGATTACACAAGATGGTGCCTCAAGATCAGCATCTATCTATCCTCTGTTCTTTCTATCATCTATCTCCTTCCATATTGTAATAGCTACATTTCAACAGAAAACCAGATTAATATGGATTTGGGTAACAAAAACAGTTCAGAGGAATTTTAAGAATTTAAAGAGTTTTCTGAACTGGTTGTGAAATTTCTTTTTTTTTTTTTATAGGAATCCTCCTATACATATAATAAAGACAATATTATGTGAAGATGAATATTGATCAAATGATTCTAATGCAAAAACATCTAGGAATCAAACCTCTGGATAAGTTGGTAAGAGAGTTTCTACATTCTACATTAGAAGATGCACCCTAAATTTGAAAGCACCATTAGACAGGTCTTTATTTCCAAACTGAATGAAAACAAGAAGCAAGCTGAGCACTTATTCACCTTTTCCTGCTTTGAAATAGGATGAATTGAGACAAGTGCCTCCTCTTGTCATGCCTTTCCCCAGCGATGAGCTTTATTCCTTCTTAAACTGTGTGAGAAATATGTCTTTTTTTAACATTTTTTATTATTATTTCCGCTCATACAAACTTAATAGGTAGACCAGTTCCCTCCCCCCTCCTCCTCCCCCCCCCCCGAACCCCCTGCTCCCCCTCCCTCACTCCCCATTGGTTGTGAAATTTCTATAAAAGGTTCTCTAATCTGATTAAAGATTCTTTCTGGTACTAAAGACAAAGTTGATAGTCTGTTGGAATGATCTGGCAATAGAGATAATCAAAATACTCCCATTGTGTACTCCTAGTTAATAATCTATAAGAAGCAAAACCCTTTTTTATAAATCTAACCAATATGGAGAAGTTGGCTAGGAGTTGCTAACGTGGCTGGACAAGAGCGATGAGAAGAAAGGATGAGCACAAGGGTTTCCCTGGCTGGACAGCAGCACAAAATGCCCTAAAGGAGACTTGAGAGCCACAAGGCTGAGAACCTAATCACAGACAGCTGGGACTGAAAAGAAACTGAAGACATGCTATGAGCTAGAAGAAAAAGGTACAGTCAAGCTTGAGGAACATTCCTCACTTTAGGACATTAGGATACATGAAGACCAACTGTGCAGCATACTCCTAGTGTGAATTACATTAGGGGGCAAAATTGCTTTAAGAATAGTAGATGATGAAATCTGAATAGATGATGAATTCAGCTATGAATTAGACAGAACTGTGACAAGAGTACACTTCTTGATTTTGAACATTGCACTCTTGTTAAGAGAACATTTTTGCTTTTAAAAATCATGCCTTGGGGCTGGAGAAATGGCTCAGAGGTTAAGCTTCTGCCTTCTAAGCAGAAATACATGAGTTCGGATTCCAGATTCCAAGTAAAGACACTGGGCAGATATGGCCCTGGAAGGCAGAGCTTAGGAAACTCCAGAGCGAAAGCAAAAAGGATATAGAACAATCCAGGATGATTCCCGGAGTCACTCTTGAGCTACAGGCACACAAAGTGCCCTCTGATACACACACATACACATACACACACACACACACACGCATGCACGCACGCACGCACGCACGCACACACGAAAAAATAAATAAAAGAACCATTATTTAGTGCCAATGTGTTATGATGTTTCCAGCTTACTCTCAACTACAGAAAAATAGAATTATATGCATATATAAAAATACAAAAGGATAAGCTTAAAAACAAACAGAGCAAGATACAAACAACTGATGAGAGATAAAAGGGATTTTGTAGAACTGGCAACTTTTCCATAAATCAAAAATTAAAGGTTGATAATTAAAAACCTAAATTCCAAACTGTTTTATATAGGTAAGTTTAAATATTTATTAATGTATTAGTGCTGACTACAGTATATAGACTCTAACAAAAGACTCAAGTGGCACAAAAGATAGACAGTAGAAAATGCTTTTCTCAAGTGTTTCTCTCTGGTGGTCTTTCTCAGGGCTTTCTTCCTTGAGGAGACCAATATTGCAACTTTCCTATTCTATGGCAAAAGTCTCATATGAACGGATAGAGAAAAACCTAATTTTTTTAGGTCTGCCAAGGCACTGAATTAGTCCACACTGGAAATGAAGGCTGTCATCAATCTTTTATATTGTGGACAATGTAAGTGTAAACATGATGATATAGATTTCTTTAGGTATACATGCTTATATGGTTGCAGAACACACTTCTAGAACTGGAAATGCTGGTTTAAAGAATAGGTACAACTTAAATATATGAATTACTGCCAAATTCTTCTCAAAGAGATTACATGGCTTGTAATTCTATGCACAACATGAGAATACCTATTTCCTGGGTATAGACTTTTAACCACTGACACAGGACCATTTGAAAGGGCAGCCTATACTGTAGGTTTATTTTAAAAGTACATAAAACTTTGACCCCTTTCTTTACCTGCTTATGAAATGCTGAACAGGACAACCGCCAACTTTGCATGACGTTCAGTCAGCCCACCTTTCCAATTCTAGGGTGAAAATTTTTCACAAGAAAAAGAATGTGTTATTTCTTCATCCTCTGACAAAGATGTGATCTCCAAAACTGGGGTTAGTTGGATCCCATTTGCATGACTATACGTTCCAAGAAGGGCAGGGATCATGCTGGCAAGACAAGGAACTTTCAAATCACACTGTCCTGGGGCCCTGAGTCCGAATCCTAGTTTTGCTGCTTACTGACTGCATGCATTCATGAACATCTTAGTAGCTAATAAATGCCCACACACCAGGCACTCCAGTGGCACAGAGGAGTGAGACCACATACTGCAGTACTCCACAGCTTATACAAAAAAAAAAAAAAAACCCATAAAATGTCACGCAGTAATGACAGGATTTAAAATTATATATTTCTTATTCTCCTCTTGTTCCTACTCTTGCTTCCACACTCCAATCACACTGTTTCAGAAATTACTTAAGGCAATAATGGAGATAGAAAGAATGCTACAGAAACTTAGAGAAGAATTTAGTTTTAGAAGTAGGAAGGTTCAAAGAAGAATTTCCAAAAATTATACTGACTGATATCTGAATTAGTTAAGCTACACAATATCTATACTGGGAGTTCGGGCATTTCTTGATTTACACTGCCTAAAGGTCAGTTGAAGCTAGACAGTTTATTTTTACCTTCCATTGACTATAAAAGCCTAGAATCTCACAGTCTAGAAAAGGACCCCTGAGAAGCAGCACATGGGTGTTCCTAGGGCCTGTGCAGCACTGGAAAGGGGCACTAATGAAGTACACGCTGCATCTGGCTGCAGCTTCTCACTAATTAGTAAGAAGCTCTGGATGTTTCAGTCCATAGTAAAGTAACTTCCACAGCGTTGGGTCTGGGGCAAACAGCACACAATGGCAGGAGTGCAGGGCAGAGCAAAACTGCTCTCCTCTGAAGGAGCAAAATTAAGGAAGCGTCTTGGGTCTCACTATCCACTCAAGGGATACATCCCCATAACCGAAAAACAGCTCACTGTACCCCATCTCTTGAAGTTTTCACCACTTTCCAATAGGGGAGGGACCCTAGTTTCATCACATGGACATTCAGGAGACACTAGTGAGGTGTGGCTGAGGAAAAAGGATGGGGAGTTTGAGATCAGCCCGTGCTGCTTGTGTAGCCCGGCTTCACAAGTTCAGTTCAAGGCTGGCTATTCCTGACGGTCACACTAAGAAAAAAGTCAGTAATAAAAAGCCTTCTTAACTATAGTATGTAGCTGCTTCAAAAACACAATAAATGAGATATTTCACATAAAATCCTCAATATGTTACTGACACAAACTAAGAGGATAATTATATTAGGTCCTATTTTTATCAAAAGTAATCCTATTTTCTGGGCTGGAGAGGTGGCTCAGGGGTTATGCCTCTGCCTTGCAGGCGGAAGGTCCTGAGTTTGGATCCCAGATCCCACGTATAGACGCCAGGCGGAAGCGGTGGCGGCCTGAGCTTCTGGTCCTGGTAGGGCGGAGCCTGTGAATCCCAGGGCAGAGGAGGTGGTGGCGTCCATGGTGGTTCCCGAATTCATCCGTGGTTCTACACACACACACACACACACACACACACACACACACACACACACACATACATATGCACACACGCACAATTGAATAAATAAAAAAAAAGTAATCCTATTTTCTAAGTGTCCTTATCGATGGGTTTGATTTTATTTGTACTCATGTTTATTCATTCAATTAAAACTGATGGGGACCCATGTTCAAGTTCTGTGTGCCATGAGTAATAACCAGTTGACCTGTTTCTACTATACGGTAAGTGAGGAGGGGGACAGACATTAGAAAGAGGCTCTGAGTAGGCAAAGAATATGCCCTGGCCTAGAGATAGGAGGGACTGTCTCTGAGGACCCAGAGCAGAACGGAGAGCAGAACAGGGCATTGAGAAAAGGAGGAATTAGCATACATGAGGCTTTGCAGTCATTGGAGGCCTGCAATCCTTGGGCAGAAGGCAGGGTGGATCACATCTGCTTTGCTGAAAACAACCTCTGACTATAGAGTGAAAAGAACAAGTGCCTGACCATGACAAGTTACTACACTAGTACCAGGAAGGGGTGACTGGGCTTTGGTCGGAATGGAGGGGTGGCGAGAAGTCAGCACAAGGAGGCTTAAGACAGAAGAAAAATGGACCAGGCAGGGTAACATAGGAATGTGAGGTTGAGGAGGAGGGAGGGGTTTGGGTTTCTCACAGGAACATGAGCAGACTACAAGGCTGCTTACTTAATAATAAGGAAAAGATGGTAGAGGGAAAAGTCAAATTTTAAGAGGTGCCACTATTTTCCCTTCCATTGAGCAGCAAGCTAATTTACTTAACATAGTGCTCAACCTTCATGCATTTATTCTTTTTCATCCGCTCCATTTAAAAGTCATTTTCTTTAATGGTAACCAAGGGGTTACCCAGCATGGCTAGTTGAAGGTAGTTAACTGTCTTGCCTTAACCAAGGAGTCAGTGATTTATAAAACCACATTGCTCAGGAAAATGAAGGCTACCTAGACCTGAGTTTAAAAAGACAAGCAAATCAAGAGCAGGAAGGCACAGTTATGTCAACCATTAGCAACTGTACTTTCCAAATGTCATTGATACGTGAAACAATATTGGACACTTTTTAAAAAATAACAAGCTCTACACATCTCAGGACTTCACCCCAATAAGATAAACTTAGGATTCTCATCCCTCCCCATTTGTCCTAATAGGAGACCTCTCTAAGCTTACACTCCTCCTAGGTAGCCCATGCAGTGAGGGCATAATGCCTGTGGGTAGTGACAAGAACGCTGCTTTGGAAGCATTGCCTTCTTGTAATAACTATGTCTGATTTAGTAAGTGGCAGGAAAGCTAGTGGGCATACTGCATCACTTAACTTTTCAAGAAGCAGAGCCCCTGATTCCACTTTCCATAACCCACGAGACTGGGAGAATTGAAAACGAGATTTTCTTGGGTGTTAGTAAAAGTTCTCAGGCAACCACGTGCGCAATTTTTGGTAGAGACTGGATAGTGGCCATAGCTGGAACCACTGAAAAGAAACAGTAGCCAAGGGCCAGTGAACGGATTAGTTTCATTTCAGTGTACTCTAATAATGTCTGGTTTAATCTCAAATACTGAACAAATAATAATTGCACACCCACTCTGTGCTTACAAGTACATGGTTTTCATATATGGTAGTATTTATTTATGAATGAATGAAACACAGGGGAGGGAAAGAGAGCACCACAGTTATATGTAGAGTTCTGAGAAGAACTTTTCAGAAGTCAGTTTTCTCTTTCCACCATGTGGGCTACAGGGGTCAAACTCAGACCGCCAGGTGTCTTTCCCATTGAAACACCTTATCAGCCCCTGTGAGGTTTTCTTAATAGACTCATTTTTAAAACTGCCCTTCCATTGAGATCACATGCCTAGTTGTGGATGAAAAGGAAATTATAGGACATATAAGCCAATCACTTAACTGTCATTTCTGTTTGGAGAAAACTGAATCATGAAGCAAAGCTATCATTAGCCTAGAAAAGAGATCTACTTCAACTACAGAATAGACCATGTGAGTAGATGCTCTCCAGATGCTGAGTAATGTGTTTATCTCCCTGTTGGAGTAGATTAACAATCACCATGGAACAAAGCTGAGAATAGCAAAACCAGTGAAAAGTAGGCAAGGGAACTGGTTTAGAGAGTAAGAGTAGTCACCATGCAAGCATGAGGACCTGAATTCAAATCCCCAGAATCTGCGTTAAAAAAGAAAAAGCCAGGCAAAGTTGAACATACCATACCCTAGAGCAGTGTGTTTGGGGTGGGGAGGGAGACTAGAGGCCCACTGGAGCTTGCTGGATACCAGCCTAGCTCCAAGTTCACCTGTCTCAAAAAAAATGAGGTAGAGATTGAAAGAGCAGACCTGATGTTCCCTTCTAGGCTCTGTATGTACATGGTTCATGCACCTGACCCTAAGTACAGATCTCTCTCTCTCTCTCTCTCTCTCTCTCTCTCTCTCTCTCTCTCTCTCACACACACACACACACACACACACACACACACACACACACACACAGAGGAAGGCACATACCCATTCAAAAGGCAGAAGCAGGAAGGTTGATACAGACCAGCAGATGCTTCACAGAAAGTTCTAGGTCAGTTAGAGCTACATAATAAGACCCTGCCAAGAAAGACAGAAAGAACAAAGGAAGGAAGGCCCAAACAAACAAACAAAAACAATAAAAATCAATACTACGACAATAAAACAGAAAAAATTATCCCATGAAGAAATGCCTCAAGACAATTTCTTCCTTGTTTCTCCTTGACTTCCCTGTAAAAAGTTTCTAACATCCTTAAAGGTCAAATGTATCCCCTCAGGTCAAGTTTTTTTTTTTTAATTTTTTAATTTATTTGAAAGGGAAAGAAAGAGAGTGATAGGAAGAGAAAAGGCACACACAGGCATGCCATGGCACACGCGAAGAAGTCAGAGGACAATTTTCAGAAGTCAGTTCTATTCTTCCATCACGTTAGCTTCCAGGGATCTACTTCAAATCTTCAGGTTTGTAAGCAGATACCTTACACATGCAGTGAGCTATCTAGTTGGTCCCAGTTTTCAATACTCTAATACTTTATATTATCCTTATACTGGTTGTTATATTTTGCACTTTTTTTGGCAGATGTACATGTGTTAGCAAGTTCCCTTGTGTCTGACACTGAGTGAAGGGTTGCCTTTTTTTCCTGCTTGGGTAAAAGATATTTGTCATCTAAAAGACATGCCTTAGGGCTGTGGAAGGGAGCCTCAGGTGAAGGAGTGAGGTCAGATGACACACACACACTGCTTCCTCTCTAGGGATGTCCATGGGACACGTGGAACCTTTACAGTGCTAATCTAGGGCTAGTATTGGGACCCAGATTTGTTTTTGTTTTTTTTTTTCTTACTTATTCCTAGTATACTGCTATCTGACCCAGGGAGTTTTCCCAGAGGGATGAGAGACCACCAATAGATTCATTAATATTAAATCTTCCCCATATTAAAAAGACCCATATTCAGACCACCAAAGTCAATACAAAGACAAATATGATTTGGATTATCTAGTATGCTGCTTTACCCAGTGAGTCCGTTTCACTTGTCTGTGCTCAGGAATACCAGACATTGGGAAGTGAACTAAGAAAGTAAGAATGTAGTGGTAAAGAAGAGTCAAAGTAAAAACAGATCAAATATGCCAGGAAATGGAAAAAACAAATAATTTTCCCTACTTTTTGCCCTTAGTTTTTTTTAGCAGAGATTAAATCTTTTTATTGTTGGATCACACTGAGAGAGGAATTTATGTAGGTGGATCGGTTGTCAATTTAAGACAAATCCTGTACAGCATTTGCTTTTTGTGACATGCCATCCCAACTAAGATTGTGCAGGGACTTCCCTGGGCTGTGAGGCAAGCTTCAGATGCTCTGGGGCTCAACCCTGCTCATCAAAGCCACGAACAGATTCTCTAAATACTTACTAATATGGCATTTCACAGAGGAAAAGCTAAGACTACTCACAAATAACATTAGTTCCAAACCTTTAATTAAACAAGGCCATCATTCTCTAAAAATAAGATGCAAAAGTAGATGATGACTGAACAACTAGAAGTTTCAGTGCCCTTATTTTTAAATCACAGGAAATTCGGCCCTGAAAAAAGGGCTCAGCTGGCTCACTGGGTGTATGGTGGGGCCAAAGTAAGAATTCCATCAGTGCACTGGGGTATCCAGTAGGGTTTAGGCTGTGGTCTGCACACTGAGGAGATTAGTTATATATAGGAGAATGAGAAAAGAAGTGAGTACATACATTTAGCATAATGGAAGCCAGGTTTCTCCAGATCACAGAGGAGAATTACAAATAGACTCATGATATTTATCATGATATTTAATGTTCTGTTTATGCAGAAACCTCTAGATCATCTCTCCATATCAAGAGCATCTCCAAATTCACAGCAGATACCCAAATCCATAGATGCTCAAGTCTCTTACATAAAGTGGTATATTTATGCATAATTTATGGGCACCCTTCAGTGTACTTTAAACCACTGCTATGTGACACCTAATGGAATGCCTATATACCATTTCACTTACATAGATTTAGTGTAGTGCTTGGAACAATAACTTAAAGATTTGCATTTTAGAACTTTGATATTTTTAAGTTTTCAAATATTTTCCATCTGCAATTGGCTGGATCTGTGGATGTGGAACCTGCAAAGAGATTCATGTGCTGACTCTGTACAAGTGTGCCCTGCCCACTCATTCTCCAGTTTTGTTTGCTTGAGGAAGCTTGCAGGCAGTGACACATGAGTAGCAATTATACCCACCACCCAAATCCTGATTTCCAAGAGTCATACTCTTCTAAGTGGAAGCGAAATAACTTGGATAAACAACTGATTCCATTGCTGAGTGAGAAAGAGCATTGAGATGAACCTGGAGCACCTCAAAGAAAGACAGGAACATGACAAAGATGCTCTATTCAGTTGAAAAATTGTCACTATTCAAATTGGGAATCATTTAGTTTGTTGAGAAAAATCAAGAAAATTCATTTTGTTGTAGACTACTGTTAAGTTATTTGTGGTGCTAGGGACCTATTGAATGTTAGGCAAGTGTTCTATCACTGTCCCTATTAATTTCTATTCTCTGTCCTGGCAATGTAGTCTATACACGTTATCTTGACCAGCTTTTGCAGAGACACGTAACTACTGATTACAAGGGAGACTGAACCAAGTGAGTAAACTGGCACAAATTCAGCAAGCTAACAAAAGGCTTAACTCCACGTACAGTTGATGCACCAGCTCAGGCTTATATTCTGGTGCTAAGGATCCTACTTGGACCTAGACAGGCCAACACATTATCAATGCTTCAGAGGTTTATTATGACAGCATTTGTAACTATGTTCTGGGAGGCAGATACAGCTCATTTCATTTGGTAAGTCATACAAAAATATTTCTCTAAGTTTTATTCTTAATTATCAGCTACAGGAAAATATTTTTTTCTTAAAACAAACTCATAAAGCATGGTATCAATTAACTTGGTGTTAAATCTCTTCCTTTCCTCAAATTCTGTCTAAAAGATAAATCACTTAGGGATGAAAAATTTTCTTATTGTTGAAAAGCTGTAGTTGGGAGTTTACTTTGACTTCTCGAAATGAGTTTCACACTGAAAAAAGTCTCAAACTCCAAATTGCAAGAACATACAAAAACTCCCAAATATTCTTCACTCAAATGATCGCCTATTTGTGTTTTCATAAATGTTATGTGTATGTGTATGTATGTACACATAGAAGTGTGTATATAAACATCTATTTAATTGACCTATATAAGTTATTTTCTAAGATAAACCAATTTATCTTAACCACGGAATAGTGTGTATGTGTATTGTTTGGGTCTTCAAATGATGTGTGGCTCAGTTTACCAAAGATAATGAATGGATGGAGATGGAAGGAATATGAAGGCTTTTGTTTTGGCTTGCTTTGTGTTTATTGGACACATCGCATTATCACACACTAATCCAGTAATCAAGCAGAGATTCCAGGCAGAGTCAGGGAGTTAAGGAAGAAGCCAGTAAGCCAGACAGATAAGTGACAGACAGGAAGTCAGTGAGGCAGGCTATGGTAGGGGCTAGACAGCATGTGCCTAACTAAGAACTAAGCAACAGCTCCTTGGGCAATGGCTGCTATTCTGAAATGTGGACGAACTATGACATAGCCTCTGATTTTCTTCAAGACAAGCTGGAAACTTTTTTTTTTAAAAGGGATGTTATTTTGTCTGAAAAAGGAACTGAAGTTTAAAGAAGATAAAACTGGCTTAGGCATTTGAAAAAAATTGAAAGCTTGCATATAACCCACCATCCCACCAGCTGACAGGTGTAATAACAGTTCCCATTTCATTTCTGCCATGACTCATTAGAGTTCCAACACTATAAACAGGTAACACACACTGTGCAAAACAATGAGATAATGACCCTACCCCAAGGATTCTGGAGTCAATTCTCTTGCAAAGGAAGTGATACAACATAAACTATGCTCTGTTGGCAAGGATTGAGTCCATATTAGAAAACAACATCTGTGAAACAGAGCTCTTAAAGGAACTGTGGCACATTCCTACCTAGAAAGGAGCTGATTCAAACACAGTAATTACCAAGAAATTTGTGAAGATTCAGGAGTGAGGGCTTTTGGTTCAGAATTTTCTATGTATTTTTTTTAAAGGAACACAAGAGAGTTCCCTTTATACCCAGTATATTTTAATACTTACATATTAAGTACTATGACTAATGCTTAAGTTTAGTTTGGGGCTTATAGAAATACACTACAATTACTAATACAATACTAATAAAATTGGTACAGTTTATGTTTGCAAACATCTTAAAGAAGCACTTTGCAGTTTCCTCTATAAGGCTTTTCTTGGCACAGCCTGTCTAGGTGAGTTCTTTCAACTGGACTTCCATTAGTTACTGACTCCACAACTGCCAGTTAGCTGACACTGTCCCCAGGAAACTGTTCTTTTGTTTTTATAAGCTGTTAAGTGCTTCTACCTTTGTTTACAGTATGTTTTGCAATAGTTCCTAGAACTATTTGATCTGAAAATTATTGTTTGGTCTATGGTTAAGCACAGAAATAGAGCATTTAGAGACTTTCAGACAACTCAACATTACAGTGATAACCAACAAGAGATTAGTAGACTTACTTTGCTCAAGAAAGCAAGGATCGGTTTGGATTCAAACACATACTGAGCCTGTATTAGGAGGCAGTGTGTGGTCACAAAGCAGACATTAGTTACACACAGTAACACAAGGTTACAAAATTAGATCTATTTCAAAAGTGCAAATGGTTCAGTGAAAACAAGCATTTCTATTTGTCCCTTGTTACTTATGCTTATTAACTTACTATTTTGCTAATCAAGGCTATTTTTAAATTTTAGTTTAGTATCATTAGTTAAATTAGGTGCCATGTTCCAAATGTGTACCCCCAAATTCATATGCTGAAACACAAGGTGCAATGTATTACAAGTCAGAGCCTTTGGAAGGAGGTAGGTAATGAGCACTCTACCTTCATGGATGAAATTAGGTCCTTTAGAAAAGAGGCCTGAGGATTTGTTAGCCCCTTCTGCCATGTGAGGACAAGGTAAGAAAGCAGTTTGTGTGAGGAACAGTCCTTTGGCAGAACCTGAGTCTCAGGGTGCCTTGGTTTTGGACTTCTCAGTCTCCAGGGCTCCAAGCAGGAAATTTTGGTTGTTTATAAAGTAGTCAGTCTTGAGTATTATACACTGAAGTAGCCAAGATAAACCAGGACATTAGGGATGCAAAATGTATATTTTGCTTTTAATCCTAATTGCACACTTCAACCTTTGCAAACCAAGCTCCATAGACTCTTCCACTCTAGAAGAAAAAAACACATCTTTCTGATATACAAATCATAAGGAGACAAATTATAATCATGGAAGCAGATCTGCAGAAATGATGACCAAGCTGATTTCTTCTTATATTGGTTATGCTTTTGGACCCAAAACTGATATAAAGAGGTGACTAAATGGGGCTGATGCGATGGCCCAATAGGTGAAGGCACCTATAAGCCAATCTGGGGACCTGAGTTCAATCCCTAGTGAAGAAATTGCGTTCTTAAGCTTGATGAAAGATACAAACTTATGATTATGAATTTTAATCTTGTATTTCCCATAACTACTGTGTTATGCTGTTGTTTTTTCATAATTAAAGTTCAGACATAGTCTTCCATATATTCAGTATATGCTTTATTAGAATGCCTAGCTTCATGGAAGAGTACATTAACTTGTAAAAAAGTAAACCTTTATATTTTGATGCCTTAAAGGGGGGGATATAGTTTTTCAGTATTTCTCCTAGTAGTAAGGATTATATCATGCGGTACTGTATTTTTGTAGCTCACGGGGTGTTTGGTTTTCCAAAGCGACAGTTCACCGTGAATGAATGACTTACTTCTTTGCCCTTTCAGTCCCAGCAGTGTCAGGAAAGGAGTGGTGCTGAGTAATGGTGAATGGCATTTCCTATTTTATAAAACTGGCAACATATGAGCTTTGGCTAATGTACGGGCTATAAATATATGTGAAATTCAACAATCCTCTTTCTCTGTATATTACAGATATAGTTTTATTTAAGGTAAGTTAACAGTTGTAAAATTTAGATTTATCAAAATTGAATTTATTTCGAAGACTTCAGAGTTGATTCAAACCAAATTGAGAAAAGTCCCATAAAAATGAGTATGCAATGATTCTAATGTTTTAGTGCATATGAATGGAAGAGACTGACTGTGCTTTTGGTGTTCAGGACTGTTCAAGCATTTTATTGTTGCACTGAAAATATTTTTCAAATGGTTAAAATATTCAAACAAGGTAACCTTAATGTCACTCCCTAAAGGATCTTACTATTAACAACTCCTTGCATATCCTTCCAGAAAACTTCATGTCCATTCCCTGCGTAGCTGCTTTTAAGATAAAATGAAATATATGAAAATATCATATAACATTGCATGCATATGAAACATAAGTATATGCTATAAATATATAATCTGATTTGTATATTGCTTTTTTTCAAATTACTATGCCTTAAACATGACAGCAAAGATGGTTGTGTTCTCCTGCTCATACAAGCAGTCAGGGCCACATGCTAGTTCCGGCCAACCAGCTGTGAGACACAGAGGCCTGAGACCAGGCACAGAGTGGCTGGAGTGTACATGCTCTAGAGAGTAAGGAAGCTGTGGTAGAGGTGCAGAATGAGTCTCACGATCAAAGCAGTAAATGTATGCTCAGTCACTGCCTGGGAAAGCTCCCAGATCCACAAAAGAATTCACATGAGTGAGAAAAAGACCACTGCTCCAATTACCAACATATCATTGAACCCCCAAAGTCTAGCATGGATCACAGGCACTAGGATTCTTAGAGGCAAGGGATTAACAGCAATAGTGTTCCTATACTAAAGGGGACACAAAAAAGAGCTCTAGGCAATGCCACTGAGTCCTTACGCCTCATCAGAGAATAGGACCCAGAGGGAAGTTTGACATGCACACTAAAGGATGCTCCAGGAATGGGGGGGCACTAGGAGAAAGGGGGGGGAAGGAAAGGGAAAAAGGGTGAGGGAGCAAGGAGATACAGGGAAGGGTGGAGGGAGGGAGGGGAATGAGGTATTTATCAATTTTGTATGAGTGGAAGAATGCAAGAAGAAAGCAAGAAAGAAAGAAAGAAATAGCAAGAAAGAAATAAAGAAAGAAAGGAAAGAAAGTAAAGATTAGAAAGAAAGAAAGAAAGAAGAAAGAAGAAATAGAGAAAAGAGAGGAACGAAAGAGAACGGAGAAGAGAGGAAGAAAGAGAAAGGAGAGAAAGAACGCAAAAAGAAAGAACATAAAGAATCACTCACTAAACAGACATAGAAAGAAAAAAGAAAGAAAGAAAGAGAAAATAAAGCAGTAACATTAAAAAAAAAAAAAAAAAAAGACCACTGCTCCATAAAGCCCTAAGCCTTGTGGGTGGGTGTAGCTGTTGCACTGCCTTCCCTGCCCTTCAACAATCCCGTCCATATTCACATATGCTGTTTTTCTTTTAACAACAGTACAGACATGTTTATACCTGCTGCATCAGCTCTATAATATACTTTCAGGCAGTTCCTAGCTTTGTTACTGCTATTAATACTACTGATTTCATTATTAATATCACTTTATTTGAAATTTCATGAACACATGTACAAATATTTCTTTTTTATTTTTTTATAAATTTTATTTTTTTTATTCAATTGTGCGTGTGTGTGTGTGTGTGTGTGTGTGTGTGTGTGTGTGTGTGTGTGTGTATGTAGAACCACGGCGAATTCGGGAACCACCATGAACCGGCTCCACCTCCTCCTTGTTTACTCTGTCCCAGGACTCACAGGCTCCGTCCTACCAGGACCAGAAATGCAGGCCGCCCCCGCTTCCGCCTGGCGTCTATATGTGGGGTCTAGGATCCGAACTCAGTACCTTCCGCCTGCAAGGCAGAGGCTTAACCCCTGAGCCACCTCTCCAGCCCCCACATGTACAAATATTTCTGTGTGAATTGTTTGAAGTAGAATTGATGGGTTAAGCTAGGTGTATGGAATCTCAGTACATGGAAAGATGAGGCAGGATGTTCAAGAGTTCACTGTTGTCAGTTACACAGCAACATCAATGACATGAGATCTTGTCTTGAAAAATTAAGGAAAAATTAAACAAGTAATATGCCAATAATCAAATTTCAAAAAGTACAAAAGGAATGCAAGGGAATAAAGTCTCCTTTGCATCTTACCCCACAATTTCCAGTGTTTATAGTTTCTCAAAATTATAAATACAAATGACAATGAGCAAGAATATTCATTGTCAGAACCAGTGAGATGACTCAGCAGGTTCGGGTGTTTGCATAGAAATCTGGCAATCCCCAGAGGAACCACATGATGAAAGAAAAGAACCAACTTTTAAAAGTTGTCCTGACCTCTACATGTATGGCATGGTGATCTCTCTCTCTCCTCTCTCATATTTTTAATATTTTTAAAATACCCATTTTCAATACAACTGCATTTATAAAATCAATTTTTCTCCCTCTGAACACTGGGTCTGTCCACTCTCCTGCCAATTCTTCCTCAGCTTCCCCAGCCTCGGTATTCTTCTTCATGGCTTAGTCAAGAACCCACAGCCATGGGTTCGTGGATCAGACCACCATTCTCACCCTCCTCCACATCAGAGCTGTACATGCTTTCTAGCTATGTTTTTAAATATTTTATTTATTTACCTATTTGAGAAAGAGGGAAAGGAAGAGAGACTTAGAGAGAAAGAGAGGAGCTAGGCATGCATGCCATGGTGCATAGATAGAGATCAGAGGACAGCTTTCTGCAGTCAGTTCTCTCCTTCTACCATGTGGACATCTAGTGATTAAAACTCAGGTTAGGGGCTGGAGAGATGGCTCAGGGGTTAAGCCTCTGCCTTGCAGGCGGAAGGTCCTGAGTTCGGATCCTAGACCCCACGTATAGACGCCGGCCAGAAGCAGGACGGCCTGTGTTTCCGGTCCTGGTAGGGCGGAGCCTGTGAATCCCAGGGCAGAGTAAACAAGGAGGAGGTGGAGGTGGTCCATTGTGGTTCCCGAATTCGTCGGTGGTTCTACACACACCTACATACATACATGCATACACATGCATACACGCACAGTTGAATAAATAATAAATAAAAAATTAAAAAAAAAATAAAATAAAACTCAGGTTACCAGGTTTGTAAGCAGGCGCCTTACCTGCTGAGCTATCTGGCTAGATTTCCATCTGTGTTATTCGCTCAGTGACTCCTGCTGATGACTCTGCTGTTCACCTCACCCCACACTCAGCCCATCTCTTATACTTTTAGATAAGGAGGACTATGAGAAAATCCGTGACATTCAACCTCCATTTGTTAGAATTTGGGTTTGGAGGTTGTTTTAATCATTTAATGATTTATGGACGTTTAAAAAATATTTCAACTAAATAATTTGACTTTTCAATGCTTATTTGATTTTTAACAGGAATGGCTACTTAATTTCCTATGACACTGACCTAAACAGAATGGTGGAGCACAAGTGAAGCCAAAAGTGTCTATTTCTTGAGAAGACAGTGAAGAGATATGGCCCTCCAAAGGCAATGAAGAAAAAAGGAAGGTGAGAGGGAGGTTGAGAAGTAGTGTCAGGAATGGTGGGAATTAGGAGGAAGCAGAGCTGGGCTCTCAAGAGAGCAGCATTCAGAAAGCTACATATTTAGTGAGTCACGTCTTCCACTGTCTACAGAATACTCCACTAAAATGTTTTGTGAGCTCCCCAGACGTGCTGGTATAAAATTAAACCAATGCTGCAGACTAAACGGACTCATCTGTTGTCTTCCCAAGTCTCCACAAGTGACTCGTGGAGTGCCCACTTGGCTGAGCAAAACCAGGAAACCAAAAGAGGCTCTTCTTTCCTGTCTTATCCCTGTGGTCAGACTGCCAGCTACCAGCTGTGTCCCTCACAGACATCCCTTCTGCTCCACCATCACGCCTCACAATGATCAGACTTTTTATAGTAAATACTTGCCACTGGATTCCCAGACTCCAGTGTGAATCTCAATTTTTCATTCTTGGATTTCTTTTCTTCTAATTGTGATCTATTTCAAACACTGTAGCAGAGTCTGTATGATCTACCCACCACTGTCATTCTTGACCTTCCTTCTTTGCCTAGAAACTTGATTTTGTTCAAGTATCCCCACTGCCCAAACTTGGATACAGTCCTCGGCTCCAAGGTTCAAGTAAGCTACATGGGAATCCCAGGCCTCTTGTTAGTGATTCTATTAAGATTTCTGGGCTGAGTAGATGCCTCATAGTGTTAAAGCCTCTGCCTTGCAAGTAAAAAAGACCTGTGTTGGATCCCCAGATCCAAGTTAAAAAAAAAAAAAAAAAAGCCAGGTAGATATGGTGGTGCCTACAATTCTAGCCCTGGAAGGAGGCAGGCAACTAAAATGATTCCCAGTGTCATGCTTGGGCCTCTACAGCCACACACACTCAAGTGCACTCTTGTGTACACATGCACACACACACACATGTGTGCGTGTGTGTATGTGTGTGCACGTGTGTGTATGTGTGTGCACGTGTGTGTGTGTGTGCATGCATATACACACACTAAAAGAAAAAGGAAAAAAGTTTTCCCTAGATCTGGGTGAAGACAGGGGAAATTCTTCTTGCCTTTTTAAAGGCACATATAACCTGGAAAAAAACTTCTTTTGCCTTGAAGCAAAGGGGACCAGACTAAAGGGACAAGTAAAACACAGAGAAAATAATAAGGACCAGATCCTAGAACTTGACCAAGACAGCTGAGTGAGACAATGCACAAGCACCCTACTTCTAAGTCCTAGTACAGGAGAGATATAACTTCCCTGTGATTTAAGATCCTTTTTTTAGGATTAAGACAGAGTTTATTAGAGGAGAGAAAGAACGGAACTCACATACTCCGGATGTGGAATACCATGAGGGAGCCCTGGAGAACTCATGGACTCAAGACTTGGAGCGCAGTGAGGGGCAGGCGCTGTTATTTGGGCTTTTTATTACTGGTGGCCAAGACATCCTGCTGCAAAAAGAGGAGCTTGGCTACCAACAGAACTGGTAAGTCTTGTTTTGAATTTTGAGTTTGAACTTCTTGTGGAACAGCCTGAAGGAAATGAAATCAAAGGATGGATGGAAGGAATGTGGAGACTTAACAGTGAGCAGAAGTGATGGTAATCCACAGGAGTGGTTGAGCCCACCAGGCATGACCATGGCTCTTGATGGCCAGCAATTACTCTATGTTCTAATTTTAAGTTTCCATTCCAACTTCACATGTGGGGAAAATGAGGATAAGCCAGGCCTAGGAACTCAATTCTATGCTGCACTGCCCAGCAAGGAAAATGGCAGAGCCACACAGAGCAGCAAAGAAGTAAAGACAAAACACAAAATAAGGGAAACAACTATAGCCTGAGGGGAAGACTTCAGTCTAGGGAAAAAAATTCTCCAGGTGATAAAGCTGGAGAGACACTTGGAGAGAAAATGAGATGGCAGAAAGGATTCTGTGTGGAATTACTTTTTGCTCAGGAACAGCATCTGTACAATAAATACTAATTAGGAGAATGAGTACCTACAAAATGTCAGATACTAGATTAGGTAGGCACATGAAGTGTATGTTATATCATTATGTCATTTAATACTCATAATAATACAGCAGTAATTGCACTATTATCTCTTCATGAACAGTGTCATCAAGCAAGTATAATAGAAATGCGCAGTCATCATACCCATCATACACTCGATCAGCACATCTTATTGGTTCAACTTTCAAAATATATTCAGCATTTAATTGCTTTTCCTGTACATGGTCATTAGCACTGAGAATTTCCCAATATTTGGGAAGATATTTTGAAACTGACTTTGGTTTCCTTAGTATATCCTCCAATATCACACTGTATGCAAGTCTGTAAAGTCTTGGTTCTCATATATCCTATTACTTGTTTATGTCCTATTTATCCTATTACTTGTTAAAAAATGTTTTTATGCTTAGCAATGTGCCAACTGTTAGATGTAGCAGTGATCAATATAATCATGGCTGTGATCTCCAGGCAGTCAAGTAGGGGATAGAGTCAGTAAAACAGGAGAAGCTGTGGCTTTGACAGTATAGAAAATGCAGGCTGGTGTTGAAATAAATGAAAGCCTCTGAATCTAGACATGAAGGATCTCAGAAAGCGATTGCAGAAGTAATATCTAAATTAAGAGGAAAGGATGAGTGGGGATTTCCGAGGTAATCGGGAGGAGGAATGGGAGGAGAGCAGAGTTCCACACAGGTTACAGCAGGGCAGAGGCAGGGGAGTCAGAGAAAGAGTAAGACATGCTTAAAGAATGCAAAGAAGTCTAGTCAGACTAGGACAGACGGCTCAGAAAAGACAGTGTAGGAAAAGGGAAAGAAATACAGTAAAAGTAGAACAGAATCACAGGTCTTACAAAGAAAACTGATACAAGTTTCACAAGATCCATTAAGAAATGGGAGTTTGAAGCTAGATATGGTGGAACATGTCTGGAATTCCAGCACCTGAAAGGTAGAATCCAAAGGATCTGGAGTTCAAGGTCAGCTATTCATCCAATTCAAAGTCAGTCTACTCTATGAGAGGAGAAGGAAGAGAAAAATAAATGAGGATTTGGAATGAGGGCATAACTAATTTTTTCTCTGGCATGTGCAAGGTTCTGGAATTGACCCTAAGCACTTCAAAATAAATAAACAAATAGGTTTTAATTCCAGAGCAAGGCCCAATTACTGAGAGATTTTGAAGCATGGGCCCATTCTTGAAGCACAGGTGTTAGATTCGATACTTTGGAAGCTAACTTTTGTTTCCAGCATGGAAGCATTAATTAGGAGATAGTGCAGCTTTTTGAGAGACTGCTGTGCCCAGGAGACATCACAGAGACCTAAACTACAGCCTGGAGTGGTCAGATTCAGAGAGATTTAGGAGGCTGATTTAGTTCACCTGTAACTGACTGGAGAGGTGAGATGCTGAGGAAAGATATGAGTGAGGAATGATTAGATTTCTGGCTTGAATTAGGTAGACAGTAGTAGCTTCCAGTGGTAGTTTTCTAAATATGTATGGAAGTTTCTGAAAGCAGTAACACCATTTAGTAAAGCAGTAGGAATTCAGGTCAGCTGTATAAACTATACTGTTGTGCTGACATTTTAATGTCATTTCTTCTTTTCTTCCTTCCTGCATTTGTAAATAATAGTAAATGCTCTCTGGATTTGTAAACACAGAAATGTGACTTTATAAAATGGTGTGGGAGGAAGGAAGATAAACAAAGGACCAACTTAATCAGAGTAGTTATTAGCTGGCTGCTAAAAGAAGAGCCAAGTAATTGGGAATAATGAAAGCAACACTAAGAATTAGCAGACTAATTTAAATGAAGCCATGTTTTTTCCAAGTGTGATGCATTACAAATTAAGATATAATTAATCACTTTGGAAACTTAAATACTTTGGGATTTGAGTACCTACCTATATAACCTATTAAAAGCTACCTTAGGGTAGTACTAACTGCAGTTAACAAACCTCAAACCTTCAGTGGCTTAACAGAAGAAGCAGCTTAAGTGTAATCTATACATACAAATGCTTATGGGAAGGAGTGTGCCTTTGTTCCACAGTCATTGAATGACTTATCTGCCACCTACCATACTGGACTTCAAGTTCACCTTGGACATCAATGTCCAGTCAGCTGAAGGAGACAGAGAATGGTAAATAAGGCAAGAAGATTTGGTCCCATAAAGCATACAAATGCAAGAAAGTAGTAGTACCCATGAAGGACAGGAAACAAGATTTGGTGAATTAGTTAGAAGTCTTTGGTGCAACTGTTAAAACCCTGAGGACAAGATATATGACTTATTTTTGTAGGACTTAACTGCTAGATGATGTAAATAGATATTTAAGTGCTCACATATACACTATATGAAAAATATCTATGAAGAAATCTATTTTATTGCGTAAACTGCTGAAAGATTAATTGTGGAGTGCCTGAACGGGAAAAATTATACACACACACAGTAAGAGGTAAGCAGAAGCTAGCCAAGATATTAACTTACAGAAGTTGCTCCTTTCAAACCGGATTTTCCTTCCTTACCAAATCAATGCCTAAAATATCAGGGAAATTTCAGACTTTTAGTTCAATAAGAACTATGACTAAGAACTATGACTACTATTTCTAAAGTACTGCAAAATGGCCACCTGAGAAGAGCAATTGCTTAAATATTTTAAGTTTTTATGTTAACTCTTACTCTCACAATTGTTGTTTGTTTGTTTGCAAGGCCTTTGTGAATAACTAGCAAGTACATTTCCACGGAGTCATGCTACCAGTGCTTTGCTAGTCTCATTATTACTTTAGGTGATTCAAATATAGGGAAAAACAGAAAGCTCCACATATTTGGAGTATTTGGAGGAAATAATTTCCAGATTTGTTTCTCTGAATGGAAACCTATAAGCTCACAACACTCCCCAATTTGCTAATCACAATAAACTAGGTTGTACTATAAATAACAAAGCTCTGAAATATCAATAATCAATACATCAAAGGCTTTTTTCTTACTCATATTAAGTCCAGTCCTAGTCAGACAACCTTCCTCCATCTTGGAGGTTTGCCAAGAAGAACACAAGGCCTACTAAACTGTCATAGTAAAGAAGAACAAGACAGGAAGAGCACATTGGTTCTTAACCACTTGGACCACAAGTGACTGGATCACTTTTGATCAGAATTCACTGTCCGATACTGGTCATGTAACTCCTAATCTAACTGCAAACTAAACCAGGACATGAAGAGAAGTTTGAGGTATTTGATGATTTGTGTCTCAAGCACATGACAAAAGACTGTCAATCCAGTGCAGAGGTACAGTTCTTATTACTGTAAGTTTAAGAGCTGTATTTTGGAGGCTTGGGTAGTAGTTGGTGGAGTGCTTACTGAGCATGCACAAGGTCCTGGGTTTGATCCCCAGCACTACATAAATTAGGTATGGAGGCTCATGTCTGTAATCTCAGCACTCAGGAAGTGGAGGCAGGAAAATCGAAAGTTCAAGATCATTTTCTGCTATATACAGTGAGTTCAAGATGAGTCTGGGATATATGAGATATTATCTAAACAAAAAAAGTGTATTCTGGCATGCAAATTAGTATCTTATGAGTTTAACATACCAATAACTTTGATAATCAGAATGTTAAAAATTAAATTGCTGCACTTGCAATCTACATGAATCTGTCACCCTGGTGACCTATAGCCACCAACATGAGCTGCAACCCTAAGAGAGATGTTAGTTGATGACTCTTAATATATCTTAGACACAACATGCTAAGCAAGGAATCCACTCATCCATGTCAGTGAGCACTTACTAGGAACGTATGTGGTTGCCATGGTGCCTGACACTAAGAGTATCGCAGTGGACAAGACAAAACTCGTTCCTCATCTGAGAGAGTCAAAGTTTGTTTTTCCTTTATATCTTTTTAATTACAGATAAACCTCACCACTAGAATCCAGACAGACTTGGGCTACAGGAAGACAGCATACTGCCAACAGTATTAAACATGAGATCTAACCAATATAGGGAAGGTTTCACTACAACAGAAGCAGAACAGGCAGGGGAAGCAAGAGAAATGAGACTGTTGCAGACTACAGGGGCAGTACAGGCATCGAAAGAATTGAGAACTCCAGTATTAATTATTACTTCTAGTATGGGCTGCAAAAGAATTGGGAACTTCAGTATTGATTATTAATTCTTTTGGTTTCTCCATACCTAATTGTTGTGGATTTATTAAAACTGAATTTAAATAAAGTTTACAACAGAGCACACTTTTTTCACATTATCTGCAAATACTAGGTACTGTAATTTGTCCTCTCTAAAATACATGTTGGTATTTAATCCTCATGTTGAGGTCCTAAGAGGGAAGAAACTTTTTAACTATGGTGGAGGTGAGGCCTTTGGGGATGTTAGAATAAGAGCATCGAGGTGGACGCCTATGACTGAGGCGTGGTGGTTTTAAGGGGGAGAACCAAAAGGCCCATGGACATCATGGTCTCTGTCTCTTCCATGGGATCCTCTGAGCCACTGAAGGACTCTGCCATCAAGAAAGTCACCGGCTGCAGCCCCTCAACTTTAGAGCACCATGAGTCAAAAAAAGTTCTTCTTTATAACTCAGCCAATCTATATTATTAGCAACAGAAACAGACTCTAAAAATGTGAACTTTTTTTTGAAAATTCAAAATTATATGTCTCCAATTAGTGAACATGAATTACTTCATGGTATTTATATTAAGTAATTAAAATCTAGTGAGTGCATGCACTTAACTGCATATGGTATAAGAAATACCCGGGTATAATGTCAAGCTGAGTTTAAAATTCAAATCCCTAACTCATTTTCATCAAAAAATAGAATTTTGTCTTTCTTCAAATATAATGCAAGCTCTTTTAAAGAATTTTTAAAGAGAATTAAAACTAGTACTTTTAACTAAAAGAAGGAAGACAAATTGGCAAGAAAGCCATACAAAGAAAAAATTTTGGTTAAATGAAATTGTCACAATTTATATGCATAATATAAGCAAATAATTACTTGTGTTTTAAACTTTTTTATTTAATGAAGTACTAAGCATATTGTTTTGAGTAAGTATCTCACAGTAGCAACAACACATCTGTGTCTATGTGTGTTTGTAAATGCATGTGAGTATGTATGAAGGTCAGAGGACAACCTTGGGTATTGTTCCTCTGATGCCGACCACCTTTTTAAAGCAGAGTCTTTCACTGGCATAGAACTCACAAAGTAGTACAGACTGGCTGGCCAGCGGAACCCTAGGGGACTACCTGTCTTGACCTCTTCAGCATTGGGACCACAAGCCTGCACCATGACACCTGGCTTTTTAGAGATGACCCCAGGTGCTCATGCTTGCAAAGCAAAGACTTACTGATTAAGGTGCTTCCCTAGTCCAAGGATACAGTGTTTTGTTTTGTTTTAATATATAAAATTTTCAGTTCTAAAAGATGCAGGGATGGAGGAGCTATGATACCACTGAGAAACGAGAAGACAGTAGTCACATTATTTAATGGCTTAGCAACAAAACAATCTGGAAGAGCAAGAACATATTTCTTTCTCTCTTCACTGCACCCATAAAATGAATGTGCATTTTATGCATTTTGAAACTAATATTTTACACTTGTAAAACAACTGCAGTTTTATAATTGGTGCTGACAGCTACACAGAAGAAGCTACCATTTTCAAGGAAAGAAATCCTTCCCAGCTATAAAATCCTAGCAAGTTATACCTTGCTTTCACTTTAAAAACTTTAAAAAAATTAACTGAAATGAAAGAAATTTAACAGGGAGACTGATGTTTTTCCCCAAACTGTTTTCAAGTAGTGTCAGCAGCCGAAAACTGAGCAAAATATTTTCTGTGTTAGGCACCATGTTAAGTAGTTTACACGTATTATCATACTGAACTCCCACAATGTACTTTAAAAAAAAAAACCCTCCTTCATTACAGAAAAAGAAACAGATTTTAAGAGGTGTAGATGGACTGGAGAAATAGCACAGGGATTAAGTCTCTGCCTTGCAAGCAGAAAGTATGAGTTTGGATCCTAGATCTGACATAACGCCAGGTGGAAATGGCAGACTGTATTTCCAGTTCTGAAAGATGGAGTCTGGGAAACTCCAGAGTAAAGGTAATAGGAGATAGAAGCAATCAAGAGTGATTCCTGAAGTCACCCCTGGGCCTCCACAGGTACCCACAGTGCCCTCTGATACATAGAGACATACACACACGGACACACATGCAAAAGTATAGTGATTGCCGAAGGTCCCCAAGGATCCTCTAATCTATTTCTAGAACCAATGCTCTTAACCTGCCTTCCATCCTGCAGACCCCATGTAAGCAAGTACGAATTATGCTATCATTCACACTTAAGACTTCTGCTGTTTGAGTGGCAGCACCAGATCCAAGATGGCAGCCAGCAGGAGGCTGATGAAGAAGCTTGAAGAGATCCGCAAATGTGGAATGAAAAACTTCCGTAACATCCAGGTTGATGAAGCTAATTTATTGACTTGGCAAGGGCTTATTGTTCCTGACAACCCTCCATATGATAAGGGGGCCTTCAGAATTGAAATTAACTTTCCAGCAGAGTATCCTTTCAAACCACCAAAGATCACATTTAAAACAAAGATCTATCACCCAAACATTGATGAAAAGGGGCAGGTCTGCCTGCCAGTAATTAGTGCTGAGAACTGGAAGCCAGCAACCAAGACTGACCAAGTAATCCAGTCCCTCATAGCACTGGTGAATGACCCCCAGCCGGAGCATCCCCTCTGGGCTGATCTAGCTGAAGAATACTCTTAAGGACCGTAAAAAATTCTGTAAGAACGCTGAAGAGTTCACAAAGAAATATGGGGAAAAACGACCTGTGGACTAAAATCTGCCGTGAATGATTCCAGCAAGTGAGCAGAGACCCCAAGCAGTGCATTCAGATACCCTGCAAAGCAGGATTCTGTGGAAAATTGACACGTGCCACCGCCTGGCGTTCGCTTGTGGTAGTTACTAACTTTCTACAGTTTTCTTAATCAAAAGTGGTCTAGGTAACCTGTAAAGAAAGGATTAAAAATTTCAGATGTTCTAGTTCTGCTTTCTTTGTTTTAAAAAATCACTGCTTCAGCCTAAAAAAAAAAAAAAAAAAAAAAAAAAAGACTTCTGCTGTTCATATCTGGCCCTCTGAGCACCATTCAGTGAGACTCTGAGCAACATCTCTGCTTGGAAGCAAGGATGACTGGGTGACAACCAGCAGTGCTTGCTCAGTGGCAAGACATCTACTTGATGGAGACTACGTTGCCATGGAAGAGGATGCTACAGGAATAACTAAACTAAGTTTTCCCCTCTCTTTTCTATAACAGATGCTGAAAGAAAGAAAAAAAGAAGTAAAACATTTCAGAGTCCAAGGAAGCATTTTAACAAATGTTACGTAGCCACAAGGTCCTAGTTTGAGTCCTATTGCATCCGGACTGCATCACTGATCTCGGGAGAGAGGGTAGTATACCACATAAAGGCTGCCAAATGCCAAAGAGACTGAGTAGGAAGTGCACTGTCTGAAAGTACAGGGACCAGAAAAATCTATAAAATTCTTTCCAGGTAAAATCTTGGGAAGTGCTATTGTATTTTTAATTAAAATTTTGTTTAAGTGACCCAAATAAAATTCTACCAAAGAGACTGTCACCTTTTCCTTGTTTTTCCCCTAAACAACACATTAAAAAAGAAGAAAGAAATAAAAGGATATACTTGGAAAAGAATCAACCTACAAAGAAGGAAGTTAACAGTAGCTGAAAAGTAGCTACAGCTGGTAATTCACTTTATTCTGAAAGCATTTGCTATTGATAGAATCATACACCATAATGTTGGCTAAAGGCAATCAGAAATGACACAGCAATAATTCTTCATCATGTGAAAGTCAATTGCACCAGTGTTTGGTAAGGCTAATTTGGTCATATGACAAGAGGTTATGATGCTGGTTATGACTAGCAACACTGACCATGAAGATACTTGCAGATCTTTCTCAGGAATCCTAGAGAGAAACTGTCAGGTCTGGAGGTGGACATGACAGATCACCTCACAGCTTCCATTTCTCTCTTTTGATTCTGTTGTTATTTTCTTCCAAAACAGCTTCGTCTGCTTTGATGGCAGCTGCTGCTTCTTCACACATGTGACTGGCAGATGGATGTGACCTAACACAGACCCTCCCACTGTCCTGTACATACGCAAACATAAAGTCAGTGTTGAACATCTTTATGCATGCGTGTGGACTTTTCTGCAGGGCATAGCTATCCTCTCCTCGGTTCCTAAAGAGACCAAAAATTTCAAAAAGGAAGAAGAAATGTTGTTCTTTATTATTAGCATTTATTTTTAAATCTTGGAACATGTGAATTGGAATGTATGCTGAAGCAATGAATTTATATATTAAGTATTTCAAATGCTTATATTTCTTCTTAGAATTTTAGGAAAGGAAAACACAAATGTTTTCTTGAAAAAGAAGAAATCCTTCTCCATCAAATTGCCTTTGACCTTTCTCGGCAACTATCTGCCCATATCCGTGTGCAGAATCTCTCTTCCAAATCCACATCTTACTGAGGTTTCTACTGGCAAGTCTTTTAGTTGTTCATTTTCTTAAGTCCAAATTTCTACCAGAATAATAACAGCTCATTAATTGACTTTGGGTAAATGAGTCAGGTCGGCTCTGAGGGCTTAGTGTGATTAACTGTAGTGTTTTTACTTTTTAAAAAGAATACCATATAGAATCCATTAGTTTACAAAAAAGGAAGCTGAGACACTAACTCTTAAACAACCTACTCACCACAACCAAATCAACAAGTGGCTGAGCCTGAACTTGCATAGGTTGAACTTAGACAATACGCTTAGTGCTCCAACTGCTCATGTGAACACTGCATCAAGCTGCGGGAGACTTTTATCCCCAAGCCTGGCCATCCCTGAACCAAATCCTAACTTGGCCCAACACGGGGAGGGTGGCTGGGCAATTAGAGGAGCAGAGAGGTTAAACTACGGCCACTGCTCAGAAAGGCCCCATCGGGGTTGGTCTCTTTCTAAAAGGTGTAGGAAACTGAGAGCAAATATTAGTAACAGAGCACTTGCTAAGTATGTGGGAGGCATTAGTCATAAATAAGTGAATAAATAAATTTCAAAAAATATCATTAAGGTGCCTAAAAGATATAGGGTGAGAATGTAAATTTGTACAGTCACTACAGAAAATAATTTGGAAGTTCCTCAAAACATTAAAAGTAGATCTACCTCATTATTTGACAATCCTACTCATGGGGATATACATTAAGGAAATAAAACCACTGCTCTGAATAAACATCTGCATTCCTGTGTTCACTGTGGCCAATAACTAAGATGTAAAAACAAACTGTCTGTTGTTGAAAGAGAGGGTTAAAACAATCACACACACACACACACACACACACACACACACACACAACCAGGCACACCCTACATCCACATTCACACAAAAATGAAATAAATCCAGTTCATTGTAATAATGTGGATAAATATGCTAAGAGAACAAACACTGCAGGATCTCGCTTACAATATGGAACTTAGAAAATCCAACTCACAGAAACAAGAGAATGCAGTTAAGAGGGGGCAGAGAAAATAGAAGCTCAAAGGGTGTAAATCATGGTTACAGATGAAGAGACCTAACGTGTGGCACAGTGATGCCATTTAATAGCAACACTATATATTTGAAATTTGTTGAGGGTGAATCTTAAGAATTCTCACTACACACAATGGTAAGTAATGAATATGCCAATTAGCTGTAGTGTTAGTAATTTCACAGTGAATACGAATGACAAAGTATCAAATAATTTAAATAAATGAAATTTTTGTCAACTATAACTCTAACTTCTTAAAAAAACTAAGGACTCATGTAAAAACAATTAGATTCATTTCAGACTTTGAGCAATTGTTCACCCTCCAAAAACAGCAGAGCAATGCTACCAAGAAAAGAATTACAACTGGAGAGTTCTGTAGCCAAACTATAGTTTCAGGATGGAACCAAGAGTTTACCGAAGGTCAGATGTGAGTAACATCAACAAGGGGCGAGCGAAGGAGAAGTATAAAAGCTGAAGCCTCTGGAGGACAGGTGGCAAGGTGTACTGAAAATACCCAAAGTATAGAATCAGGAGGAGAAAAGCAAAAAGGACATTAAGTATTCTGATTTCTTTTTCTTCTGTAATGAGGGTCAAAGGACAGAGGCATGGTACATAGTGTAGTATGTGTTCTTTGATAATTAAAGGGAAGCTTGTGCCTCAATAGATGAGTGCCTCTCCTCTATCCCTTTATTTTGTCTCACCAAAAAAAAGTTGTCAATAAATGCTCACATATATAGCCCACAGCTTGGAGTTCTAGCTAATAATATATAAATTGGGATTTTAAGGAAGTTTTGCTTCCCTAATAAAGATTAAAAGACAGTTCAGAGGTCAGAGGTGAGACAACCATCCTATGACTGTGAGAAAAGTTGGAACACAAGGTCACAGGCCAAGAAAAACCTATGGAAAGGGATGCTGATGACACTGTGGACCTATGAAGCCAGCTCACTGCTGACCTGTTTTCACTTACAGGAACAATGAGCCTCCCTTTGGTTAAGCCACTGATTCTATCTGAAATACAACTAGGAAAATTAGCAATAGTAATGTAATTCCCAAAGCCTGGACGATGAAAGAGAAAGAAGCACTGTAATGTCGTAATTATAAGGCTAGCTATTAGAGGGGAACATTTCAAACTAATTGAAATTAAATTACAAGAAAAACACAAAGCAGAGAATGAAAACATTAAACACCGTATAAAGTTATTCTGAAATATCAAAGGCAAAAAGAACTAAGACCGAATATATTCATCCATATGGTAATAATTGCCATATAAAGCCATTAAAAGACAAACTGATCACAGGGTAAAATGAAACTCTATGTTGATCACAAAAGAGATTCATACAGGAAAGTAACTTTGAACGTCAGTAACAATTTTAAACTTACAAGTTTAAAGATACTAACGAATTTCCATTTGGGAATTTGAATAGTTGTTATTAAAGTTCAATTTCTGAAAAGAAAAATAGATTTTTTTGGTCCCTTTATATGGTAAAACATAGCCTCATGGGTCAACACTCACAATTACAGTAATAGTAATGCTAACAGCTTACTGCTTGGGCCAGGACTCTGGTCTGGGCACTGGGTACTGGATACATTATCTTATTTAACTTAACTCTTACAACCCTTACAAACCTGGGAAGTAGTACACACAGTGCTCCTATTTTAGAGATGAAATGACTAGAATGTAGGAGACTGACATGACTGCCTGAGGTCACACGGCCAATAAGAGATGACTCAGGCTGGACCCAAGACCCTTCTCCAGAGCCAGGGCTCTGATGAAACTCACTCCTCATCAAGACATATTATAACTCAATGAAACACAACAGAAGTCCAGAGACATTCACTCAAAAGGAAAGTATGTGATAAAGGCTGTACTTCTAAACAGCAATTAAAGGGCAGACTATCCAGGGCTGGAATGATGGCTCAGGAGTTAAGCATCTGTCTCAAAAGCAGAAGGTTCTGAATTTGGACACTGCATCCCACATAAAAATGCCAGGTGGAAATGATGGCAGCCTGTACTTCTTGGTCCTGGAAGATGGAGCCTGGGAAACTCCAGAACAAAATAAATAGGAGGTAGAAGGAATTCAGAGTGATTCCCAAAGTCACCCCTGGGCCTCCACAGGCACTCACAGTACCCTCTGACACACATACACACACGCACATGCACACACACACATGCACACACACACACATGAAAATAATGACATAAATTTAAGAGGGCATACTATTCAATTAAGGTTACATTTTTACCCTCCCATGTAATATAAAACAAATCCCCTGTGCATTATCGATTTAGCATAGTAGTTTAGTTATATAGTAACAAAAGAAAAACACAGATAGGTAATTATTTTCCATAACCTTGGATTTAGAAAGCTCTTTTATAATCATGATACCAAAGCCACCGACCATAAAGGGCACAGGTGACAAACTTGACAACATAAAAATTAAAAACATATCAGACCAAAGTCACCACACACAAAATTAAAAACTGAAAATAGAAAAATATTTGCAACTTATATAGTGAAGAGTAATGTTTACGAAAGATTATTAGAAAGTGACATAACAAGTACTCACGCTATTTGAATGGCCAAGAGGAAATTTTGAGAAACTAAACAGCTAATACTAAACTAAACAGGTATTACTCCTTACTAACAGTCCAGGAATGCGCAAAATAACAATGACATTCTACCTTTCACCTATCGCATTAGCAACACTGTTTGTAATCACGGACTCCAGAGTTGCGGGATCGAGTTAAGTAGGTGAAGTGATAAGACCATACTTCTAAATAATAATTAAAAAATAGACTAACCACTGCAAGCACCTGAGAGCAATGTGGTACCCTGTTTCAAAGAGCCTTCCAGAGACACGTATGTACACGTGCATGGACTCCACCATCACAGTACAGGCAGTCGTCCCATGGGAATATTAGCCAGGTATGCAAAGATGCTTATGTTCTCTATAGCATGTAGGTAATAGCGAACTATCATGAATATCAGCAATATTGCTGAATAGGAGAACAACTGCATCCCAATTGAAACATAATACAACCACTGGAGAGAGTGAGGCAGACTTCAGTGTATGGGCATGGAGAAAGGTTACACACATTATACTGAATGGAAAAAAATCAGATACAGAACACTTGGCATTGTCTCCATTTTTTAATTTGAAATTACATAGATTCTTGCTATATAAGTGTACTTGTACCCCCCCACATCTTTAGTTCTCCCCATTTTCACACTCCTTCTCTCTTGGTATACACCTATTAGCATCTGGTTGACTACATGACTTCATGCTTTGGGAAGAGACAAAGAATTTTTAGTGCTTACTCTGGAGAAGTAGGATTGGGGAGAAGAGGGAGGAATTTCATGCTTGTATCATTTACTTCTGATTGCTTGCTAACAAGAAGTTTTTTTTTTAGTAATTAAAAAATAAAGTGTGTGTATGTGGGAGTGAAATGATGACTCAAAAGTTAAAGTCTTTGCCTCAAAAGCAAAAGACGTGAATTTAGAACCCCAGATTCTACATAAAAATGCCAGGTGGCCAAGTGGCAGCAGAGTGCAATTTCAGTTCTGGAAGGCGAAGCCTGAGAAATCTAGAGCAAAAGCAATAAGGAAGTAGAGCAATCCAGTATGATTACTGATGTCATCCTTGGGTCTCCAATGGTGTTCTCTCTCTCTCTCTCTCTCTCTCATACAAACAAACAAAAAAATGAAGAAAAAAAAAAAAAAAAAAAGAACAAGTAAGAGGGCGGGGAGATGGTTCAGCAGGAAAAGGCGCCTAGAGGCACATCTGGAGATCTGAGTTCCTTCCCCAGAGTGTCCACACAGTGTGAGGACAGAACTGACTGCCACAAGCTGCCCCTGATCTCCATGCATGTACCATGGCACATATCTACCTAGTCTCTCTCTCTCTCTCTCTTTCTCTCTCTCTCTCTTCTTCCTTTCCCCTCCCTCCACTCTCTCAAATAAATATTAAAATAAAGATTAAAAAGCAAACTGAAATTAAAGAAAAAAGTTTTAATTGGAATGGTCCATCTAAAGAACAGTGAATCTTTGTTATCTCAGCTGTGGCTTATGAGAACTCTGGTATATCAGAAATAGTTGTTGAACTTGTTCAAGTTTATATATACAAAACTGTGCACAACACATTAATAACCCTGGGCATTTCTTGTTTTGGTAAGTGAAGTAAGGTTGCATGCTCATATGTATGAAATTTAGAACCATTGGTGTCTTTAATTGCCTATATAATGGAAATCAACTGTTGCTTTCTTAATGTAACACTCATTTCATATATGAGAGACAATGCTAAGATGCTAAAAGAGTGTTTATTATTTATTGCTTTATTCTGAAAGTTGGCTACCTGGGGAAATACATTTTCTGAAGAATTCTGATATACTTTAGATCTTTATCACACATTTTCTCCTCTCCAAAACTTGGCTGGCTTACCTCCCCTTCTGTCTACTCCAAAGCTTCCTGCACATTTGCTTTCATGGAACTTAGCCATACTTTATCATACTTGTCCCTTCCCTCATTGGCAATCAGCATCCCCATCTCTACTCAGCTAGCACATAGCCTGGACAGGAAGTCAATAAAAGATTGTTGACATGAATGAGTAAATGCTTTCGAGACATATGGAAAAAATTTATAGGCACAGACTTCTTACAACGGCAGCCAGCTTACTACCTTAGACAGATGCTTAGTTCCAAGTGGGTAAAGCTCACCTTGAAGGATTTCTTTTAAAAATGAACATCCCTGCATCATTCTGTTATCCAATAAAACTGAACACCAAGTAGCCCACACAGCAAGGGCTAGATTAACCTCACTGTCATAGCAGTAGAAATTTTCTGTTTCTCTTTTTCTGTTTTGCTAAATTCTGATATCATCATAGTTGAACAGGTACATGTATATTTTGCTAACTTTTGAATCTCTTACAAATTTCTTAGCAACAGTAAAAGTGTAGTATGGTGCTAGCTGTGGAAGACAGTATGATAGTTCAAAATTTTAAACATAAAATTATTATATGAACCAGCATATGGTATTTCTAGCTATTATATACCATACAGAACTGAAAGGAGGGACCTGAACAGATATTTGCACACTAGTATTCATGCAACATAATGCATAACAAACAACAGATTTGGAACAAATATCCAAAGACAGATGAATGGAGAAACAAAGCATGACACACACATATATATATGTATACATGATGGCATATTACTCAGCAATAATGAAGTAACTCTGATACATGCTATAGCATGAATGAACTTCAAAATATGCTAAATGAAACACGCACCTAAAATGGTCAAATTCATAGGAACCATTACAGCTCATCTGCACTGTTGCTGATAAAATCACCATCAAATGACTTAAGGGAACAATGGGTTTATTCTCTTACGACAAGTCCAGTTTGGCAGGAGAGCCCACTTGCAACAACAAGGGCAGAGGGAACTAGCCACACCATCTCTATGTAACAGCTGAGAGAGGGACAATCCTTCCTTGCCAGACCAACATGTGTGGCCAAGTATACACAAGGATACCAATTTTCTCAACCATTTTATTTACCTGTCCAGGGCCTAGTCCTACCAGTCATGGGTTGGGCCTTCCCCATCGACTAGACAATCTTCTACAGATTCACACTGGGTTTAATTCAACTACTAATTATCTATAAATGTGTCTAGACCTCAAACCCTTAACCATCAACTTGACACCTGTACCTAACTATGACAGGAACAGAAAGCAGAATGGTGGTTACTGATGAGGGGCCAAGTGGTGGGGGGATGGAAGAATTACCATTTGACAGGCATAGAATTTCAACCTGTGGTGGTGAAATGTTCTGGAGATGGATAGTAGTGGTGGCTGTACAGACATATCACTGAACTAAGTGCTGCTGAGTACTACTAAATGATGCACTTTACATGAACAGAAAACAAAAAAGTTAGTAAGAAGCATTTCATCTATAAAGAAATTCTGTATTTTAAAACCCTTTACTATTTAACAGAGAAGGAAGGAAGGGAGGAAGGGAGAGGAGACGGAAAGAGAAAAAGGAGAGAGAAAGAAGGAGAGGAAAAGAAAAGAAGAAAGAAGGAAGGGGAGGGGAGGGGAAGGAGGGGGAAAGGAGGGGAAAGAAGGGAGGGGAAAGGAAGGAAGGGGAGGGAAGGGGAGGGGAAGGAAGGGAAGAAAGAAAGAAACAGAAAGAAAGAGAAAGAAAGACGAACCTCACTAAGTTTACAGACATAGAGTCTACAGCCCACAAGACAGCCAGTCAACAACTGTGTACATAGGACTTGTCATTTATACCAAAACAAGAAGGAAGGGGGGAGCTTAGTAAACAGTTCTCCTCTAAGTAAACAGACATTTTCAGAAACCTGATTTACAGGAAAGATGTGATGCCTGCCCTGACTTACCAACTCTATTTTCACTAAAGAAAAAGGGACATTGTGAAGAAGCAAAAATAGCTCTTGTTTGAGCTGCAGCCACTCTGTCAGCAAAGGCACAGGGTCACAAACCGCTGAAGACTGGGCAAAGAACAAGACGCTGAGCATGGGAGCGGCTACAGACACTTGGAAAAAACTCTCCACATCCAGGCCTGAGTGGGTGGAGGCCGTGTGGGAGCCAGTGAACTAATGCAGGCACCACTTTCCAGAGAAGACGTGGTCAAAGGTCTGAGGTAAGTAAATTGTGTTCCCTCATTCTGCTTTGGTGTTTGTTATCAGTGTGGACTGGCCAAGCAGCAAACGAGGCGCCCTTAGCGATGTTCTACTGTTCTCTTAACTCTGTGTTCATGTGCAAAGCAAGGAAGGGACACGTGAGAGGAGAAAGGGCTGGTGGGCAAAGCAATTATTTCTCACTACTTAAAGGGGATCGAAGAGGAAGAGAAGTGAAGCCACCTTTAGTTCTGGCTTGGTGTGTTTCCTTGTGTATTCTTCTGTTTTATGGGGTTTGATAGGCCCATGTTATTACATTCCTGTTTTGCTGCCATGGAAACTGAGGCACATACGAGTTGGGAAAAACGTTCCTAAAACCACACTGGTAGTAAATGACAGTCTGGAGGCAACCCTTGGACCTGATTCCTATGCTGAAGACTTAGTCACTGGGCTACACCGCCACAATTCCACACAGACAGGAGAAAATAAGTTGGAACGAAAATGGAAACAACAGAAAGAAAATATGCTGCAGCTTGTGCCAAAACAAACTTCAAAACATCACTTCTGAGATGAGATCTTGAAATAGTAGCAAAACACAGTGGCCGAACGGAGGTCCTGGGCAGGCACTGGAGTGGAGAGAAACATGAGGGAGGAGATGCTCACAGGCATTTTGGCCAATATTTTTTTGTTTTGCTTCATTTCCTCTTTTTGATATAATTAATATATATACAATTTTTTTGTTAGAACATCAGGCACCTCACCTACAAATGGATGGCTATGATTGTGGGCTCAAGTCAAAAGCCATCTTTCACTTTGAATTAGAACCATACCTCTGTGGGACTCCTAGAAGTGGGGAATCTGCAATCGACTCCAGGCTGTGCCTCAGTGATGCCCCAGAAAACAAAGCCCCGAGCTTCACGTTCTTTAACCACGTGAAGAAGTAAGGAGAACACCTGCTTTGTGGGTTCCTGTACGGCAACCTTGAATAAGAGCCCACCAAGAAAGGATCTCTTTAGCCAGCTGTGGCGCTGCCTGTCTGTGATCCTAATACAAGTCTGGGGCAGGAGGATCTCAAGTTCCAAGCTAGTTTGAGCTATGTAGAGAGCCCTTATCTCAAGAAACAGAATAACAAATAAACAACATTTTTAGCCAGGTTCAACCCTAGTACTGCAAGAAGGGGGAAAGTAAAAAGATACAGTAAGCAAAATATACTATTTTTGGCATGAACTCATTTTAATATTTTACAATTATTAGGATGAGCAGGCATTTCTTCTAAGAAGAAAAATAGCTAATCAAATGAATTCAGTTATTTTAATTAGTATATCTCTTCAAAATTTCCATGTATCTGAAATTTAGTCATGCCTAAAGTTAGAAAAATTAAAAGCCCAAGATGACATATCTATTATAAATAGTGTTGACTGATAAAACAAATTTTACTTTGTTTACCACAACTGTGTTCTGAACAATAGAGGTAAGTGGAGAAAGCAGTAAAAATTAAATCAAGACATTTATCATTAAAGCAAAATTCTCTGTCCAATTGAAACATACAAGATTCTTGAAATGGCATTATTATGCTATCAGCAAGTGTATGAAAATACTGAAAATGTATATGCATTTTCATATGTAGTAGTCCACAAGCTGCTGTTACTGGATTAAAGTGAGGGTGACTATAGGCAAGATTGACAGAACTAGGTCAGAAACAGCAAAATCTGGAACTGAAGAAAGAAGAAAGGAAAGAAAGAAAAGAAAGAAAGAAAGAAAGAAAGAAAGAAAGAAAGAAAGAAAGAAAGAAAGAAAGAAAGAAAGAAAGAAAGAAAGAAAAGAAAGAAAGAAAGGGAAAGAAGGGAAGGAAGGGAAAGAAGGGAAGGAAGAAAAGGGAGGGAGGGAAGGAGGGAGGGAGGGAGGGAGGGAGAGGGAGAGAGACAGAAAGACAGAGAGAGGGAGAGGGAAAGAAAGAAAGAAAGAGAGAGAGAGAAAGAAAGAAAGAAAGAAAGAGAAAGAGAGAGAGGGAGGGAGGAAGGAAGGAAGGAAGGAAGGAAGGAAGGAAGGAAGGAAGGAAGGAAGGAAAGAGAATATGCTGCATAAGGAAGGTGATAAAGGCACAGCAAGGGTGAGGCCCAGTGCCACAGCCAAGCCTGGGAGAACAGGGCAGGGCCAGGGGTTCAAGATCTACTTGGGCTGCAGAGTAAGTTCAAGACCATATGGACCACTTCATGAGACCCTTGTCCCAAAATAAAAAGCAAAAAGAGGGCTGTTGATACAGCTCAGTAGCAAGGTACTTGCTTAGCATGATGTGTAAGGTCCAGGTTCAACCCTAGTACTGCAAGAAGGGGGAAAGTAAAAAGATAGAGGAAGCAAAATATACTATTTTTGGCATGAACTCATTTTAATATTTTACAATTATTAGAAGATTTACCTAAACTATATATCTATGAGTAGAAAAGGTAAGTCAGATAAGAAATATTTAAGAATAGTCATTACTAAACAGCAGAATTACAGGTTTTTTCCCTTATTTTGTTTTTTTTCTCTTAGAAAAAGGTTTTAAAAGTTTTTTGAATGCAAAAAGCAAATGAGACAGTTAATCTTGATTGTCAATGTTATTGATTTAGAATTACCTTGGAAACAGTCTCTGGCTTTGTGAGAGATCATCTAGACTATGTTAACTAAGCTGAGAAACACATCCTAAATGTGGATGGCACCATTCCCCAGGTGATGGTCCCAAATCCAGAATGAATAACAAGAAAGCCTGGCTGGGAAGATGGCTTAGTGGGTAAAGCTGAGTTTGAATGCCCAGCACCCTCATAAAAAAAACTGGGCATGCTTATAATCAATCCCAAGACTAACTGGCAGACACTGACAGCAGGACTCTGGGGGCTTGCTGGCCATCCAGTCCAGCTAACTGGCGAGTTTCAGGGTTAGTAAGAGATCCTGTCTCAAAAAATAAGGTGTTGCTTGTGAACCTGATGACCTGAGTTCTATCCCTGGATCCCACAAGGTGGCAGGCAAGAACCAACTCTGAGAGTTGTATTGTGACCACCAAACATGAGCTGTGGCATGCATACACCTCCACACATAAAAGAACAATAAGTAAAAAATAAGATGGAGGGACTGGGGAAATGGCTCAAGTAGCAATTGCTCCACAAAAATGAGGATTGAAGTTCTTATCCCTAGTAAGCACATAAAAGCTGGACGAACCCCAATGTTGAGCTGGCTAGCCAGACTAGCCGATTTGCTGTGCTCCAGATTCAGCAAGAGATCCTGTCTCAGCAAATAAAAGTGGATAGAGACAGAGGAAGACACCCAGGATCAATCTCTAGCCTTTACGCGCGCACACACACACACACACACACACACACACACACACACGTATGCATGTGAATACACACATGCAAATAATTTTTTTGAAAATGAGAAGGCAAACTGAGCACAGTACTACTCCCTGCTTCCTTGACTGTGGATACAATATAACCAGCTGCTTTAGGCCCCTGCTGCCATCACCTCTCCACCAGTGATAGACTGTCCCCTCAAACATGAATCAAAATAAAATTTTAGATCAATCAATATAAGAAACAGTACTGAAGATTAAAAAGGAAATATTCGGCACAGTAGCAAGTAACAATTTTGATAAGAGTACTAATCTAATCACAATATTTTTTAAATTCCTCTGAGGGGGCTGGAGAGGTGGCTCAGGGGTTAAGCCTCTGCCTTGCAGGCAGAAGGTCCTGAGTTCGGATCCTAAACCCATCATGTAGACACCGGGCAGAAGCGGGGCAGCCTGTGTTTCTGGTCCTGGTAGGGCGGAGCCTTTGAGTCCTGGGGCAGAGTAAACAAGGAGGAGGTGGAGGCGGTCCATGGTGGTTCCTGAATTCATCTGTGGTTCTACACACACACATATACCTACACACACATACATACACACACGCGCACACACGCATACATGCACAATTGAATAAATTAATTAATTAAAAAAAATTTTTTAAATTTCCTCTGAAGAAGGGAATGTGATTTTTGAAGCATATTTTATTTATTGGAAGAAAAAGAAAGTAGCTTACTATTACTATTATTTATTTTATTTTATTATTATTTTTTTTTTTGCTGGGTTAGAGCATGCAGCATTCTTCCTGTAGGAAAGCTCTCACTGACAGGCCCCCTCTTTTGGCACTCAAGGGAGGAACTCAAGGAGGAATTTACCTCACTTGAGAAGTTACTAATTTGTGAGCACGGTTAAGGGGAAGCGCAGGTGCTGGAGCAGTAAGAGCTCTTGGATAAGGAAAGACTTCACAATCCAATTTAAATACCTGTTCAAAGAGGAATGTAAACATGTGGCTGCCACTAATTTGCTTTTAGAATGAGGACTCAGGATTGCTTACAGTGAAACAGATACTCAAATCTGAACAAACAAGGTGAAAAACAATGTAACTAATTACTGATATGACGCAAAAAAATAACAGGAATCCTGCACAGTAAGCACTGCACACTATCTATTATTAACTCATTTCATTTCCCTCATAGGACTGGATTGCTTTTCTACATACCTAAAAATCATTTATGTTGGGTGATTTGTATTCAGGACTACAAATATTTAAAGTTCTTGGTGACCTGCTATTTTCTCTTCTTAGAATTTGAATGGCCCCATCAGAGAACTCGATGCCATCACCAGTGAGGGCAGAGTGTTTTTCATACTCCCTTCCCTCACTCAGGTGAGACGACGCAGTGACTCTGAAGCTGGAATTAGATAGGCTTGGTCCTCACGAAGTTTTGTCACTTACAAGCTGTGAGTCTCACGTCATCTCACTAAGCCTCTGCAGCTATAAAATGAGGTACAAATGAAGTCAAACACATTCTTTATGGGGCTTTAAGAGTCACCGAGTAGGCATACACAGGTGTTCAGCATGCAGCATGACAATCTTCAACCTTTCAGGGGCCTGCACAACTGTCCCAATCACCCCGGCGTGGTTGAATGTGCTCTGCATATTCACACTTAGTAAATGTAATTAAATATGTAAGGATAAATATTAAGTGAATATAAGACTTCAACAACTAATGGACAAATCCTCATTTTGTATACTGTATCAAGATGGCTAGTTTTTTGTATTTTTTTACCAACATAAATAATAATTAGGGTTTTCAAAGTAATGGTATACTAAATAGTGGCTATATATTTTGAAGTGTTTAGCAATGAAAAATGATCAAGCACAAATCGACATGCCCTCATAGACTAAGAGAAATAATTTCATGCAGTGGGAATCTCAGGGGGTGCCCCTGTCAGTGGGTCTGTGCAAGGAAGGGCACTTGATCTGCCGCAGAGGCCTGAACCCCCACTAGAGCAGATGATCCGGAAGGAACCCTGTGACACACAGAAGCAGACAGACAGGAGGGTGTAAGTAAGTGAGATGAATTGGTGAGAGGAAGGGAGGAAAGAAGAGGAAGGGGAAGGAGGGAGGAGAGGAAGAGGGGGACAAGGATAACTACTTATTATGTTTGTAATAATAGGAAAATAAATCTTAAAAAAGAAAAATGGCCAAGCAACTTACAGCTCCCGATACCCATAGGTATTAAGTCAGAGACTGTATGAGTCACTCAGTATTATTTCATAATTGTATATTTTGAATTTGTTAATGTTGCAGTCTATGATGAATAATTGTAACTTCCAACTTGATTGGATTGAAAGATGACTAACACATTAGTAAAGTATACTTCTGGGTGTGTCTATGAGAGCATTTCTAGAGATGATGGGCATGGCATGTAGGGCAGCAAGTGAATTGAGAGGATCCATCCTGATGTGGTTGGCACCAAGAAATATACTGGGGGCATAGAAGGAATAAAGGGAGAAAGCATGACATGGACTGGCTCCATCTCTCTGCTTCCTGAGCTACAACTGCTCCACTACCCACTCCCTGGGTCCACAGCAAAGATACGAGGTAACTATGGGCTGAAACCCAAGAAAGTGTTAGACAAACAAACAAAAAAAATCTTTCCTCTTTGTAAATTGTTCTCTGAGGTATTTGTCAAACTGATGAAAATTCTAACATTCATTCTGAACACCCCAATAATAGCAAAGCAAAAAAAAAAAAAAATGGAAGAATTTCAGAGTAAAGGCAGCTACATTAAACATTCACCAGTTTTTACTGAATTAAGAAGCATACTTTACTTTTAAACTAAAAATAAAGTTTAAACATAAAAAGATATACTGTATATGAGTTAAGAATCCACTGACCTTTAAAATGCAACTAATTCTAGTTCATTTCTAGCTAGTAGCTTAATTTACATGATCTACAAAGTGTTTCTGTGGCTACAAAACATAATTCAAAATTTCCCTGTAGGCTCTTTACATGAGCCTAAAGTGGAACTGTTTATGACAATCCCCTGAGTCTTGCATGTTCAAATTATAAAGTGTGCTTACAGGAAAAACTTTTCCCATAATTAAATTTCCAGAATCGTATGTGTCTAGCTGCCTTCTTAGCATTTCCAACGCAATACATTCAAACCAAGTTCCCAATATTGCCCCAAACTTATTCTTGCCCTCTACCTTCTTCATTCCAGAACATCTGTCTTCAAAACATCTCCAGATTGGATTGTTTTGTTATATTTGCATGTGTGTTTGTGTGTGTGCACAAGCATGCACATGTGTGGAAACCAGAGGTTGGTTTGACATATCTTTTTTAATCACTTCTCCATCTTAGTTTTTGAGACAGGATCTCTTAATGAACCTGGAGCTCACTGATTGGCTAAACTGGCTGGCCAGCAAAGCCCCCATCCTCCTGTCTCCCTCTCCCCAGTGCTAGTGATTACAGGCACACGTCTTGTTTGTCTTTTTTTTTTTTTTTTTAACAATGCTGGGGATCTGAACTCATGTCTTTATGCTTGCAGGGTAGGCTCTTTACTGATGGAACCACCTCTCCAGCCTCTCACTTGGATTATTCTGTACCACTTCCTAGAAGGTTTTCTTGTGTCCCCTTCAGTTTATTGTCAAAATAGCAGCCAGAGTTAAGCATATAAATCACATCATTCCTCTGCTCAAACTCCCTCTCAGCTTCCCAACTTGAAACAATGAGTGAACTTCAAAATTTGATATTTGATAATAAATCTAGTTTAATCAATTTGAAGTACAACAGGTGGCAATCTAAGATTTACTATCAAATAGTGGAACACTTTGGGAAAGATGGCCAGTTGTTCATTCATTCATTATTCCTGTCTTTGGAAAAATAGTACTGAGCAAGCAGATATGGTATGTGCTCTGCCTCCACAGCCATGATCAGAAGATCAAGCCAAGATCAGCAAAGCCCCAGTTTTCCAAGTCAGCAACCTGTGCATTATCTTCAACTCTTTTTCCTTATACCAATTAATCAACTTCACAACTTCTCAAGTTCAACTCAGAAATATCTTATATGCAATCCAAATCACTTCCCTGGTCTTCATCAGTTGCTGCCCCAAGAACTACATTGTTCTTCCAACTAACATCCTGTCGCTGGCTTCTCCTTTCTTTGCTTTACTTGCATATAGACTGGAACTACTTCCTCCAAAGCAGACATTATTCCCTTATTTCAATCTCATCAACAGCATATACTGGTCCCAAACATACTCTCACAGGTGCAACAAACACTGTTCCATTCTCCTCCCATAGCACCCTCTGCCTGCCAGTTTGGCAAATATCCATTAAGTCATCATTCAATACTCTGCAAAATGTTACCTCCTCTGTGAGCACTCCCCAGTTCCCTGCACGTACGATGCTTCCTCCACTGTGCTTCCATAATATTTTGCTGTGTTTCCATCACAGCAGTGAAAATATTGCCAATTTCACATAGCTTTCTATATCACTATACAAACTCACTGAAAGGGCCATGAATTACTCATTTTCTGTTACTCGACTCTATAAAAGAGTATTCTTCAGTAAGTACTTGAAATAGACAAATAACACTGTCACAAATAACTTTCTTACATGGTCTCTTTAATAAGGTCTCTACATGGTTTCTACCTACTGATTTGGATTCTGCTTGAGAACACAGAGAACCCAACTTGTACAACCATGCAGCATATAAATTTATATGTTGAGCATTTTTAAGTATTTCTAAGTTATTAATAACTGCCATTCATTAGCATTGGTCATGAGCTACTCTAACAATCCTACAGAGGAAGTGTTACTATAATTGACAAAAGAGCATACTGAAGCTTAGAGAAATTAAGTGATTTGCCCAAGGCGGCTTGTCATTTTTTCCCTATTTTTAAAATCAGGAACATACCTACAAACAGAACTACTGGGTCAGGGAATGGGTGCACTTAATCTGAGAGGATCCTGCCAGTTTTCCCAATGTAAGCAATGTATAAGAATTCCACTTGTTTCATATTTTCATCAATATTTGATATTTTTCTTGGTTAGTCTATCAAATTCCATATATTCTGATGAGTGTGTAGCAACACCTAGATTTAGCCACGACTTCAAGACATGAGATGATTTATGAATTTTTATTTTGTGTGTATCAGAAGGCATTATATGACTATGGGGGCCCAAGGGTGACTTTGGTAATAATCCTAGATGGCATCTACCTTCTTTTTCCTTCATGCTTGGATTTCCCAGGCTCTGCCTTCCAGAGCCAGAAGTTCAAGCCGCTACCACTTCCACCTGGTGTTTTTTACATGATCCAGAAACTGAACTCAGGTCCTTCTGTTTGCGAGACAGAATCTTAATTCCTGAGTCATCTCTCCAGCCCAGCTTTTTTTTCTTAATGTTTGGAAATGCCAGCTTTTTAAAAAAATTTTTAAATTTTTAAATTATTTTTATTATTTATTCAATTGTGCATGTATGCGTGTGTGCACGTGTGTATATATGTATGTGTGTATATGTATGTGTGTGTGTAGAACCACGGACGAATTTGGGAACCACCATGGACGCCTCCACCTCCTCCTTATTTACTCTGCCCCGGGATTCACAGGCTCCACCCTAGCAGGACCAGAAACGCAGGCCGCCCCAGCTTCCGCCCGGCCTCTATATGTGGGGTCTAAGATCCGAACTCAGGACCTTCCACCTGCAAGGCTGAGGCTTAATCCCTGAGCCACCTCTCCAGCCCCATTTTAAAAAGTTTTTTAAAAAAATAAATTGTTTTGTTTGGTGAGAATTCTTCCTATTTTCTATTTTCTGGCTGCAAATCAATGTGTTTTATGTGGGCAAGCATATACTCACACACAAGCTTAGAAATCTCTCTTCCCTGTAATGCCATTTCCAGTATTCACTCCATTTCCCTATGATTATTCACATCCATTTCTTACAGCTTTTTAAAAAATTATTTGACATTCTAATTCTTCAGCAATATCATGGGGGGTGCTATGCTAGACTCGTGTCTTAAGTTTTCTTTATTCAAAGCTGTGACAACACAGCTTATTAAATCAATATTCCTTCCTGCTTTGGGTTTATGATGTATAATTATTTATCCAATTTTCATACCTGTAACATTCCTTATTTCTGGGCTACCTTTTGAGCTCAATTAATTATTCTATTTTATATCATCATTATCATCATGATTGTAGCTTTAGTATTACTTCATTTGATTAGTCTTTGTTGAGTAGATACATCATGACAGCTTCTGGCAATAAAATGGCAAAGGAAACATACATGATCGTATTCTTTTGATGCCGGCAGGACCATGGGAACATGGAGGCAAATAAGTATATGGCACAGGGAGAGAACTATAACACAGTGTAAAGAGCTAGGGCTGTGCATAGATGGCCCTTAGTGGTTTGAGCAATGAGACAAGGTCTTGTGGAGGACATGGTTCTCAGCATGACAGAGAAATAGCATGGTGAAAGATATGCAAGTAAAAGAGAAAGAGGCACCATAGAAAGTCTGAAAACTAGCTGCAGTGGGCAGAGTGAAGTGGAGCATTGCTTGTTGCTGGAAGGACAGTGCTGCGCGGGATCTTAAAGACCTTAAAAATGACTCTGTACTTTAACCCTGAGGGTAGGGCAAGCCAGAACACCCTGTAATCAGAGAGCAAAGTGTTCAGATATGCATTTTAGAAGGACTACTTGGCCATAAAATGAAGAATGATTTATGAAAGGAAGTCAAATACAGCCAAGGAGCCTGCTCAAAAGAAGATGGGGAAGGAAGTTCAACCCAGTTTCATCTGCAGTTTCTCATGCAGCTACCATCCACGAGCACTTGCTTATTTCTAAGGCTGACTCTGATATTTAGACACACTTCCTTCCACATACCTCATATCACCCCAATCTGATTTATTTAGAACTACATTAAATATCTGACCTATGAACAATTTGCTTATATATAATTGCCCCTCAAGTTTTTAAAGAAGTGGTGTTAAGCCTTCTTCCATCATATCATGTATTTTGTAAAGATAATGCATGGTTATTAGTGAAACAAGGGCAAGGGTAAGGCAGGATATTAATATCTTGACCTAAAGGATAGGACATGTCAAAAAGGACTAAATGGAAGATAGGACAGTATGCTCAGCTCTTGGAGAAGCCACGTGGACAACTTTCTTTAAGCTAATTATTAAATAGAAATATACATGGGTCTAAACAAAGAAAACTTTATTTTTCAAAAAGTTGAAAGGTAAATTTAAAAGCCCAAACCACCTCAACCAGAATTCCAAGACAGCTAGGGCATCATCAGAAAGATATCAATGAGCCACAGTAGAGAGAGAGGGCTGAGAGTCAAAGGGGCCAAAAGACCTTCAGAGATTTTAAGTGCTTAAAACTGTGCTAGGGAAGGGTGAGACAACTTCCCGTGGCTTCACTTACAGCTTGGGCCCTTTCATACTTAGCAGGTGAAGCTGTGAACCAAGAAAGGTCAAGCTAGAATACCAAGGGCAAACTGGAGAGAAGGGACAATGTCAGAGAGAGGAAGAGAGTGATGGAAAGTCTGGAGGCGGACCCTTGCCCTCTAGGGAGGGCATTCATCCTCAAATATAATCAAGACAAAATCCTGCCAGAAGACAAAAGCAAAAACCTGAACGTAGTTGTGAGGATGACATTTATTCTCAGGAATTTTAGTGCATTTCCCCATAGGAGATTTGTTATAATGAAAATGAGTTGAGTCTTATCTTCTAATATGAATGCTGAGCTATCTCCTTCAAGCCTGAAAGATTTAATGAGATGATGCCCAAAGAACACAGTTCTCATGCACATTCTTTTCCAAGGGCTTCCAGAAAGGCTGTCTCCTTCAGAAAGAACATTTACACACAAAATCTTGTTTCAATTATACTGTTCTTGTTACTCTCTTCATGTGGGCAGACATCGTGATTCTGTCACTCAGGAGATGTTTACCCCATTCAAGGTGTGGAAGTTGTAAAGATGAAGACAGATGCACTTCCCATCCTCCTGGGGGTCTCAGTTCAACAGGGCACACAGACAGATAATTAGATAATTGCGGTTCAGGGACTGGGTGTCATTGGAGCACACAGGGATAGCACCTAGGAGAACTGCTATCTATAGAAAGGTTATGGCGACATCTCACGCAACCTACACTGAAACTGAGTGAAGAACTGGACCAGATCTTACTTAAAACAGTGTTTCTGGACCTGGCACAAGTTAAAGGCATGCTCACCTAGAATACTGCAGAGTGCAGCTGCTCACACCTCTAGGATTGCAAGTATGCTCACTAACCATAGCACAGCCTGGCCTCTTCCCCAACAGGGATAGAACTTACATCACACCATGCTGTGTGGGTTATGAGCTGAGAAAGGGTAGGAATCACTGCTTGCAAAGATTAGGAAATGTTGCCTCGATCTTTCAGATATAACTCACACTTTATTCACATTCCTTCTCTTTCTTACCCCTTCATTTTCTCATTACTATTTTTATCTAATTTTGAATCCTCATATACAAACTGATTGCAAGTAATTCCAGAATATACACATTCTGAAATTTAGACACCCAAAGTAAAAAAAAAAAAAAAAAAAAAAAAAGATGATTTCATTCCAGACATAAAGTCCCAGTGAAGAACTTTGGCTGGTCCAGCTAGTGCCCACCCTGGCCAAGCTGGGTCAAAAGGAAGGATTAATGTAGACTTTAAATTGTGTCCCCTGTGAGAGGAAAGAAAGAAGAGCTGGTGAAGACAAGGTCTAGATTAGGAAAAAAGCTTAGCCAGTGAAATGGTTCAGTGAGGAAAGATGATTGTCACCAAAACTAAATAACCGAGTTTAGGAAAGATGACTGTCACCAGAATAACTGAGTTTAATTTCCAAAGCCCACATGGTAGAAGGAGAGAATGGACTCGGGAAAACTATCCTTTGACCTCTATAATGCACACTGCTGCATCATGTGTGCGCAGGCACACGCACACACACAAGTTTTAAAATGTTTAAAAATTTTAAAAATAAAGAAAAAATAAAGTGTACATATATGATGAAATTTATCAAAAATTTATTAGTAAAATTATTACAGTCATTTCATCATCTAACTAAATTCTTAGTATATGGGACACAATAATATACAAAATAAAATAAAATATATGCTAAGCAAAAATGGAAAAAAGCAAATTTACAAACAGTATATATCATATGATCTACTGTCTATAGAAATAAGTTTTCAGTCAGTGATCTGGCTCTATGAGTAAATGTGTCTTCAAACAGGCCTGATAACCTGAGTTCAATCCCCAGAGCCTATATTGTGGAAGGAGACTTCTTACAGCCGTCCTCTGATTTCCACATGTACCAAGGCACATGTGCTCATATACTCTCTCTCTCTCCCTCTCCCTTTCCCTCTTCCTCTCCCTCTTTCTCTCTCTCTCTCCATTCTCCCTCCTCTCTCCATGTCTAATAAATATTTTAAATAATCCAGACATAATAGAGAAATTAGGTGACAGTGTAATTCTTATTATTGTTGCAGAATTTGCAGCATCATAATAAATGAATACTCCCTTAAAAACTATACTGAATTTAGTTATTGGTTCCATTTAGGCCATGAGTTTTTAAGAGGCATTGAGTTTGGGATTTTCTCATGTCTTGTGGGAATAAATTAGAAGCAGAATGTTAACCCTACCAACTTTTACAGAATGAAACATTGGTGCTAAAAGCTGTTGTGCAATTTTCAATGGAACAAAAATGGCGAAGGTTACAAGTGACTTTGGAATCACAAGCATATGCTGCTTTGTTCAGAGAATAATTATAGCCCAGAGAAGAGAAACTGAAGTGCTGACCTTAAGCAGAAAGATGATGGCCACTTGTCATTTTTCTCCAGCTGAAAACAAGCTGCAGAACATATTTTGGAACTGTGGAACTGTTTCATCAGGAACTTGAAAGAGCATCCCATTGGGATGATATAGCAGCTATTACATCTTCAAAGGGTGGTTTGAACCAAAAAGAGCTTAACATCATATTCAGCACTAAATGTACTCACACAGTAAGACTTAGTAAGAACCAATGGCTGCCTGCACAGAAAGTAATTCATCTTCTATAAAAATGTACTAATGATAAGCCACGAAGTACAAGTATTTCTTTTTTTTATTCAATTGTGCATGTATGCGTGTGTGCGTGTGTATGCGCGTGCGTGTGTGTGTGTATGTGTGTGTAGGGGTGTGTGTGTGTGTGTGTATGTGTGTGTGTGTGTGTGTGTGTGTGTAGAACCACGGACGAATTCGGGAACTACTATGGTCTGCCTCCACCTCCTCCTTGTTTACTCTGGCCTGGGATTCACAGACTCCGCCCTACCAGGACCAGAAACGTAGGCCACCCCCACTTCCGCCCGGTGTCTATACGTGCGGTCTAGGATCAGAACTCAGGACCTTCTGCCTGCAAGGCAGAGGCTTAAACCCTGAGCCACCTCTCCAGCCCCGAAGTACAAGTATTTCTTATAGGATATCTGCTATGTAATATCTTTGCAGACCAGATGCTGCCCGGTGAAAAGGATGCAGTGAAAACAAGGTTTATTCCACTCAAAGGTAGGTTCACCTAAGATTAAATAAGAAAGATCACATGAAGCTTGAACTGGGAGAAAACAATAGTATGAAAGCTAACCTTATGGGATACTTAGCAAAATCTAACTAAAGACTGACACAATGGCCTGTTTGTAAACAACTGGGTGGTGTTAGATGCTCTGCTTGCTCTTAGGAAATATATTTGAAGTTCTTGGTGGTATAGAGATATGTGACATCTGTGATCTAAATATTGGTGGTATGATAAAAACAAATGCCAAACAAATGATATAACTGGATGAAAAATACTAGGGAGCACTTGTAACTTCTGTGAATTTTTCCATTGCATCAAAATATGAAGTTGCCCCCAAAGCTAATTCTTCTTACATTTCCCTAAGATGACTAGTAGTTCTGAGGTACTCAAGTCTCATAATGGTCAAGAGACAGGCGTTTTGGATGTTGCTGGAGAGATCACAGTGCTTCAGGCTCTCCAATAATGCTAAACCTAGAGTTCCACCTCTTACAGTACAATACTCTTGCCCAGTCTGGGATCAGTCAGTGACTTCAAATTGAAGCAATGACCATAGTCTCTGCTATATGTCTCATTGCCATGGTGGGAGCTGACATATCCCTCATAGCAGGCCTCTGTCTCATATTTGTTACTGAAAGTATATGTTTCCTGAAAACCTATAACAGAGGCTCTTGGATAAACATCCAAAGACTATGCCAACCCTACTCTGCTGTACCATGAAAAGTTACAGAAACATATCATGTAAGAGAATAAACTGTCATAAAGACATGCACAACTTGCAGCACAAATCTCTTAAAAATTAATCATATTCATCTTATAACAATAAACAACTAAGCCTATTGTGGAGTTACATGCACCTTCTATCATCTAAAACAAAACACAGAAGAAAATGCACTTTCCTGTCATGAGCTGTCATCCACAAATTACATGTCTAACCCTTGAGCTTATTTTAGAAACTCTCCTCACTAATTTGCCTGTGTTTTTGAATAGCAAGTAATATGTTTTCAATCATGAAAGGTTACAGGGAAATTTTTGCGGTTAAAACTGGCTCTCCATGGGCACAAAAAAGCATCAGTCTTTCAGCAATCTTTTGGGAAATAACTTTTTTCATCGTTGTTAAGAGATTTTCAAACCAGTTTAACAGCTACTGTTCTTGAGAATGGTTGTTTATATCTTTTGGAAATTGATGTCACTTACAGTCATGTCAGACAAGCTTGATAAAGAAATCATTTCTCTATGGCACACTATGAAAACCAAACTATGTGACCTTTTCTCTTGATAATAATCCACTGACTGTCCATCCTCTAACATACCACATGACCAGCAGTCATTGTATTGCTTTTCCAGTTACGCATTATTAGGAAGAAGACATTTTACCTTGATACAAAATCATAGCTGATATAATTTTCTTCAAAATACTCTTTATGTAAAAAATCTGAAAAGTAAAGAAACTAAATGGAGCTTGAGGAATCACTCAGAAGTTAAAGAAATTGATGTACAAGCAAGAGGAGCAGGTCTGGATTTCCAGGTCCCATGCAAAATACCAGGTGGTATAGAGTAATTCCAGCCTTGGAAGGAGGAAAATGGGAATTCCCAGAACAATCTAGACTAACTCTACCAGCATGCTTCGGGTCCAATAAGAGACTCTGCTCATAAGAATAATGTGGAAAAATAATTGATAATGATTCCTGATATCAACTTCTAGACTCCACAAAAACATGTGCACATGTGCTTTGGGAACATATGTGCACACAGATATGCATATATGCATACACACAAAATAAAAATAAGGGGTAAAAAATAAATGGCTGTTGTAAAGTGCTTTGTCTTCTCTGTTATTCTCTGCCCTACAGACAAACAGTTGCTGTAAACTTTAATGTTACACAGGAATAACATAGAAATGGGTTTTTTCTTTCCCAAGTCGACCTTCTATAATATATACCTAGTTTTTTTGTTTTAGATCTAGCAAAAGAATTAGACAACTTTTCTCTAAACTATGAGTTCAAAGTAAGCATCCTTGGCCAGGCCTTAAAGTTTAAGCTTTCATCACCAGCTTACCATGCATGCTGGTTAGTCTTCACTGTCGACCCAATGGGATTTGGAATCAACTAGGAAATGCACCTCTGGGTGTGTCCATGAGGATGTTTCCAAAGAGGTTTAACTAAGAAGGGAATGTTCACTCTGAATATGGGTGGCACTGTCTCCTGGCTCCTGGCTTAGTGTTCTAGACTCAATGAAAAGAAAAGGAAAAAAGGAGAAAGCAAGTGAGCACTAGGATTTATCTCTCTGCTTCTTGAATGTGGATGCAAGGTGACTAGCCACCTCTTGCTTCTGCTGCCATGCCTTCCCACCACAGTGAGCTATATCCCCTCAAACTGAAAGCCAAAATAAAGCCTTTCTTCTTTATGCCACTTTTTTTGTCAGATATTCATTTATAGTGAGAAGAAAAGTACTTCATTCACCATGAGTCTATCTGCTTCTTTGCATCCTATTTATAAGAAGATGAATCTACTTGTGCCACTTTAAAGTTAAGCGATAGGCTTTTGCCATTGCTCTTGGCTGCTCTCCAGAAACTGACAGTAAAGACCCCATTACTGAAGACATAACACATATTTATTTGTTTTTGTTTTTCGGCAACACATACTTATCACAGGACAGATTAAAAAAAAAAAAAAACACCACCTGAAAATAGTCTGAAAACTTTCTTCTGCTGGACAGTTTTCTTTTCATTGTACCAGAAAGTACTATGCAAGGTTGCATAAGAAAAAGGCAAAATCCAGTTTTGCTAATCTGTGAAAGCTACAATAATGATCATCCTGGCAAGAGGTGAAGATTGGTACAATAACAGCATAAGTGTCTAGCGGGCAACCAACAGCTTTCTGATTGGATTTAAGACCCACTTTTCAGCAGGGATAGCATTCCCGGTACTATAAACCAGAACAAGAACCTATGACAGGGGAGGACATTGACTCTGGCAATAAGTTTAGCTATTAAAAACACTGTATCAAGCTGCCTTTTAAACATATGTCATTAGACCCATAGTTTAGAGGAGCATTCAGCACTCAACCTAGAACTGTCTTTCTGCAATGGAAGATGTTTATTACAGAAGACCAAAATGGCAGAAGAATAGAAAATAAGTGATGGTGGAATGCTCAGCCCTAAACAGCACATCTAAGCCTCTCGTCCATCTCAAGGCTCAGGAAACATTATAACATAGGGAGTGGTAAGATTGTGAGAGCCTGAAGACAGGAATGTGTGCAGGCATTGTCTTCTGGATATAACGGGAATGCTGCATCCATGAATTCACAGCAGCTATGTATATTTCATAAGACCTGCATGGCATTTGACCTGATGAAATTCCTTCATGGAAGGGCTTGATACATAAAGGGTTCTTGATACAGCTTGGTGGTTCTGTGCTTGACTGTCACCCATATGAAAGTAAACTCATTTGCTCTTACAGCAAGGTGATATTTCCACTACTCCTGCTTCAGTCAGCATCTCATCTTCTGTCTTACAGCAAAATAAACTCTAATAGGAATCTCTCCATGCACTTACCCATCCACTCACATGTTACCTACCACTTTTCCTAACCACGAGAAAGAGAAAACATGGAGGTTCTTGACCTATCCTGCCTCATTTTCTCAAGCTCTTTGTTGTCTCAGGTATCACATACATGATAACAATTCCCACACATGTCCTTAAAATTCACTCAATTTTAAAACAACTATCATAATACCTTCTTTGATTCTGCAGCCCTCTTACCTCTAACTTGTCTTTCTTGCCCATCATCATTAAGATTGGGGGTCTAAGAACTATCAGTGAAACATGGCTAATTCCCTACCCTCATTGTCCCACCTCCCATCAACAGATGCAATGAACTCACCAACCTGTCTATGCGACTTTTCCACAGCTCTACCACTTTTCTACCACTATTAATGCTTCGGTCTAGAAATCTTCACATGCCCAATTACTTTCTTTCATACTAATACCATTACTTTCTGGTTCAACTATTTCTTTTATGGATTTTTCCTCCCATAAAACCATTAAATGTCAGAATTATCTGTTGGTACCAGTAGAAACAGATATATCCACATGGAGAAACAACTGTAATATTAAAATTTGCTCATGCCTTTTAACCAAATTATTTTACTTTTAGAAATCCATACAACAAAATATATGTTTTAAATACTAGATAAGGTAATTCTTGCTCAGAAACAATAAATGCAGTGTTATTTATGATGAAGGATGATGTTGCCTGAGCTTAAAGTGATGCTATATGGGGAAAAGATGATGCTGTCTAGTGTTAGCTTATTATGTGGAAAATACATTCATAGGAAAAAGTCTGGAAGAAAGTATTCCAAATATTAGCAGTGATTTTCTTGGGAGAGAAGTGAACTACTAAGGGTAAATATTACTGTCTTCATATATTTCTGTGGTTTCCAAATTTTCCATAAGAATCACGTATTGTGTTTATCATGAAGAAAAAAAATTTTTAAGAACAAGTCAAAGGGCCAAGCTCTTCTTTTGAAAGGTGGTATCTGAGGACTGGCAAAATAGCTCAACAAGTGTACCAGTTACTCTTCTCTGTTGCTGCTGAAACGCCACTCAAAGTCAAGCAATTTAAAGGAAGAAAGGAAGATTTTATTTAGATTACAGTTCCAGAGGAGAGATACTGTCCTTCAAAGTGAAAAAAAGCATGGCTGCAGGCAGAAGCTGGAAGAGGCCTAAGCTACATCCATCATGGAGGCAGAGAGCTGCTACATGCAAGCTTGCAGATTCACTAACTCAAGCTCAAGGTCTACCCCCATCGCATGCCTTCCTCCATCAAGGCTTCACCTCCTAAAGGTGCCATGACATTCCCAAACCAAAAATTAAAACACATGAGCCTGTGGGGGACAACTCACATTTCAAGTCATGACAGCAAGTAAGGCATCTGCTTGCAAACCTGGTAACCTGAGTTCAATCCCTTGAACCGCACATGGAGGGAGGGAGGAGGGAAGTGGGAAGGGAGAGGAGGGAGGGGGGAAGAAAGGAGGGAAGGAGGGAGGGGGGAAGAAAGGAGGGAGGGAGGGAGGGAGGGAGGAAGGAAGGAAGGAAGGAAGGAAGGAAGGAAGGAAGGAAGGAAGGAAGGAAGGAAGGAAGGAAGGAAGGAAGGAAGGAAGGTCGGTCCACCTTCTCGTCTCACTCTATACTTTTTCCAATGGGTAATCTCATGTACTTCAGAAGCTTCAAATATCATCTACAGAATACTTTCACATGGTGTCCCTCATACACAGTACTCTGCTAATCTTCAGAACCTGGCTACTGGACAACCCTATGAGGAGTCACGTAAATAACTTCAACCTGTTACCTTACCCTTTAACCTACATTCCAGACCTCCTCTTCTAGGTCTGGTCTTTGTAAATAGCAGCACCTTCTTGAAATTCCTGCTTTGGGTGAGCTGATGAGTCAGGCAAGACTTGCACCATGCGAATCAAGTAGCAAGACCAATGTAGTCTCTTCCTCCCACTAGTCTCATCTGAACTCTTTTTTGGTGCTGGGGATCAACCAAAGGTCTTATACCTTGTATACCTAGGCTATTCCTGAACTTCCCCTGGACTGCTTAAACATTTTAACACTATGCTATTTCCTGGATTTCCCCTGGTCTGCTTAAACATTACTTTCTTAAAAGGTATCTTTGTCTCTCACTTTAGGCACCTATTACATATATCCTGTTCATTAACATCATAGTCATTTTTTTCTAACAGGTACACTGGATCCATTTAAAATCTTTCAATGGCAATATATCACCATTATTTTCTCAACGTCTATTGTCAAGTTCCTGCTCATTCTTCAGTTTACAAAGTGCTTCTGAAAAACTTCCCTTGACTCTCCCAGAAATAGAGGTCTTCCCCTGAGTCCCCGGAGCATGTTGTCCTCATTCTCATTGGACCACAGTATGGTTCACATGCCTGTCTTTCCCTTTGTTCATCTCTGTATCTCTAAGACTCAGTAGACACTTGATGAATATTTAAATAAACAAATGCTTATATGAACAGCTTGGCTTGCAGGCATGGGATAGATTTGCTTTCTCATGCAACTTAACCAATTCTCTAGGCTCAATACATGTATGAGGCAAACTTATCTAGTTAATACTGAAACAAGTCAGTCCAATACCATGAAACATAATGTTAACCTCACGGAGCTCTCTTGTAGTAATGTTAAAGGTATGCAAGCTTTTAACTTAGCTTATAAAAAAGTTTTCCATAATATTTTCTTTTTTTTCTGAAGCATGAGCTTGAAAATCATTTTTCCTAGCTACTGACTTCAAAAATGGGCAAATATCTTAGTTTCCAAAAAAAAAAAAAAACAGAAAAATATCAAATATTGTTTTTACTCCCAATGTCGACAACTTCATCTGTACAAAATAAAAACAGTCTCACCGTCTCATGGAGAGTTTTTTTTTTTTCATTTTAAATGTGTACATTAGTTGCTGTGTGGATTTATTAATCAGAATTATTAGGAAGATCTAATTCATAAGGGGTTATGAAGGAATAAAACGGACCTTGGCAAAGTAGGCAATACTAAAAATTTATGAAACTCTGAAAAACAGATCTCTTCCTTACTTAAGCATTTAAAATTCCCCATGAGTGAGTCACCTTCCACCAAGAAAAGCTTAAGTTTCACCTGAAATAAACCTGCATATGAAAAAGTTTGCCCATGTACAGAAACCAACTTCAGTTCTTTTCTGGGCAAAAAGGGGAGCTTGTTGGTGAAACCAATTGCAAACAACAAATAATCCAAAAATAATTCCTGCTTCACTTTAGGGGCATGCTGTATACTTCATAGCAGTGACAGACTAATGTCAGAAATAGTTTGCACTTCCTGTATACAAACCGGCTTAGGGAGTCAGATAGCCTGAAAGGAAAAACATTCCATAGATGGGCAATTCTTGAAAGACTTCAGAGACTCAAAGTGAAAGGAGAAAAGTGAAAATTGGGCTAAAGGTTGAACAAGGCTGTAACTATAGCCACAGAACACATGAATTGGAGGTTAAGCTAGGGTGCCTTCTTGAATAAATGGATTTGCTTTAGCTTCAGCCATCATTGCTTCCACTTTCTGACGAACATCCCTGTAAGTGCTGCTTGTTTCTGAACTGACAAAATGGAGGCATAGAGTAGGTATTACTTGTACCTTACTCCTTTTATGATTATGAGATTAATTTATGCTGCTGTATAGAGCCACAGTCCTTTCACTTGTGCTGCTATCCTCCATTCTATCAATACTTCAGCCTGCTTTTCCAACCCATGGTGATGGATACCATGTTCTTCCCAGGCTTTGACTTATTTCTCATTGCATTTCAACACAAACATAATACATTCTTTCATTTCCATTCTATAGACATAGCATAGTGTTTTTGCATATCTCATATCATTCATTCACTGAACTTTGTGTCAATATAGATCAAAAAATTTTGTCACTATTGATCAGAACTGTTCTTTGGAACCCAAACTAAGTGGCAGAAAAAATAGCCATGGTAGGATATATATAATTCATGTTGCAGAACATACCTAACTGTGAAATAGGCGACCTAGACTTCCTTGAATCAACTCATCTGAGGCACTAACTTTCTCTGGTCCATGCTCTGGTAGTCTACAGACTAGCTTTCCCTGGCTAAGAGAGTATTCATCCTCAGCTCCTTGCTCTCCTCTTACCTGAAGGAAGATATCTCGGAATATTGTGTGATGAAGACAGTACTAAATCAAAGCAGTTTAAAATCTCAAGAATATATCCTAAAAAAAGAATATATCATAATCTCCACTCAGAATGTGCATGCAGCAGCTATACCTTGGTGGTGAGAACACCTTGCTTTCACACACCAAGATGTCCATGATATGGGGGAAAGAAATAGGAACTTAAGCAGAGAACATCAGAGCCTGTATTTCTAGCCCTCTTTTCTTTCAGTCATTCTATCTATCTATCTATCTATCTATCTATCTATCTATCTATCTATCTATCTATCTATCTTTTCTCACCTTTTCTCTTTCCTACTATTATTTATTCTTGCCCAACTCTTCAGGATTAAAAAATAACAGAAAAACAAAAACCAATTTTCAGTCTCCTACAATAATGGCCTTTAACCTTTGCCTCCACAGCCATCTTCCAGAAGATATTATTACCCCTTACTGGTCAATCAAGGCAAACCTCTACCCTCCATTGAACCAGCTTGCTGAAGGCACAGAGCCCTCTTTAGACTGCAGCTATTTGGGCAGCTCTTTTCTTCTCTTCCTTCACCTCTCTGGCACGTTCATTTTGCCAACTACTCTGTTCTCCTCTAGACTCCTGTTACATCACACTCACTGGTTTCAGTCAATCTTCTGGACACTCTTTTTCTGCTCCTCTTAAGGTCCCATTATTCAGACAGCCCCTGATATCTGTCTCGAGGCTCATTCCTTGGCCATTGGTTCACACTATATGCTTGCTTTTGACTATTGAAACCTCATCAGCACTCTCCATGCAAACATGAGAGGTGGAAGAATGGGCTCTCCCAGCATTCTATAATAGACCCAGCTCTGCAGCCACAACATTGCTCTGCATTCTTTTTCATGAACAGGAAACATAAGTGGTCAGTAGTTGGAAGGAAGGAAGGAAGGAAGGAGAGAGGGAGATAGAAAGAAAAGGAAAGAATGAAAGAAAGAAAGAAAGAAAGAAAGAAAGAAAGAAAGAAAGAAAGAAAGAAAGAAAGAAAGAAAGAAAGAAAGAAAGAAAGAAAGAAAGAAAGAAAAAGAAAGAAAGAACCAGTCAATCAGTCCTGGGCTTTGAAGTCAAACCAATGTGGTTTCACATTCCAGATGCTTCCTAATTAGATGAGGGACTCAGAAAGCCACTTTCTCTGAAAGAGGTTTCACATCTTACAGAACTAGTAGATTAAAAAGCTGAATGATTGCAAAACCTTAAACACATCTCCAGATACCTACTTGCTGTTCCAATAACTTCCTCCCACTTCCCTTTTACAGAAATTGGTCCTGTTTCCCCAACTACATTAGTAACCCCCCCCATATGTGCATTTCCCTTTCTGTGGTTTCAATTACCCATGGTCAGCCACAGTCCAAAAATACTAAATGGAAAATTCCAGAAATAAACAATTCGTAAATCTTAAATCATACACCATTCTGAGGGCCATCTGAACACAGTACTATGGCAGGATCAGTCTGAAACCAAGATATCCACGGTCCCCAAGTCCTTGCCTACACAGCAGCTTTCTTTTCCACACTCAGGTTCTCAGGCATGAACCCACCCCCACTTCTTTATTCAGCTTGGGCTCCAAACCCTAATCTGGGTCCCTGCCCTTAATACCACTTTGCTCTTCCCGATCTAAAGGCTTTAGAGATTCTTCAGGAAGAAGGGAAGCAGATAACAGATTTCTCCTCACTTTTACCCACTGGCACAGATTCTGTCTTCTGGGGTATCCCAAAATAGATACAATCAGTGTCTATTCTGATATTTGAAGTTGGTTATTATGATCTACATCTTGGTTTTGTCACTCCTTAAATGGTGATACACACCTTAAATGGTGATTCTTTTTTGCATGGACTCCATTCTATCTATGCTGCTGTAAAAGTAGAGGTCTCTTGGTTGCCTCCCCGATATCTTTGTTTGCCCATACAATTCCTTTCTTTCTAAAAGAACCTGGCTTTTTCTCCCTAGACATAGACACCCACACACACACACACATACCTTCCACATAGTTAAGTGCTATAGAAGCGAACTCAGTCCTCAGCTCCCAATTATTCCAGACCAACAGAATCTAGACCAGGACATCCATACTGCTCTCACCACTGACAGGTTCAGTCATGGGCACGTAAACATATAGTGACCAATTAAGCTTGTAAGAAAGAAGGTCTACTAGGGACTTCCTAGAAAGGAGCACAAGATGAGCGGGCAGCTCCACTCCATTCTCTAGAGGTGGCTGTGTTTGGATGGGACGCAGAGAATTACTGAGGTGATCTGCAGCAGGCTAAGACCAATGCAGCAGCAGCAGCAGCAGAAGGCCAGGGAGTCGCAGGTGAAACACATCCCTGCAGGATTCTCCCAGGGACCGCTGAGCTTCTCACTCCCTGGCTTCTGTGAGCCTTGGAAAACGTTTCCTTCTTTTGAAGCTACTTTTGTCAGGTCTTCTTTTTAGCTAACAGCATTCCAACTGACACAAATAGTGACAACTACACACCCCCTACACAACAGGAGGGATGGGAACAGACTATTTCCTTGGATCCTTGAGTTCACTGATGATACTAAGGCCTGATCTTGCTCACTTACAATATTATTCTCCACAGACCCTACAATGTTACTTTGTATTTGTACTGTTAAAAAAAAAAAAACTTAGAGGAGAAGGAGTTTACTTTTTATTCACAATGTTTCCTCTTCATTGTTTCAACACCCTCAGACCCTTTAAAATAACATTTTATTTCCAATGGAATGATAAAGAAAGTTTTAAAAAAAGTTACTAGTCCTTCACAAACTAACCAAACAGACTAAAGGGAAGGGGGCAGAAAAGTAAATGTGGAAGGCAGACAAGTGGTTTCTATTCTGGGAACTGCATCACAACTAGTGAACAGTCTTAACATCACATGTTTTCCTGTGTTTTTCACTTGGTATATGTAGACAAGAGTGAGAAACCTCAAGGATCCCTTGTGGTATTAAAATTGTATGACTCAGAGCTGCAGAGATGGCTCAGGGGTTAAAGTCTTTGCCTTGCAACCAAAAGCAACTGAGTTGGGATGCCCACATCCCACATAGAAATACCAAGCGGAAATGATGGCAGCCTTCACGTCTAGCCCTGAAAAGTGGAGCCTGAAAACCCCAGAGCAAAATACAAGGAGGTAGAACAATCTCAGATGATTTCTGAAGTCATACTTGGGTCTCCACAGGCCGACACACTCAAATGTCCGCTTCTACACACACAAACACTATCACCACTACCACCGACAACAACAACAACAATTTTGTGATTCCAAGATTTCACGATAGAATTCATGGCCTAGAAATTCTCTCCAGCTCTGAGCAAAAAAGAGGAAAAACAAATCTCTTCAAAGCAGATTGCAGCCTATTAGTCATTATCAAGATCCACTTTTTTCAAATCCATGAAATATTAATTTCAAATGAAGAAACAGCTTTGTGGTACTACAAGAGAGGACACCAGGGTTGCATTTGTGTTTACTGTGTTTACTATCACTAAAGGAAACATACTGAAGCTGAGAGCTCCAAGTCTGCACTCAATTCACCAGCTTCACAAAAACAAACATTCAGAACCCCCTACAGGACCTGGGGGATTTTGGCAGCGAAACTATAGCAGCATATTTAAAAGTATGTTGTCACCCCACACTGCCATCTTGCTACAAGATGCTTGCAACTAACCCCTCAATTGCTTCCAGTGTCCTTAATGTCTGAACCAACATTTCTGAGCCCTTCACAAAGTATAGTCCCTACCAGCTCATCCCTGTCACCTGCCTCTACTTTGCTTGCTTCCATCCACCAGAGACCCCAATCTTGTTGGGACACCTTTCAATTTCTAAAACACCCAGAATCCACTTGTCTAAAAGGTTTCTTCCTTTCTGCTATACACATGTGATTAATTCTGCCTGGCCTGGACCCTTCCCTGTCGGCTTCTTCCCCACCGCCACCTCCTGCCACACACAGGATTCCAACTTCCCCATAAAGTGCCTCTTCTGTGGCAAGCTCAAATGTTTGCACAAATGCCACATCTCTGTAATGAGGGACCCTGCCCCCCCCCTCATGGCACTTCTACTAATTGCAACTATCCTTTGGTTTGTTGACTGATCTAGTATGTTCTCTATGCTACTTGATCAGTTCCAAAACAGCAAGAACCACTGTTTAGGTCACGCTGGTCTATCTGGAAAAGAATGAAGATGACACAATCATGACGGCCATCATACTTTTAAAGTTAATGACATGGAAAAAACACTGAAAATACTATGCTACAATAACAAGCTCAAGACCAGGCAGAGCTGAGACCCTGCCTGCAAAAAAGGAGAAGGGAGGAGGGGAGGAGGAGAGGAGGAAGACAAAGAAGAATGAGAGAACCACTCCGACGGTCGGGACGCGCACGCGCGGTCCAGCCGGGCCTCACCCCGCGCCCTAGGACCCCAGGTCAGCCCACAGGGACCCGGCTCCGACTCCCACCATCCAGCCGGAGCCACGCGCGGGGGCCGAGGGACGAGGAGGACCTCCCACTGCACCCGGGGCCCCGTCCCAGCTGCCCTCGGGTTAAATAGCTCCACGCCGACGCGCCCATCCTCCCTTTTCACCCCACCCCGCTCCGCCGGTCAGGACGTGCACGTGCGGTCCAGCCGGGCCTCACCCCGCGCCCTAGGTAAGTCCCCCGTTCGGGCCCCGCCCACCAGTACCCCAGGCCAAATAATTCAGTTTAGTGAAATTGAGAGATCTTAAGAGTTAAAATGACAATGCCAAAGTCAAAGTGCAAATCCATGAGAAGCAACACTCAAGTAAACAAATTTCCCACTGAAGAAATTAACCCATGTTAGACTCCAACAAGAACAAACCCGTGGAAAAAGGCCAAGAAAGCCTCACCCAGGATAAGGTCTTCCAAAATATGATCATTACCATGTTCAATACTATGAAAGAGGAAATCCGGGAGGAATTACATAATCGAATCAATCGCTTTGAAGAGGAACACAACAGACATCTGGAGGAGTTGAGAAAAACAGTGCAAGAAACAAAAAGTGGCATAGAGCAGTTAAAACAAACTCAAGCAGAATTTAAAACTGAGCTAAAAGACAAGTTATCTTCAACCCAGAACGCCACAGAGAGTCTTATCAACAGAACTAATGAAGCAGAAAACAGAATTTCAGACCTTGAAGATAAAGTGGGAGTACTAACCAGCTCAATGGAAGAGGTTGTTAAAGCCAAAAAGATACTTGAGAGAAATATCCAAGAGATATGGGACACCCTGAAGAAGCCTAACATGCGTATTCATGGAATACCAGAGCAAGAATCTCAAAATACCACCCCTGTGGAAATTTTTCAAACGATCATCAAGGAAAACTTTCCTCATCTAAAAAAAGAGAGGCCCATTCATATACAAGAGGCATTCCGCACCCCAAACAGATACGACCAAAATAGAAGCACACTGCGGCAAATAATAGTTAAAACACTCCACATTCAAGATAAAGAACTGGTGCTGAGAGCTTCAAGGGAGAAAAAACAAGTCACTTTTAAAGGTAAACGTATTAAAATAACAAATGACTTCTCAGTCGAAACAGTAAAAGCAAGAAGAGCTTGGAGAGACATACTTCAAGTATTCAATGAGCAAAAATGTCAACCCAGGCTGATTTACCCTGCAAAACTATCAGTCATGATCGAGGGAGAAAGAAAAATTTTCCAGCACAAAGACAACTTTAAGGGATACATGGCCACCAAACCAGGCCTTCAAAAACTGCTAGAAATGATACTCAAGCGTGAAGAAAAAAGCAGGCATATCCAGGAGAACAGAAGGCAAATATAACACCATTAAAAGCGAAGCAATATACTTATAAAAGCTACTAAACATAATAAATGTCTGGAATTAACAATAGTTTCTCCATTATAACACTAAATGTTAATGGACTTAATTCACCGATCAAGAGACACAGATTACAAACTTGGATTAAAAATCACAATCCATCAATCTGTTGCCTGCAGGAAACCCATCTCACCACAAAAGATAGGCACGCTCTAAAAATAAAAGGCTGGTCAACAATTCTACAAGGAAATGGAAGCAGAAAACAGGCAGGGGTAGCCATTATGCTATCAGACAAAGTGGATTTCAAACCAAAAAAAATTATAAGAGACACGGATGGATACTACATTTTAGTCACAGGTACAATTCACCAGGAAGATTTCACAATACTGAACATATATGCACCCAATACGGGCCCCTCCACATTCATTAAGAAAACCCTACAGCGTCTAAAGCAAGAAATCAACCCCCAAACGATAATTCTTGGGGACTTCAACACCGCCCTCTCTACATGGGACAGATCAACAGGTCAAAAGCTTAACAGAGACACTTTGGAACTTAATCAAACCCTTAAAGAAATGGACCTTACAGATCTCTATCGAACTTTTCACCCACGCACCAAAGAATACACATTTTTCTCAGCAGCACACGGAACTTTCTCCAAAATAGATCACATATTGGGCCACAAAATGAATCTACACATATACAAGAAAGTTGAAATTCTAACCTGTGCCCTATCAGACCACCACGGCCTAAAGCTGGACATCCACAACACATCAAACAAGAGAAAATACACTAACTCCTGGAAACTTAACACTATGATGCTGAATGAGAACTGGATTCAGGAAGAAATTAAAAAGGAAATTCAAGATTTCCCGAAAGTGAATGATAACGAAAATACAACTTACCAAAATCTCTGGGACACAATGAAAGCTGTTCTAAGAGGTAAGTTCATAGCTCTTAATGCCCACGTCAAAAAAATGGAAACATCAGAAATAAACAACTTAACAATGCAGCTTAAAGCTTTAGAGAAACTAGAGCAATCTGATCCCAAAAGCAGTAGAAGAGAAGAGATTAGCAAAATAAGGGGAGAAATATCTGAAATCGAGACTAAGAAAACGATAGAAAAAATCGAACCAATCAAAAAGCTGGTTCTTTGAAAAAATCAACAAGATTGATACACCCCTAGCTAAACTAACCAAAAGCAAGGGAGAGAAAACCCAAATTAACAAAATTAGAAATGAACATGGAGTTATCACTACTGATACCCAAGAAATCCAGAGAATTATAACATCATATTTCAAAAACTTATACTCTGTGAAGTTTGACAACACAAAAGAGATGGATGAATTTCTAAGTAAATACAACTTACCTAAATTGAATCAGGAAGTTGTGAATTATTTAAATAGTCCTATAACATATAAGGAAATTGAGGAAGTAATCTCGAATCTTCCCACCAAAAAATGTCCTGGACCAGATGGATTCAGCACAGAGTTCTACCAGACATTTAAGGAGTTAATAACACCAATACTCCTTAAACTGTTCCATCAAATAGCAAAGGAAGGAACACTACCAAATTCCTTCTATGAAGCTAATATCGTTTTAATCCCAAAACCTAATAAAGATTCACTTAAAAAAGAAAACTATAGGCCGATCTCCCTGATGAACACAGACGCAAAGATTCTCAACAAAGTCTTAGCAAATCGGATTCAAAAACATATTAAAAAGATCATTCATGGGGACCAAGTAGGCTTCATCCCCGGCACACAAGGTTGGTTCAACATATGCAAATCAATAAATGTAATTCATCATGTAAACCAGTCCAAAGTCCAAGACCACATGATACTCTCGATAGATGCAGAAAAAGCTTTTGACAAGATCCAACAGCCTTTTATGATCAAAACGCTAGAGACAGTGGGAATGGAAGGAACCTTAATCAATATAATAAAAGCTATATACAACAAGCCCACAGCAAGGATTATGCTCAATGGGGAACAATTGGAATCATTCCCACTTCGATCAGGAACTAGACAAGGCTGTCCACTCTCACCACTTCTATTCAATATTGTACTTGAAGTCTTAGCTGAAGCCATAAGACAAGAAAGGGACATAAGAGGGATTCAAATCGGCAAGGAAGAAGTCAAGCTATCCCTATTTGCAGATGACATGATCTTATACCTGAGGGATCCCAAAAACTCCACCAGGAAGCTCCTGGAACTAATTGAGAAGTTCAGCAGGGTGGCAGGATACAAAATAAATGTGCAAAAATCAGAGGCCTTCCTATATGCCCAGAATGAAAGAAGTGAAAAAGCCTTGAGAGAAACCATACCATTTACTATAACCCCTAAAAAAATGAAATACCTTGGTATAAACCTAACTAAGGAGGTAAAAGACCTTTACAATGAAAACTTTAAAACCCTAAAGAAAGAAATTGCAGAAGACACCAGAAGGTGGAAAGACCTCCCTTGTTCCTGGATTGGCAGAATCAACATTGTAAAAATGACCTATCCTACCAAAGGCAATATACAGATTCAATGCTATACCAATCAAAATCCCAAAGCAATTCTTCAAAGAAGTTGACCAAACAATCTCAAAGTTCATATGGAGGCACAAAAGAACCAGGATAGCAAAAACAATCCTGAGTAACAAAAACACAGCTGGAGGTCTAAGTACTACAAATCCATAGTTATAAAGACAGCCTGGTACTGGCTCCAAAATAGACACACAGATCAATGGATAAGGATTGAAGACCCAGATATAAGCCCACAAAGTTACAGCCATTTGGTCTTTGACAAAGGGGCCCAAAGAATCCAATGGAAAAAGAACAGCATCTTCAACAAATGGTGCTGCCAAAACTGGATCTCCACATGCAGAAGATTAAAGCTGGACCCGTACTTGTCACCATGTACAAGACTTAATTCCAAATGGATCAAGGACCTTGATATCAGGCCAGAGACTTTAAAAACCATAGTTGAAAGGATAGGGAACTCCCTCGAGCTGATTGGGCTAGGCCAACAGTTCCTAAACAGACATCCAATGGCACAGTCACTGCTACCAACTCTCAACAGTTGGGATCTTTGAAATTAAAGAGCTTCTGTTCAGATAAAGAGATTGTCACACGAGCTCAAAGGCAACCCACAGAATGGGAGAAAATCTTCACTAACCACATATCTGACAGAGCTTTACTGTCCAGAGTGCACAAAGAACTTAGAAAACTAAACTCCAAGGAAAACACTGGCCCAATTAAAAAATGGGCCCTGGAACTTCAAAGAAACTTTACCAGGGATGAAATTAAAATGTCTAACAATTATCTTAAAAAATGCTCCACTTCCTTTGCCATCAGGGAAATGCAAATCAAAACTTCCCTGAGATATCATCTCACCCTGGTCAGGATGGCAAAAATCCACAATACAAACAACGACAAATGCTGGAGAGGATGTGGAGAGAGGGGAACTCTCCTACATTGTTGGTGGGAATGCAGGCTCATACAGCCACTCTGGCGAGCTGTCTGGAGATTCTTAAAGAAATTAAAGATTGAAATGCCATATGACCCTGCTATCCCACTTTTGGGAATAACCCCCCATGCAGCAGAGGTTCGCCTCGATAGCACAAGCACGACCATGTTCATAGCAGCACTGTTTACAATAGCAAAGTCATGGAATCAACCTAAATGTCCAACAGTTGACGAGTGGATAAGGAAAGTGTGGTACATCTATACAATGGAGTACTACTCAGCCATCAAAAATGATGAATTACTGGAATTTGCTGGGAAATGGATGTCATTAGAAAGAATTATGTTAAGTGAAGTATCCTAAACCCAGAAAATTAAGCGCCGTATGTACTCCCTAATAGGTGGCTCCTAGTACCAAACTCACCCAGCCCACATTGAGACACTCAAAAGTAAACCTATGTAACACAGTAATTGCAAGGATTATGAACAAGAGAGATGGGTTAGGAGGGCCAAACCAGAAACAAGGAGAGAGGGGACCATGTTACAGCAGAGAAAATAGGCCTCCAAGTAAGTAATGAGAAACCTGGTTAAGTTCACAGACGTTCTTTCCTGATCTCACCAGAAGGGGAGGGCATATAGTCTAGCAGATAAAAAGTAATCATTTTGCAAATGGGTGATGGACCCCTCCCTCAGTGAGGTTTCCTACTCTTATTACATCTACCCTTGAATGTGCTATTACAACAAGACTCCAGTTTAACAGCTTTTTGTCTCTGGCCAGGGGGTGACATACAGTGCCCAGCAGAATGGAGTGAAGAGAATTGCAGGAGCAGCAAAACTGCAAAAGAAAATCAACAAACCACAATCCAGAACTTCAGAGACTCTATATCAATCACATAGAACTAGGCCAGCCTAATCTCTCCCATCCTGGAGCTCAGGGACATTTGGGAAGAGGGGGCGGTAAGATTGTAAGAGCAAAAGGATGGGAGGAGCAACGATTTGCAAGATTCTCAACAATAGTTGGGGCCAAAGCAATCATAATGGGACTTTGCATGCCCTGCGCAATGTCCAGCGCACTGTTGCCCTCATAAAGTCTAGCATCTGTTAAGGGCACCGAGACCCCTGGAGGCAAGGGATTGACAGCCATAGTAGTGCTCCTATGCTTAAGGGGAACAAGAGAAAGGGCTTATGGAAATGCCACTGGGTCCTTATATGTCATCGGAGAGGAGGACCCAGTGGAGAGTTAGGCGTACACAATAAAGGACTCTCTGGGAATTGGGGGGGAGGCACTGGGGGAAGGGGAAGAGGAGGAGGGGGTTCGGGGGGAGGAGGGGGGAAGGAGGGAATTAGTAAAAAATTTTAAAATGTATAATTAAATTTTTAATAAAAAAAGGAAAAAAAAAGAATGAGAGAAAGGAGGGAGGAAGGTGAGAAGGAGGAATAGGAGCATAAGGACATGTATAATTTAATGAGGAGTCAAAATGCTTAGAGCCATCCATTTACTTATTTATCTATTAACAGGGGCAAAAAACGTGCCTGTAAATAAGCCTTTGAAAATAAGATTTTGCTCTGTGTTCATGCTGAGGACACAAATGTAAACTGACAGATGAACTGAAAATACTATTGGGTCATGTATAAGTAAAGAGAGTCCACATTTAAAGTATTATACTTATAGATGTACACAAAAAGTTGCAAAGGAAAATACATCAATGTGTTAACAAGAGTGACAGTTTTATACAGTTCTGGTGTGTGTGTCTAATACATGGGTGAGTGCATGTTTGTGTGCACGTGCATGTGCATGTGTGTGGGATCAGAAGTCAACATTAGATATCTGTTTCTTTTGCTTTTCACCTTATTTTTGAGAGCAAACACTGAGATTACAGATGTGCACCATCACCCCGTCTTTTACATTGGTGCTAGGGATCCTTACGCTTGCACGACAGACACTTTACTGACTAAGCCATCTCCCCAGCTCAGATGAAATTTTTTTAACAGAGAAAAGAGAAAGAAAAATAAAAGGCAGCATGGCAAAAGTGGACAGCCACATCATAAGGTGAAAGAACAGAAACATAGGAATAAAAAATAAAATGTGACTATTAGTTAAATTGATTTCATAACTGTGAGCTACGAAACTATAAATGAATGCTGATCACTGGGTACTGCATTTCTTAATATTGGTCAGCTCACATTACAGTCACACCCCCATCTCACTTCAACAGTGAATATATTTGCCTGGGATAATGGTTGCTAACCTAGCTGTGTACAAAATCACTTGGGCGTCAACAAGGCAGAACAAACACAATCACTAGAAACAGAGTCCAGGCAGTCTCTTAAAAGCTGGAGGATAGTTTTGATACAAGACTGGTGCCGGAGTTGGGCAGCATCAGTCTAGGATAAGCCAAGATGTTAAAAAAAAAAATTCCTTTTCAACAAAGGTTTCACATAAAATAGTAAGAAATGCAAATACTAACAGATTCTGCCAATGACAGCTGCCTAACAGACCAATAAGCAGTCCAAGTGCTCACAGATGGAAAAATCCACTCATCATTTTTTTTTTGCTTTGTTCAACCACACATAATTCAAATACAAGGGCAGTCATAAGCTTGAGAGTGGTGCCTTACCTACTTACATCTCAACCTTTCCAGTGGAACACACTAAAGAAATAAAACAACAAAAAAGGCTCTCAGCAGAGCAGATAACAAACAGGCTTCTTAAAACTCACACTCTGTAACTACTGATACATGACACAACCCCTCTGTCTCATCACAACACATTAACTTCTGTCTACACCCTTCGAATGAGCTCACCTGACTGCCAAACCCTGAGCAGATTCGATGTGGAAATGAAGGGGGACTGAAAATCACAGGGAGGCAAGCTGAATAAATTATCTAGATTTAGCCAAAGATTTTAAAGGTTAAGTTATTAGATCAGTTTAAGGAGAAATAAACACAGATTTCAGTAAATACCAAGGGCATGAAAACAACTGTTCCTAATTATGATCATGATGACCTCAGTCATTAAAGTTCAATCACATCTTCATATTTTGCTTAAGGAAATAAAACTGAGAGCATTCACATCTGAGAACCCACAATGTGTTAACAGTAAATGAACTACAATATTTCCCTGGATATAATAACTTTGCAATGCAGGAATTAATCACAGCTCACGACTAGGCCAGAAGATCTGCAAGAACTGACATCAATAAATTCATATAGGACATAATGGTACAGCCATGTTTAATTCTGCATAACTGGAACACTTCTGCTTAGTGTTTTATACTGCATACCACTTTTTATATACTTTTGCTGGAAGTGGTTCTAATTCTTGAATGTGTATATTTGCAAGGATGAAGCCCTATATCATCAACAACAGTAGTCTGCAAGCAGGCTTTTCCAATGTGCTGGTGCTTTTTCCAAATGGAGAATTTCTTGGGACACCAATACTGTGGAGGAGCAGAGGTGCTCTGCTGAAAGCCACAGATAGCAGATGGGCTGCAACCCTGCTCTGCTTTCCCTGGAACCCAAGACCTCTCCTCAGACACCCCATTGCTGTGGATACCAGAGATTACCAATGTTTGAGAAGCACAGTGTACATGAACACAGTCCCTGGATTTACTGAATGAAAGTGTTTGCCTTGCAGGTTTAAGCAAGTGATAAAAAGCTGTATGAAGGCAATACAACGCTCTGAAAGGTTTGGAAGTCTGGTAAAAACAACAATAACAATAAAAACAAAAATAGTTAACCAGAGAAGGTGAGCCACAATGCAAGAATGTTTCACTTTTGCAGAAAGTCTCCAGTGGGTTTTTCCACTTTATCCTATGTATCATGCTTCACACATCTGACTTCCAAAAATCTTTTAAAAGAAAAAAAAAAGGTTGATATCATTACACAAAGATCCTAAATAAATATACTTAAATCCTCTTCCCATCGAGTAATAGCAATTTATTTTTCCTATGTTCTCAAAGACTGGATTTACAACAGAAAAGTCATGCATAAGACAGTAAATGCAGCTGGATGCTGTGGCATAACTGATGGTACCAGCACTCTGGAGGCAGAGGCAAGAGAATAAACACAAGTTCAAGGATGTTCTGGTCTACAATAACAAGCTCAAGGCCAGGCAGGGCTGAGACCCTGCCTGCAAAAAGGGAGAAGGGAGGAGGAGAGGAGGAGAGGAGGAGGACAAAGAAGAATGAGAGAAAGGAGGGAGGAAGGTGAGAAGGAGGAATAGGAGCATAAGGACATGCATAATTTAATGAGGAGTCAAAATGCTTAGAGACATCCATTTACTTATTTATCCATTAACGGGGCAAAAAAAGTGCCTGTAAATAAGCCTTTGAAGATAAGATTTTGCTCTGTGATCATGCTGAGAAGGACACAAATGTAAACTGATAGATGAACTGATTGGATATAATGAAAAGGTCTCATATTTGTAACTTATTGACATTAGTCTAAAAAAATTGTGGTGCTTGTGTGTGTGTGTGTGTGTGTGTGTGTGTGTGTGTGTGTGTGTGTATGTGTGTGTGTGTGTATCAGAGGGTACTTGAGTATACTTACCTATGGAGGCCCAAGAGTAACTTTGGAAATCATAATAGATTGCTCTACCTCCTTACTGCTTTGCTCTGGGTTTTCCTAGGTTCTGCCTTCCAGAAGGATGGAAGTACAGACTGTCATTTCTGCCTGGCATTTACACATGAGATAAAGGGATCTGAACTCAGGCTCTTCTGCTTTGAAGGCAAAGACTTTAACCTCTGAATCATCTCCCTAGCCCTTAAGTTACAAATTTTTGTTTGCTTTGTTTTGAGACAAGTTCTCATGTAGCCCATGCTGGCTATGCAGCCAAGGATGGTCTTGAACTTCTGATCCCTCTTTTTACACCTCCCAAGAACTATGATTACAGATGCATGCCACCACACTTGGCTCATCAATTAGATTTTTTTTTTTTATTTTAAAATTTTTTTTTATTATTATTTATCCAACTGTGCGCATGTGCATGTGTATGTGCCTGTGTGTGTGTGTCTGTGTGTGTGTATGTGTGTGTCTGTGTATGTGTAGAACCACGGACGAATTCACAAACCACCATGGACGCCTCCACCTCCTTCTGCCCCGGGATTCACAGGCTCCGCCCTACCAGGACCAGAAGCGCAGGCCGCCCCCGCTTCCGCCTGGCGTCTATACGTGGGATCTGGGATCCAAACTCAGGACCTTCCGCCTGCAAGGCAGAGTCTTAACCCCTGAGCCACCTCTCCAGCCCTCAATTAGATTTTTATATAGTTGACTCTGTGTCCCAACATTCTGCTAAACTCTATAGCTTACTATTTTTAGGATATTTTGTTTGTTTTATTTCAGTTTTCAGTTTTGTTTTCTGAGATGAGGTCTCCTGATCTTTTTGTCTTTACTGTCTAGATGTTGGGATTACAGGCATGTGTCATCATATTCAGTTTGGTTGTTATTGTGGTTTGGTTTTTGTTGTTTCCTTTCAAAGTTTCCTTATTAATCACAAGAATTCTGGGCAGGATAGCAGAATCTGGTTAGCTCAACCTAATATTAAGAACTATTCTTATAATAAACTAAAAATGATCCAGATAGCTATAAAAAGCCAGAACTGAAACATGATCAATGGCAGGATTATCCCAAATAAGTCTAAGTGTTTTTTGGCCTTTTTAATTGACTATACTGTTTGTCCTGATTTGATGCTGCAGATAAAGCAGCAGTCTGAGATGGGGCTGTTGGGCTTGCCCGCCTCTATGGATGATCCTCCATTGTACAAGGCCCTCAAAGCTGACTTTGTGGTCACAGAAAGAAAAATTGTTTGGGCTTCTCTTGGTGTTTGCTTCATTGTTTTAGCAGGAACCATTTTCTTTTTTCTTTTTTTTTTTTCTTTTTGACCAATTCATTTGTTTCTATTGCTTCTGTGTATGTGGTCTTTTTCTAAAAAAATCAAGTCAGTAAGGTAACTATGAGAGATACACAGACAGAAGTGAAATGAGAGTTGTATCTGCTCTTCAACCTATTTTCCATCTTTCCAGAAAGATTTTTTCAGAACTCTTTACTAGCCTGCCAGTCCATTAGAAAGAATCATGTTCAGCAGTAAGCAGTTTATTAAAGCAAAATAATTGTCTTAGAGTCAAGGCCTCAGTCTCTCTGAGGTGAAATCCATTTCTATAGTGTGCATCAAGGAGGAAAGATGTGGAAGAAATGAAGGAAGTCTTGTCTAGTCACTAGGGGATAAAACAGATGTGTGAAGACCATAAGGTGGAGATCTTCGGAGATGGAGCTAGGATGATGGGAAGACTGGGAGGTGGGCAACATTCAAGAAAGAACAAACTGGTAGCTTAGATGCTCTTCTCCATTTACTTAAGCCTCTTACCGAAATCCTGTACCTGGCAAGCAGACCACACTGTTTCATCAGAAATGTCAGAAGCCATGATCCAATTCGCAACCTAGCTCACCAATGTTTCCAAGCCACAATGTCATGACCACAGTATTCAACACAGTCTGGGTACTGAGCCTTAGAATGCAGAAATTGAACATAAGATAAAGGAAGGGGGAAATTCCCTTTCTTCATCCTCTTCTAGGTCCCAGATAAACCCAAAAATCTGTAACTGAGCAAAGTTAGTTTCTCTTGGTTACCCACTACTCCTTAGTCATGAGAGTCACCTTCCCAAGGATAAACTGAACTCCTACGATAGCCTGAACATCTCTTCACAGCTCTCCATCACCAGCAACATGTAGCAAAATCATTTCTCAAATGAAAATCCTGCTACATGGAAGCAAAGTATAAGAGTAACCAGACTGAGCCAATTTACACTACCTTGGCTACATTAGAAGTCTCTTTCTCTCTCTCTCTCTCTCTCTTTTTCTCTCTCTCTCTCTCTCTCTCTCTCTGCTGTTTGTTTTAATCTGTGTTCCAGGTTGGCCTGAAATTCACTGTGCACTCAGGCGGGCCTAGAACTCAGGGTGATCCTTCTATTTGAGACTCCTGAGTGCTGGAATTACATGGTGTTGAGCCAACATGCTTAGAAGCATATGGCTTTTTAAGAGGATTTTTAGCAATTCAACTCTAATTTCTATTCAGAACAATTAGGGGTGGCAGCACATGAGTGAAAAGAGTGCAGACAATGTGAAGGAGATGGTTAGATGCAGTGGAAGCTGGCTAGCAGCATGGGCAGTCCCCTAGCACTAAGTAGATGGAAACAAGGAAAGTCAGCCAGGGAGGCTCAGGCCAGAGGGCAGCAGGGAAAACCGTTTGTGAGGAGAGACAGCTGTCCTTCAGAACAAGTCACTTCAGGTTCTGCTTCTTCTGCACAGTGTCTCCTGTCCGCTCCCAATCTCAAATCTCACTCTTCACTGAACTATAATATAGACATAGATCCAGCTTCTAATTATGTTGTCATCGGTTCCTTTTTAAAATATGACCTGTCGATCTCTTCTCTCTAGAGAGTCTTTAAAATGACCAATCATCTGCACTGTTTATTTGGTCTCCATATTTCATTTTACATCGATTCATTTATTAAATTTTTAAAAAATAATTCTTTTTAAATATTTTACTTATGAATGAGAGGAAGTAGCTAGAGAGAGAGAATGAGAATATGCATGCCATAGTACATGAGTTAGAGGACAACTTTTAGAAGTCAGTTCTATCCTCTCACCATGTGAGCTGCCAAGGATAAAATTCAGATCACCAGGTTTGTAAAGAGGGTCTTATCCACTGAGCGACCTTGTTAACTCTGATCCATGTTTTTAAATTTTTTATTTGAGAAAGGAGAAAGGAAGAGAGCACAAACAAGCAAGCGCAGGTACACATATGGAGGTCAGAGGACAACTTCTGAGTCAACAACTGAGAAGTGATTCTCTCCTTCCACCATGTGGGCTCCAGGAATTGAACTTGGTTTAACAGTTTTGAATGCAGGTGCCCTTACCTGCTGAGCCATGTAGAAGACCCTGATCAATTTACTAATGCTCCTTTAAGCAATTAAGTAGCCCTCAAATAGCAACTCTAAAATGTAACCTCCACTGAAGTGTCTGACACAGCACTTAGCAAGAATTAAAATTGTTGCTAGATAGGAGAGTATATGAAGGGGCTGGAGAGGTGGCTCAGGGGTTAAGCCTCTGCCTTGCAGGCGAAAGGTCCTGAGTTCGGATCCTGGACCCCACGTATAGACGCCGGGCGGAAGCAGGGCGGCCCGCGCTTCTGGTCCTGGTAGGGCAGAGCCTGTGAATCCCCGGGCAGAGTAAACAAGGAGGAAGTGGAGGTGTCCATGGTGGTTCCCGAATTTGTGCGTGGTTCTACACACACACATATACATACTCACACATACATACACGCGCACAACACACGCACAATTGAATAAATAATAAAATTTAAAAAAAAAGGAGAGTATATGAAATCATTTACTATCTATTGTTAAATAAGAAAGTTTGTTAATAAGACTTGTTTTAAGACTCTATACTTAAAATTGATCACATGGCTATTAATGCCTAAATCTAAGGAGCAGTATCACTTACTCTCATGAAAGTAGAAGAAATATGGCTTGTAGAATAAAATACATTGCAAGTTTTTTAGACAAAAGCAAGTTTCATCTTCCAGAGAGTTTAAAAATAATTTTCAGAAATCAAATAGTGGTGCTTCTGCCAGGAGCATCTCTGTTTAAAAGGGTGATGATGACATGAACAGGGAGGGACTGCATGGCAACTTTTGGTCTACAGGACAGGACCAGGAGACTGAGCATCAATTAAGCATCTCCCGTGCTCTCACCATTGATTTATAGGTTTTACAGGTATTGTAGTTTAATTTCACAAGAGCCCATCATCCACACAAGGGAGACTCAGGGAGACCAAGTAGTATGTGAACAGGAACAAGGCTCTTGTTCTCTTTACTAGATAACTTCAATCCTTCTGGAAACTTTTTCATCTTTGCTCCCCAAATAAAACCAACACAAATGAATGTGCTTTATACCTACAAATACGGAAATGACAAGGAAAAAGTGAACACAGTCACTTTCTGTAGTTACAGAGTCAGGGCAGAGAGTAAGGCCACTGGGGAAGGATTCAGGAAGAGCTGGAACCGGTTAAGTGGGAACTGTAAAATAAGCCCTGTCCAGGCCCTTTCCACACAGAAACCTTAGAGGTGATTGCTGTACACATATAGGGAAACTGAGGATTATTGGACCCAAATAATAATGATAATAAGAATAAAGTGATGCTAAGATTTGGACTTGGAACAACCAGGTTTCAAAACCTGTGCACAGTCCACTCTCCCTATGGCCTATCTGCTAACCACACTTTGTGGCCCATGTGCTGAGCACCCTTGTCATGACCTGTGTGCTCCATGCTTCCTATCGCCTGTGCATCAAGCACTCTCCCCATGCACTCTGTGTGCTCCACGTTCCCCGTGACCTGTGCATAAAATATTCTCTCCATGCACCCTGTGTGCTCCACGTTCCCTATGACCTGTGCACCACCTATGCTCCCCATGGGCTTGGTATGGTTCCTGGTCCTCATGGTCTGTGAATCATTCACGTTCCCCATGGTGTGTGCGCCATCCACAATCCCCACAGCCTGTGTATGATTCATGATCCTCATGGTCTGTGAGCCATTTATGTTCCCTGTGGCCTATGTGCTGTCCATGCTGCCTGTGACAGGCACACTTCCCCTTTTCTTCCTCCCATAAATGCCCCAAACTAAAGTATGAAAAAAAACTGTTCTCCTTATATGCTCTAAACAGTAATAGATGGTAGTTAGATGAAAGAAACTTGTTTCCCCAGGAAATAAAATGGCCTGGTCAATCAAAAGATTTAACAGACAATTCAAAAGAGGCTTACAATGCATGTTTAAAAAATGCAATGATCCTCTGATCCCAGTTTATTAGTGGAGTTAACATTTTTAATGGCTGTGTCAGTGATGCAAATCAATGGGGAAACCTACCGCTGGGGCTGAAGCCATTGTGGACTGCAGAGGTTCCATTCTCAATAGGCTCAGCAGTGGCTGAGCCAATGACACAGTGCCCAATTCTATTCCACAGCCAGAACAGTAATGAATGCTATAGAATTAGTGCAAAATAGAGTCAGTCTCTGAGACAGGGCCTGCTTTGCTGAGGTGGCTTAGCAATGAGAACATTAGTGAACAACTATTTTAAGGTAACTCACAAGGCAAGAAATTACACAAAGATAGAAAGTAAACATATACTTCTATACCAAAGTCATCTGTTCCATCTCAAAAAAAAAAAAAAAAAAAAAAGCCAAAGCTTATCACCGTAATCCAAAAGTCAATGCCTTCAAAACCTGTAATGAAACAAACCAGTAGCAACTTCTGAGTGGCTGATTCCACCCACATCTGGCTCTGTTTGGGAACTAAACTCAGCAGAAGTCTCCAGGGTCAAGAAATGACCCTGAATAAAAATAGTCTTGGAAATCTGTTACGGAGAAGGAGAGGAAACAAGGCGGCAGGATGATTCACTCCAAATGGCAGCTCCAAACCCAAATTCCCATTTTTGTCCCAATATGAAGCCAATGTGCAAAACAGGCACAGAGCAAACTGTCCTTTTCCAAAAGCCTCTAGGCAAAGTTGCCAAAGAATTTCACATGGAGGCCAAGAAGATTTAGTGTGCCACTCACCTCTCCTATAAATCTAAGGAAGGCTAGTTCTAACTAGAGCCCTGAACCAATAGCAGGCTTACATTTGTGTGAAGACCACCCAGGGTCTCTGGGGAATTTTCTTCTAGCAAGCAAGAGAAACCTCTGTCCCACTGAATTTTCCAAATGACCAAAAGGTCTTGGGGGGGAGGTGAGATAGAGGTAGTATGGAGAGCATATGTGTACCAATCTTCTGTCTGCCTGCTCATTCTACAAATCCTTTCCTTTCTAACATACAGCATAACATACTGACATCTCTCTGTGTGTGTGTGTGTGTGTGTGTGTGTGTGTGTGTGTGTGTGTGTGTAAGGGGGATGGGGACTGAACTTAGGGCCTCTTCATGCTAAACAGTTTTCTACCACTGAGTTACATCCCTGGCCCTCTTTGCTTGCTTGCTTGTTTAGGACAGGCTATCAAGCAATCCAGTTTAGTCTTAAACTCATTATGCAGCCAAAGGTGACCCTGATCTTTCTAAGTGCTGATATTAAGGCTTTTATTACTTTCTGGTTATGATTTTAGATAGTATAAGTTGCTTGAGCTGACCTTGGTCTCACTGTGTAGCCCAAGCAAGACTTGCAATACCTCTGTCTCAGAATTCTTGAATAGTTGGGATTATAAGCTTGTACCACCAGGTCCAACTGTATGTTGTTTGGGGGGGGTTGGTGGTGTTGTTGCTAATTCAGAGTTCTTATGGTGAAGAGCAATCATCCTATATTTGACTACTTCCTCAAGTTATACTGAGCACATGGGTGCCAAGTCTATAGTATGAGAAAAACAGGTTTGTGTCCCAACCATGAACTTGTACCTTCCCTGTCCAAAGCCCTCTATTTAATTGCTCATTTATAATTTGTCTTTCTTTTCTTAAAGATGGTAGTCCTCAATAGCACTGAATTTCAAAGTACCAGAAAATATATATCTACCTCTAGACAAGCTGTCCTGGACTATTTCATAGGTTGGTAAGGGAGCAGGCACATAGATAACAGGATATGATAAATTTTTACTTAACAGTTATAACTAAACGTCCCTATATTCTGGGAACACAGAGTATAGTTAATGCTATTTTGGAGGGTCTTGAAAAATGAGTAAGAAAGAGTGTGACAGGCAGGAAGGAAATGAAGGCAGAAATGAGGAAAAGAGGAAGACATTCCAGGGGGCTGAGAACAGCCTAGCCCAGCCATTGTCATCTGAGGCACACGTGCCCTTGGAACATTTGGCAATGTTTATAGTCATTCTTGGTTGTTATAAATGAGAGGAAAAATAAGATACTTGTATCTAGTGAGTAAAGACCAGAGATGCTGCTAAGCATCCCACAGGGGCACAGGAGAACCTTAAAACAAAGCATTATCCATCCAACATGTCAAGAGCACCAAGGCTGAAAAACCTGCTGTAGAGAGGTATAACAGATACTGTCAAAAGAAAGCAGCAGGTTGGAAATGTAGTCCAGTGGTAGAGCACTTGTCCAGCATGCACGAGGCTATGTGTTCAATCCCCTGTATCACAAAATAAATGAGGCTTTGTAGATATTTTATCCTCAATGGAGGAAACAGCAAATGAAGTTAGGAAATTTTATATTTCATTGTCCTGTGAAAAGAATAGTGACAATGTCCTCCTCAACAGCAGCCCACATTTTCCTTTCAGGAGATGGTTGTGTGAAGGATGATGTGTCTAGAGAGGACCAGCTAGGTATTCCATGCAGCTCACCTGGCAGGACTTGCTTAGAGGATGCAAAGTTGGCGAGGTGCTAGAAAGACACTCAAGAACAGGGACGGATCATGCTAAAAGAACTAAGAGCTCCAGACCCTAATAGAAATAGCTACAGAGAAAATAGAACTACAGTATGAATGTAGGAGCCGGTTTCAAGTGAGCATCAAGGCTGTAGGCAGATTCATTTCTGATCATAAAACTAGGAGGTTCTTAAACAGGGATCTTTATTCTAGAGTATGGATCTTGAGAAATGGAATGAGAAGTTTACCAGTGTCACCTCCATCTGCAAGGAAAAAGAAATAACAGAACGAGTCTCTGCTCATAAGAGACTTCTGAGAAGGAGAGAAGGAGCCTTGAGATACTGCCAGATTTCGTTACAAGAATGGGAAATACAAATTGAATCTTCTCGGATATGCTAACTCACGCTATAATCCAGATCATCTTATTAACATCATTCTCTCCAAACACATAGACACATACATATATAGTTATTTTTTAAAAGAATTGAGGAAATAGCTCAATCAGTAAAGTGCTTGCCTTCCAAGCATGGGGACCCAAGTTCGATCCCCAGAACTCATGTTAAATACCAGGTACAGTGACACACACTTGTAACCCCAGAGTTACTAGGTATAAACAGTTAGGTCCTTGGGGCTCACTGGTCAGTCAGCCTAGTCTACTTGGCAAGTTCCAGGTCAGTCTCAATCAATCAATCAATGGTACTTGAATAATGGACCCCTCCAGGCTGTCCTCTGGCCTCCACACATAAATGCAGACATGGGCAACCTCACCTATACAAAAATAGAAGAGCAAAGTTGCAAATTGTTGCAAATGTGAAAAAAAAAATCAAACTTCCGCTCCAATAGGGGAAAAGTCATACAAGAAAAATTAGAATACAATTCCTTCTTTTTTTTTGGTGATGGTAGGGATTAAATCCTGGGTCTTGCACATGTTCTGAATTACATCACTGACTTATACCTCCAATCCTGAGAAGAGAATTCCAAACATAAAATCTCATAAAATCATTTTTAAAATATACTTTTGTTTTATTTATTTGTGTTATTATTTGTGTTATTGTTTGTTTCGAGACAAGGTCTCACCATCAAGGCACGACTGGCCTTGAATTCACAGTTCTCCTGATTTAGTATCCAAGGTGCTAGGATTACGGGTGCCACCACACCCAGTGCCATAAAAGCTTTCCAAAAATGACTGAGGCATTCCTTTCTTCTCTTGCTACAGAAATTGCTGTTACAAAGGAATGTACTCTGTGCCCAGCATTGTGGCAGAGATCTTTTACAGTTGAGAAATTACAAACAAGTTTGCTGGTCCAGGACTCTGATGAAACCGAAACCTAAGGTATCTGACTGCATATTACAGGCCCAAAATGAAGGAAGCAGGCCTCACAGAAGAGCCAGGGAAAACACATTTTTCCAGAATGAGAGTGGATGCAGGAGCTACCGTGTTGGGGAGAGCAGGGTGGTTAGGGACACTGACAGGCATTTTGTTTACATGTCCACATCCATCCATGGGTCACACTCTCCACTGCATCTATATACAGCTACACATACATGCCCAGTACGGCCCAACCACCCCATGCTCCAGGAGATAAAAACTTTTTAACATCTTCTCACAACTCTTAATCTGTGCACATAAAATGAAATGAAAATCCAAAGGACACAGCAACAGGAACTAGGAACTCAGGTGACTAAGCACTAAATAGTGATCAGAGGGATGCTGGGGTGATGGAAAGTTCAATCCATCAGAGAGAACTGCTTTCAACTTGGGCCAGGAGAGTGTTTAAGGCTCCAGGGAATCAGCTACTCTAACTTAAAAGTAAATCTGAACAAGCACTTGCCTCTTTAATGAAAGCTGTGGCCAATTCTCAGTGTTGTCAAGTACACACACACAGATGAGGTACAACATATATACACCAATGCCAGGTGTGGTGTTGCACACCTGTCATTTCAGCTTGTGGAAGGCTGAGACAGGAGGATCATAAGTTGAAGTCAGACTGGGCTATGAAGTAGGACTCTCTTTCAAAAAGCAGCCGCCGCCAATATATATACATGTTTCTAACCAAGCAGGATAGTGACTGACAAGGAAAAGGCAGACTGGGAAATCTGGGCATGAGACGGGAAGAAGTCCTGCTAAATGAGAACCGATGATTCTTCCCACACATTCTCAGTGCCAACTTCTCTCTCAGACAACACAGCTTACTCATTGTCATCTAAACACAGTCAGCTTTCATGCCACCAACCCCTACTCATGCCATTTTATCCACCTGAGATGTTTTCCACTCACGTGTCCACCTAGACAAATACCACTCATTCCTTCCCCATCTACACAGTGTTTCTGAGTCATCCTGTGGCATCTCTCCCTCTTCTGAACTTACAGAACAATTAGTTTACATAATTACTTAGCAAACAGTCATCTAAGCTCTGTAAAGCTTATCTCTTCCATCCTCTTCTGTTACAAATTGTCACCATTCTGTGGTCACTGACAAGCCACCTCTTTGAGATAATGAATGTTACTTACTCATTATTCTCTGTAGCCACCAACTGATCCTCAGAACCTTAAACAAAGTTAAACTGCAACATCTTCCATGCACAGAATCAAGTTAGGTTTGCCTTAATTTTCTAACAATTTAAACCTACCACTTACAAACTTTATGACGAATGAAAGTGGAAAGCCTTAAAAAAAGTCATTCTATCAAGACAACCATATCTGTCCCCATCCTAAGGCTCAGGGAACCTTGTGGAAGAGAGCATTTGTTGGACAAGACATTCCACACAAGGCAGGGCTGCTGAATCCAGGAACTCACTGAAATGAGACTTGTCCTTACCAGATCTACCATAATGGCCGACATACCAACATGCCCCCATAGACTAGTGAGGATCTCAGGAGAGATAATTACACACAGTGGAAACTTTGCTGACTAGAGCTGGACAGGTGAAGGGAAGTGCCCCATCAGTGGGGCAACCTGAGAAAAGGCCAGTTGGTTTGCCACAGAGGCCTAAACCCCCACAAGAGCAGACAATCCAGAGGGAACCCTGGGACCTACAGAAGCAGATAGGTAGGAGGGAGAGAAGAAGGGAAAAGAGGAAAGGAAGGAGGGGGTAAGAGAATAAGTACTCAATATGCTTGCAAAACTAGGAAAAAAATTAAATTATTTTTAAAAAATCATTCTAAATGTTCTCTCTCAAACTACTTCAAAAGAAAAAAGAAGGTACAGCACTTTCCTGCTATGCACTATATTCCACTGCATAGGAATTTGTCATTTGATTTCTCTCTCCCTTTTCTGGGGGAGGGGGAGTTGGGCTTGTGAGAAAGGGTCTCACTTTGTAGCCTAGGCTGTACTCAAACTTTCACTGTTGTGTCTTGTATGTAGTATATATTCAGTAAATGTATATTATGTTTGAGAAACTGGAATGAGTGATTTCTCAAAGCACAGAGCTCTCTCATAAGGTAAAAAGGGTAGAATTGCACTTTATGTGCAATGGAAAAAAAAAAACTTTAAATAGCATTGCTAGTAAATATTCTCCAGGCACTAATCTTTGGAATTTCATTAATTTAACCCTCAAGACAACCCTAGCTCAATTAATAAGATGATCAAGATACAGAGAGGTTTAAGTAACCTAGTAATCTAAAGTGGTAAAACTAGAGTTTGAATCTCAACTCTTAACTACTATAGAAGGAAGTACTGGTTGCAGCTGATGTAGAGTTATGTCATTTTGAGAAGTGTGGTGTTTAAGATCACTTATATAAAAATTATGTGCTTAAATTCAACCTAAAAATTAACATGGAAGCCATGATGTCACATACCAGTTATCTCAGAATTCAGGAGACTGAAACAGAAGGATTACTGAAAGTTGGTTCTAGATTATGTAAACCAAGACCCTGTCCAAAAAGAAGACAACACACTGTATGAATGTAATCTGATACTGGTTCCTCTCTGTATCTACTGGCTCCAAGTTGTCAGAGTTAATCAGCTGAGAATCTAAACTATTTAAAGAAAATATTGTGTCTGTACTGAATACGTACAGATTTTTTTCTTGACATAGTTTCATAAATAATATAACCATTTATATTACATCTACATTGTATTGGGTATTATCAGTAATCTAGATGTAATTTAAAGTACACAGGAGCAGCTAGAGAAATAGCTCAGTTGTATAATGGCAATGCACTGGGTTTGAGCCCCAGCACTGAAAAGAGAGGGAAAAAAGACACAGGACGACATACATAGGCTATATGTACACACAGCTTCATTTCCTGAAGTTTCAGTTATTAGCCATCAATAAGGCTGAGTACAGTACAAAAAGATTATTTTAAAGAGAAACAGAAACTTCATTCATATACCTTTTACTACAGTATGTTGTTTTTAATATTGTATATTATTAGTGATTGTTCATCTCTTATTGTAATTAATAAATTAAACTATCACAGGTATGTGTCAAGGAAAACATAGTACACAGGGTTTATTCATGGGGAGGGAATCTTGGAACGTATGCCCCAGAGATATGAAGAGACTACATCTGCACTATATATCATTTTCCCTTAAGGACTTGAATATCTTCAGTTTTTTGTATGTTTTTTGCTGTTGTTTTAGTATCTTGCTGAATTGCCTAGGTCAGCCTCAAATTCACACTCTCCAACAGTCTGTGGAGCAGCTGGGACCACAGGTGAGAACCACCTTATCTAGGTCATACTCAGATTTAGATTCAGAGACCATTGGGATGGATCTCCTGAGGATAATGAGGGTGCACATACTATAAAGCAACACTAAACAGCAAGATACTGTGTACCTTTATCCTTAGGAAACCTGGGAGCTCTAGAATATGAACCCTGAAAGAAATCCTGGACAGACTCATTATTCTATGATTAGGAGACTAAGGCCCATTGGTCAGTTTATTGCAGGAAGGTGTAGCACTCTAATCTGTATTCCTGCTCCTCACTAAAAGAATCTTGACCAAGAACATATGAGGGCTAGAAAAACCGCTCACAGGTAGGATGCTTTTCTAGCATGTAAGTAACCCTGGTTCCATCCCCAGCATTGCAAACTGGGTGTGGCAGTGCACACTTGACATCCTAGAACTCAAGAGGTGGAGGCTGAAAGATGAAAAGTTCAAGGTCCCATATCTACATAGGGAAAAGGAACATGTGAAACCATGTGTCTTTCAACTTCAAGGATTAAACCACTTGTTTTATTCTAAAATTTTGGTTTAAAGAGTAACATTGAAGAGAGATAACTAAGTCTTCTAACTTAGAGTGTGGTTTTCACTTAAAAGCTTAATAAGTGATGTTTGGCTACAAACTTTACAAGTAACAGAGCAAAGCTTTCCAGAACACACGCCACACCCCAAACAGCTATTTTGAAACTCCATTTACTGTAATTTTCTTAAAAGTTGAACTGTTTTAAAACTTTGCTTACATATTAGTCTATAGTGAATGAAATAATCTTATGAAGAAAACTTTCTAAAACAAATTCCTTTTGGAAGCCCACTTCAGGGCGCCCGGTTGTAGCTGGATTCCTAAAGATGTCAGTAACACAAGGACTCCATCCATAACTCCTTGAGAAAAAAAAAAAAAAACCGAAACCATGAACGCCTTGTCAAATTCAGACAGTTTATCTTGGCACTGGCAAGTAAAGCAGTCTTCGATGTCTGAAAACGTGTCTAATTAGGTTGTGCAAGTAGCTAAGCCGGTGCCCCAGAACAGACAGCTCAGGGATGGATCACTCCACAGTATCGTGAGGGCAGGATGGAACCGCGCCGCGGGGGTGCGCGGCGGTAATAGTGGGGGGAAAATCAAACAACCCAGGGGATGACGATCGCTCTCCAACAACTTTCCAGGCTTCCTAGCGACTTGAAGGTCTTAACTCTGTTAAAAGTTTTTCTTTTCCTTCTCCTGGGCCCCGCTCACATCCCTAACCTGGCTCAAGACAGGCTGGTGCCCTCTCAAGCGCACCTCCAGCATGCCAAGCCCCTAATTCTCTCAATCCCGACGACACCCAAAGACCACAGGCACCCCCGAAAGAGCAGCCCTAGACCTCGACGCTCGAGTCCCGGTGCCGCACCTCGGAGTGAACACCGAACCCAGAGACGCCCAACATTCCCGCCCCTGCCAGTCCATCGCACTCCATCGCCACCGCTCCGCGCGCCCGGGTCACCCCGCATCTGGAGGCACCGCAAGGGCGCCCCCTCTCGGAGATGCCCGGCGCCGCGCCCTCGCGCGCGGCCGCTCCGCTCTCACCTGAGCCTGAGGTTGGCCATGAACTCGGGCATGGAGACGGTGTCCAGCAGCACGAAGTCCGCCTTGCCGAACTCCAGGCTCTCCTGCTCCGCCATGGCGCCCGCGGGAGGCTGAGGCGGGCGCTCGGGCACAGCGCGGCGCGCTCGGGCGGCCTCAGGTGGGCGCGCTCCGGAGGCGGGGGGCCGCTCGGGGGCCCGCGGTTAGCTCGGGCGGGGCCGGGGCGGGGCGGCGCCGCGGGACGGCGGGGAGGGCGCGCGCGGTGCTCGGCGGTCGGGACGGAGGCTGCCGGCCGCTGCTCAGTGCGCTCCGGGCCGGCGCGGCTCTGGGCGGGCGCAGCCGGCGGTTTCCGCTCCTCCCGAGGCGGCTGACGGGCGAGTGAGGGCCGGGACAAGGCGGCGGAGACGGCGGCGGCTGGTCCCGCCTTTGGCTCGGGGCTCGCTCGGCCCCGCCCCGCTAGGGCCCTCGGGCTCCGCCCCGCCGAAGAGCCCAGCCCACCGCGTGCCGGGCCGCCGCCTCCTCACCTGGGCGGGCTCGCACGCGCGGGGCGGGGACGCGCGCCGGGCCGGCCGCGGGGCTGAGCAGCAGCGCCCCCTAGAGACAGGCACGGAGACCCGGGTAGCTGTGGCTGTAGCTCTAGTGGAAGAGGCGCATCGGCCACTTCTGGCGGGGTGTACTGTAGAGCAACAATGTTGCAAGCATAGTTTGCAACACGTTAAGAGAGGCTTATCTATTATGATTCTGCTACTTTGTAGCGAGGTCCACATTATCCTCTACTTGTGTGTCCTACGCATTTTTGAAGTGGTGATTCAAGTACAGAGATGATAAGAATAGCTAACTCTTTGAGAGCATTAAAAAAAAGACGTCTAAGTGCTTTAGGGAAATTAAATAACTTGTCGCACAGCTGGGAATTGGAGACTGCAAAAGCTGCAACTTCGCGGAGGTCATTTGCTTTATGAGCCCCAGAATTATTTAACCATATGGCCAACTTCCATTCCCAGTAATCCAGTTTCTCTTCTACTGAGAACATGCCATCAGACATTTCCTTATGTTATTAAGTCTTTAACACATGCATGCATATTCCTTCGGGGTGACTGCACTTAGGACCTTGCCCTAAAGTTCTTGATACTCCTTTAGCACCCCATGGTCTCCAACCTGTAGATACATTGAATGGGCTTGGCAATTTGTTTTTCATAGAATGTAGTTTCCTGACCTTTTGTTTTATGTTGTAATGGACATTGTGAAGTATCTGCGCCTCTCTAGTCCTGTGTTTTCATTAGGAGCATCTTCTATTACAGAATCTATGAGGAAATCTAGAGGCATCCAGGACCTGGCTGGGCTTCAGCTCTATGGCTGAATTCGAGATGGGTAAACTAAACTGAAGAACCTTGTTCAAGGCCTGTTTCAGATGCCAACAACCCACACTTGCCAAGAGAGGCGACGGCGACTTGATCGCTTTTAAGGAGTACCTCTCCTATCCGAAAGCCACTTCAACCCCTGGCACCGCAGAGTTAGCTGAGCTGCAGTTTGGCTACCGTGAACAGTTTTCCTTCTTCAGAAAACATTTGTCTGGATTTCAGTGTCCTTGTTTGTGGAATAAGAACTCCAGGCTAGACACTTCCAAGGTAGGACTGAGTGCCTTATTATGCTTGGGGTTGTTTGGAGATGAGCCAGTATGCTGTTTCTAAAGTATTTGCACTTTAACATTGACAGAACTGAATTTGAAAAAGGAAAGATACAGTTCTCTGCATTTTGAAGCAACCAGGGAACATACCCCAAACACCATTAGGGGAGGGTCCATGTGTGTCTGAACCCTGGATTTGTCAAAGATCAGGATGGAATTCCAGGCATCAGGAAAAGAAACATAAAGATCTGAAAATGACAAGAGCATGCACAGGGTGGGGGCCTATGGGGATGCTATGTAATTTCCAAATAATCATAATAAAAGATTTTTTTAATTTTAACTATGTATGTATGTGTGTGTATAGGTCCAAGGTGTGACTTTAGGAATCATCAGCCTGTATTGCACTACCCCCTCTTTTTCTTTGTTCTGGAATTTCCCAGGCTTCACCTACCAGAACAGAAAGCACATTTCCACCTGCCATTTTTACGTGGGATCTAGGATCCAAACTTTCTGCTTTAGAGGCAGAGGCTCTAAATCCCTGAACCATCTCTCCAGCTCCCTAAATAAGAGAATTGCTTATAATCATTATCTTGCACAAAACTCAAAATATAAAATGTATATACAATATGTGCAAGCTTGTTCATTTATAAATAAAGTCAGGCATCAAGACCCATGAGTTTCATCTGAGGAACTCAAAGATGCCTGTGAGACTCGTTGTGACTTAAATCAGCCTCTAAATTTCAATGTCATCTTTTTCATGTGTGTTCACACATGTGTGGGAGCACCTGTGTGGAACAGGAACATGAGAAGGCCTGAGGCTGATGTTCAGATTCATCCTCAATCACTTTCCCACTTCATTCCTTAAGGCAAGGTGACACCCAGATATCACCAACATGGCTGGTTTCCCTAGTCAGCTTGCTCTGAGACTCCCTTGAGGCTGCCTGTTGAGGCTGGAATTACAGGCATGCTTTCATGCCACGCCCACTTCAGCATTTAATGTGGGTTCTGAGAACCTTAATTCTTGCCCTCTTGCTTGTGTGGCAAGCACTCGAACCATCTCCCCTGGGCCCTCCAATATAATTTTTTACATTGTTTTCATTGTACAGCATCAAGGAAATTGTGATCACATGGATCAGAAGTAATTTGTTACTTGTGCAATTCTGTATTCAGACTTTTTAAAGCCAGGACCCAGCTGCAACTATATTAATCAATGATCACACTTACACAAATCCCAAAGTTACACAAATGCAGAGCACTGATGTCTGTGTTCAGACAAGCTAACCTAGAATGGTTTACCTATGAATCTCTTTTTATCATAAAATTATAATAGAAACACACTTGAGTTATGTATATTTTCATTATCGTCTATGATATGATAAATAGTATAGTATATGATAAATAAGTTTACAAGCCTAAAGATGAGATGCACTGACATGCACTTTCTGACTCATTCTCCTGAAAAAGACATATTTTCATTTATCTACTGAAAATATATAGGCTGAATATAATTGTGAAGAAACATCAAGTAAACCAAGAGTAAGGGACATCCTATATAACAATTAATCATTACTCTTCAAAAAAACCAATAGCATGGAAGACAGTGGCCCAAGACTTGGTTAGTCCGGATTAAAGGCAATGAAAGAGACTAAGCTAAAGGTAAGGTGTGATCCTGGCCTGGATCCAAATCAGGAAAATGTCAAAGGACAAGAAAATTGGGACAAGTGATGAAATTGACTGTATATTAGATCATAATGTAGTGTCAATGTTTGCTTTCCCTAAATTCAACCATTGTGTGGGGGTTCTATAAGAGAATATCCTTGTTCTTAGCAGATACTCTCTAAAGTACATAAAAGGTATAAAATTTCAAAATGCTTGAGGAAAACAAGTAACAGTGATAGTAATAATAATGAGGTGAAGAAGGAGCAGGATATGTGGATATATGTAGGTAGGTAGCTATAAATGCATAAAATAAATAGTAGCAATTGGTAAACAAATATATGAAAGCTTTGGGTTTTGTACTGTACTTAAAGATATTTTGTATGTTTAAAACTATCTGAAATATCAAGTTAAAACCTAAAACTGCCCTAAACTTTTAAAAATTCATTTTAAGTACATCAACTAACACAAATGAAAGCAATATGAGAAGTTTGTGAACCTTTCAGAACAGAAGGCTTGGCTGAAACTTTTGAAAGCCTTGGTCTAGAGTAGCTGCTAGTTCTGCTTGATCTAGGTGTGCTAGATTATAATTAGTGAAGGTGTGCTGGTGTGATAACTCATTGGATACAGATGCTTGCTGTCAAGTCAGATAACTTGAGTTTGATCCCCATATCATACATGGTGAAGAGAGAGAACTCATTCTTACAAGTTGTTCTTTGCCCCTTATAGGCATACACACACACACACACACACACACACACACACACACACACACACACAAATAAATGTAAAAAAAAAGCTTAAATACTGAATAGACAATTTGACCACCAAAAATAAATAAATGTTTACCTCAGTTGACAAATTTGTCCATATATACCTAGCCCATTCTCTACTTGAAAATTCTGTTCCCTGCTTTTCTGCCACTCATTCCTGTGATCCAGCTAACTTTTGCTCATCTCTCAGCTGTCAACCTCAGGACTACTTCCTTCAAGAAGACTCCCACGATCTCAGTCAAAATTGGGTGTCCCGGGCGCTTTAGCCCCTCATGGCACATGAGTCCATTTCTAGCTCTATGAGTTTCAACCTTTCTCTCCTCTAATAAACTCTACCTTAATCCTCTGCAAAAAAAAAAAAAAAAAAAAAAAAAAAAAAAAAAAATTGGGTGTCCCTCTTCTATGCTTCTCTGTCCAACAGATGCTGTCCTGATTAGCTCACCAAATGCCCACAAACCCACTGTCCATCTCTCTCATGAGTTTTTAAGGATTTGGGGAGCTATTCTTTGGCATCACTCTGGCGCTAGTAGCACAATGCCTAGGGTATGATGTCCTAAATAAACACTTACACAGCAAATGAAGTAGAGTGATCTATGAATCTGCAGATCCTATAGCGGGCTGTAAATCTACCCCATTGGTAGATTTCATACATGAAAATCAATCATCATAAACTGTATTTAATTCACTTCTATCGCCTGTGCCAGAAGCAGACTTCAGGGCTGTATTCATTTTTCTCCTGGGCTAAATCGTTTGCACTGACCAAAAGACACTGTTCCCCAAACCCTCTGTAGTGGCCTAGCTGCTGCTGAACGTCTCCTGGCGTTATCAATGAAAATTAATTCTGAATGTTCTGTTACTTCTCTTTCAACTTCCCCAACCTGCTTATGGCCTGCCCCATCTTCCTTCTATCTCCCTTTACTGGGGACTCTGCCTCCCAGCAAGACAATTTTGTTTTGTTTTGTTTTGTTTTTCTGTTTCAGCCTAATTAGACAGAAACAGAGAATATTCAAAGGTTATTTTATAAGCTGAAATTATTATGGAACAGAAATAGGCAATGAAATTATTATGGAGCAGAAATAGGCAATGAAAAGAAATAGTATAGCAAATTTGCATTGCCAAGTAATTGTATATAGACATGTAGAAATGATCTGGACTCTGTCTTAGAAAGTATTCAAAATAGGGGGCTGGAGAGGTGGCTCAGGGGTTAAGTCTCTGCCTTGCCGGCAGAGGGTCCTGAGTTTGGATCCTAAACTCCATGTATAGAGGCCAGGCGGAAGCCTGGGTGGCCTGCGTTCCTGGTCCTGTTTCTGGTCTTGGTAGGATGAAGCCTGTGAATCCCGGGGCAGAGTAGACAAGGAGGAGGTGGAGGCGGTCCATGGTGGTTCCTGAATTCGCCCGTGGTTCTACACACACACACACACACACACACACACACACACACATACACACACACACACATGCACACACACGCACAATTGAATGAATAATAAAAAAACTTTTAAAAAAAGAAAGTATTCAAAATATATCACCTTCTTTTCATGGATAAAACTCAATTTGAAATAATTATATAACAGCACATAGGGGCCAACAAAATAGTTCAGTGGGTAAGGTACTTGCTTGCAAACCTGGTGACTTGAGTTTGATCCCTGGAAACCTCACTGATTGACTTCCAAAACAGCATGTATATACTCCCTGTGGTTTTATTTGATCATTTGGGTGTTTGTATGTGTATGTATTAATGTGTATGTGTTTATGTGTGCCCATGTATGTGGCAGTCAGAGGTCAACATTGATTTTCTGCCTCAGTTACTTTTCTACTTTATTTTCTGATACAGGGTCTCTCACGAAACCTGGACATCACCAGTTCAGCAAGACTAGGTAGCCAATGGCCAACAAGTTCCCAGCACCCTTTTGTGTCTGCTTTTCTGGTGCTAAAATTGCTAGTACATACCACTACTCCCAGCTTTTAATGCAGAGACTGGGAATCTGAACTCAAATCCTCATACTTGTGTGGCAAGCACTTTACCCTGTTTTGATGTTTTTCAGACAGGGTCTTACCATGTAGTTCAAGCTAACCTCAAAGTCATAGCAATTCTGCCTTAGCCTCCCAACTAGTAGGATAACAGGCCTGCACCACCATAGTTAGATTTCTCTGTGATTTCTGAAGCCTAAGTTTTAGTCATAAAAAGTACACTCTTTCTGATGTTATTGATGGTTTTTGCCTACCTCTAGACCCTTTTCCGCCACCTCCCCCATCTCATTGAACAAAGGAAAGGGAATTTTCAATATTAAGGGTCACTACTGTAAGTTACTTTGAAAGTTCAGAACATGACTTTAAAACCAGCCAGTTGCTGAACTTTGGCTCTGAGTTATAGTTTTGTTTTGTTTTTTTCTTCCCTTCTACAACTGAGGATCAGCTGTGCTTGCTTGTGACAGCAGTAGGTTGGGGCTGCAGTTCTTTTCTTGGCACTGTGTGGTGATGGTGATATTTTAGACAAAGCTCCTTTTAACTAGTTAGACTGAGCCCAGAGGAAATTGGGAGATGTTAGCTAAGGAGGAAGAAGAGACAAGAGAAAAAGATAGAAGGAACTGCCACTACAAGACTCTGTGCAGCAAGTAGACAGCCACAAGACCCTGGCTGTCAACTTTCAGGCATCCCCATCCTTTACTGAAAACGTGTGGGCTTTCTCTCTTGAGATGAATGGGTTAAACACATCCATAAAACAGTTTGTACATACGCTGCCTGCTCCCTTCCAGATGCAACTTCTCCATGAGCTAAGAGGAAGATCACATCACAAGTGCTCATCCTAGGGAAGTGGAGAAGGATTTAAAGAAATCCCCATCGGTATCCTGTGAATCATCAAGAAGCTACTGTTCCGGTAACTTATCTCCACATGTGGACAAAGGAAATACAGATTTCATGCCATGAAGCAAATCATGCCACAGGCAAGATAGAGTCACACAGTGGAGGTGGACATAGCCCGGAATTGCCCCCAGAGCTGTTTTTGCTGATAATGTTTCTTTTGACAGTAAGTGTTCCATTTCCAGAGGTATACATTCTCTTCTTTCTTTTTTCCCCAGCACTAGGGATTGACTCCAAGACCTTGCATATGCTATGCAAATGCTCTATCACTGAGTTACAAACCCTAGTGCATACCTCTTCCTTAGCTTCATAAGTGTTTATCACAGTGGATTGGAGTTGGTTTTGTATGTCTCTAAACTCCAGCCAACAGGGGTCATTGCTAACAAATTAAATAACCCCCAAGTAGGGCATCATGGGAAATTTGATTGATGCCAACAGGTAAAGCATAAAGTAGAAGGAGATAGCTGAGTTGCCCTCTGACTTCTACATATGTGCCTTGGCATGTACATATATATTCACGTATTCTCTCTGTCTCTATCTCTCTCTGTGTGTCTCTCTCTGTCTCTCTCTGTCTCTTTTTCTCTCTTTGTCTCTTTCAAGTAAATATTCCAATTATTTGATTATTATATTTATTATTATATGATTCTTGGTTCATAATTCCCTTTCCAAGACACAGAAAATATTCTCTTCTTCAAGGTGAGGCACAGAAATTCTAATCTTCCTCTTACCTGTCTATCTTTTTAAAAAATTTTTTTATTATTTATTATTTATTCAATTGTGCATGTATGCGTGTGTGTACGTGTGTGTATGTATGTGTGTGTGTATACGTGTATGTGTGTAGAACCATGGACAAATTCGGGAACCACCATGGACCGCCTCCACTTCCTCCTTGTTTACTCTGCCCCGGGATTCACAGGCTCCACTCTACCAGGACCAGAAACGCAGGCCGCCCCCACTTCCACCCAGCGTCTATACGTGGGGTCTAGGATCCAAACTCAGGACCTTCTGCCTGCAAGGCAGAGACTTAACCCCTGAGCCATCTCTCCAGTCTCTTACCTGTCTATCTTGAAGCAAGTCATTGCCTACCTTGTCTGATAGTAAATGCTAAGGCTCCCATTTAGAAGGGCTCCTGCCCCAAGCTATAGTGCACAGAAAAGTCAAGAAAAACCTGGACAGACAGACCTGTTGGGTTTCCCCATCAGTCTGTTAGCATTATGTCATGTTTAGTCACATTTCTACATGACTGTTTATGTGCTTCAGTCATAGCTATGTGATGAAGTCCATAAAAACCTAAATGAATATGTTTCAGGGAGCTTCTGAAGAGCTGAACATATGACAGGTACTGGGGTAGGGGATAGCACATAGAGAGTTCTGTGGCCCTCCCACACATCTATCCCCCTTGTATCTCTTCATCCATACTCTTCGTAGCATCATAGATATAGATAAGGGTGTGTACACGCAGACACACACTTTTTAGATTGGCAAATGTGCTTCCTGAGTTCTGTGAGATATTCTAACAAATTAATTGACCCCCAAGAAATGTATTGGGGAGAATTTGATTGATACTGTTCATTTGGAAACATCAAGTAAAGCAACCTGGGGCTAGTCAATGGCTTCTGAAATGTGTGGGGAGTCCTGTGAATAAGTCTCTTATCCTTAGTTTTCTTTTTGTGTATGTGTGGGGGGTATGTATATGTGTATCAGAGGGCACTGTGTGTCCCTGTGGAGGACCAAGAGTGACTTTGGAAATATCCTGGATTGCTTCTATCACCTTCTTGCTTCACTCTGGGATTTCCTAAGCTCCACCCACCAGAGCTGGAAATATAGGCTACACCATTTCCACCTGGAGTTTTTACATGGGATCTAGGATCTGAACTCAAGACTTTCTGCTTGTGAGACAAGAGTCTTAACCTCTGAGCTATCTCTGAAGCCCAAATAAGTCTCTTATCTACCAACAGGTAGATAGATGTTAGAATTGCATTAGGGGAACACCCAGCTAGTGTACAGTGCTGCAGAACTGCTTGGGTTGGGAGGAGCAGCCTCTGTACTCAGATGTGCTCTTTGCTGTGAGTGTTGAGTCCAGGTTCTCTTCTTCCTTAGCATTGGAGTATCTACAGACTGATGCTCTGGGAAGAGTGTGCATCTAATCTCCCCCAGACCCTTTTTGTCATAGTTAAGCACAGGTGTCAACTTGACTGTTGAGGGTTTGAGCTCTGGGCACAGTTGTAGAGAGTTGATGGTTGAATTAAGCCCAGAACAAACATGAAGGAGATTGTCTAGCTGATGGGGAAGACCCAGCCCATGATGGGTGGGATTAGGCCCTGAATACATCACAGAGAGCTGGTTGAGAAAGTGGACATCCTTCTGTTCACTTGGCCAGACATGCTGGTCTGGCAAGTAAAGATTGTCCATCTCTCAGCCGTTATCTGCTGATGGTGTGGCCAGTTCCCTCGGCCCTGGTATTGGTGCGTGCTCTCCTGTCAAGCTGGACTGAGAACTGTAACCGGACTATCGTAAGGAAAAAAACCCCTTGTTCCCTTAAGCTGTGTGATGGTCATTTATCAGCAACCATGCAGGTGGACTGCAACACTTTCCTTCCTGCCATTTACCCAGAATTTCTGTTTCTCAGTGAGCCAAGATAGTGCCCTTCTCCTAAAGTTAAAGTCACGAAATGAGGACTGGAGAGTTGGCTCAATCAATAAAATACTTGGCATGAAAGCACGACGACCTGAGTTCAATCCCTAGCACTGTCGTAGAAAGCCAAGCGCAGTGGCATATGTCTATAATCTCAGCACTGGGGAGTGGAGATAATAGGATCCCTGGGACTTACTGGTCAGGTAGTCTATCTGACTTAGTAAGTTTTAGGTTCAATGAGAGCCTCGTCACAAACATAAGGTAGAGAGTGATTGAAGAAGATGTACAGTATCAATTTCTAGTACACACATGTGTGCACACATAAAATCATGAAATGATAATCGAATGCAGTGTCACTCTCTGACATTTTCTAATTGATTTCTTCCCACTGTCTAATACAAACCATACTTGTATCCAAATTCCAGATAACCTGAACTCTAAAGAAATGAGACAAGGGAAAAGTTTCAATTATTTAGCACCAGAATCAACAAAACCTAGGAGACTTCAGAGGTTAGGTAATCCAATATCCCCTCCAGTGTCTGAATCCCTTGTATAACACACTACAGTGTCTGACCCCTTTGACTCAATTTCTCTGTGCAAGCAGCTGTCTCCATGTGAAAGTACTCTCTCGCTTAGTATCACTCCATAATCATTGCCCAGGCTCACTGCATGCCCATGTGCCACCCAGCCCCTGACTTACCTAATCTTTCTATCTTGTTATTCATGATCCAGTTAATGAGCTTGGTTTGCTTTTCAGTTCTAGGACTATAGGTGCCAGCATGTCCAGCATCGCTGATCCTTTTTCAGTCTCCTTAGCATCTCATTCTAACTCTCCAGAGACACAGGAAGAGGGTCATGTCACTTTCCTCAGAGATATAGGACAGGGTTTAGAATTCTGAATTTTAATAAGCAGCCCCTGGGGATTCTCCTGCAGTTGACCAAAGCCTGAATTGTAGAAACATTGTTTTGGGGGCTGTAGCTCTGACACACATTGGTTATAAGACCCTGGACAAACTAGTTAATTTCTTTAAGCCTTTGTTTCTTCATCTTTAATAAATAGATGATAAACCCATTTCAGAGAGTTAGAACCATGAAACGAGTGACATCTATAAACATGTTTATGTAATTCAAGGCAGGTAGCAAGCACTTATTACAGACAAGCCACTGCTGCTGTTAGCATGTGGCTGCTTCCTTTATCTTCAGAACAAGGAGATTCTTAAAAGACAGTAATTCACTGCATGTCCTTTGAAGCAAGCCAAGATCTCTAATCGATGCCTGTGAGTCTTCTGATTATCTTCTGATTTTCTTCTCTGTGATTTTTTTTCCTAGAGGAAATTCATTACCATTCCTATGCACAGCCACAGACCTCCAAATCTGTAAGAAATCAAAATTTGCTAAATATTTTTGACTGGCTGAATGCCATCTGGCCAGGTCCTCTGTGCTACATCGTACTGCAGCATAACATCTGTTCTCTCTCCAGATGCTCCCTAGCATCTCCTTGTCATGTAACAGCACTCTGATCAATTCCCTCCTCATCCAGCCCTTCTCGTTTCCCCATTCGGTGTGAAGATTGCCATCCCATGGAGCTTTATTAATATTAAAACCTCAGATTCACTTTAGCACATAAGAAATGCTACATGAACTGGGGGAGATGATCCAGTGGATAAAGTGCTTGTCACGTCAGCATGAGGACCTGAGTTCGGATCCTTAGTAGCCACATAAAAGACAGGCATGGCAGATGCATCTGCAACCCCAGCACTGGGAGGGAAGAGACAAATGAGTTGGTTGCTGCCAGCCAGTCTAATGAAACAGTCAGCTCTAGAATCAGCGAGAGAGCCTGTCTTAAAAGTTAAGGTGGAGACAGAGGAAGACACCTGATATCAGCCTCTGACCTCCACACCTCTTCATAGGGATGACTAAACCTGCACACACAGGTGTATGTACACATGCTTCATATATATACATGGATTTTAAAAGAGTGATTGATGAGGCTGGTGACTGACATGAGAGTAAGGATTGAGGCGGTGGGTGGGGCTATAGTTTTGATAACCAGACTAGGAGGGAGGAATCACTTTTTGCTTGCATGAAGCCATTTAGTTTTTGCTGCTGTGGTTAATTTAAGTGTTCTTCAGGATGTTTGCTTCCTTTAATTCAGAGCTTTGTAACAAAGTATCTAAGCAGTTGGCCTCACATTTGTTAGGTTGCCAAGGAACTTCCCAAGCACTGGGATTACAGGTGTGAACCACCATGCCTGATTTACGTGGTGCTGTGGATCAAACTCATGGCTTTGTGCATACTAGGCAAACACTCTACTAACTGAGCTATAACCCCCAACCCAAAGGTGGATACTAGGATCTACTGGGGATTGGTACAGATACTAGCTATATGGATACTTAAGTTCTTTTTGTAACATGGTTTTCCTGCTTGCAAATAACCTAGCAGGTCTTCTTTTTTTTTTAATTTTTTTTATTTTTATTTATTCAACTGTGCGCATGTGCGTGTGCATGTGCGCGCGGGCGTGTGTATGTCTCTGTGTGTGTGCGTCTGTGTATGCGTATGTGTATGTGTAGAACCACGGACGAATTCACGAACCACCATGGACGCCTCCACCTCCTTCTGCCCCGGGATTCATAGGCTCTGCCCTACCAGGACCAGAAGCGCAGGCCGCCCCCGCTTCCATCCGGTGTCTATACGTGGGATCTGGGATCTGAACTCAGGACCTTCCACCTGCAAGGCGGAGGCTTAACTCCTGAGCCACCTCTCCAGCCCTAGCAGGTTTTCTTATATGCCTTAAAGCATATCTAGATGCTGACAGTATCTGATACTATGCAAATGCTATATAAATATTTCTTACATTGTATTGCCTGGGGACTAAGAACTAAGACATTTTCTTTATAGAAACAATTATTTTTCAGAATGTTTCCAACCTGTGGTTGGCTGACTACATGGCTGCAGAACCTGTGGATGCTAAAGGTTGGTATACTAGGGTTGTGGGGCTCTGGTGTTCAGCAGTAGAGCATGGAGCTAGAAACCAAGGCTTTGGGGCCAGCTCTGCCATTTAGAGATTTGATATGACCATGGGCAGGTTGCTCAAGACCTCCAAGTCTAGGTTCCCTCTTCTGTAACACTCATACCTTACTTTCAAGGGTTGCTGTGATAATTAAATTGGATGAAGTATGCTAAGCATTTAGTATAGGACATAGCTAGTTCTTATGATTCCTAGTAATGGTGTTGCTAAAACTGTTATCATCCACTAGCTCTCCACTACAGCTCTTACAGGAACTAGTGGTAGAGGAAAAAATATTCTTATCTTGTTTGTCGGTCTTTTGACACCATTTTCTCTCAGGTTCTGTTGATTGGTTCTTGCCAGACTGACCACTTCCTTATAGCTAAGCTGATATACTAATTGCAGGGAGTTCACTTTTGTCTAGCTACAGTTTCTCAACATTCAGCTTTAAAGGTGCAGCGACTTCCTGCTTTCCTGTTTATTCAAGCTTCGTCACCTGAGTCGCTGACCCTGTTGTGTAACTAGGTACTTGCTAGCCTCTCAAGAGCTACATTTCTCTCCTGTGCAAACGTAGATGAACAGGGAGTGTGTACAATACCTGTAGATCGCTGCTCCCCTCCACTCCACTCCCTAATCTTGTATGGCTGCTTTAGGGAGGTTTTATAGGCAAGAAAATTCCAATCTGACTGGTCATTAGATTCCCCTGGAATGCTTTAGCATGATACAACTTCCAGGTTTCACTCCCAGGCCTTCGAATTGAAATCTTAGTGGCTAACCACCGGTGTAATAAAACACTTGGCATCGGGCACACTGAAAAGAAAAACTTCTAGATAAGTGTTGTCTGCTAAATTGCTGGCCTTGCTCTCTTTCATTTGGGATAAAGAAGAAAGATTTTGAGTTTCCTCTTTTTCTTCCTTTCTCTCTCTTTCTTTCTCTCTTTCTTTCTCTCTTTCTTTCTCTCTTTCTTTCTCTCTTTCTTTCTCTCTTTCTCTCTTTCTTTCTCTCTTTCTTTCTTTCTTTCTCTCTTTCTCTCTTTCTTTCTCTCTTTCTTTCTCTCTTTCTCTCTCTCTTCTTTCTTTCTCTCTCTCTCTCTCTCTTTCTCTCTCTTTCTTTCTTTCTTTCTTTCTTTCTTTCTTTCTTTCTTTCTTTCTTTCTTTCTTTCTTTCTTTCTTTCTTTCTTTCTTTCTTTCTCTTGTTTTGGTTTTTAGACAGGACGTCACTGGCAGGTCTCGCTAGCCTGAAACTTGCTATTGTCGATGAGGCTGGCTTTGAACTTATGGCCAGCCTCCTGCTATAAATTCTGGGACTGCAGGCATGCTCCACCATGCCTAAGTCATGCTTGTTTCAGGATGAACACAGGCATTCTTTAGACCTCATCTGCATTCTTGAAGATGTTAAGACTTATTATTTATGTAGGTGCCCCACGAATGTTATTAGGAAAGACTGCCTTTTGGACCTTCCTACAAAACCTCCTGGGGAGGTTGCACTTGACAACGATCAGTGCTCTGAGCTACGGCGTGGACTCTGAGCCTTCAAGACTAGAGATGTAGCTCAGTTGGTAGAGTGTTTGTCTAGCATGCACAGAAGCCCTGGCTTCAGTTACCCACTGCATGTGATGACACACAGCAATCTCAGCACTTGGGAGATGGAGGCAGGAGGATCAGAAATTTTAGGTTACCTTCAGCTGTCTAGTGAGCTGGAGACCAATCAAGGAAACCTTTTCTCAAAAAAGGGGAGTGTATAGGGCTGGCTCAGTGGGTAAGGCGCCCGCCTACTGTCTACAAACCTATTGACCTTTGTTTGATCCGAGAAGCCCACACCATGGAAGGAGATAGCCGACTTCCAAAAGTTCTTCTCTGACCTCACATGCATACTCTGCCACACATGTGCCTCTCCCCTCTTTCTCTCTCTCTTTCGTTTTCTCAAATAAAATATATTTCTTAGAAAAAAAAGACTGAATCACAACATGTACTTCATTTGCTTAAATGACCTAAGACTCCCTGAAAAGAAAATGGAAGATTATAATCCAGACCAAAAAAAAAAAAAAGTATGAGTGGGTCAACTCAGCCATTAGGAAGAAGAGAAAATAAAGAGGAGGAGTTGCATGGGGGAGGAAAGCCTATGAGCTGGCCTTTCTCTCAGTTCAAGCGCAGAATGGCCAAGACAGATATCATGTTAGTGGCCTTGGATGTGTTCTTGACTTCCATCCATTCTGACACATGAGTCCCCTTCTTCACACCTTGCGCTCCTCAGCATTTACACATAGATAGCTTCCATGAATTGGATCAGTTGGCAGCTGCTATCTTCCCCCATTTGGCTTTCTTGCTGTTGGCAGCAGCTGCAAACACCTGAGTGCCCAGTGCCTGCCCTCCCCTCCTCCTGTATCTGTCAAAGGGCAATCTGTAAGCTGATCCTTAAATGCCCTGTCTTTTTCCTGTAGCCCAATGCAGGCTAAAATTTCGAAGAGTTGCATGTATCAGACCTTCATCAAATGATTTTCTGTGTTTGGAATATTCCTTAGCTGGGCAGGCATAGTTATTCCTTCCCCTGGCTCAGCCATCCTCACCACATGGCATATATATCAAATAAAATTGGACACGTCTTTCCCTTCAAGTGATGAGGAAAGTCACGAGATGTAGGGAGGTTCTATGAGTGATGATTTTTAATTTTACTTCCTTAAGACAACTGAAGTGAAGTTCTCACATGTATCATTGTATCATAGTGCATGAGCGAAGGGCTGGGAATGTAATTCAGTGATAGAACACTTGCTTAGCTTACACAGGCCATAGGTTGGATTTCTAGCACCACGAAACATAGCAGATTTCTTGTCTGGGGGGCTTGTGAAATAGTTCAGTGGATAAGGTGTCTGCCTACAAGTGTGAAGATCAAAATTTGGATTCTCTGAACCCATGTAAAAACCAGGCAGTTGTGGTGGTCGTCTGTCACCCCACCACTGGGGAAACAGACAGGAACCCTCAGAGCAAGCTGGCTAGCTAGCTAGGCAATTGGCAAGCTCTGAATTAATTGAGAGACCTGGCATTAATAATGAAAGTAGAGAGTGATTAAAGAAGGCACCGACGTCAACTTCAGTCTCCACATTCGTACATGGCACATATGTGCACATGCACCCACATTTTTGTGAACATGCACACATACAACACATACACATAAACCCATGCCAAAAAAATTCCTATTTGATACATAGGCCAGTAATGTCATTTGATGTTTTTCTCAAATCCGCTTGACTTCAGTGGGTACTCCTGGATCTCCAATGCTCTGGGCTGTCTGGATGATTGGCACCTAGACTGAGGGAGCCTGAAGGCAGTTAGATTCTCTTTGTACAGCTTGGGAAGAGCTGTCACCTGCAGAGACATCCTTGGAGAAGCTCTCAGAAGATTCTTTGAGTAAATGAAGTTGCTCTGAATGGCCTTGTTGGTAAAACAACTGCACCTAAAACAACAACAATAACAGCAAAAGACTTGACTGTGTCCAGGGCTGGGCTGGAGGGCAGATATCTGAGAAGCACCTGCAACATCAGGAGTTACAGAACTTACCACCCTTGGTGTCCACGTTCAGTTTACATTGTGAAAACAGTTAAACACATACCTATGTGCTTCTATACATGTGTTATGCTTGTTTGTGGCTTTGTAACTTCTGAAGCATCCTTCCCCCTGCTTGCAGCTGCTCTTGGTGATCTGTTTGAAGGTCACAGTTCAACCCATAACATTATGACCCCCCCACCTCTCTTCACTGCAGACTGGTGGAAGCGGAAGGGGTGGAGACTACTGCAGGGCACCAACTAAGGTTACTGGTATGGTGGGGAGGTATGAATCCAGGGGTAGGGTAGCTGGACAGGAGCCACATTGCCTAGATGTGCAGTGTAAAGAACTGCATAGTGAGGACAGCTGCTATCGCTGGCTGTCTCCTCGTCCCCTCCCCCAACCTTTGTCTTTGGTTACAGTCTTCCCTTTTACTCCATTTGTGTAGATGTTATGGATTTCTAGACCTTTCCATAGCATTCTAAGGAGATATTATTTAGACTCGTGAGGAATAATGAATTTATTTAATGAATTTTTAAAAGCATAGTTACCATGATATATAGGAATTTAAAATGCAACAGGAATCATGTTGCTTCTAGGACTTGATGGCATCAGCTGCCTGTGTAGTGTGTACTGGGATGGCTCATGGGTTAAAGCTTTTGCCTCACAAGCAAAGGTCTAAGTTCAGATCCTCAGACCTCACATAAAAGTGACTATCTGTGATCTTGGGCATGGAAAGGAGGAGCCAGGGAAATCCTAGAACAAAGCAATAAGAAAGTAGAGCAACCCAGAATGATTCATGATGTCACTCTTAAGTCTCCATAGGCATATACTCTCAAGTGCCTTATGGTATGTATACACACACACACACACACTCCATGTAAAAATAAAAATTAAAAAAAATATAGTGCTAAAATACGACAGTTCATATGCAGTAAGCATCTGGCAAATGTAAAAGCTGTTCCCAACTGCAGAAAGGCAAAACAAAATAATTATAAAAGTATGTTAATTCAATGAGTTAGCACAGAAACAGTAAGGGGGATGATATGGGGGCTTGGAATAGCCCAGATAGGTGAGAGGACAGGAAAGGGAGAAAGGGACTGCTTGAGCAAAGGCTCTGTGGCAGGCAGGACAGCTTTGGGGATCTTGAAACAACTAACTGAAGCCAGGACAGATGCTCTAGCCAACAAAGAGGACGTGCAAAGGGAGGTGACACTGGAGGAGAACAAGGCCAGGTCCGGAAGTCCTGCAGGGATGTATTATCTTCCTGGGACGCAGAAGCCCTGCAGCTCCAGGAGGAGCAGGATGAGGGGTGGAGGGGCGGAGGGGTGTGTGCAGCATGGACTCAGGAGAGTCCTAGACATTGGATGTCGATGCCTGGGGCCCACAGCTGGGGTCTGCTGTGCTCTCCTCAGACAGAGGCGGGAGGTCCAGCTGGACCTCACTTAAATGGAACAGATGAAGCAGGCCAGAGAGACCATAGGGGACATGATGGGAAGGGCAGCTTTGGTGAGGGGCCTCTCTATCCCAGGTTGGGTTTATGCGTCATCTATGTAAATGACTGTTACCAAGTAACTTGCAGGCTTTTTTTTTTTTTAAAGACAGGGTCTCATATAACCCAGGCTGACCTTAAACTCACTATGTAGCCAAAATGACCTTGGACTCCTGAACCTCCTGCCTTTCCTTTCCAAGTGCTGGAACTCCAGACCTGTCCGTGTGGTTTTTCCAACTGAACACAGAGAGAAGCTGCTGAAGGATTTTTACTCAGGGAACTCAGTAAGTCACAGAGCTTACGGGAGACACAGAAAACATTGGGCTTTAAACTTACAGCATACCTGGCATTCACCTTGAACTCCTGCCTCCACTGTGTCACCAGACACTGATCTCTTAGGCAGTTTGGCATTTTGGTTTGGCTTTGTATTTTAGTTGAAGTGCAACCCATGGTTAAGCATACAAGTCTTCATTCAGTACATCCCAGTTTTATGTGTGTCAGCACAGTCTTAGGAACAGAATGTTGCCAATACAGACCTAGCTTCTCAGACCACTGTTGCTACAGTTTCAATAGTAGGTCAAAGCAAGTGTGGAAAAGGCAGATGAATCACAATCACATCGCAATTATTTCTGCATTGTTGCTGATAAATTCATGACAAAACAGCTTAAGGGAACAGGGGTTTTTATTTTGGCTCATGACTCTTCTCTATCTTGGCAGAAGAGTTCACACCAATACCAGGGGCCAAGGGAACTAACCACACTATATTCACATATGGCTGAGAGAGACATAATCTTTACTTACCAGACCACCATGCTTAACCAAGTATACAGACAGATGCCAACTAATTCCCTCCATCTTATTCACCTGCCCAGGAACTAGTCCTGCCCACCAAGGGCTGAGCCTTCCCTATCAATTAGGCAATCTCCTGTAGACTTGGTCTGGCCTTCACTCAACTACTAATTCTTAACGAATGTGCCAAGAACTCAAATCCTCAACCGTCAAGATGTCACCTGTGTGACTATGACAAGTTATAAATGTTTTCCTGTCTGTTCCATAGAGAGATGGCGCTGACCTGGACTTGTGTAGTGTTGCAATGAGGAGGGAGTCAAGAGGAAGACGGAAGCCATCAGAGTGGGAGACAGGAGCTTCCTCATGGAGCACCCATGGAGTGAAAGGAGAAGTTCTGATTCCTGGATATGGAGCTGGAGTAGGGTAGACAACCAGGGTCTCCTTTACAGAGAGCGAGCAGGGTACATGAAAGACAGGCATTTGGAGAGGGACAAGGAATGGAAAATTCCATTCTGGACTTGTTAATTTTTAATGCAAGTGGAGATGTTAAATAGAAGGGATAGGCTGAAGACACACATCTGAGACACTTTGGCACAGATGTAGAGACAGCAGCAGTGGGGTGAGGTTGCTGAAGAAAATGGAAAAAGCTCTAAGAAGACAGAAGAACTCTCCCCCCATGCTAATATTTAGAATCAGAGAGTGAAGGAATCAATAGGGAAGCTTTTACATTGTTGTGACCAAAATCCTTGATAGAAAAAAAGAAAAGAAGGGTTTATTTTGGCTCATGATGTTCAAGGGTACAATCCATCATGGTGGGGTTCAGGGGAGTGGGAGCATGTGGTAGAAAAGCTTCTCACATCACAGAGACCAGAAGCAGATAGCAACCTTGAGCTAGGGGCCAGATATTTAACCTCCAAATGCCAGCCCTTAGTGACCTACTTCTGCTAGCTAGGTTCTCTCCCCCCCCCCCGCACTCCTCCCCCCAAAGTATCCACAGCCTCCCCAAACTACACTAACAGCTAGGAAACAAGTGTTTACAATGTGAGCCTGTGGGGAGCATTTTAGATTCAAACCATAGCAGCAACTGAGGTGGGAATAAAGTCTAAGAAAGGAAGAGTATAAAAACGTGGATTCACGTGGTGTACAAAATCCCGGAGTGGGGGAAGAATGCTAAACCATTTATGCCTGTTGCATCTGGAGATAAGAAGACCTTAAAAGGTCACTTCAGTGGTTTGGATGAGTAGGGCTAAGATCAGCCAGATTCAAGCAGATTAGAATGAAGGAGGTATTTAGTGGAGACACATGTTTGGGCTGTGTTGAGATAAAAGGAGACAGACGGTACTGAAAGAGAACAGAGATGCGGGCCAGTAACCAGAGTCACTGGCATAAAGAGAGAGAGAAAAAAATCATTATTTTGTTATTGTTGTTTTGAGACAGGGTCTCACAGAGCCCAGGCTGGCTTTAAACTCACTGCGTAGCTGAAGATCATTTTGAACTCCCAATCCTGCCACCAGCACCGAGTGTTGGCAAGTATGAGTCACTGAGGCAGGATTAGAGCAGCCATGCTGGGATGGGTCTCTCAAGATCTTTGAAGGTCTTTGGAATTCCTGAAGGTCTTCCTGCACGGCTGGAATCTCCCTGAAGGAACACTCCTGCTGAGGAACTGACTCCAATCCTCCCAGAGATAAGATGGCCAACTTTCCTATGAAGGGATTATGGAAATGAGTTCTCCATATCAAACAACCTGACTTCTAGCCCACATGGACCCAAGAGCTGGATTGGGCCCCATTGGGAGTTAACCAATGAGAAAAAGCCAGTCTCCCAGGCTTGTCTAGGTGTACAAATGCGCCTGGTTTTGGCAGCCATCTTTGGCACCCTGGCCCCTCATGGCGCTCTAGTGCCATGGGTTCTTTTCTTGTTCCTTGCTCCTCATAGATTCCATGCCTAAGCACCTTGAGTTCTCTAGGGCGTCCTAGCCCCTCATGGCATGCCATGTCTAGATTCCATGAGTTCCAACCTTTCTCTTTCTCTCCTCTAATAAACTCTACCTTAATCCTCTACACGTGCTCTGGTTTCAATCTTCGAACACAAGAGCCCTACAACATGGGGATGGTCGATTTCTGTTCCTGCATCATTTGGCGATCACGATGGGACAGTTCTGATTATCCTGCATCATCACCAAGCCCAGTTTGAATTTTTAAAATAGGGAGTACCAGATCTTATTTGCCACGGATGGAGGTGGATATTAGATTAGAAGAATGTCAGTTCTCCCAGAACTGGGAGAAGTAAGGGAATGAAGTCCAGGGTAGAAGAGACAGAGAAGACAAGATATAGGCACAGGTTTGGTGATGAAAAGAGGAGGGAGTTATCCTAGCTCTCCTTTTCTAATTTTTTCCCTATTTTTACCATTGCTTTTAAGTTTATGTAGCTTATGTAGCTCCTACTGACCTCAGTCTTGCAATGTCTTACTTTTCCAGGATGACCTTGCATTTCTGATCCTCCTGAGTGCACGAGTTCCAGGCATGCACCACCACACCCAGTTCATGGGTGCTGGGGACAGAGCCCCGGGCCACATGCCAGGAAAGTGCTTTACCATCCCCAGTCCCTCTTGTCTCTTTTGAGGGAAACACATGAACTCAGTATAGCAACATGGAGTATAGAAAAGTAGATGTCAAGTTGTTTAAAAGAAAAATGTCAGATAGTGGAGCCTGAACGCACATGCATGGCTGCTGGCCAGGAATGGATATCTCTGAAGCTTATTGTTGTAGTTCTCCCGTGTGGTTGCTGATAAATGACCATCAAATGGCCTAAGGGAACAAGGAGTTTACTTTCTTATGATCATCTGGTTATAGTCTGTAGTCCAGCTTGACAGAAGAGCATATACCAACACCAGGGCTGAGAGAAGTGGCCACACCATCTCTACATAATGGTTGTGAGATGGACAATCCTTACTTGCCAGACCAGCATGTCTGGCCAAAGTGTACACAAGGATGCCAACTCCTCAACCAGCTCTCTGTATTTTATTCCTGGGCCTATTCCCACCCACCATGGGCTGGGCCTTCCCCATCAGCCAGACAATCTCTTGCAGGTTTGCTCTGGGCTTAACCCAACTACTAATTCTCCACAAATGTTCCCAGAACTCAAACCTTCAATTGTCAAGTTGAACCTGTGCCTAACTTTGACACTCATGATCATGGACTGACAGCCAAGGCAGCCTTATATGACTCTCTTTCTGTATGCTGTGGTGTCAGGTGGTGGAGGCAGATTTGAGGCTCCACAGAGTGACAACAATGAAACAACACTCATGTGACCCAAGCCTGCCAGGTTACAAGAGGCATGGGAATATCGTCGGGGCACAGAAGATATTAAGCCTGTCAATCAGGCCTTGGTGAAGGTCTTTTCTCTGTATTGCAGGTGATACCTAGTGCCTGCTCCTCGAAGTGTGCCTTCTTGGTTGTGGGCTGTGAGCAGATTCAGAGGCAGACAGTGGGAACCTGGGACCTTTCCTCAGTTGCTTCTCCCAGGGTCCCATCACTTGGCTCTGGCATTCTAAGCACAGGCTGCTGTGTAGCAGAGTCTGAAGTACAGTGCAGAGATGTTCAAGGCCATCAGAACCTAGACCTGGGTCCTTGCTGGCTTGGGATTCTGCCCTGGGATTATTACGGTGTTGCTGTACCTTGGAGTTCTTGTGTTCCAGAGCTGAAGATTGAAACCAGAACATATTGAGAGGTACAAGCAAGGATTTTTTATTGAAAATGAGAGAAGAAGGCAGAAGCTCTTGGATGCTGGGTACAAGGGAGGTAAGGAGGAAGAGCCTTAAGGTGGGAGAGAATTAAGGCAGAGGAGATAGCTTAAGATCAAAGAGATAGAAAGAGAGTCGCCATGAGCACGTGGCTAGGAAAGGAAAGAACTCAGAGCTACCATGGTATGTCCACATGGTGGCAAAGCCAGAAGAAGAGAGAGAGGCAGCCACAATCTTACATAGTCTGGCACTACCAGTGAGTGTTGAAGCACTAGGGAAGTGAGGTAAAGACTGGAGGAGTGATGGCGTCGTTCCCACAGGACTCAGCATTTCTAACAGCATTAGCTGTCCAATAGAAATTAAATTCCTCCTTGAGAATGGTTGTGATCCGCTACAGTCCTGCCCAGCTTCAGTGACACTGCATCTTCTATTTCACAGTGGTCTTGGGGAATTACCATCCTGACTGAATCAAGAGCCGAGTGAGGACTTTTCCTTTCTCCACCACCACCTAAGAATGTTTTTGTTCTCTGGGTTCTAAGAGGTCTTTCTGTGCCTGGCTCTGTTTGACACAAGTGGTAAGAGTTGCTCTGGTCTAGAGAAATCACAGGTTCCACTGCAAGTCCTGTGACTTGTCACAAGCCATGGGCTAGACTTGCAGGCTAAGGACTTGGATGTCCCTTAGTTAGAGGCTGTTCTACCTGTGGGAAATGCAGAGAGAACAGCCTCCTTCCCAACATCTTTTTGTCTCCATGTCTTTTATTGTTACAATATTATATGGTACTTAAGGCTTTGGTAGCATGTGTTATAGAGTTTAAGGGGAAAGAAAACATTTCCTACTAGGACTATCCCAGAAGCAAGGTGAGAACTGGTGTCCTTCTAAGGCTGGCAGAGTTCAGGGAGGTGGGTGCAGGAGAAGCACATCAGACCTTGAGATAAGTCAACTCGACTTCATATCCCAGTTACCAGCTGTGGCTCCTGCAGCAAGCCCCCTTCTCTGGCCCCCAGATACTCAGTGTCTCTTGTGTAGAGAGAGGCAAATCCCTCCCTCCCAGAGCTATTGAGACTATTAAGATTCATCGTGCTAAGCACCTAGAACAGGGCAGGCAGGCTGTCCTGAAAATTCACTGATTTAGGTCATGCAAAACTCCACATGGGCTAGAGACTGTGCTAGGGACTGTACAGAAATTACGTAATTATTGCTATCATCCCTTGAAATGGTCCACTTTTCTCTCTGACTCGACATAGGATGGGGATGTAGCTCAGTTGTTAGTGCTTGTCTAGTATGCATGGGAGTCCTGGTTTGGACCCCTAGCACTGCATAAACTAGGTGCAGTAATGCATCCCATAGTCCCAGCACTCAGGAGGTAGAGGTAGGATGATCAGGAGTTTGAGGTCATCTTTGGCTACATGGGGAATTTGAGGCCAGCCTGGGCTAGAGACCTTGGCATAATACAAATTGGGGCTAGGTGGGGAACAGCACATACAAGCCTAATGATCTGAATTGATTCCAGGAATTCACTTAGAAGCCGTGATACAGTGGAATATGCCTGTCATTCCAGCACTCCATTGGTGAGATGGGAGGCAAAGACAGCAGAACTGGACGGAAGCTCACAGATCAGCTAGACTGAAGCACTCTGCACCGTGGCAGAACCAACAGAAGAGATCTTGCCTCAACAAGGTAGAAGGTGAAAACTGGCTCCTGAAAATTGGCTCTTCATACATACGCATGTGCATGCACATACACACACACAGCATATATGCACATACATAATACACACACATATACACATGCACACTTGCACTATATGTACACGCACACGCACGCGTGCACACACACATACAAAATAACATAAAGCAAAAATTAAAGGAAAGAAAAAAAGGAAAAAAAAACACACACACAAAAAGCCTCAAAATGGCAATGGTTATGGTTAGTATGATGACGCTGCTGGGTCAAACAAAGCCAGAGACACAAGTAACTTCATGGCAGCATTAAATCCATCCTTTAGGGGCTGGAGAGATGGCTCAGGGGTTGTGACTCTGTCTCACAAGCAGAAGGTTCTGAGTTCGGATCCCAGGTCCCACGTTAAAAAAAAAATTAAATCCATCCTTTAAACCAACTTCATGTGCATTAAATATGAGATGTTATTTCCCCTTACACACATCCAGCTATCACTCCCTAAATATTTAAAGCAAGAGGGATTTCTATTGGCTCTGAAGTGGGGTGTGGTAAAACACTAGAACGGACAAACGACGAAGGCTGAGCAATCTGTCTGCAGAGTGCTTCCAACAAAGTCTTTTGAAGATTTTAAGAGCTTTGCCAAGAGTATATTCTTCCACCCAACAAATGTCCTAGTGCCTGTGACCTAGGGACCCTTATAGGAGGTCTCTATCCCTTGGTCCAGCTACGCTAATTGGGAGAGAAATACAAACTTGAACACAGTAGGGCCTGGGCTGGAGCCAGCCCTTCCAACCCTTAACCTTCCTCCCACCTTTTTCCTGCCTCTGCACTTCCTGGTCCTGCTCCCTGAGCTGCAGCCAGCCCTAGAGTTGTGTTTACTGGCTTTCATGTCCTGCAAGGTCTCAGAGATCTGTGTGTACACAAGCCCCACCCTGGCTGCTCTGGCTCTCTTGCAGAGCACATGAAAAGGCCCAGATACTTAAGACCAGCGGGGCTCAGAGTCTAATCAGGGATTTAATATCGTACTCCTTCAATTCTGGCCAACTTCCTGCTCTTTCCAATTCCAACGCCTGATCCTATCTCAGAGTTTGCTAGGTGTCTGCCCCTTCCTCCTTCCCAGAGTCTGCCACAGCCCAGCAGGCCTCCTGGGCTGGACGTGACTCACAGAGTTCCTGCCCCCCCAGTCATGTGACAGCAATTTATGTCTCAGCTTTACTTTCATTCCTTGTGCAAGTGCTTACCTAGGACCAGCTAAGTGCCAGGCATTTTTCTAGAGAACAGGATGGTGAAGTGCCTATCCTCATGGGCCTTGCATTCTGAAGGAGAGAAACAATCAACAGACACATGTTGCAGTGAAAGTAGTGAAGGGGCTGGAGAGGTGGCTCAAGGGTTAAGCCTCTGCCTTGCAGGCAGAAGGTCCTGAGTTCGGATCCTAGACCCCAGGTACAGGGGCGGCCTGCGTTTCTGGTCCTGGTAGGGTGGAGCCTGTGAATCCTGGGACAGAGTAAACAAGGAGGAGGTGGAGGGGGTCCATGGTGGTTCCCGAATTCATCCATGGTTCTACACACACATACATGCATACACACAACACGCACACACACACACACACACACACATACATGCATACACGCACAATTGAATAAATAATAAAAAAAGATTTAAAAAAAAAAAAAGAAAGTAGTGAAGTGCCATCCAAAAGCCACACCTGGGCCTAGGATACACTAGTGACAGGAGGTGCTCTAAGAGGACTCCTCAGAGAAGTCGACTTGGGCAGCCCACTGAGCCAAGGGAGGGAGAGAGCCAGGAGGATAACAGGTGAGCATTTCAGGCAGAGGGCCAACCACACCCATGATGGATGAAGTGAGCATCGAGGGTTGTAGATGTTATCTTGGGACAAACACTTATTTTTAATTGTGGAAAAATATACTATATTTTACCTCTTTTAAAGATGCAGTTCGCTGTCCTTAAGACATCCATAGCAATTCATCCCCAGCATTCCTCCTTCCCCCGTTTTCTCAAATCCAAACTCTGTACCCATTCAACAATAAGCCTTCCTAGGCCAAGGCTAGGAAGACTGAACAGCATGGGAGCATGGGAAGGAGAAGGAGTTACTCACTCCAGATTCTGTGAAGTCTCCTGTCAGCTGAAAAGCAAGAATTCTAACACAGATAACATTGGCTTAAGGCCTTTCTTTCTGATGTAAATCTGTAATTTTCTATGAATCGTAAACCTCTTGTGCAATGCTAGCCATTCCTGGTTTTATCTTATCAGATCCTAATCCCATCAAAAATGTAGTTGCTTTATAATCTTCTTTATCAAAAAACTAAGAAAAGTTTCTTAGTAAGCCTTTGAGATGTAACTGGAGAAATACCAAAAAGGTATGTATTGTTAGCACCTTTTTTCTATTTTTTGTGGGTATGCATATGTATATGTGGTGATTGTATATTTTCTTGTGAGTATATACATATGTATGTACGTGCATGGGAAGTCCAAAGGCTGACGGCAGATCTTTCCCTCAATCATTCTGCAGCTTATTTTTTGAGACAGAGTCTCTCACAGAACCTGGAGGTCACTGATTCAGCCAGATTGATTGGCCAATGAGTACCGGGAATCCTCCGGACTTTGTAACCACCTCCAGGGGCTGAGATTACAGATGTAGATGTGTGCTATCAGGCCCTGCTTTTATGTGGATGCCAGGGGATTTGAACTTGGGTTTTCATGTTTGCAGACCAGCATCTTACTCACTGAACTACTTTTCTATTTCTATTTTAAAAAATATTTTATTTATTCATTGAGAGAGAGAGAGTGAGAGAGAGAGAAGACAGAAAAGAGAGAGGTGGGGGCTGGAGAGGTGGCTCAGGGGTTAGTCTCTGCCTTACAGGCGGAAGGTCCTGAGTTCGGATCCCAGATCCCACATGTAGACACCAGGTGGAAGCAGGGGGGGGGGGCGGCCTGCGCTTCTGGCCCTAGTAGGGCGGAGCCTGTGAATCCCGGGGCAAAGTAAACAAGGAGGATGTGGAGGCGTCCATGGTGGTTCCCGAATTCGTCCGTGGTTCTACACACACACAGACACACACACGCGCGTGCACACATACATACGCACAAAACGCACAATTGAATAAATAATAAAAAAGTTTAAATATATATATATATAAAAGAGAGAGAGAGAGAGAGAGAGAGAGGCAGGAGAGGAGTTATACACATGTATGCCATGGCGTATGGGTGGAGGTCAGAGGACAACTTTTGAAGTCAGTTCTCTCATACACCATATTGGCTATTGGGGATGGAACTCAGATCACTAGGTTTGCAGTAAGGCATCTTACCTGCTGAGTCATCTCACCGACCCCCTTTCATTTTTAAAAAACTTGGACTCTGTTCTGTACTAGCATACCCTGACATGCTTTTCTGCACTGAGGCCAAGGATCTTGTTAACTTCAGTCGAGGTCCTTAAATGGTTAAGGCTTTTGGAGTTTAGAATTGTCCCGACACCCCTGTTGCCTCTGGTTCCCTTTCCTTCTCCCCAGCCCCTGGCTACCACCATTCTGTATCTTAAGTGATGAACACTGTTTTGCTTGGGGTGGGAAATCCTTCCCTCCCCAACGCAAAACTCATGTGTTGAAGATCTGGTCCCCAGTGGATTGCTGGATTCATTCCTTATTGGACTGCTAGAAGGAAATAGAAATTTTAGGATATAGAGTGCTGGGTGGAGGAACTAGATCTTTAGAGGCTTGTTCCTAGATCCTTCATCCTCCCCCACTCCCTTTCCTGGCCACTAAAAAAAAAAAAAAAAATTGGACAGCATTGCTTCACCACCTTTGCTTCAACACCATGCTCCCTGACATGATGTTCTCCCTTAATCCAGGCTCAAAAACAGCAGGATAAATTAACCAGGAACCCAAACCTCTGAAAACACGAGCCAAAACAAATTTATTCCTAATGCAGAGATGAGGAACTGGCTGAGATCACACAACTAATAGACGATCTCAGATGGCCCTTTCTCTGGTGCAGATTTCTACTCCTACCCAGCTCCCTGGTGAAGATGTCAGATGTGGTTCTGCTGTGTCAGATGCTGGAAGTGTTTGCACAAGCACAGGAAGGGGTGTGTGTTGGACCTGACTGGTCCTATTGAGTGGGTGAAAGGGGCTGGCACCTAGAGGCATGGGTTGGAGTAGAGAAAAGGTAGGTGGCCAACTGCTGTCCATGGCGTTTTTCTTTTTCCACCTCTGTTTCCTGTGCTGATTCTGAAAGGGACACTTGAGTGTTCTGGATACACATAGACTCTCACTCTTACCATTGCTTGCTTATTATGAATGCATAGCAGAGCATTGGGTGCTATGAAGAGTCAACCATGAGGTACATAGGACACAGAGTCAGTGCTGCAGCTGCTACTGGAGGAGGGAAAGAAACAGAGGTATCAAGAAGAAACCAGGAAGTGCAGTGCTTGGCTCACACAGAGTAAGTGCATTTCTGAGGATGGGATGCATGTGGAATTGGCATAAAGAGGCTCTGTGATACAGCTGGAAACATGACAACCTGCCTTGTTCCAACACTCAGGTCTCTGGAAGAGCTATCTTCTTGTCTGGTGGTCTGGGTTCTAGTGTTGAGTCCCACTCCATATTTACTGCTGACAGCTTAGCAAGCTCTCTTACCCTCAAAAGCTGCTGCTTCCCTTGCAAACATGATCCTACCAATTTTTCAGGGTTGGGTGGGATCGAAAGAAAGCTGTGTTGGGTACTTGATCATACAATACCTGATACATAAAATCACAGGTGTCCAGTAAATGTTGACTCTTTGCCTGAGCAGAGCACAAGCTTGCATCCATTTGTCTGGAAATCCTCCTCTTCCTTCCTTATCATGGTTGACGTCATTCCTAATGTTTCTCCTCTCTGATCCTGGGGTTCAGCTCTGGATTGAGCAACCTTTAATGCATGCTTCAATGTTCAAATTTGATGTAGGAGTGTTTGAATTTTGGTGAGCAGCTTGGTGACTACTTCTCTTCCTAGAATGCTGCCTATGCCTCACCTCCCACTGTGGAAGCCGAAAGGTCAGGTTCCACCCAGCACTCAAAAGCCTAAAATAGAAGATCAAATCGGGGAGATTCAGAATTTTTGCAGGGCTATGGCACAAAGCTCTGGCCGTCTGCCCGTGACCCAATCTGGGTCTTTACTCTCCTATTGATTTGCCTGGGCACCTATGTCCTTTCCCCAGGTCTTCTTTCCACATTGGATAATCCAGTGGTTTTGTCACTTGTAAGCATGAATTCTAAGTGCAGATAGGACCTTCTCTAACGGCTCCAGAGAGACTTCAGGGGGATCGGGAAGGCAGGAGTCCAGAACAATGGGTGACAGCTAATGGGAAAGGCTTATGGTACCTGAGTACCTCCTGTCCCACTACGGGCTGAGTAACAGGTTATTCGTTGCAGCATGAATGGCTCCAGGTGGCTGCTGTGCTATTATGCACTGACTTACATTTGTTTATTGAAAAGTTTTCCATGTCCGCTTGTGGTTTAAATTCTTCAGGGGTCACATTTTTTTTTTTTTTCCTTTTCCATTTCAGGCGTATATGTGTGAGAGCGCATGTGTATGGGCATGTGTGTGCACTGGTATGCAAGACTGTGTATAGCCCTGAGGTTGATATCCAGCATCATCCTTGATCACCCTGCTACCTTTTCTTTTGAGACAGGGTCTCTAATCAAACCCAGAGCTTATGAATAGGGCTAGTCAGCTTGCCCCAGTCACATTTCTTTCTGAGGCTGGAATTACAAGTGGACCACCACCACCCACTGGACATTTTACATGGGATCTGGTATTCTGAAATTCCGTTCTTTTGCTTGCATGGCAAGTACTTTAGCTGCTGAGCTGTGTCCCCAGCCCTAATATTTCTGTTACATCTCTTGTATGATCATGGAATCACAGACTTGGAAGAGGATCATTGTTTAGCTTCATACTTTAAAGCTATCAAATGTCCATCTACCTGGACAAACCAAAACAGTTCATCTCAGAATCTCCAAGAAGTTGGACCCTTAGAATCCCTAGTCCCTCTTTGCGACTGGCTGCTTTGCTGTAAACCACTTTCCTTACCAAGACAGAAATGCTCAACATTTTATTCATGAAAGTACTTCAGAGAGTACTTAAACCAGCCTCCAATCTTCTCTTCTAAAGTGAATTTTATTTTTCAGTGCTGGGTATGCAACATAGGCCCTCATGCAAGCTGGGCACTTTCTACCACTGAGCTGTTTTGAAATACTCCCAGTCTTGAAATTCTTGAGATTTAAAAGTTTTGGCAGCTAGCTTGATTTTAAAAGCCACGACCTTAAACAAAGAAATGAAAATAAAAACAAATTGTCATGCTTATAAAAAGCTGGAGGAGGCCTGCATGCTGAAGTTGGCAGACACTGCATCAGGTCAGTGAAGGTGTAATCTGTTCCTTGTCACCTTTGGTTCTTGTGACCAGTGCTGACCTTAGACCTGGACGCCTCCACCTTACCCCTACTTCAGTTGGTCTTTCAAGCCAAGATCTTGGTACCTTCCATTGAGGACCCTGTTCAGACAGCCCTGGGTCTGCTTTCAAGGCATCTGGGGAGTCCCGGAGGGCAGTGTTACCAGTTGGTGAATGTCTTTAGGGTGTTGTTAATGGGATGGGGTTGTGTCCCCACAAATGAGGTATGTACCTCATACCTCATTGCAGTGGGGTGGAGTACGGTAGGATCCAGGACCAGAGCTGCCAGTCGGACTGAGCTGAGCATTTGTTAGGATAGGTGGGTCTGGCACTCTCCAGTGCCCTGTGCCACTGACTGGACGCCAACACGGAGGATACTTACAGAGGAAGACACAGATTCAATCAATGTGCAAACGTTAGGCTCTGCCAGAGACCAACCTATCCTTGAAAACTGTGGGTGATTCCCACCGCCAGTGGATGGCCAGCTGGGGTCTGGGTGGGCATAGGCACACACAGGCCTCCCGCCATCTGCTTGCCCCGCCTGGTTCCCGTGGGGGCACGTGAAGGGGTCCTCGGATGGCCAGTGACTGTCTCCCAGCTGCCCGGGCCTCCCGCCTCCCGGGGGCCTGGCGGGGACGGCGGCGCCTGGCAGCGGGGGATTTAGGCGCGCCGCTCGGGCCGCCCGCGCCGGGGGTGGACCCTGGGTCCTGTGCCCGCCCGCGCTCCCGGCATGCTCCGCTGCAGCCGCCGCGGGCCACGCTCCGACCTGGCCTCCGGCGGGGCCCTGGGGAGTCATCGCACCCCGGAGCGGCTGCGGAGGTGGGTGAGCGTGCGGGCCGGGCGGCGGAAAGAGGGAACTCGGGGAACACGGGGCGTGGAGATCCGAGTCGCTGCCGTTTTGTTCTGCCCCCGGGCGCGCAAGCTGGGGACGAAGCGCGCAAGTTGGGGACAAAAGTTGGAGGGCGCGCCCGGGTGGTCGCTCCTTGGGGGCGCAGGGGTGTTGGAGGGAGGCGGGCACAGAGAAGAAGAGAGGGTGTGGGCTTTAGTCCTGGTGGGTTTAAAATCAAATCAGGGGAAAGGAGAAGGAGGATGACGGAGAAAGAGGAAGAAAAAGTCACCGTGAATCGGAGAGAACACACAAAGAAAAGCTCACAAAGAAACGCCCACACCTACAAATCCCAGAAAAATCTAGAGAAAGTTAGAGAAAGTTCTTTCTTTCTTTCTTTCTTTCTTTCTTTCTTTCTTTCTTTCTTTCTTTCTTTCTTTCTTTCTTTCTTTCTTTCTTTCTTTCTTTCTTCCTTTTTCTTTCTCTCTTCTTTCTCTCTTTCTCTCTTTCTTCCTTCCTTCCTTTTCTCCCCCCTCCCCTCTCCCTTCCTTCCTTCCCATTCCTTCCTTCCTTCCTTTCTTTCGCATTCGGACACCCTGGAAGAGAGAAAGTAAGCGGTTCCCTTGGAGGTCTGGGCGCACTGTTGGGGGGACCCAAGAAGGGGACATTGGGGTGAAAAGCCATAGTGGAGAGGAAATCAGAGATAAGAGGAGGGAAAAGCAGAACTAATGTTGGTAGACAAAGAGGGACAGTCCAGAGGAACATATATGTAGTCAGTCTCACCCTGTGAATTACCCTTTCTCAAGATAGAGATGAAAAACCTCTCAGGGAGACGTGGAGGCCTTGACCCGTTAGACCAGCAAAGTTTCCACCCTTTCTTCCTAATACACTCTTACCCATCCCTCCACAACCCAGTGGGGGCTGTCTCAGAAAGTATCATACAAAAGCAGTTTTTCTTTACTAAATCTACATATAGCCCAGACATATGGAGTTGGAGTGGTTTTTCTACTGTTTTCTTTCCTGTGTACATGTTGGGAGAAAGATAAGAGTGGAGGTCCTATGTCTTTATATCTCCAGTCTTCAGAGTCTAGGTCTTGTTGCATTGCAGGTGATCAATATGTGCTTATTGGCTGACAATAGTATTTGGAACCGTTGAGGCATAGAGCAGAGGCGATGCACAGTCCTGGAGCTGTGGAAACACCTAAGTCACAGTATCCCTTTCTGCAGGTGGAGAGTATTAAACCAGAGAGGGGAGGAGACTTGCTCAGAGAGATGCAGGTAGGAGGCCCACTGTGAAAGAATAGCACGTGGGCACTTTTCTGAGATGCTCTTGTTCCTTTCTCCTCCTATGCTTTTATACCATAGAACATTCCAGTAAGTGATGTGATGGATTGCATATACAGTCATGGTCTTCTTTTAGGATTACATTGTCAGTGACATTATAGCCATCTAATTTGTGTGAGTTCACTCTGGGTGTTTGATAGCAACTAAGTCACCCGGTAACACATCTGTCACAGAAGACTTGTATCATTAAGCCATTCTTGACTGTAGATTGAAAGAACCTCTCAAATACTGATAGGCAATGGGTATACTTTTACACCATTTGTAAGATTCCAACATTGAAAATGGCAATCAGAATCCACTATAGAGTTTTCGGTCTATCTTCCTTTTAGAAAGGAAAAGGAAGGTGAACGCTGATTTCAGCATAGGTGGATGGCTTTCTAGTTTCCAAGAATGTAGACTTGGAGAGATCCCTTAACCTCCTGGAACCCCAGTTACTTCCTTAGTATAGAGATTTGAACACCTGCCTCGTGTGGTTGATGCTGACACAGAGGGGCTCCTCGCTAAGTACAATCCCACCTTCTGCTTCTGTTGTGGGTGTTCTTTCACACACACATGTTTTGTAGACATGAAAATATCAGTGCCAGTGCAAATGTTTCCTTTTGTCCCAGGCTTCAGAAAGCATTGGAATCCAACTGGGAAGTCGCTTTTATAATAAAAGAAAAGGCAGATTTGAGCATAGTGCAACATACACCTTGTTTCTCAGCTTCCACGGGTGGCTCCAGATCGCTTAGCTACCCCTTTCCACCTGTTTGCCACTTCTACCACACTGAGACACAGCTGCTTCCCTCTTTTACTCGGTCTTTACCAGGTCTGCCCGACCTCGTGTTCACTCCAGGTCCAACCTGCTCGGAGGATGTGAGTGGACAGAGTCGGGAGCCGTCGGAAGCATGGAGACAGTGGTGATTGTCGCCATAGGCGTGCTGGCCACCATCTTCCTGGCCTCATTCGCCGCCTTGGTGGTGGTTTGCAGGCAGCGCTACTGCCGACCTCGAGACCTGCTACAGCGGTATGATTCCAAGTGAGTAGGAGGCCCGTGCCGGGGCTGGAAGAGAGCTGGGCACCCACAACAGGAAACAAGAGGGAACCGAAGCAGTTTGATGCTGGGCTGCTTTAGCTCTACCTTCTCTCTGTTACACACAGTCCATCCTTCCCTGTAAAGAGCTCAGAGCGTAAGAACATTCCTTAAGCATCCCAACACCTTGAGTTACTTCCTTGTTCACCCAGCCACTGAACATGTTCACCTGGCAGGAAGACGTCATCTGTGCAAACTGATCACTCTTAACCGGAGGATGAACCAGATCCCTTTCCCGTTTCTGTTCTGTGGGAACAGAAGCCAGGTGTCCACACTCATCGGCCACACATCTGAACCCCAGGCACTGTGGCTCATGTAATCCAGCATAGGCATGCCCCACTCTTTGCAGGGATTGTTTGATGATGCATTTTTATGTGAAATAGATTTCGCAAGCAGAGTCTTGTTTTCAGCTTATGAATTTCAAATTGATCATCCCCGTAAATGACCGTGGCAACCAACTTTTAGTCTTTGTTGCTTCTTTATCTTCATTCTGTTGGCATCTCTGACAAGCGGTTAATAGTTTGCAAATATCCATTTGTTTGGACCAGGAAGGCTGAGCTTTGTAGAAAGTGCTCCAGGAGGTGATTTTCTTCAGAGGAATGGATCAGAAGGTCCACAAGACTGATTCTGAAGACAGATAGGGCATAGGTGTTTGGATCCTCATCCTTCCTGTGAAAATGTTGGCTCGAAGAAAAAACAAGCAATTAGAGGAGATTATTTTGTCCTGCCTGGTGCATCTTGGTAACTGATGCTTGAAGTTCTGCTTTCTCCAGTTGTTTACCCTGTTCTGCTTCATCTGCATTTTGGTGCCACAGTCTGCCCCCTCGACTCCATGCCATGCCCCACACTGTCGGTCCACTATGGTTAGAACTAAATCCAGGACAAGCAACTTCTGCTTTAACTTAACATTGACTTTCATCCTTTTGAGGGTTATGGAGGTGAATTAATCAGCTTTCTGTCACTGTAACAAAATACCTGAGATAGTTTACTTGTGAAGAGAAAAGAGTTATTTTGGTTTGTGGGTTTAGAGATTGTGGTCCATGATGGGGCGGGGCTGCTGGATGGCAGTGGTGGCAAGCCTGAGGCACAGCAGGCTGATTACTTTATGACGAGGAAGCAGGTGAGAATGAGGGGCCAACATCCCGCACTCTCCTGGAGTGCTGGCCCTTTCCCCAAATGGCCCAAGGACCTTCCACTAGGTCCTACCTTCTAGAGGTCTTGTTATCTCCAAGCTGTTCCATCTTGGGGACCAAGGTTTTGACACATGGGCTTTGCATGGACATTTAAGCTTCAAACTACAGCACATAGCAACAGTGAGACAGGGTCACCTACAGCCATCCTTCGTGAAACTGTTAACAGTGGCCTTGCCTTCCAGGCCCATCGTGGACCTCATTGGTGCCATGGAGACGCAATCCGAACCCTCCGAGTTAGAGCTGGACGATGTGGTCATCACCAACCCCCATATCGAGGCCATTCTTGAGAACGAAGACTGGATCGAAGATGCCTCGTAAGGCCTTGGGACCTTTGGGTTTCTACCCCTGAGGATGGCAAAAGGGCTTCTGGCTTCTTTTGCCAGAGCACTCTGCTAGGCACCCAGGGCTCCTCCTGTGCCCTCATGGTGGGGGAAGTCAGCAGAGAGCATGCCAGTGCTTGCCCTTGCTCCACTCTCTCCTCTTCGTAGACCCGACACCCAGCTGTTAGGTGCACGGAGAGACTTTTATGAAGTCCCTCTTTGTCTTTAACGTCCCACAGAGATTCTCTGACCAGCAGAAGCCTCTGTGCTTTGAGAAGTGCATGTCACTTTCTTGTCTGGCCTCTTTTGCCATCCACTCATGGGCACATGTTTACAGGGCACTATGTGCTGGCTCTGAGGCCAGACATTGCAGATAACAAAACGATAGGGAGAGAGAAAGTATTTTGATCATGCCCTTCTCCATTACCTTCTCTTGCCCCCTTTGTCTTCCCAAATAGCCATCTACTTTCATGTCCTTTTTTTTTTTTTTTTGGTGGGGGGTAATATGTGTGGGTGAACCAATGGGTTTAATCAGGGTTGCTTCCAAGAGAAGAGAAACTTGGTCATGTCATCATGATTTTACTGCAGAAGAATATGCCTCTCTCTCCCTCAGTGACCATTAGCTGTCTGTAAGTCTTCATGGAAAGATGAGGAGTTACCTTTTGGTTTAGGTTTATGGGGTGAGGCACTCACTAGGCTAAGCCTAAGAGGGAGTATGGGCTGGGCACACAGAGTTATAACAAGCTTGCCCTGGCTGACAGGTTTGGAGTAGGGGACAGAGCCAACTGGACGACCAGGCTGGGTGTGCTCACGGTAGCATGGGGCATCCTACTTGAAGTTGGTGCCTACCTTGCCCATTTGATGCTGGGTGAAGAGCTGGAGGGGGGTGGGCTTTCTAGATCAGCACTGATGCTTTCCTCTTGTCTCCCCAGGGGCCTCATGTCCCACTGCATCGCCATATTGAAGGTAATACTCTGATATCTGTGTGAGGCCAAGGGCCAGAGCAGCCTGGGTGTGGCAGAGTTGAAAAAACTTCAGCCAGTGCAGTGGGCCCTCTAAGAGGCCTTTTCGGAGCCTCACACTTGGGTGGCTGCAGTCTGCCCTTTTGGCCTCTTGGGTCTGTTATGCTCTAGGATTCTCCAGGCCCTCCTTAGGCTTCACTTAGTCTCCTCCTCTCAGCACAGTGACTTGTGGAAAGGATGACTGGTGGTGGGAGGAGTAGGGGGTGTCACCAGCTACAGCTTCACCAACCTTGGGGAAACACTGTGCATGGAGTCACATATCTGTCAAGGCAAATGGAACTTTGAGATTCTTCTTTCATCAACACAGAGCTCAGTCCATGGATCGAGTTCGATTACTAGAAACAAAGTCTTCCCTGCTTATGTTTGGGTGTGAGAGTAGTTAGCTAAATGGGATAATCACAGTTTAAGTCCAAACTATAAGTCCTTCTACTTGGAGGCCAACTTTCGTCTTTGAGAACCTGAGACCTTTGGAAAATTGCAACCAATTTCCTATTCGGGAATTTTTATAGTTGCAATCTTGGTTTCCTAACTCTTGCCTGACAGTGTCTTACCTGATAATAACAACATGCAAATATTTAGCCAAGTGTAAATATGTGTCTCTGTACTTCAGAAACCTTCTCTTTGTCTACTAGTCATTCAAGATTTCAAAAGAGACAACTGTTTTTTTCTCCATGGTCATTTGATAGAGGATATTAAAAAGTCTTTCATCTGCTTCTTCATTAGCTATCTCTCATAAGGTAAAGAAAGCCAAATAGGAAACTGTTGCCACCTAATCTGGAAAGCTCCTTGGATGTGCAAATATGACTGTAGATATAGACACAGTAGTAGATTCAGTGTATAATGGCTGGCTCATAAAAACCTGTTACACTTACCTTCTCCCAGCCACCGTGTATCCTGTTGCTTTGGGGGTTTCAAGTAAAGGAAAGGGCTTCTGAGCTTTCTGTTGAGATCTCAGGGTGTCTTTGCTGCATGATCTGCTCTGGAATCCCTGGATGAAAGCTTGAAGGAAAGCAGGGGGGCTTCCCCTCCAGTGGGCCCTTGAGCTTCTTTCTGCTCAGTATTTCCTGGCTGCAAATTCTAACAGGTGATGGGACTTCTTTGGCAGAATAGAGGCATGCTTGGTTCTAGTGTGGGGGGAGTATGGGGTTGTCCATGAGGAAGCCCATGTGGAGGCTGGGAGGCGGCTCACTGGTTAAAGCCTTTGCCTCACAAGCAGAAGGACTTGAGTTTGGAACTCCAGATCCCATGTGAAAATGCCTAGCAGGTATGGTGGCCCACCTGTAATTCTCTGGAACACGAAGTCTGGAAATCCTAGAGCAAGCTGGCTAGTGAGACTTGATCTAGGTTTAATTAGAGACTCAGGCTCAAAACAGTAAAGTGGAAGAGCGATCAAGGGTGATTCCTCCCAACACCTTTTGGCCTTAGGCATACACGCTGAAGTGCACTCACATACACTTACTCACATGTGCCCATTCATATGCAAAAACACACGCATGCATGCACCCCATACACACATACATGAAAAAGAAGAAAAAAAGCCTATATGTTTGAACCTATCTTTCCCTTGCTTTTTCCAGAGTTCTTTCCTCGTCACCTTGATAAACATGCCAGTCATACAGGACCTAAATATTGTTTACATAAGCACTATTATTGGAGAACATGCTTGAAGGGACCTTTGCCGTTGGGCAGCCCCACTTCTGTGGGCACCCCACCGGAGATATTTATCCTTTGGGTAGATTAAGCCATGAGGAGAAGGAATACAAGGGTGTTCCTCTCCCAAGTAAGTTGTTAGAATTCGAGCGCATGACTTTTCTTAGATGGATTATTTCAGCTTAGACCTCACTGAGCCCTTGGTCTGTTCTTGGTCTGCCCTTGGTCTGAAGTGCCCCCTCTTTCCTCATCTCCTTGTTTTTTTGCTTCCTTCTACCCCATTTCCTGTCCTCATTAGGGTAGGAACCTGCTCTGTCGTTCTCCAGGGTGGGGCTGTATTTATCTTTATGGGGGCGGCAGAGCCCTTGGGGCTCCAGATCGCTCCTCATCGCTTCTCTCTTCCCCGCTGCATTAGATTTGTCACACATTGACAGAAAAACTTGTTGCCATGACGATGGGCTCTGGGGCCAAGATGAAGACTTCAGCGAGTGTCAGCGACATCATTGTGGTGGCCAAGCGGATCAGCCCCAGGTGAGTGGTCAGCAGCCCTGAACCTCCCACATTCCCCACAGAGATAGCCAGTGGGGCCGCTGGGTCAGCAGCCCGTTTTCTGTGTCCCCAGGATATACAGGGTACCCCAATATGAGTCCCAAGCTGAGAGGACCATCCACAATCCCCCTCTCCAGCTTGTGTCCCTCTGACAGACTTTCCAGCTGCTCCAGCCTGATTGGGCTAATCTGATTCCAGGTGCCTGCATCTGGCTTTTGGTAATTTACTAGCTGTTCTGCCTCCCTTCCCTTGCCTCTCCATCCTTCCAGGCGCTGTGGAAGCCAAAAGGCCTGTTTCTCACTATTATAGTCAGTGACTGCTGGGCCATGCTCTTGGGTGCAGCCTGTCTTCTATGCTGGGGTCTATTTGGGGGACACCTTCCAAATTGTAGCGGTGGCCTTTATTGAAACTGCTCTGTCCACAGTCCAGCACTGAGTGGTTGATAAAGTCAGTCAGCATCCAGACCTCCCAAATTCCAGGCTGTCTGCAAAAAAAAATCCCACGTGGGAGGTGCCAGGCAGAGCTGCAGTCAACAACTACTCCCCCTCAGTTGGGCTGGAGTTCGCAAAGAAAAATAAGGCCCTTTTCTCAGAGCCAAGGGCTGTACTGAGTATGTGCTGCCACCTGGTGGCTGGTATGCAAATATGCCCGAGCCCCGTAAAAACCAATTCCCAGAGGTGCTTGGCAACCCTCCTCTCCGGGAATCAGCCCTGTCTGTGACTCCCCAGAGCCACTGGTAAATCACAAGGAACCAGATCTTTTCCTGCCATGTGCCAGACATTCCTGCAGATCACCCATCCTTTTTTAAGATTTTGCGTTGTTCATATCTGCTGGACCCTTCCTCGTGCTTTTTGTCACTTCTAAGAGCCTCTCAAGAATCTGAAAAGTCCTTGTGGTGCAGGCTGTAAGAGTGCTAAGGTTTCTGGGGTTAGGGAGAGAGTTAGCCAGTGTGCCCAGGTGAGGGCGTGGCCAGGAGATTGGCCCAGTTGGCACCCGCTGCAGAACACCTGGGATCACTTCCTTTGGCTTTCCCGTCCTTCCAACACTCACACTCTTCTCCTTCTGGCTGACCTTTGTCACCATTGCTCTGCCTTGTCCATTTTCTTCATCTAGCGTGTTGGTGGCTTACTACTTCAGGGACAGCAGCTTCTGCCCTGGCGGCTGCACAGAGGGAAAGGGCTGGCTGGGACGCCCCAGGGGGCTACCATGCCTCTGAGCAGATGCTCAGCCCCTCATCAGCCCTTAAGGGCACTTTTTAAAAAAATAATTTTTTTCCTTGTTTTGGAAGCATATTGAGTACTTATTCCTTTCGTCTTCCTCTTTTCCCTCCCTTCTTCCCCTCTCTTTATCAATTCATGCCACTCCCTCCGTCCCTTCTGTCTGTCTCTATGGTCCCCGAGGTTTCCTCTGGATTGTCTGCTCTAAGTGGGTCCAGGCATCTGTGGCAGATCAAATGGCCCCTCCTCAGGCCACCCCACTGATAGGGGCATTCCCCTAAGGGCATTTTAAAAGGTACATTTAGAAACCAAATAATATACTTTTTTTTTTCTCCAAGTAGTAAAGTGCGCAAAGATTTGGAGCCAAACTTCATACCCAACAAACCAGAATGGGCAGTGGCTCCTTTCTGATCTTGACGCAAAATATTAGCCACAGGCTGTACTGCTTGGGAAAAGAAACTCAGTGGAGCAATTTGAACCCAAATAAGCGCATGACTTTTTTTGTCTCATGTGACTGTGTTTAATTTGTCTTTTGGTTCTTTTGGTTTAACATAAAAGTAGTAAGTGCTTGTAAAAGTTAAAATAAAAAAACGCCAGGCAGAAATGGTGGTGGTCTGTCTACTCTTCTGAGTAGACTTTACTGAGCAGAGCCTGGGAAATCTCAGAGCAAAGCAGAATGGTAGTAGAAGCAATCCAGATGATTCTCAAAGTCACCCTTGACCCTCCACAGAGACGTACAGTGCCCTCTGACACACAACACACACACACACACACACACACACACACACACACAAGAAAAAAAGTTAAAATACTTTAGAAATAGATTATTTGAAAATTGGGTTTACTCCCTAATTCCATTGCTTCCCATTTTGGGGGAGACAGCCACCATTAAATGGCGAATGTTTCTGTAGACTCGTCCTCCTTGAATTCAATAACTTTTGTTACATAGTAACATATTAAATGTTATTAAATTGTTTTATACAAACAGTTACATCAGTTGGTAAAGACTCCATATATATATGGCCTTGCACATTTAAACATCCAAGTTAAACAAAAGCAGAAAGCAGCATATTCACCAGGCAGAACCTAGAGTCTTTCTGTTAGTCTGTCTAGGCATGCTGAAGCAACTAGAGCAAGGACCCCTTGAAGAGCGAGTGTGTAACTGCCAACAGAGAACTGGAATGAGGGAGGGAAGGGAGGAGGGAGAAAGTAAACAAGAAAAGAAATTACTGACAACAGTCCCTTTTGCGCCCCTTAGGGTCGACGATGTTGTGAAATCCATGTACCCGCCCTTGGACCCCAAGCTCCTGGATGCCAGGTGAGAGGGGTGGAGGGTGTGGCAGGGGCTCTCATCCTCTCTGTAGCAGGGTCACTGTTACCAAGGCTGTGAGATTGGCTGCCTGGGTGGCTTAGAGGAGGGATGTTTTGCTGGGTTCCCAAGGCTGCCCACGGCTCTGGATAACATTCCTTCCCGTGTGAACCGTCATCCAACCAGTGAGCTGAGTCTGGTGGTTGATAGAGGCCGGAGCTCTTCCTGAAACCCTGAGAGGACAAAGCTGAGTTTCAGCCCTGGATTTGAATGGTTAAACACTCAGCCACACTGACTCTGTCTCTCTGCCCTTCGCCCCCCACCCCCATCCCTCTCTGATCTTTGGACTCAAGGAGCAGCCACACCTAACTGGGAGTGCTGCCCAGTGGGGTGTGGTGAGCCAGGCAGCAGGAACATAGAGACAGGTCAGCCGCAGGGTCGCTTACTTCCCAGCTGGCACCCAGACCCCTCCTCTCCTGCATCCCCCCCAACACCCACACAAAATGCTGCATTTTCTCCATGACACTGTACGGTCGCCTACTGACCACAGAGCTTCAGCTTTGGAGTCTCTGTCCTGACACTGCTCCAGGAAGTCCTCAGGTTAATAATCTTTAATGTCACCCTAAATTTTGCGTCAGGGCATTCACCACATATTAAAGTACTTGCCAGCAAGTCTTTCAGTCCTGGGGGGCACGTCGGGGAGGAATACCTCCTCTTCCATTTGATTGTCCATTAAATTTCCTTGGCACAGAATAAGCCAACCTGGGCTTATTGATTTGGGATTAATAAGGGATACTCAGATGGCGGGGTAGGGGGGTATAAAGCCCATCTTTAAGTGGGCAGCAATTGGAGATCGGCTCATCCAATTGACCATAGCCTAAACTGTTTAGTAAAACACCCTTGTGGGAGCCATTTATAGCATGCAGCCGAATGTGGCCTCCATCTTAAATAGGTGTGTGAGACGTTCTGTTCTCTGCTTGGAGCTTTGTTAGGATATAGATGGCTCTGAGATAGTTTTCCACTAACCTTTGTTTAAGCCAACCTTCCATCCCCAAATCTGTTCGAGCACAGGCCCATTATACACTGTGCCCACCTATCTCCGGAGGACCCCAGTTTGGAGAATGCTAATCTAGAATGTGTCCATTTGGGCTCCTGTGCAAAGTCCCTCACTTTCTAGGGAGTCTGATTTCGTCATGTTTTTTCCACCCCTAGGACAACTGCCCTACTCCTGTCGGTCAGTCACCTGGTGCTGGTGACCAGGAATGCCTGCCATCTGACTGGGGGCTTGGACTGGATCGACCAGTCATTGTCCGCTGCTGAGGAGCACTTGGAAGTCCTTCGAGAAGCAGCTCTGGCTTCTGAACCTGATAAAAGCCTCCTGGGGCCCGAGGGCTTGCTTCAGGAGCAGTCTGCCATTTAGGGTGCAGGGCTCAGGAGTCTAGCCGAGGGTGCGTAGTGAAGCCAGGAGCCCTGCTGTGGATGGGTCTGCTGTAGTGGCAAATAGTGGCTGGAGAGTGGCAGTCTAATACCACAGTTACTGGAGACGCCTTCCAGCTCCGCAGCAGAGCACCCCAAACCAGAGGGCTGACAGTTGGATTTAGCTCATCTAGCATTTCCAAGAAAATCGCAGCCGTCCTCTCTGAATCAAGAGGCTTCACATTAAATTGAATTTCTGGCTTTTTCTGACAATCCAGGGATGGCGATTTGGATCTGTGTTTTCAGAGGACAATCAGAACTAAGGGGAGGTTGCTTCGTTAGGTGAGACATATACCCCCTTTATACCCTGTTCCTTTTGGGTTATCTGTATTTTCAGCTTGTCCCTGAGGCATCTGAGCTCCTTCTTTCCCCTTTCCAGTTTGTTAGAAGCTGAGCCCTGCCAAGTGGATGATTTCCCTTTTAGCACTATGCCTGCAATTTACTTCCTCACCACTAGGAGAACAGTAAACGTGTACTTCTTTTTTTCCTGGAGTGTATGGTTATTGAGTCATATGTGGAGTATGTGGTGGGAATGTATGGGAACCAGGGATGGAAGAAGGCCTGAGAATCCTGGGAATACTGTGTGTGTGTATGTGCGTGAATGTATGTGATGTGTTTCTGTATGTAGTGTGTATGTGTACACAAGTTGCTTAATTCAGGAACAAGTGAAGACACAAAGAGTAGTTTTCTCCATCACGGTGCTATCTGTACGCACCGGTTCTCCTTCCTTTCTAGTATCTGTCTTCCAGCTATTGAAAGACGAAGGGCACTTTTATTTGTTTTTGAAACAGTCTTGAACTTGTGATCTTTCTTGCCTCAGCCCCCGGAGTGGTGGGATTACAGGCTTGCAACCCCACACCCAGCTACTGATGGACCCTCTTTTATGATCTGAGACCCCAGTGGGACCCAGCATTACAATGCACACTCCAGATCCGGTCCAGATGGCATGGTTTTCTACACAGTCCTTAAGAGCCTGAAGAACTCTGCTGCTTCCCGCATTCCCAGAGCCACTCTGGCTCTTGCAGCTCAGCGAGTGCCTGATTTCTACTCTGCCATGGTGGAGGTGAACTCTGTTGCTGTTCTCTTTTCTTTGCCCTAACTCAAGGCAGCAACCCCTCTAACTAGTTTGGAGACCTGGAGATCAATACGCTTAAAATCCGAGCTCTTGTTCGTGATGGGTGTCATCCATCTCTCCTGGAGAGCAGGCTGCAGTAACCAGCCCAGTGTTCTCCCTTCATGGTCTGCAGGCGGGGCCCAGAGAGCACCTTGAATCATCCATTGAATGTGAGCTGGGTAGTTAATTCCTGCCCTGCTGGAAGCAATAGTGAGTGGGAAATGTCTATCTTATCGTCTCCATCTGAGGCATCCACAGTCTTCCTCCCCCTCCTCCTTCCTGTTCCCCTGTCTTTTAAAACCCCCATTTCATTGCTGGACACTCTGGGATTTCAGTGTCAGCTACTGTTGTAAACATTCTCTATACTTTGACTTAGACCAGGGGCCTGAGCTAGAGAGAAGCAGGTTAGAATTGGGGTCTCAGTCACCATCTCCCCTGCGTGGGGACTAGAGCGGAATTCCCAGCAGCGCCCCTGAAGTGGGACCCACCATGGTGCCCCCAGTTTCCTAGAACCCAGAGGTGCCGCCCCCTCTGATGGGAGGCCTAGAATGTGTTTGATATTAGTAGTAGAGAAGGTTCTATGTCTGCTTCTCTTTAGTGTTGGACAAGTGAGAGGCCTTTTTACCATCAGGGATGTGTGATGACAGTGGAAGAGGAAGTTATGTCTGTGGGATAGAAAGTGATCTTACTCCCTGTGGCCCTTGGGGATTTGACTGAGGTTCACTGTCTCCCTCAGGAGGAGGAGGAGGAAGAGGACTCTCTGCCTAGTAGGACTTGCCACGGGTCATCACATACACCTCAGACTCCTAGTTCACTGGTGTCTGTGGGCGTGGTGACAGTTTGGTTCTTCATGACCTGGCACTTTCTTAACCCTAAAGTCACAACACTGGACTCTGGTGACTGGTTTCCAGTTCTAATGAAGAGACTCTCCAGGGATAGGAATCCAGGTGGAGGCAGCAAGAGGTTTGAGGTCAGAGTTAGATTTTAACTTGGGCTTGGCTGTTGAGCATGTGAGTTTACGCAAGTCAGTCACCCTCTCTGGTCCTTAGCTTTTTCACCTGTGAAATCGTCTGTGACTATGTTCAACAGATGTCAGAAATGCCCAATGGTGTTTCTGGTTCTGACTGGCCATTATCGATACTGTTGTTGCTGCAAGGACCTGTGCCCTGATGTGACAGGCTCAGAAGGCGTCACCTCGGTTACCATGACTGTGTTGGAGTAGTTGTGGTTTGTGGGCTTTGCAACAGAGTGGCCCAGAATTTTACCTCATTGCTGTAGGGAGAGTAGCTTGGCCCCACCCCAGCATGTGCAGGCCACAGAGGTAGCCGTGTTCCCGGCTGCTGCTGCTTTCAGTGGGCTGGTTTTGTGAAAGCCCACATTCCTCCCGGGAAACCTCCTATAGCTGTGACATCCCCAGAGGGGCCGTGCTGCGGGTCTCCAGCTCTTCTGCCTGCTCTATCCCACAGCTTCCTTCTTTTCCGAGAGTGTGTGCATAGGAGCCTTCTCTTTACAAACGGCTTGTACTTTGAAGGCTCTGAGCTGCTTTCTGACCTTGGAAACTCGGGGGAAGGTGTCAGATGCAGCATTTCTATCCATTTCTTCCCTCCTACTTTCTGCCTCCCTCTCACGTGCACCACGAGCTGCTTCCGGGGCAGGTGCTCTGCTAGATACTGGAGTCACAGAACAAGGCGCACAACCTCTGCCTTTAAGGAGTAAGAGAGACACACGTGTAGCTGGTAGAGCCGGGGTTGAAACCAGTGCCTTGATGAAGAGGGGCTTAGAGGCAGACATGCAGAAACCACCCAGCAAAGAGAGGATATGGCAGGACCCAGAATCCAGGGAGCTGCCCATGACTGACAAGACTCCAAGATGGCTAGACGGCATAGAAAGGTCCTGAGAGCTTGGCTGGCCTGGGAGGTGTAGGTACCTGGGGGGATTGAAGCAACAGTGCTAAGATGCGAGGGGAGGCAAGCCAGTGAATCATCAGAAAGCAGCGTTTAATTCTTACTAGGGAGCTGAGCCTCGTCCTGAGCCCAAGTGGAAGAGCTTGAAGCAGGAGATGATAACATGATCATTTCCCAGTTTAGAATGACCATGTCATGGCCTTGGCTCCGGGGCTCTGAATACATATTTTCCCTTAAGTCTGGGAGGCTCGGCACCAAGTCTCAGTGTAAGGGCAGTTGGGCAGCTCATTACCAAGGAGCAGAGGTTCTGCACAGCAGCACAGAGCGGGTGGGGAGCTGTGTGCTGCTGTCTGTTTCTGTTCCGGGTCTCTGCTGAAATGCTGATGGAGGGCGCTGAACATTCCAAGGGACACTTGCTCCTTCCTGTGCGGACCCGTCCCTGGTTATTTCCTGGGTATTATTACTTATGGGCTAGAGAATGCTCCACGAATGCGAGGCAAGTACTCTGTCACTAAGACACATTCTCAACCCAGTGTGCATGGACGTGTGTGTGTGTGTGTGTGTGTGTGTGTGTGTGTGTATGTGTGTGGTGTGTGTGTGTGTGTGTGTGTGTGTGTGTGTGTGTAGGCCAGAAGTCCACCTGGAATGTTCCTTAGGAGCTGTTTACCACACTTTTTGTTTTGTTCTGAGGCAGTGTCCCTCATTTAAGCTGGCCAGAGAGTCCCAGGGATCTGCCTGTCTCTGCCTTCTCTCACGGGATTGCAGGCTGGTACCACCGTTCCTGACTTTTTACATGCTTGCTTTTCCATTTTAAACATTTACTTATTATGTGTTTGCATATGTACACGTGTATGGGGGCGTGTACATGCCATGACACACATGAATGGATGTCAAAGGATAACTTGCTGAAATTGGCTCCATCCTTCCACTGTGTGGGGCCCAGGGATTGAATTCAGGTCATCAGACTTGGCAGCAAGCATCTTTAGCTGCTGAGCCATCTTGCCAACCCCTATTTGCCTTTTTAAAGTGGGTTCTGGGGATTGAACAGGTTCTCATGCTTACATGGCAAACATTTTCTCTTTACAACCTTGATTCTGTTGCACCTTTTCTTGGGTAAGGAGTAAGATCTGGAGAGCCCAGTAGCTTTTCAGAGTGAATGGGGAATCAGAGGAGGTGATTCAAGCTCAATTTTTTTTTTTTCAATATGCCCCAACTCTTATTCACTTGGAAATGAAAAGGATAGATAACACTGGAAAGTGAAAGAAAACCCCCCAGCAAGACAGCCCTTCTTTTCTCTGGTGCTTAATATTTTCCATCAGAATAATAGTACTTGTTGGGGCTGGAGAGATAGCTCGGGGTGAGATGGCTGCTCACAAACCTGGAAATCTGAGTTTAATACCTGGAAGTCTACATGGTGGAAGAGAACTGGTTTCTGAAAGTTGCCCTCTGATTTCCACCTGTGTGCCATGCCATGCATGCATATGCCTTCTCTCTCTGTCTCTGTCTCTGTCTCTCTTGCTCTTCCTATCTCTATCAACTAAATTAATATAAATGTATTAATATAATATAGAGTAACGGTAGTTGTGAACCTATGGGCTAATGTAATGGCCCATAGTGGGTTACAAGCTGCAGGATGATAAAACGTGTCTAGAAATGACAGTTGGGGCATGGGTGAGGGATTTCCTCTCAATCCCAAAGCATTTAAATTTTAATCCATTTTAAGTGAAACTCACATTTACTAGAAAGGTAGCAAAAATTTATGGCTCAAGATGGAAAATCATTAATTTATTCCATGATTGACTAGCTAAAGAGTCATCTGTTGAACATCTAACCTAGATCTGGCCCAGGGATCCAGGAATGTATAAAAACGCACTGTCTCTGTGAAGACCCGTCCAACCTAAAATGGACAGAAAGCCTTGAAGGGTCGTGCTCAATATGACACGGCAAGTACCAAGTAACAGAAGTCATACAAGGAGAGCACAGGGCAGAGTGCCAAATCCAAGCTTCAGAAGAGCTGGCAAGGGGGCTGGGTGCTAGGTGGGTCAGGGAAGGTATAGAGGGAGGGACAGAGCATTCAAGAAGGGCAACCTGGGGGTGCCTGCCCCTCATGGCACTTCATATCTGGGGTCCATGAGTTCCAGCCTTTTTCTCCCTTAATAAACTCTACCTTAATCCTCAAAAAAAAAAAAAAAAAAAAAAAGAAGGGCAACCTGGGATGGGGGTTGGCTGTAGGTAGGTGCTGCAGTTGTCTCAGGATTGCAAGTGTCCCATGCATGGGAGGTGGGGCATACAGGGATGTGAGTCAGGACAGGGAGTCAGGAACTAGACCCTGGGGAGCCACGTGGGCTTTGGGAAGCCTTTATATCTTTCTTCTAGATGGCGGAAAGGTTAGAAAATCACAACGGCACCTTCTTGCTTGCTGTGTTGATCTCAGCACTCAGGAGGCTAAGGCAGGAAGCTCATGAGTTTGAGACCAATCTGGATTACACAATGAGGCTCTGCAGTAAAAAAAAAAAAAAAAAAAAAAAAGCAAAAAAATACTCCCCAAATAAAACAAAACTCTAGCCAAGTTATTCCACTATGGCTTTATCAGCTGTAGTTTTATACAATTGTAGAAAGTGAGCAATGGCATAGCACTGTATTAATTTGGATCTCCCTGAAGACTAGTACAGTGAAATATTTTTCATGAGTTTATTAAGCTGTTTGTACATATCCGTGCACTTTGTCTGTTTTCCTTTCTGGGATTTTAGCATTTTTTCCCTTATTGATTTATATACACTCTTTATATTTTAAGGATAACTAATAGTTTGTCATGTTTGCTTCAGGAATTTTCCCCAGCCTTGCCATTTGCCTGTTAGTTTTGCTTAGACTGGTTTCTGACATACAGAAGTTTTTAATTTGGTGTAGTCTGATGCATTGATTTTCTTTCCCTTAGTGATTACTCCATGGCTTTTATGCTCGCAAGATCCTTTCTCATTCAGAGATCTAATAAATATCATTGAAGCTTGTGAAATAGTCGAGTGCTGTGGTGGATGATTAATAATAATAATCACAGGTTAGGTCTCAGGTGGGAACAGTTGGAGACCAAGGGGAAGAGAGCCAAGGGGAAGGAGGGAGGGGCCGAAGGGATTGATAGTGGGTGGTCAGGCAAAGTGGGCAGGTGTAAGTCCTACACAGAGGAAGTCACATGTCCCTAGGAAGAATACGAAGGAGTGAACATTGTCTAAACATTGGAGACCCTGTGTTTAAATGAAAGTCAAACAAATCCAACCTACAAACTTCTGTCTTTTCAGGATCGTAGTCTAGTGAGAGAAGACAGACACACTGGGGACCCTGTGTTTAAACGAAAGTCAAACAAATCCAACCTACAAACTTCTGTCTTTACAGGACCGTAGTCTAGTGAGAGAAGACAGACATCAAATAAATGGTTGTTTAGATGTAAAATTAAGTGTTTTAAAAAGAATTTCAAGAAAATAAAATTGAGTCTTTATAAACGATTTTAAGGGAGATAAATCTAGACTTCAAGAAAGACTTTCAACAGAGCTAGGCATGGTGGTACGGCACCTGTAATTCCAGCTCTAGGGAGGCTAAAGAGGACCCTAAGCTCAAGAGCAGCCTGGCTGTAGATTAAAACCCTGTCTCAAAAGCCGAAACAGGGCTGGAGAGGTGGCTCGGGGGTTAAGCCTCTGCCTTGCAGGCGGAAGGTCCTGAGTTCGGATCCCAGATCCCATGTATAGATGCCAGGCAGAAGCCGAGGCGGACTGCATTTCTGGCCCTGGTAGGGCAGAGCCTGTGAATCCCCAGGCAGAATAAACGAGGAGGAGGTAGAAGCGGTCCATGGTGCTTCCTGAATTCGCCTGTGGTTCTACAACATGCACACACACACACACACACACACACACACACACACACATGCACAATTGAATAAATAAAAAATAATCTATGTGAAGAGAGCTTTAAAATAAAAAAAGCCGAAACAATGGGGCTGGGGAGAGGACTCAATGGTTAAAGCAGCTGCAGCACAAACAAAGGACAGACCCCCAGCTCCCATGTAAAGTGCTGGGTGGGTGTGGAGGCCCATCTACAATTCCAGCTTCTGAAGGCGGAGACTGGGAATCCCCGTAGCAAGCTGGCCAGCCAGACTAGTCCTATGAGCAAGTTCTGGGTTTGGTTAGAGACCCTGTTTCAGAAGAATAAGGTGAAAGCATGAAGAAGCACGAGTCCCCACATCAACTTCGAGCCTCCACATATCTGTACACTCGCATGCATGCATGTATACACACATACATGTGCACACACATACACACAGAAGAAAGCCTCCTAGGTTTTAGGTGTGCATAGGATGGCAATATGGGGACATGGATTACTGGTACAGGAAACACCAGAAGAGAATCAGCCCTGGGCAAAGATGAAACACATCTATTTTGAACTTGGAGTTTAAAGTGCTTTCAACATATCAGCTGAGTTAGATATATTGGTTGAAGCTCAGAGAAGATGGATGGAAGACTTTCATGGGTCATTCCTCGTGGAGTGATGGTCATGGATGTGAAGCTGGGAAAGAGAGGGCAGTGGGGAGAGAGGAGGACTATATGGACCTTCCACATGGCTCTACAGAGTTGTTTGATGTTTAGAGGATGTACCATGTGCATCTAGTGTTTGGCACAAAGTCATCACTCAATGTGTGTTAGAGGCATCTTCCTTCCCTTGTCTTCAACTCTGTGGATTTTTATTGTATTCCCTCCTGTCTCTTTCCTGGCTGTAGGGATTGCGGCTAGAAACTAAAACCTCATCCTTGTGATGTGAGATGGCCTCAGAATGTCACTTGCATACCTGTTGTCTACGGAGACCCAGCCCAACATGGCATGGCTCTTCAGAGTTGTCTGAAATTGAGCTAAAGGGACTTTGGCCCTGTGTGTAGTTGCCCAGTTATCAGTGCTGACAGAGCCAATGTTCCTAGTGCTTCCAGCAGCGTCCTTTGGCAGCTCACACCTTAGAAGGAGAATCGCGCCACCTTGCCTTTCTGCAACAGTCTATTTTTTTTTTCTTTCTCTCAGAGAATTTCCACCATGATTATCTTGGTTGTTCATCACAGGGGTTTTCATGATGAAATGCATTTGCATATTTTATTTACCTATAATCCTTTTTCTCCCTGCTAAAACAATAGCATTCTGAGCAAACACTCATTCGGATTGCTTAGGGATTCATCCCCCTCCCCCCTTCTGCACCAGCTAGCATCTTTCTCCCACATTCCCATTTTATTTTTAAATTGGGAGTCTTCGAATCCTGGCCAGAGTCCTACGCTTGTCTTGGTTATTCTCAAAAAAAAAAAAAAAAAAAAAAAAAAAATCACGACTCTGGTTTTCTCTTTCGTCTGGGTACCTGCCCATTTCAAATCCTCTCACCACCACTGAGGGGGGTCTGGCCCCAAAAACCCATTGTACCAGCACATCCAGATCCTCATGCTTCTGACTCCTCTTTCGTCGCCCCCTCCTCTCTGCCGCAGGTGTTTTCATTCTGTGCCGAGACTTCTTATTACCTTTAGCTACAGATTTGTTATGCAAGACAGCATGAGGATCATGCATCCCGGGCCGATTCTCCCTTTGCCCCCGGCATCTTAAAGATTCGCTTTCTGTGTCTGGGTCCCAAATCACTGCTTTGCTTTTCTTCTTCTGCACAATACATCCCTGATTTCCTTTTTTGTATTTTTTTTTTTTTGGATCCATAGTTTTTGCTGCGCGTATTCATCTTCTCTTTGAACATGCAGATGACCCTTACTCTGAGCCAGGCTCCCCTCATGGGCTCTGGGAAGTCAAAGGCTCATGAACCTACTATTTGACCTTGAAGTGCTCTCTACTGGCGCACAGTGTCTCTATAAACCTGCTGCACATTCCAACCATCAGTTGAAGAGCTTAAAAATATACTAATGCTGGAATCCTAGCCCTAGAGACTCGGATTAAATGGTTTTAAGTGGGACCCAGCCATTGTCCTATCTAAAGAGAGACCCTCATGTGCAGTGGTCTAATGGATGAGATGGGTGTGGAGACAAAGGCTTTTGATACAACTGGAAGGCAGAAGCAAACAACTGGGGCCAGAGGAGAATGAAAGAGCAACCCCTTACTCAGCCTGGGGGGAGGGGGGAGAAAGGGTAGCAACCATTACCTAGAGCCAGAAATCCTCCCTAAGCGCCCACCCTGGCCCAACCTTCCACCTTTACAGCAGAAGTTGGTCTCTAGAGTTGCCACTGTCTCTTTCAAAAGCAGAGAGCCATTATGAGTTTGACTCGGGGCAGTTGTCTAAGGCACACTCATGGCCTAGCTGCTTCACTCATTAGTTATATAGCCTCAGCTTCTCTTTCTTTCCTCCTCCTCCTCCTAAGGGACAGGACCAACTATTATTCCTATTTTTAAGTTAGAAAATGGAAGATAAGAGAGAAACTGAGGCCAGGGAGGGGAACTAACTCCCTGAACTCATGCATCTAGAAAGGGAAGAACTGAGGGACCAACGCAGACCCAGAAATCACCCCAAGTGACATTTCCAATGTGAAGTGAGCTCTGGAATTCTGCTCACTCAAAGGTACTGGGTTATCTCCATTGGGGTGAGCCTGCCACCCTGGCCTTCCGATCTGCTGCATTCATGGTCCAAACTGGCAGGCGAACACTCTGTATTTGTTTCTCTGTGTTTAGGAGTCTCCCACAAGATCTCTAGATCAATCGTCAGCAACATCTTGATTTGTACGTGACTTGTACTTGACTTGACAAAGTGCGAACTGTTTTTCTAGTGGCTTTCTGTAGTCACACTTCCCTGGGTTCTATTTGAGTGAGACTTTCTAGTTACCAGGCGACATTCCCGTCAGACAGCCCAGCTTCATCAGGTGTCCTGCAATTTGCGTCAGGTGTGCTGTTCCGGGTAGGCGGGGCTTTGAAGTTGCCTAAGCTAAGGTTAGAAAGAAAAGACCATTCTCCTCTGTCTCCTCTTTCTTTGGAAATCCCACCCAATTCCCCTTGTCTCGGAGGCAGTGCAGTGTTAGAACACACGTGGAGGTTTCTTTGTGTTCTTTGCTTCTGTCCTAGGAAAGGGAAGAATGATTATGGGATGGACGGCAACTGATATCACTTGGTCACTTCTTCCAGGCAGCCAGAACAGCTGCAACTCAGAACCAGGAACCAGGCTGGCCGCTTCTCCACCTTCTTGCTGTCAGGGGCAGCGGGCCCTACTACTGTGTCAGTGTGGGGCGTATTTGGTTTCTTTCCTTCCTTCTTTATTTTTTGGAGGCGGTGTTGGTGTGTATGTGTGTGTGTGTGTGTGTGTGTGTGTGTGTGTGTGTGTGTATGTACAAGAATATACTTAAGTGTGTGTCCCTGTAGAGGCCCAAGGGCGACATTGAGAATCATTTTGGATTTGCTCTACCTCTTTATTGCTTTGCTCTGGGGTTTCCCAGGCTCCACCTTCCAGGACTGAAACCACAGCATTTTTACTCATTTCTGCCCAGCATTTTTACAGAAGCATCTGAGGATTCAAACTCAGGTCCTTTTGCTTGTGAGGGAAAGGTTTTAACCCCTGAGTCATTTTCCTAGCTCGAAAGCCATTTTTGTAATTTAATTTTTATTCCTTCATCGGTTTTATACAATGAATTTTCATTGTCTTCTCCTTCATCCCCCCCTTCATCACCCTCCCCTTGTTTTCCTCACACTTTTATGTGAGATCAGTCCTTTCTAGGCCAGACTGGGGTCGCCTTTCAATTCCCGATCCTCCTGGCCTCCACCTCCCCAGCCACTGGGATTACAGATCTGCAACCATCACACCCAGTAGTTTGTCCAGTTTTATGAAGGACAGACCTTCTTCACGTGAGCCACCCCTTCCGGGAGGAGATGACCTTGAGGAGAATGGTCCTATGTCCCTCAGGCGTCCTGCTGGCTGTTAGCACCTCAATCAGCTGGGCCTCTGGGTGTGACCCTGTATATCTTCGAGAGAAGAAAATTTTCCTGCTTGGGGACAAAGTTCAGAGCATGGCCTCACCCAGAAGGCAGGGCTGGGTGCTGCCCGGCTGGCTGAATGCCATCGGTGAAGAACTGACCCAAGGGCTAGACAGAGTGAGGACCAGGATTCTCCCGCCCTTTCCTCTGGTGTCGCCTGCCCCATTCACTTGTCCCACTTCCAGCACAGAGCCGCCCTTGCAGCTGGGAGTGCGAAATGTTCCACTTTCCTGTCCCTACCGGACTTCAGGATTCATTTCTCGAAGTGTTCATTCTTAGACTTCTTCAAATCCCATGTGTGTCCAGTGAAGATCCACAGGATGCTGAGAGACCACTGTTGCTGGAGAGAGATCCTCCCCCTCCCCCCAGTCTCCTCCTAGCCCTTCCGATTTCGCTTGGCTGTTACTTTCCCTTCCCGCACCCATCTCGGGATTAGGCTGTTTCCTCTGCTGTCCCTTTCTTGTTCCTCCTCAAGCTACATATGTGGATGGACATGGTTGCACGCATGCCTGTATTTGGGAGATTGAAAGTAAGAGGCTCAGAAGTTCAAGGCCAAGCTGAGACCTTGTCTCAGAAAACAGCAAAACGAACAAGGGCTATGGAGATGGCTCAGTGGATAAAGTGCTTGCTGTGCAAGCAAGAGGACCCCAGTTCGGATCTCCAGTGCTCCTATAAGAAAAAAGCAGGGCATGACCAAGAATGTCTATAACCACAGTACCATGGTAGTGAGGAGTGGGGTTGGAGGCAGGATGATTGCTAGGGCTCAATGATCTGGCAGCCTACATGAAAAACAGTGAGCTCCAAGGTTCAATGAGAGACCCTGACGACTCAAAGTAATAATGAAATAACAGATAGGCAGGATGCCTGATGTTCTCTGGTTTTGCTCATGCCTTCATAGTATGCCCATGCACACAAGTGCACATATGCCAGACAGACATGTGCACACACACACACACACACACACACACACACACACACACACACACACACGAAGAGATCCATCTCAAATGCTGTCTTATGTGATGATGGCACCTGTACCTGACTCTCACAGGTCAGATCTATTTATTTATCTACTCATGCATCTTATCCTCTCAACAGCCAAACAGTTTTAGTGTCACCATGACTACGAAGTTCACATATCAGAAACGTAAAACACAGGGACATTAAATAACTTGTCCAAGGTGACATTGCTAGTAAACGCAGACCTGGGCTGGTACCTAGGTCTTTTCCCAAAGGCAACCAAGGGATACCTTCTGAGAAATATGTTGCTAAGGCTAGAGAATGGCTCACTAATTACAGTGCTCACCTCACTAGCAAAAGGACAGAGATTTGCATCTCCAGACTCCATGTAAAATGCCAGATGGGGCTGGCAGCCTACCTTTAAAGAAGAGCCTGGGGATTATGCAGGGTTCCGTGCCTACTGGGAACCAGGGATCCCCTGACCCCAGAAAAGCCATTCGGGGCCCCAGCACCCAGCGGCTAGCTGAAAAGGAAAGGAAGAGAAAGGCGGAGAAACAACTCACCAGAGAAACAACTCAGCCGCGCTGCCCCAGCCCCACCCAGGATCCAGGGCCTGCTGATCCCACTCACTGAGAGTTACCAGAAGACCCCTTCAAGGAACCACCGAAAGAAATATTGGCTGCTCGACCTTCGTGAAAGCCTTTCCAGGAAAAGACACCCACTCAGTGCTCTGACCTGCCTCCTGTCGTCCAGCTGAACTCTCCAGTGACATGATCCCACACCTTCTTCACCTGCACCTCAGCCACAAGCAGATGATTCCCCCATGTCTCATTTGTTGACCTCTCAGGTCCTGAGCAATGCTACAAACGAAGAAATAATTGAATATATCAGTTTCACACAGAATGATTTGGACACACTTAATGAGGAAGCCAGTGAGAAAATTTTGAAAATAGAACAGAAATACAACCAAATCCATCAACCATTTTTCCAGAAGAGGTCAGAGGTCATGGCTGAAATCCCTGATTTTTGCCTGACCACTCTTGTCAGCCATTCACAAGTGTCTGCACTGACTGGGGAGGAAGAGAAAGAGGCCCTGCGGTATCTGACCAGAGTCAAAGTGAAAGATTTTGAAGGTGTAAAGTCAGGCTACAAGATAGATTTCTACTTTAATGAAAATCCTTACTTTGAAAACGAAGTTCTTTCCAAAGAATTCCCTGTGAAGGAGAGTGGTGGTCTGTGTTCACAGTCTACTGAAATCCAGTGGAAGTCTGGAAAGAATCTGACTGAGAAACGCTCAAATCACACTCCGAAGAAAGCCAGCAGGAGATGCGTCCTGAAGACCCTGAAAGCTTCTTTACCTGGTTCTCAGATCATTCTGGCCTAACACATGAGTTGGGAGAGATCATCGAGGAAGATATTTGGCCAAATCCCTTGCAGTATACTTTCTTGATGGGGATGAAGAAGCAAAAGATGACGGCAAGGATAAAAAGGAAGAAGTTTTTAGAGATGTTGAGGAAAAGAATGATGGTGAAGACCGGGAAGGGAAGGAAAGAGAGGTCTAGTTTATGGGAGGAGAGAAAGAAGAAACCTGTGGACTTGAGACATGGAGTACCATGAGGAGCAAGGCCTGTTCTGGAGATTTCGTGGACTTCAGGAATGGAATCCATGAGGGCCATGGAGGTGGAACTCATGAACTCCAGATATGGAGTGCCATGGGAGGAAGGCGCGGTTAATAGTAATGTTTATATAATTGTAATCACTAGTTTTGATGGTTAATATTATTCTTAGTCATTCATTCTAAATAGTGATGAATGTGAATTGTTATTGCTAATTAACCATTGTTACTATCTTCAACTAGTCAGTGCTTATGCTACTGGATGTGACTTCCAGCCAGTCATGAATGCCAGACAGAGTTAAGTAACCTTTTATAGACACTAGCTGTGGTGTTCACTATTGGTGGTATTCACAAGTTTGTATACTAAGTAGTGATTAATAAATGTTAAGAACTAATAGCTAAAAAAAATAAAAAGAAGAGCCTGGGAATTCTCAGAGCAGCTATATAGGTGAGCTCTGGCTTTGAAGTCCAAGCAATAAGGTGCAGGAGCAATTGAGGGTGATTCCTCCATATTCAAGTCCATTCACTTGCATGTGCACACACATGCACCTGCATACACACTTGTACCCATGTATATAGCTCATACACACATACATATGAAAATAGAAAAGAAAAAAAATGAGAGGTGCCATCATTGTGTTATCACACAGAATGTACTTGAACTAAGGCAACTATGAGGTCACTGTCATATATATATATATGCTCTGTCATTGTATGTGACACCTGATTATATAGAAGTTGGCTATGTAGTATAGCCATGTAAATTGCATTGAGATCAAATCCTGGTCTTAACCTGGTCTCACCAATGTGAGTCTGGCAGTGGTTTAATCTTTCTGAGTCTCTGTTTTTCATCTCTTAAAGACCCATCAGCATAGAGTTGTTTATGAGGCTTAAGAGTGGTAAACAATGGAGATTTTGATACTTGATGAATAAAGAATAGTAGGAATCCCCTTCTCTTTACCTCTTTCATTTTTAAAAATTTAATTAATTAATTTATAGATAGATAGAGTGTGTGTGTGTGTGTGTGTGTGTGTGTGTGTGTGTGTGTATCAGTGGGTACCGTGTGTCCTTGTGGAGGATGAAGGAGGACTTTGGGAATCATCCTAGATTGCTTCTACCTCCTTTTTGCTTTGCTCTGAGATTTCCCAGGCTCTGCCTACCAGGGCCGGAAGTGCAGGCCATTACCCGTTTCCACCTGGCTAAAGTTTTTACATGGGACCTGGGATTAGAACTCAGGACTTTCTGCTTGTGAGGCAGAGTCTTAACCACTGAGCCATCTCTCCAGCCCCTGCCTCTTTTCATTTTGAATCAATACATGTATGCTATTGGAAAGAACATTAGCCACGACCTAGCCCAATGGTTTAACTGAAGGGCGAGGAATGCAGCTGCCCAAGGCCAGCCAGGCGGTCACTATGCTAACATCACAAAGACTGCGAGCTGCCATTCTAAAGGACTCCAGGTCTGTAATCACCATGCCTGGTTTACGGGTTTGGGCATCGAACTCAGGGCCTTGGGCATACTTAGTGAGCATCCTTCAATTAATCTCCATCACTAGGCCAACAAATCTTCTTGAAGCCTTGAAATGACTTCTAATGGTTTTTGAGTGTGAGTGAATTGACCTCTAGGTTGTGACTGAAGGCTGGTACTCAGACAAATGTGGCCTGGGCTCTGCCAGTCTTTCCTCTCCATCCTTAGAGGGACCAATCAGTGGCCAGACTCACCCTTTGGTGTGAAATGTAGGTCTTTGCCTATGATTCACCTCCAGGCTCTAAACTGGGGAGCTGGAGAGACCCGAGAAAGCAGGAAGCCCAATGGGGCAGGTTGATGAAACTTTTCCATTCCTGATGCTGCTCATGACATGTTTTGAAATGCATAATTCTTTCCTCCCTCTGAAAAATGTTCCTCCCTTTGCTTTTTTTCCCCTTTGCTTTCTTAAAATTAATTTTTTTCATCACGAAATGTTTCAAAGATCAGATAAGAATTGAAAAGAGCATAATGAATATCTATTTCCCCACCATTAAGCTGCATCAGATCTTAACATTATGTCATATTTGCATCAGTCCTCATTTACAGAAATAAAACATTACGGATATAATTGAATTGTATCTTCTTCCCACTCTGTTTTTCTCCCTCCTCCAAGGTAACAATTATTACCAATTCAGGGCATATTGTACTATGCATGTTTTAATACTGCCACTACATGTAACAGTATCTAGCAATACAATGTAGCATTAGTCAATAGGGTTTTAAATTTTATATATAAATTGTAGCTTATCATTGGATATCCATTGTATAACTGTTACACAGTGAACTTCCCCATGTTCATTCTAATGACTGTTTTTTTCTCCTTTCTTCACAATATAGACACTGCTGTTGTTCTTCCTCCCTCACTCCCTGCCTCCTTCCCTTTCTCCTTCTCTCCTTCCTTCCTCCCAGTCTCTCCTTCCCTCCCACCTTCTCCCTTTCTCTTACTTTTCTTTCTTCCTTATATCCTTCCTCCTTTCCTCCCAGCTTCCCTCCCTCCTTTTCTTCCCAGCTTTCTTCCCTCCTTCCTTCCTCCCTTTCTCCCTCCCTCCTTCCCTTTCTTCCTCCCTCCCCTTTTTCTTTTCCTTCGAGACAAGGGCTCACCATGTAGCTCAGGCTGGCCTTGATCCTCCTGCTCAGACTCCTGAAGTCTGAGTTACAGGCATGAGCTACCACACAAGGGCAGTTTTCCTCCTTTTTAAGACTGAATAATATTTTATTGAATTCATATACTGCATTCTATTTTTCATGTCATACATCCGATAATTTTAAATTTTAATGGATAAAACATAAGAAGACTATTTTCTGGCTTGTGAAAATTAAATGAAGCTTAAATTTCAGAGCTCATTGAAAAGTGTTGTTGGATCGTGGCCGTGGCCATGCATTTCAGTGTTGTTTATTGCCACTTTCATGCTAAAACAGTAGAATTAATTAAGTAGTTGTAAGAGAGTCATGTAGATCACAAAGCCCCAAATATTTGCTGTTTGGCTGTTTCCCAGAAAGATCACTGGATGTAACACAAGGAATGCAACAGTCCAGTCTTAAGGAATGAACACTTTCTGCTTAACTAGATATTGCAAGACCACCTTCCAAAGAGAGGTGCTTGTGGTTTTGTAAAAAACAAAACAAAACAAAACAGAATTTTTTTCATGCGTCTGTGTATGCATGTTTATGGGTGTAGAAGTATGTACGCATGTGTGTGAATGTGCATGTCGAGGCTGGAGGTCAACCTCGGATATATCCTTCCTCAGGAACCATTCATCTTGTTTTATGAACTGGAGTCTCTCACTGTTGTGGAACTTGCCATGACATCTAGGGTGGCTGGCCATTGAGCCCCAGGATTACTCTGCCTCTTCAGTGTTGGGATTACACATGTGCACCTCTACGCATCGCTTTTATAAGCTGATTCTGGGACAAGAACTCAGGTCTTGGTATTTTTATGTGGGATCTGGGGATCTGAACTCTCGTCCCTTTGCTTATAAGGCAAACACCTTCACCCCTGAGTTTGAGCCTTGAGCTATCTCAAGTGATGGAATCATCACTGGGTGATAGCTGCTGGTTTCTCTCACATGGGTGCTTCTATCCCCTTTGCCCCCTTCTGCCCTTCTATCTTTGTCAAGTCCAGTTCATCCCATGCTTCCAGGAGCCAGAACACATACTTTCCTTGCAGTCCCTGTAATTCCTGGTACGACTGCACAATGCTGTTTTAGATGGTCATAATTCCCAGGGCAGTCGCCCTCACGGTGCCAGTACTGCCTATGTGGAGGCTGAGATCTGCGTTTCAGATCCAGTGGAGTGGCTTGGTACAGATTTTTCTAGTGTTTGGAATGACGGACATTAGATTGTAGCCTTAGGACTTGACATTTCAGAGCAGTCAGGCCTCTGCATAGCTTAACTTATCTACATTCTTGTTGACCTTTAATCAATAAAAGATGGTCTCTGCTTAACGGCGGAACAGATTTTGTTTTGCATGAGTGCTTTCTTCATAGGAGCTCTGGAGCAAGGTGATGGCATTCTCACTTTAAGTGGTCAAATGCTGTTTTTAACCTCTCTTGATAGGTGTATTCTTTGAGGTGTACTGGAAGAGGGAAGGAGAGAGAGGGGGAAAATGCTTATGTCTTCATCTTTTAAACCTTAACAAACTAGTGTTTGTTCAAACATGTAATGTTAGTTTTGGGGGGGTACATAAAGTGCATGCGTGCGTGTGTATGTGTGTATAGACGGGAGGTAGCTGAGTCTATCAATCATCTTTTTTTCATGGACCCATAATGAAATATGACTGTATTTTATGATTTTTCATGGGAATATTAAATAAAAAACGCAGGTTATCTTTGGGCACCCAGTACATTGACAGTGACCATCCATGACTTTTACAGCATAACAATTATTAAGCACTTATGGAATGCTTTATCTCCCAGATATGACCAATCATCTGTATTGACAACTAGACCACACAGTAGAGATTGGCAGAGGAGGGACTGGACTTTCGGGAGACTTGGCCTAGAAGCTCTGTCACTCCCATTTTATAGAGATGGGTGCTGTTAAAAAGATTCTTCGGGAGCTGTTGAAAAGATTCTTCCAGTGGAATCTTGTTTTTTCTTTTCTGACAGAAACGTCTCACCTATGAGTGAGTCTTCTACTGCATCACACTTTTATGACTATCCACGTCCAAGTTCTTTCTGCCTCACCAGTTTACCTATGAAGCTCAAGAACCATTGCTGCCTTATAGAATGTTCTGGAAAATGTGATTCTCTTGTTTCTGCCTTGGGGACGGTTGAATAAGAACTAAACTAAGAAAGCATTTATAGATCATGCTTAATTTAAAAACTGGAAGGTGTTTACTGCATTCTGTGTAAAAAACAGTATATTTTAATAATCCATATTAACTTGTTGACAGGGCATGAACTAACTTTTTTTTTTTTAGCCACTGAGATGCTAATAACTGTACTTATCATGAGCAGCACATGAAGGCAGGATTCTGAACACTTCACCTAAAGTCCCTCATGAGCAAAAGGAGATGGGTCAAGTTAAATATCACTGGGCGTGGTCTCAGTAGTCTTTTAGACCCATACTTATTTTTCCCATGGGTTCCAGGAGAAAACTCTCACTCCCATAATATAAACCTCAGACTCCACCAATGCAAATTTGTGGAGGGGTTTTGAAACTTATTCAGAGAGTGGCCAGAAGCCAGATCCAGTGGCAGAGGTCTGCAATTCTAGTTCATCAGGAGGCTGAAGCAGGAGGATCCCAAGTTCAAAGTCTGCCTAGGTTAGAGAGAGAGAGACAGAGAGAGAGAGAGAGAGAGAGAGAGAGAGAGAGAGAGAGAGAGAGAGAGAGAGAGAGAGAGAGATCCAAGGATCACATTTTTAGAACCTTCAATTGGCTGTGATGGGTTTTAGGCATTCAGCTGAAGGAGCTGGGCTTTAGAGTGTGGCCTGAAATCACCAGGCTCCGTGTGCCTGGGTATATTGCTGAGCTTTCTTCAGCCTCACGTTCTTGAAAACTATGGAGCTGATGAAAATGGGAAGGTGGGAGCCTGACCATCAGAGTTTCTCAACCACGTTGGAGCCTGAACTTGACCTCCAGAGCAATGCTGGGCCAATAGAAGACGATTTTAGGCAAACGTGACATAAGGACTTGTGTGTTGGAGAAATGAGCGATGACTTTGCAGGCATGGAGTCAGGGGCTGGAGGTGAGGACGAGGCCTTGGTGGTGGCAGCGAAGCTGGAGAAACGAGGAAAGATATTTTGGAAGTAGAACTGATGGACTGCGGTACGTTCCAGGAGGAGAGGAGAGAGAAGTGAAAGGGCACCATGCACACCCTAGCCATAAAAATGCTTTCGCAAGAATCTTATTAGATGCTTACAATCATTTTATGAACTAGATATTTTAATTATTGTGATCATTTTATAGAGAAAGAAATTGATGGTCCAGGGAGTTAAGCCACAGGACATATATCCAGGGTGCAACAAAATCGGACAGATAACTGGGGATATGTTTTCTAATTCTGACCTTATCTCTAGGTTCAAACGGTGTCCCAAGATCCAATGCTCATTTACAGCCAGAAGGAGAGGCGGTCTGGATCCAGGGTGGGATGTGGACTGGGCCTTTAGGTTGTATAATCTCAGAGTTGCTAGGAGTCTCTGATAATTAGAGTCCCTAGGTTGCTAGGCAACCTGAGTTGCTAAGAGTTTCGGTTTATTATAGGTCTTGGGTTATTAGAAGCCCCGGGTTATTCAGATTTTTTTTTCAATTTATGAGTGGGTTCATGTTTCTCAAAGGCCCCAAGTTGTTAGTGGCATCTGATTTTAGGGGCCTCTAAGTTCTCTGGGCTCTGGGCGACTGAAGTCCGTCAGCCGGTAGGAGTTGCAGGGTTTCAGAAGCTTTGGGTCCATCTTGTGAAGGGGTCAGTCTACTCGGAACCTCACTTTTCCTTATCTCCAGCACCCCAAGGACCTCAGGCTCTATGGGGTCCCCATGTTCTAAGGTCGAGGTGTCTTGACTTTCCAGGGTTCTGGATTGACCAGTTTGCATTCTTCCACCCCACCTCTTTTCTGTCTCTTCAGATAACAAAAGTGAAGCTGAATTGTCTCAGGTGTTTTACGTTAATTACCTAATTAATTAATGAAATCACAGTTGATCTTGTTCAGTTCCTATAACTTCATTGAGCCTAATTCATTTTACACAAGGGCTCTGTAACTGTCTTGGTCTCACAGCAACACCCTGCTCTCCTGGTGCCACATGACCAAAAACGATTTAGGGGAACAAGGCGTTATTCATGCTTATGGTTTCAGGTAATAGGCCTGATGGCAAGAAGGTGCCTATCGGCATCAGGAGCCCACACCACACTCATAGGAGAAGCTGGGAGAGGGGCATGCCTTCTAGATTGACAGTCTGTCAAAGTCAACTAAGAGACAAGCATTGTTGAATGACTTGGGAGTGTTAATAATAATAATAAAAAAAACACAGGTAGCTGGGCCCTACTGTTAAAGACTTGGATGTCATTGGTCTGGGATGGGCCCTGGGGTCAAGCCCTAGGCGAGAAGCAGAAGGTAAGAAAAACTGTTGAGTATGAACGTGGAAGGAGCCAGTGGAGGCTCTCTTTGGACTATAGTCAAGAATCTGGACTTGCATTGGGAAGCCAGGAAAGTGTGTAGGGCGCAGTAGAGAGACCAAGCAGCGGGGCTTGGTCTGTTCTCATAACTGTCTTCTTTGAGTTGTTGTTTTTCTCCCCACTTAAAAGTGAAAGCCAACTGGGAAATAACAAAACATACCATAAAAATAAAATAAGCTGAAAGATTACTCGATAAAAAGAAGCGAGGAAATAGTAAAAGCAGACCAATGCAATAACCCCCCCTCAAGAAAAAAAAAAAAAAGCCCAAGCAAACAAAATCACCACCCAGGGCCAGGAGATAACAGCAAAAGCTGGAAGACATGTAGGTGGGCGGTGACTGCACGAACTGAGCAACCTGAGGATCACTCCATCTGAGCAGGGAGAGATCATTACTCCCACTTTATAAAGGAGGAAGATGAGGTTTGGGGAGATGAAGTATGTGGCTTAAGTTGGCAGCAGTAGGGTAACAGCTCCATGGTCATGATTAGAAATGGAGTTTCACTTGTGAAGACTAAATAGCTCATCATGGTAGAATTTGATATCCAACTATTTTTTTCTCTAGGGTTTCAAGGTTTTGCTTTATAAATGTGTCGTTACTGTTTTTTATATGAGAGAGAGAGAGGAAGAGAAAGAGAGAGAGAAAGAGAGAGAGTTGCAAATAAACATGCCATGATGCATGGGTGGAAGTCAGAGCACAACTTTCAGAAGTTAGTTCTTTCTGCAATGTAGTCTTGCAGGCATCAAACTCAAGTCACCAGATCTGTAAGTAATTACCTTACTCCGTGAGCCATCTTGCTAGACTTCTTTATTTTTTTATTTTTTTATTTTTTTTGAGGATTAAGGTAGAGTTTATTAGAAAAGAGAAAGGACTCACGGACTCCAGACGTGGAGTGCCATGAGGAGCTAGGGCGCCTCCATGAGAAGCAGAAATGAAACAGCTCATGGCACTAGAGTGCCATGAGGGGCTAGGGAGCCCATGAGAACTCACAGTGTCTAGGCATGGAATTCATGAGGAGCAAGGAACAAGAAACAGACTCATGGCACTGGAGTGCCATGAGGGGCTAGATCGCCGACTTCTTTATTTTTTAAAAATTATTTATTTACTTATTTTTTGTGTGCATAAGCATGCCAGGGCGTGCATGTGGAGGTCAGAGGACAACATGGGGGGTTGGCTCTCTCCTTCTGCCATGAGGTTTAAGGGGATCAAACTCAGATCAGCAAGCTTGGTGGCAAGTGCCTTTGCCCACTCGGCCACCGTCCCAACCCAGGTTTTCAGGTTTTTGAACCTATATCCCGGAGCACTTTCCACTGAATAAAGGTTTCAACTTGAATGCACAGTGGAATCATCTAGGGAACATTTGAAAAATAATGAGCCAGTTAAGCCATTTCTACAAGCAGCCAACACAAACAACCAGTTGGTATCTGAAAAAAAAAAAAGCTTGTTGTCATTAGCTATCAGGGCAATGCAATGAAATATCACAAGGGAGCATCGCCCGCATCAGGATGCCAGCAACAGACAAGTGGCCCTGAGGGTGTGGGGAGATGGCAATCCTCACATACGTGTGGGGGATGCAAGGTGGCCTGACAGCTTCCACAACCCCAGTGGAGGTTCCTCAAAAAATTCACAGGATTGCCATGTGATCCAGCTCTCCCTCCTCTGGGTGTTTGCCCAGCAGAAATGAAATTGCCAGCTTGAAGAGCCGTTGGCACTTCTCTGTTCCTTGTAGCATCCAGTGGCCACCCAGAGAAGAGACTGAAGAGGATGTGTTGTGTACACGCAGTGGCATGTCTGCAGGATATTGTGCCAGTCACAGGAAGATATACTCATCCACAAACATGAGGTATCTAGAGTGCAAGGGCGGGAACTATCAGTTAATGAGCATAGAGACCAGCCACCCAAGAGGAACAGGCCTAGTGGACTCCTGCAAACACAGTTTTGTGTTATACAGAAATAGTAATTGTATTGTACACAATGGGATAATTTTCCATTAAGTAGTCTCATTGCATTTAAAAAATTCATCATTGCAACTTACCCACTGCAATTATTTGAGATATTAACATGTATTATGTATATGTATGTATCTATGTATGTTCATATGTATATGTCTATCTCCTATCATTTATTACATATCATTTATCATCATCATATATAGATCATATATATATAGATTATATATAGACCTATCATCTATAATTTATCATCAATCCATCAATCATCCATATCTTCTACAAGTCACCTACGCTTATTATTACCTGTCATCTATCATCTCTACCTATTATCTATCATCTTTCTATCATCAATCAATCACCTGTCATTTATATTAGCTATTCTTTATCTATTGTCTGTCATCTCCATTATCTATATCCATATCTATATTTATCATATGTCTGATATGTCTGCCTCTCTACCAGCTACCTATCCATCATCTCCATCTATTACTTTTCTATTATCCATTATTTATCATCAACCATCTGTCATCTATGTCATGTATCATTTATCAGTTATCATCTATAATCTCTGTTATCTGTCTGCCCATCTATTGATCTACCTATCTATACACTAACATAAATCATCAATTAATTTTTCTCAATTAAAAAATAAAACACTGATATCAGTGGGGTAGCAGTGCTGACATGGTTGGTCTGGGCTTGGCCAGATGGCTGGAATGAGCACAGTACAATGGAACACACTTGTGGCTTGGCTCTGCTCTCGGCAGTAATTGCTATCTCTAGAACTCCATCCTTTAGTCCTAGTGCTGTGTAGATTCCTTACTGGACTCTCCCAGTATCTTCTGAAGTAGGGATTGTCACCTCTACTCGGAAACTGAGGAAAGAATGGGGTTAAGCCATTCTGGGCCACTCAACTGGTGAAACCCAATCTGTTCTTGCTCAAGTCAGCCTTGACTTCCCTCCCCCCCACCTTAGGTGCTCCTGTGGGGTATAGACATGGCGATTACAAGCTGCTTCATTTCATTTCTTTGCTCATTGGCCTTTGGACTGTTCACTGGGAACATTCAAAATCTGTAAAAGGGAGGGGGGTGGTTTGTAAGTGAGTTTTATGGAAGAACAACTTGAGGGAGTTTAATGGTGAGTTGTGCTACCTAGAGGAAGTGGACAGGCACCGTCTTACCTGAGCAGCTGCGTGGAGATTCTGTTGGGTTATCCCTTGAAGGAGAGGTGAGGAGAGGAGGGAGAGAAGAGAGGAGAGGAGGGGAGACAGAGAGAGAGAGAGAGAGAGAGAGAGAGAGAGAGAGAGAGAGAGAGAGAGAGAGAGAGAGAGAGAGCGCAGAGATGGCTAAGATTCAGAGGGGTCTGGTTCAAGTCTTCTAACATGGGCTAGGAATGTAGCTCAGTTGGTAGGGATGTAGCTCAGTTGGTAGAATGTTTGCCTAGCATGCACTAAGCACTGGGTTTGATCCCCAAGCACAGCATAAAAATGGGCACTGGTGGCACATGCTTGGAATCCCAGCACTTTGAGAGGTGAAGGCGGGAGGATCAGAAGTTCAAGGTTATCCTCGGCTACATAGCATGTTTCCAGACCCTGAAGCTGAGAGAGCAGGTGAGTTTGTCAAAGCAGTGGTAGGACACGTTCTAAAGGATGAGCTCACAGAGTTGGGGAGTTCTAGAAGGTTCTAGATCATGGAGCCTGCTTTCCTCCATTCTTTTAATGTGGGTGCCCCCACGATATTGTGAGGGGCACCCTGAATTGAAGCAGGATTTTTGAGCCACAACTACCACTGTCATTGCCACCACAATTTCAGCTCTGGTAGGAGGACTCTCGATCAGTGCGGGCCCCTCTCTGCTCCCTGGAGCTGTTAACCAGAGGGGCTTGGAAATGGCAAGGTGGTGGTGAGAAATGGGGTGGGGATTGGGTCCTGGGCTGAGACAGGGGGGGATGAGAGATCCTTGCTGACTGGCAGGTCTCTGATCTGTGAGTCACTAGATCTAACTCTTCAAGCCAGTGGACCTGCTGTGAAGTGTTCAGGATAAACTTACCTTTAAATCACTTTACTGTGGGGAAAAATAAATCGCTACAAAATCAAAACCACTCACTGAGTAGCAGGGAACTTGGTTTCCTCATCTATACACCAGTGATGTTAATCCCGTGCCCTTTGAATTGTTAAGAGGATTAGATGAGATTAAGTTAAACAGAATCTAGAAAAGGCCTGGTTTACCTCTTCATGTTTGAAGGACTCAGGGAGGGGCAAGTGTGTCCCTCCCTCTCTCATTTCCCATTCTGAGGCTCTGATATCAGTGTTTTTGAGTTCAAGAAGCATCAATTGGACGCTATTCCACATTGAATGCTCCTCAGCTTTCAGAATATGAAGTAAAATAAGACCAGCCCATTGTTTGGAAAGTCACCTTACTGGGGTGAAAATGAATGTATGTTACAACCTAGTGTAAAGATACTCTAGGAGTGTGTGTGGGGGTGGGGGAGCTGGGACCTCACCCTGAATGTGACTTTTCTTGACATGTTGATAGGAGCTATCTGCGTATCTGTGAGGAGGGACCTAGCGTTCCAGACACTGGAACTGAAATTGTGAGTGGGGGGAACCAGCTAGCTTGGCTGGATCATGAAGTGCACCATGGACCATGCTTAGGGATCATGATGGTGGGATTCTGGTGCCTGTGTGTCAGAGTGTGGATGCGTGGTCTTGATGCAGAAGAGAGGAGGGCTTGAGATGGAAGAACCTAGAAAGCGTTTCAGCATTTAAGATCTGATTGGAAGTGGATTTCATAAAGAAGTGACCAGTGAGGGAGGAGAGAGAGAGCTTAGGTGAAGGGAGTACTGGGGGAAGAGGGAATTTCTCATTTCAACAGTGGGGGTGTTGGCAGGATGCTGAGAGACAGAAGTGAGGGTTTTGAACTCCCTTTCAGGGGGATGGAGAAAGCTGACCAAAGACAAGCAGTAGTACTGCTCATGGTAGAGGCGACGGCTAGTCTGCTTCCAGTGCAAATTCTTTCCTTGAATTTTCTTTTTTATTCTTTCAACACACTTGTGTGTGTGTGTGTGTGTGTGTGTGTGTGTGTGTGTGTGTGTGTGTACTCGAGGGCACTTGAGTGTGTGTACCTATTGAGGCCCAAGGGTAACAATGGAGATCATCCTGGAGTGCAGTGTCTCTGGGATTTTCTAGGCCAGAATCACAGGCTAATACCATTTCCACCTACCATTTTTAAATGGGATCTGGGGTTCTGAACTCAGGTCCTTTTGTTTACAAGGCAGAAGCTTTAACCCATGAGCCATCTTCCCAGCTCTCTTAAAAACACTCTTTTGAAGCAGATGCTCTTAATTCCTTATCTATCTATCTATCTATCTATCTATCTATCTATCTATCTATCTATCTCTCATCTCTCTCTCTGTATGTATGAATGTGCATGCCATGGCCAGAGGACAATATTCAGGAGTCATTTCTCTCCTTTCACTATATATGGAGTTCTGGCAATTGAACTCGGAGCATTGGACCTTTTACCTGCTGAGCTATATCTCACTAGCTCCCCAATTTCTTCATTTTATAGATGGAGGAAAAGAAGTCTAGAGAGTGTCCAAAATCTTAGCTGTAGTATGGGTCAGAGGTGGGCTTCAAACCCAAATACAAAGCCACACCTTTAATGCCTTGTCATTTTCAACGAGACAAGAACAACCGTTGTTTTATTTTCTTTATTTTTTTGTGAGCATACAATGTATCAGGTTTCCTCATGATACTTTCATACATATTTCATGTAGCAGATACACTGCATGGTTGTCCATAAATTCATGACAAAAGCACCTTAAGGGAAAAAAGGGTTTTGTTTTGGCTTATGATTCTTGGTTACAGCTCTTTGCCTAGCTTGGCAGACAGCCCATATCAGTACCAGGAACTGAGGGAACTGGCCACATCATATCCACAGAACCACTGAGAGAGGGCTAATCCTCACTTGCCTGGCCAAGTATACAGAAAAATGTCAATTTCCTTAACCAGTTCCCTCCATCTTATCACCTGCCCAGGGCCTAGTTCTACTCACCATGCATTGATCTCTCTCTGTCAATCAGACAATTTCCTACAAGTTTGACCAAGACTCAACTCAATCACCAATTCTTCACAATTGTGCTCAGAGTGGAGCCTTCAATTGCCAAGGTGACATCTGTACCTAACTATGATACTTTGTTTTGGCTGATTCCCTTCCCGTTCCTCTTTCCCATCTTCCTGTCTCCCTACCTCCCTTTCTACTTATCATCATCTCTCATTTTCTGTTCCACTTTCATATTACACGAAGAACACCTATTTTTGAAATCCCGTGGCTGTTTCATGTTTTGCTTTGCGAAAATAGAGAGGAGATGTGGTGGGCAGAGGTCCGGAAAGCTGTGGCAAGATGTGGTCGGAGCAGAGATTTGAACACAAGGTTGCAGAGGTGGAGTAGCATCAGTGGATGACAGCTGGAGGTGAAGGTCGGCAGTCCTGAGGGGGTGAAGGAGGAATGAGGTCAATGTCCTCACGACATTGGGGACCTGCCTGCAGAGCCAAGCCTGAGTGGCCAGGAGAGCAAAGCAAACAGGATGGGTGGGCTTCCAGGGAGCTTTTGCAAGGTGATGGTGGTGAAGGTGAAGGGGACCGTTAACACTGTTTAGGACCCATATGAAGGATGAAGAGCATCCTTGGCCTTAAGGGACTCCAGGGTAGCCATATGCCAGGAGACCCGGACTCAGCTAAGGTGAGGAGATGGAGGCCCAGTGCTAGAAGGGAGGCCCCTTGGCAATTCACTGGGTGTAGAGGACTGACTTATACCGAGGACCCTGCTCAGCGCATTCCTTGTGGAATGTTCCCATGGGGTCATGTCGCAGTAGGGTCTTGGCTTGGTATCAGCTTTGATCTCAGTCTGGACTTTGTTCCTTTCTACTTGTTAAGTCTTGGGCTTTAGGGCTAAATAATCCTTTAACATTACACTATTGATTTCAGGTCATCATTTTTTTTCACCCCTCTCAGCTGTTGGACAGGGCGGAGTGAAGCAGGAGTGGCCAGGAGATGGGAGGGTCTCAGGAAGTATCTCTAGGGCGCGCTTGTGTCTCCCGAGGGATGGAACCTTACCTGCTGTTCATGTTTTCTCCCCTTTCCCAGGGTGCGCTTGGGCCCCGGCCCTCCTCCTCCTTTCAAGGAGCTTCTCTGTCTGTGAGTGGACCGATTGCCAGGGCAGGTGATCTACTTGCCATCCCACGGCTCAGCCCTGGGCCAGTGGCAGGCGCTCCACCTCCACCACCGCATGGAAACTAGGAGCTGGGCTCCCAGAAGACAGCTTCGTCCACCTGGAATTGCCTGGCTGGCTCTGGCTTCTCTGCTCAGCTGCCTGCTCTCCTCCAGTAAGGCCAAGGTCTTTAGTCGCTGCGAGCTGGCCAGTGTTCTCCACGACTTTGGTCTCGATGGCTACCGAGGATACAACTTGGCTGACTGTGAGAACCCTTCTCCCTTTTCCCATGCTGGGTGCCTGGTTTCCAAGCACCTTGATTCCTTCCACTTTTCCTACCCTCTTCTTCGTTCAAGGGCCTTGGAGAGGCCTTTTGAGTTTAGCATTTCTTTGTAAAAAACGATGTGAGTAAAGGAGACAAAACAGGCAGAGAATGCCTAGCCCCCGAGTTGAACACACAATAGACCAGCAGATTGGAAGCATCCCTTCATGTACTCTGTTGGCAGCCAGGAAGAATCAAAGGAACCCAGTGGCCTTGCTTGATGATACTTCATCGTGGCCACAAGGATCAATCATCCCTGCCGAAATTCAGAAGGTGAACTGAATAAATCATTAGCTGGTGGCAGTTTCAGGAAGTTGTCTGTGGCTTCCAGACTCATTTTTTTCTCTTTCTAGTCCAGCTCCTTTGTAGACCCTACCTGTATCTTCCTATATCTTGCCTTGGAAGATTTAGCACTTTTAAATTTATATAGTAAACACATCGGGCCCTTCTGTGTGCTGAACAATGAGAAAGGAGGAAGGTTGCCACCCGAGTCAGGCCGAGGTAGCTTTGAGGTAGCTGGTGTAACCTTAGGGAAGTTGCTTTGCTCTCTGACCCTCTTGCCTGTATGCAGAAAGGGTGGGAAGACACCTGTCTTTATCTCCTAGAGGCATGTTGGGACCCAGTCTGTGGGCACTGTGAGGACTCTGGTCTGTAACGGCCCGGCCACCTCATCCCAAGCTATGTGTCTGCCCCTTGCACAGGGATCTGTCTTGCCTACTACACAAGTGGCTTCAACACAGCCGCTGTGGACCACGAGGCTGATGGAAGCACCAACAACGGCATCTTCCAGATCAGCAGCCGGAAGTGGTGCAAAAATCTTGCCGCAACTGGTCCCAACTTGTGCCGGCTGTACTGCTCTGGTAGGCTGGGACCAGACTCCCCTTTTCCCACCAGCCTTCTCTGATCATTTGGATTCCCCTGCCTTTGTCTCTGAGTAAAGATCCTTGAGAGATGGGGCAAGCAGTGAGGAAAGGTCCTCCATGAGTCCGATTTGGGGTCCTAGCTGGGAGATGGCCTTAGAGGTACTGGAATGGAGGGAAAATTGCTTTGGATGGAGGGAGAGAGGGACAGAGTGATGCCTGTACTTGTGGGGGAGCATGCATGCATGCGTGTGTGTGCGTGTGCATGTGCGTGTGCATGTACGTGTGCGTGTGTGTGTGCGTGTGTGTGTGTGGTGTATATGTATGTATATGTGAAAAAGAAGGAGAGAGAGAGATTGAGGATGTCGTCTTCCCTCATTGTGTTTCTCTGTCTCCTGCCCCAGACTTGTTGAATCCTAACCTCAAGGACACGATTATCTGTGTCATGAAGATCGTTCAAGAACCCCACGGTATGGGTTCCTGGTGAGTGATCAGACTGTTGTCTTCTCTCTGAGGCGGTGTGGTCAGGAGGAGGGCAGCTGTAAGAAAACAGCCTCTTGTGTTCCCTTCGTTGTAGTTGCCACTCCATGGCTTCAGGGTCTAATCCTTGTAATCACTCTTGATGGCAGGGCAGACCACCACCCAAATATTTACAGGTGATACTTTCAGGAAGGAGAAAAACTCATTGGCAGTCATGTGACCACATAGCTCAACCTGGCTCTGCCCATGTTTGCCTGTGTTGGGATGTCTGCTTAGTGACACTCTTTAGATGGGGGTCAAGGAAGTTGATTATTTTTAAACTTTGAAATCTTTTACATAAAAATAAATCTTTTTTTTATAAAAACAAATCTTATGTATGAAAGTTCAAAATGTGTGGCTGGGGAGATGGTCTGGTGGGTGGTTGCTTGCTGTGCAAGCATGAGGACCCAAGTTGAAATCCCAGCACACATGTAAAAGTTGGGCCTCTACATACATGCCTGAAACCCCAGCAGTGGGAGGCAGAGACAGGCAGATCCTAGGAGCTGGCTGGCCAATCAACCTAGTAGAAATGGTTGGCTTTGCATTCAGTAAGAGACCTTGTCCTAAGTGAATAAGGCCAAGAGCAACAGAGGAAACACTGCTATTCTCCTCTGATCTCCACTTGTGCACACATACACATGCATCACTCAAGAGCCACAACAGATGAAAGAAGAGGTTTTCGCTTAAAGTAGTGGGGGGGGGGCTCTAGAACCTTGCTCTCCCAGTATTTTCTTATTTCTTCCCAGCAACTAGCCTTTGAAGTGTCCTCATAGATGAAGTTGTCTGAGCATGGCATTGGGCATTTTGAGTTGATTCTCACAGGCACCTGAGCCCCGTGCCTCTCACTGCCTGGCCTCTTCTGGTGGGAGTTTCCCACACAGTCTTTAACCTCCCTTTTGTTCATGGTTTTGAATGAAAACCCAGCGGGGCAGAGAAAGAATCTAAGAACTATGAAACAACCCCAGGGGCCGGAGTACCAGAACCACTGGATGGATGTGACAACTGATAAGGCTAGAGGAGAAATTTGGGAGGTGTCAGAGAAGAAGAGAGAGTAGAGGGGAACGAGTGGGGACTTTATTGGAACCTAGGTGAGCAATGTTGGGTCTGGGGAGGAACAGGTGTGCCAGTGGTGGGCACAAGAGATGCCAGGTGCAAGGGATATCGATGAGGTACCGAGATGGAGGTAATGTCTAAGATGGAGAGGAAGAGATGATAATGACTGGAAATCTATAGGCAAGAGTTATTTCTTGAAATAGTGTTGTGAGTGTAAGAACAGGTGAAGCTTAAGACTTGAGCCTGGATTAAGACACATACACATGTGGACACGCACCTCTCCCACATGAACATGCACACACATGCATTACATGCACATGCCTGTACACACACACACACACACACACACACACACACACACACACGCATACACACACACTGTGACAGTTGTGAGTTAGAAGGAGGTAATGGCCCCTAAACAGTATATAAACTCTCCTATCCAACCACGGAAAGGTTGGCAACCAAGAAGGGTGTGTCAACATAGGCCTTGGGTAAATAATTTTGCAGTTCAGTCTTTTTCACTTGGAAAGATAGGATACCTGGCATCTGTCCGATCTACATATCAGGGTTGCTAAGGACAAGAAGAGGGTGGTAACAAATGGGTGAAGGGTAACATACAAACTGTAAAGAGCTATACACAGACAGGGCAGCCCCACTGCCCCCAGAAGCATTTGAGTACAGGAAAAGTGCTTTGTGCCCAGACTCCAGGACCCTGCTAAGGACCTGTGGGTGAACTGGAACAGATTAGTCCAAGTCTTTGGTGAAGGATAAAGATGCTAAATATTGAATTTTTAAGGCAGTTTTCTTCCTTTTTTAAAAAAAAACCTGCTAGGGATTCTTGGCTTGTTCACTAGTTTATTTGTCCCTCTCTTCTTCCCAGTTGCCCCCTGACCTCCTCTCCACTGCCCCCATCCTCATCCTCACTGCCCCCTGTCCTTCTGACCTCCTCTCCACTGCCCCCATCCTCATCTTTGCTGCCCCCTGTCCCTCTGTCCTCCTCTTCACTGCTCCCTGTCCTCCCTTCCCCTTAGTTTACAGCTTCTGCCGCCTTCCCGTTCTCTGAGCAGGGCCAGGGACTGCAGTTTTTCTTCCTTGTTCTCTGTCCGCAGGGAGTCCTGGAGGCATCACTGCCAGGGCAGAGACCTCAGTGACTGGGTGGACGGCTGTGACTTCTAGGACCCTCTCTGCAAGGATCAGGCCACACGCAGCTGGCTGGGAGAAGTGGTCTGGTTCCCGACCCAAGGGTTGGGAAGACAAGTCAACTAATAAAAGTATAGTTTGACATAAGCATGCTTCCTCTGCTCTGTCTGTCTGCGGGTGCTCGGGGATGGGGAGTGGGGGACAAAACTGTCACCCGGACTGGGTTTCAGATGACCTTCCACAAGAGGCTGCCTTCCAGTGCCTGCAGGTGAACCACAGCATTCATTCACCACCTTGCTCTCTAGTGCCCTCTACAGTTCAAGAAAAGCAGGACTGCCCCATGGACAGGGAGGTTAGACTCGGTTCACCTGGGAAGTCTGCGTCTGGTGGGGAGAGTCTTAGGATCCTAGTGGATGTGGTGGCAGCAATAACATTCCAGATGCCGGGGTGATGTGTGAGATGGTTGAGCCGTGAGTTCTTTCTGAAGTGACTTCACATGTGCATATGCTGAGCTGTTAGTTCTGTGGCTCATCAGCTGACCCCTCATAGAGGCCTACAGGGCCACTCACTATTCCCTCCCTCAACTGACCTGCTCTCTCTGGATATCCTGGGTCAGCGAACACTGGAGGGATGGCTGATCACCCACAACTGATGAAGCAGACCCGTTTCCTTCCACTGCCGGTCTGTACCACAGGGTGATGAAACATGGGAGTTGTTTATCCAAGTAGACAGTGATGAAAGACCTTGCTAAGAGGGGACATCAATGACTAATGGAACTATTAAATCACAAATCGAGAGACTGCTTTCCCTCTAATATTAAAACAGACACACTATGCTGACCAAGAGCCATGCACTATCTACTTTATATCCTAAGACAACATCCGTGATGCAGATACCACGACTATCTCCATTCTACAGATAAACCCAGATTTGGAGAATCTGTCAATGTGACTCCCGGTGGGTACACAGTCACCATGTTTGGTTAAGAGGCTGTTTCTCTGATCAGTGGAAGCGGATCAGGATTATCTGGGAAAGAATGCTCTGATCAAAGCCAGGGAGGCCAGGCGGTGGTGAGGGCTGATAGTGAGCAGAATCACCCAGGACAGGGAGCTGGAGGAGCACCAGGTTCTGAGCCCAGATCCTAAGAGAAATGTGCAGGTCTGTTAGGTATCCAGGCTGCATGCTGGGTATTACTGTTTCCATGTAATCTTCCCACACAGTCTCCTGGTCACAAAGTCTTGCCTATTTGACTTTTTCTTTTTGGTTTTGGTTAGTGTATGCATGCGCATATGCGTATACATGTTCAGATACACACTCAAATGTATGCATGCATATGAAGAGCCCTACCTGGTTCTGTAGATACCATCCACCTTGTTTTTTGAGGCAGAGTCTCTTATTGGCCTGGATCATACTAAGTAGGCTGGTTTACCAGTTAGCCCCGAAGATTCTCCTGTCTCTACCTCCTAAGCACTAGGGTTACAAGCCCGTGCCCATACATATGGGTGGCTTTTTTAAAAATATGAATTCTGGGGATTTGACTCAGGTTCTCACACTTTCAGGGCAAGTACTTTACTGATAAACTATTGCACTATATCTGACTGGACCTTAAACTCCATGACTGCCCCTCCTCCCATCCATACATAGTTGCTCTAAATCAAGCCCGCATCCTTCCCTGTGAGTATGTCTGCGTAACCTTTCTCCTTTCCATTACCTCTCACCCCTCAGGCTGAACTTTCTCTGTTTATCTCTTGCATCGAAACCACAGTGTCTTTCCCCACCTGCAGGCTGAAGTTCAAATTCTCCCTTGATACTCCCTTGAGAACACTGTGCTCTCTGGGCTCAGCTGGCTGCTACAGACTCATCTCTCAATTATTCAGAAACATTCACTCTAGATAGTGTGTGTTCCTGGCGGTTGCTTCATATCTCTCTCCATCACTTGCCCTTCTTCCTGGCCTTCCTTTTTCTCCAGTCTGTAAATGTCATCCATTGTATATACCAGTCTGTGTCTACTACAGGTCTTTACATCTCCCTGGCATGCTGCTTCCTTAGATCTTTTTACTGGCTATTCCTTTCTCTTCAGTCACATCTTATCTCCGTTTCACCTCTTCAGAGTGACATCCTGACCACCACAGCTGAAGGAAGGACCTTGACCATAGCAGAGTCTGACTGAAATTATTTCACGCTCATCTGGATTCGTACATATTTCTCATCGAGTCTCCTTCCACTAGAACTTCAGGCTCCAGGAAGAGCAGGAGCTCTGTGTGTTCCTACTATCCACAGCATGTAGATAGCAGGCTCACAGTACTGAATGCACCTGGTGAAGGCTCAGCTGCTATGTGAATGAATGGATGGTAGCTATTCAGCTAATGTTTGCAGAGACAGTGAATAGATGCGTCTTGATAGCTTTAAAAAAAAAAGCAATTCAGTAATATTGCTAAGAACTACCTACATGCTGAGTCTCTACATCTTTCTACATTGAGCCTTATTAGAGAGACGGTGCCTCTCCAAGGGATCGCCCTGGCTGCTCTTCATCCAAGTCCTACCCACTGCCCCTTGGCCATAGCTGAGAGCAGAAGGAAGTCCAGCACGGTCTAGGCATAGCTGGAGCAATGGGCTTTTCTCTGTCCAACTCCAGCTGCCCGATTGTGGGAAAGTTACTCATGTCTTAGGGTTCAGCATCAACCGTGGGTCAGAGGAACTGATAAAGGCCATCTTTCAGCTCTGTAGTCACCAAGTGCCATGGACTAGCAGAGCACCTGGCACAGTGCCTGGCACAGATATCTGAGTTCTGAGCTCCATCTGCCCCAGGGAAGGATGGTGCGTATGGGTCCTGCCTAGAGACGTGTACTGGGTCCTACTTACTGTTTGCTGAGAGGGAAAGGGAAGAGAGCGTGTTCAAAGGACCGGGAGGAAAGGGGTGGTGGCACTGAGCATGGGGAGAGTGTCAAGTTTGGTAGGCACCCCCTTTCCAGAGCTAATGTGGCTCTGGGAGACAGGCTGAAGCAGGCTCTTCTTTATCTTTAGCTCAAGGATGTGGCAAAATGATCTGGGATTGGCTTGTCAAGGTGCTGTTCTTCCTGACTGTAGGTGTGGGGCAGGGAGGCAGGGGCTCCTGCTGCAGAGGAAAACTTTGCAGTTGCTCTTGCTGGGCCGAAGTTCCCATGCCCTGCTGTAAGGCCCATGTCAGCTGACTATGACGGTGAGCAATGGAGATTATGGCAGCAGACTCTCCTAGTGTCATACACACCTCCTGCTTCTGTCCTCTGCCTGGATAATCACTGTAAGCTGCATACAAACCTCTCTCTTCTGAGCCAGAGCGTGGCTGTGAATCCTTCTGCCGCTTCAATAGCCTCTGCTCTTTGACGGAATTGACATGTGGCGTGGGTCTTCATTTTCATCTCTGACTTACATGGCAATGTCAGGCATCAAGGGGAAACTTTCCAAAGATTATCTTCCAAATCCTCAGAGCAAACACAGGAGGTAGATGACCATCCCCGTTTCCAGAGGGGAGACCTGACCCTCAGAGATGTTCTGGAGTCTGCTCAAGATGACATAGTGGATGTGGCTGGGGCTCAGATGGAAGCATCAGGCTGGTGGGGCATCTTTGGCATGTCCCCGTCTCTATTGCTGGGTCAGCATTTGGATGCTCAGCAGCTGGACCCCCAGGTGAGGAAAGGCATCTCAGGGTGTGGGGCTTTTTAGCTCTCCCTCCCGACCGCCGTCCCGCAGCAGTGAAGAGAAAGCCCTGTCCCACAAGACTGATCAGGAGAGGTAAGGTCGCTGGGCGGAACACACGCACGCACGCGCAAACACACACACACACACACACACACACACACACACACACACACACACACACACGGGAGTTTTGTCTGAGCAGGAACTGGTTTATTGCAGAAGAGCAGGCTGATAAGGAGGGCAAGGGTGGAGGGCAACTGTCCAATCACCGTAAGGGCTTCCTAAACTTCTAAATATGGTTAAATGGCAGCTAAAGGCACCCAAAAGGCAGTCACATATACATATGCTGAAGGCCACACCTGAGATACGTGTCCCAACTCAGCCTATGCCATGCCCCTGCACTGGCGTGGTCTTCTGGCTGGGGGTGTGGGGCCAGGCAAGATGACCAGTCCTCTCACAGAGCGAGTATAGCCCTACACAGGGAGAGATGAGAAAGGAAGTCCTCTCCTACCCCAAGCCCTTCAAGTTATCTTTTGCCTTCAAGTCCTCACTCAGGGTGCCCTCTGCATACTTGTGTGCCCACAATTTCTACCCTTCTCTTTTCAGAACTTCAGTCAATATGTACCCCAACTCAGCCAGCCAGATCCAGGCACTATTCCTATTGAGCCCCGTGCCTTGAGCTCTTGTCTCTAGTTGCTCGGGTGTTTGTGTAAATGCCCATTGTTTGCCCTTGCCCAGCTAGGCCCTGAAATTCTTCCTTCGAAAATTATTTTTATTTTATTTAGCATATGTATGTACATATATAATGCATGTACATGAAGGCAGGTATGCACAAGCCCCAGCATGCATTTAAAATCAGAAGACAACCTTTGGAAGTTGGATCTTTCTTTTCTGCCTTGTGGAGGCAGGGTTTCTGCTTTGTGTTCTCCAGGCTAGCTGGTCTGCCATAGGAGTGTTGGGGTTACAGATACCAGCCATCGCACATGGATTTTTGTGGGTTGGTTTCTGGGGATCAAACTCAAGTGTGTGGCAAGTTATTTTGGAGTACATCTCACCAGCCTTGGACTCTAAGCCTCTCAAAGACGAGGATGATTTCTTTCTACTAGAAATCTTGGGACTTGGCACAATGGTTGGCTCACAGAGAACACAGAGAAAATGCTTATGAGTGGATGAATCAGGGCAGGGATGCCAGCTGTCTACTCACTGTGTCTTGAGGCTAGGTGAGCTGCGTACAAGTTAGTGTTCAGTAGTCACTTCGAATTACATCTATTTTAAGTTAGAAGTCATTCTTTTTGCAAAGAAGCCACAAAAGTCTAAACAACATTAAAGACAAATGGCCCATAAAGGTGTTAAGTTAGCGAAATGTGTATGGTGTAGAGAATCGCTTCAAGGGGGCCGGACAGCCACATCCCCCCTCCACAACATCTGTCATAGGCATTATCAGGGAGTGACTTTTTTTTTTTTTTTTTTCTAAACCACCAAACAATGACTGTGGCCCATCTCAGAAGCCAATGAGGCTCAACAGTAGGCATGACCTGAGGCTCATGCATCCTGAGAACATTATGCTCACATTTCCCGCCTTCAGTGGAGTGAGTGGCCTCATCTTTCAGTGACCAGTGATCCATAGGGATCTCTGGGAGGTGGACGCTCTAGCTGCTTTTGATGTGTGCAGGTCTGCTCGGCCCTCAGACTCTCCACGTGCATACAGTCATTTTATAAAATCACATCTCTCGAGTTTTCCTGTTCATCTCTGCTCCCTCATTCACTTCGCCATCTGTGAGAACACGCTCCCTTCCAAGCTGCAGCAGGTGCCAAAGGTTTAAAAAAAATGAAAAGGAAAATAAGTTGAGATTGATCAAATCCTATCTTTTTTTTTCTTCCTGTAAATTGAAAAATGACAGTCATTATGTTATTTTGGAAGAAGAAACACCATTCGCTCTTTGTGATACTGGCATGGGTTCTTTTGGAGACTGATTAGCACTTTCTATACACAGGAGACTTTGTCTGACATTGTCTGATCCACGGAGGGTATTGATGAGCTGTGGAGGTCCTGAGGCCTCCTAAAATTATATCTAAAATTCTATACATATACTCATGGCCATGAACATCTTTTTCCTGGGGCTTGGGGTGAATTCATAACTTTCATCTTATTCTATAAAGAGTCAGTGATCCAAACAAGATTAAGAATCCATATTTTACAGGAAGAAAAAAGAAACAGAAAACCTAGAAAGTATTTCTGCATCTTAGCTCATGAGTATGTGTGTGTGATGGTTTGAAATTTGTCCCCCACAATCTCATGTATTTGGGGTGGTCATGGCACTTTTGAGAGGTGGAGCCTTGCTGGAGGAAGGCAGTCACAAGGGGTGAGTCTTGAGGTGGGTCAGTCCTGCCCTACCTCCAGGAGAAGTCTGCCTTTGCAGTAAACAGTCTGGAAAGTTCTCAACCTCTCCAATGGGTGTGCCATAGCTTGTCTTCAGCTTCGGCCAGCCAGTCATGCTGCCTCTGCCATGAAACATTATATTCCTCCCTCCCCCCGGAACTGTAAGCTAAATAAATCTTCTTTTCTCCCTTGATTGACTTTGGATGTTTTCTCACAGCAACAATTAAGAGTCACTATTACAGTGTGTGTGTGTGTGTGTGTGTGTGTGTGTGTATGTGTGTGTGTGTGATCAAATGCCATACTTAGTCATTAGAAGAGTCTTTACTTCTGCCTGGTTTCAGGAAAGGTTGAGTCATACCGTTCTAGAAACAAGCAGTCTGCTAGCTTCAGGTATACAGACACAGATGATTCGAGAAACAACAGTTCCAAGTGGGGAAAGTTGTCTTGGGAAGTGTTTCCATGGGCCTAGGATGGAGGTGTAGGAACGAGTCTTCAGGACATTAGCTATATCTGCTCTCAGCACAGCTGACCACACCCTGATCTTCCACACCTGCCTGTCTCTGGATGGTTCTCAGGACACTTTCCCCTTCACTGCTTTGCTTGGGGTCCCATGACTCATGCACAGTCCCCCCACACTGTGCCCACTCCAGCCATCTGTACCTGCCCCTTATCTGTATACTTGTCAGTAGTTCCTGCTCAGACTGTAAATTGCTTGAGGGCAAATGCTGGCTCACTGAAGGCGAATGAATGGTGCACCCGTATCCTTCACACATTGGTTTCTTGTTTGTTCCCTTACATCTTCCCCATCGCTGCCAGGAGCTTGTTCCTGCAATGTGAGGATGTCCCACTGTGCGTGCACAGCACTAGCTGCACTCTCCCTGAAGAAGCCATTCCTTGTCCTCTCTGAGCCCCCTTTTCTTTTCTGTAACTGGGTTGCTTATTCATTGGAACCTCACAGGAGCCGCGGGGTGAAGTCTCTGCGCACGTGGAGGAAGAGGCAATCGTACTTCCTTCTTGGACCTCTCAGCTCAAGAGGGCTGAGCCAAGCTTCCTGGAAGGAGCGTGTTCTACCAAGCTCCCACCAGTTGTCCCTTCTGGCTAGCCAGGAGCCACTCTCCAGAGACCCTCGTGGTTTCTGGTCTCTCTTTCATCAAGACTCAAGGCTCCAGAAGCTTCTCAGTAGACATGCACTGGTTAAAATGGCCACAAAAATAGTTTCAGGCTGGAGAGAGGAAAAGAAAAGAACTCTGGTGTCTTTGCCAAACACAATAGAGCAATGGCCTGTATGCAGCCAGCTTGATCCCTGGCACAACGCAGGTGCTCTCGATCCATCGACGGCAGCCACCTCTCTGAATCCACCTCTGAGGCCTCAGGCCACCGATAGATCAGCTTAGCCTCTGAGGCCACTGGGAATCCCACCTGTGGTTCCAGCATGAGAAGGTTCTCCACTCCCCACCCCTGTGTCACATCTTTGGTGACTCCTGAGAACGTGGCATGCTGCCTGAGGGTCTTGTGCATCTCTGAACTCTCCGGTTCATCACTCAGGGAATGACTGACTGTACACACGGGTCCTTGTTGGAAATGACAGCCATAGGGGAAAAAACCCACTACTCATGGGAATCGAGACTCACGTATTAATAGCCTATTAACAATCAGTGTTAGGTATTTTGTCCTTTTGAATTTTACACACACACACACACACACACACACACACACACACACACACATTTATTTTACACAGCAGTCTTTCTTCCACCACAAATCGATCCTTTTTCCCTTATCTCTTTGGTTCTGGAAGCAAGCTTGGAATCCACTGAAGCAGTATAAATAGTAACAAGTTATAGAATTTTAAAAATTTATGAAGTTGTTAAGCGGGAAGAAGGCAGAAGTAACAGATAGACTCCCAATTCTCCCAGTCGACTTTCATTTGGGTCCAATCCTTGGTAGGAAGGGTCCAAGACCATCCTCTGAAACCATGTCTTTCTGCATCTGATGACCTGGTCACATGTCCTAGGAATGTCCGGAAGAAAGATGACTTTTAGTCCTTCTTGTTTAAAGTGAGTCTTGTACAATGGAGGAGTGAGTCTGAGAGCTGAGGAGTATATCCCAGGCCTAGTCGATGCTGCAGGTGACTCTAGGCCAACCTCTCCACACCCTTCTTAAATCTCATTTTAAAAATTAGGACTGTAGGCCATATGGGCCAAAGGACTTGTGGTAGGCAGAGCAATGATCCCTAAAGACACCCATGTCTGAATTCCTGGAACCCATGCCTGGACTTTGCAGATAAGATAAACCCTGAAATAGAAGACATTATTCTGGATCGTCTGGGGGGCTCATGCAACCACAGAACTCTCTAGAAATGAAAGAGGTAGGAGAAAGGTCAAAGTTGGAGAGAGACATGACTATGGGACTTCATGTCATGTGGTGTGCGAAAGTCTCAGCCCAGCTTAGAAGAAGGGGCCATGAATCAGGGAAGGTAGCAGCCTTCAGAGGCTGGAAAAGGCTGGGAAGAGAATTCTCCCCTGAAGCTTCCAGAAAGAAATGCAATCTTGCCTTGATTTTAGTCCAATGAGACCCACAACAGACTTCTAACTGATGGAATTTTTTTTAAAATTTTTATTTATTTATTTATTTTATTATTTATTATTTATTCAATTGTGTGCGCACACACGTGTGTGTGTGTGTGTGTGTGTGTGTGTGTGTGTGTGTAGAACCACTTACTCTGCCCCGGGATTCACAGGCTCTACCCTACCAGGACCAGAAACCAGGCCGCCCCCGCTTCTGCCCGGCATCTATACGTGGGTTCCAGGATCCGAACTCAGGACCTTTTGCCTGCAAGGCAGAGGCTTAACCCTGAGCCACCTCTCCAGCCCCTAACTGATGGAATTGTGAGATAATATATTTATGTTGTTTTAAGCCATTATGCAAGGGTTATTTACATCTTCAATGATAGAAAATAAAATAGGAAACTTCCCAGTCATTTTATATTTGCTGTTAAGGATTAAAGCCCAGTTTGTTAACGGTTTGGGCAATTCTCTTAGAGAGAATGTTTGGGTATATTTGGGGTAGAGTGGGGGGGGCACTGCAGCTGAGCTCTACCCCAGCTGTTCTCTGCCATTTTTATTACCTCCAGTTTCTGGCCATGTTTATGACAAGTGTCCCATCTGGTGGGTGGTTGCACAGTGTGCCAGTTAGAAACAAGCTTCAACTTGACAATCAAACTGAGCCTTTAGGCATACCAAGAAAGAGTTAGTTAAAAGGCAAATCCTAAGCAGGTTTGTAGATTACCTAATTAACGTGGGGAAACCCAAGCCATTAGGATCAGTGCCTGGGCAGGTGGATAAAATGAAGAAGAGATCTGGTTGGAAGGTAAGGTAAAAAATACACCTCTCTAGCAGCTCCTTCTATGGACATGTGTGGCTGGTTCCCTTAACTCCTGATATTATTTATAAACTTTCCTATCATTGTAAGAGGCGGCAGCCTCCAACCACGAGTGTGTATAATAGGAATCCTTTTATCCCCCCTAAATTGTCTGGGTCACGTGCTCATAGCAGTAACTGAAGAGTAATTGAAGACCTATGGTTACAGCACTTTAACTCTGAAGGAGTCAGGACCTACAGATGGCCTGGGTCTGTATTTTCCCTTCCCACAGGTGAGATATTATGATCTCAAATCGAAGGAACAAACCTAGAAGGGGTCAGGGTCTCAGTATCCCTAGCTGCTGAGAGAAGGCCATGCACCTGGAGAGCTAACATCTGGTGGGAGACTTTTCTGTTCACCATATATTCATCATACCAGGGAAACAGCTGGGTGGTAAGGAGTGGAGGGAGAGATTAAGGCAGAGCAGGAACCAGAACCCTGAACCCCTGGTCTGCTCTGTGCTATCCATGATTGAGGTGCAAACTATGTTAGGCTTGTCTACACTGTTGGGGGTGGCACTTGGGTGGGAGTAGCAAGAGTTGGAAGTGTGAAGGAAAAGATCAAATGGAAGTAACTGTTACTATGGAGTCAGCATGGTGTTGCAAGGACAAAGATTCTGACAAACAAGAAACTCTCTATCTCTAGGAAGCTTAAAAGGAGCATGCCCCCTTCCTCCACCCCTGCGTTTTGCAAAAGTACTTCTGACCTTGTATCCCAGGTGAACATCCTCTTAGGACTCTTAGGGAATAAGATATTGCAAATATGGCCTCTAGAGGGACAAGGCAGTTCAGTTTTGTGGAGAGATGGGGACGTGGACTAGAGAGAGGTTAGAAAGTTTGGTGGTGGGAGGCCACAAGGACTCGTGTACAACCTGAGTTTACAGACAGGGCTGGGAGACTTCAGGACAGACGATCTGAAGTCCTCTCTGGTTAAGGTTTTCCAACACGGGCAGCCTTCTCTGCTTCTACACTGTCATAGTTAGGCACAGGTGTTAACTTGACCGTTGTGGGTTTGAGCTCTGGGCACATTTGTAGAGAATTAGTGGTCGAGTTAAGCTCAGAGCGAACCTGAAGGAGATTGTCTAGCTGATGGGGAAGGCTCAGCCTATGGTGGGTGGGATTAGGTCCTGGATAAATCACGGAGAGCTGGTTGAGAGAATGGGCATCCTTCTGTTCACTTGGCCAGACATGCTAGTCTAGCAAGTAAGGACTGTCCATCTCTCAGCCATTATATGATGATGGTGTGGCCAGTTCCCTCGGCCCTGGTGTTGGTGTGTGCTCTCCCGTCAAGCTGGACTGAGAACTGTAACTGTACTGTCGTAAGAAAGTAAACTCCTTGTTCCCTTAAGCTGTGTGATGGTCATTTATCAGCAACCATGCAGGCGGACTGCAACATACACAGACTGACATTCTGCAGAGCACAGACTGAGATCTGTTAGTGTGTCATGAAGTCAGTTGGTAGAGTTGTGGTCCATCTTTTGGAGAACACTTCGGGGGCCAGAGAGATAGCTCAGTGGGTAAGGTGCCTGACTGCAAACCTGGAGATCCGAGTTCAATCCCTGGAAGTCCACATGGTACAAGTATGTGTTTCTATCTCTCTCTCTCAAATAAAATAAAAAATCAATAAAATTTTAAAAAGTCCAGCAAGGTCATCATACTATGTCCATTTAGCAAAGATAGGCATCGCTGCATGAAACTTTCTGAAGGCATCAGCCGCAGCTTTTGGCCTGATGCCGACCTTTCCTCTTGTCCCTCGGGAGAGAGAGATCTAGTTGCAGAGAACAGGGAGAAAAGATGCAGCCACTTCCACAAGACCAGCTTTTAATATGACTGTGGTTCGAAGCACGAATAAATAAACGCCAACAAAAATGGAAAAAAGCAAACCAAACCTAAGAACATTTAGAACCATAAAACAAAACAAAACAGATCTCCAACAGATGGACAAACACACACACAAAAGCCCCCAAACAAGAAAGAAATCAGACTGTACAGCTGTGTCACAGGGAGAGAACGACACGATTCTGTGGTTGAATACTGGGGTTACCCAGGCCGCTGTGTCACCTCCACAGGTGCCAGGGTAAGAGGGAGGTTGGCACTGGTCACCTTTGGTGCCAGAGCCTCTCGGGCCAGTTTGGGGGACAGGGGTTTGTGGAGAGGTTAAGAACCTTCACAAACAACACAAAGGGGCAAACATCGTAGAGTTCCTCGGCTTCCCTCTGGGTGGAGCAGTTTGGATTCCAGCATGGCCTCCGGGTACTTTGGGGCTGAAATCCTGGTCCTGCTGCCCAGTTGGCAGAGTGGGTGCTGGAAACCACATGGAGGAGTATATCATGTACGGGACAGATGCGGAGGTGACGCCGTAAGAAATCTGAGCATGCAGGTGCTTTGTACATCTGGCAGTGAGATGTGATGGCAGGTTAGTTCTGGGACAGTTCCAGAAGGTGACTCATCTGTCCTCACCAGGGACACGCAGCGGGGGCCCGGGGATGCTTCACGTCAGAGGTGGCTGGAGCAAAGTTTGGCAGAAGTTTGCAATGTGTGCATAGGAGGGAGGGGGGCTCTTGCTTCTTCCTATCATCAGGGGTCAACCCATCCGAGCTTGCAGTCCCCTGGCCTTGGGTCTTGGGCCTTAAGGTCTGTTTGGAGGTGCTGGGTCGCCTGAGGGGTGTCAGCAGGCAATCTCCTCCAGGGTGCCCAAAGCCGTCTGTAGGGGCACATTCACAGTGTGGCTGATGGTTTCGGAGTGGTTTGGCATGGTGTCACAGGTGCTCTGTAGGGAGAGAGAGGCACGTGTCTGTCAGTCATTTGGCAAAAAGCACTGTGAGGTTTTGGAAGGAAGGGTGGGGATTCCTAAAGCATGAACAGAGCCAATCGAGAACTTAGCAAGGGAGCTACACCAGGAATTTTGGGGAGACCTGCTAGGGCAGAGCTTGGAGAGGGGGGGCAGATGGAAGGAGGCTATAACTTTGAGACATTCTAAGGCGGGGAAGGGGAGGGAATCCCCATTTCTGAGCACTTGCTGTCCAGGAGATAAAAGTGTGATCGCTCTTCATCCCCAAGACAATCTTCTGAGGTTCAGGATTTCATGTGGATGCTCAGGGCGGTTGGGGAATGTTTCACCAGGCACATAGCTAAAAGGAAGGGGACATAGCATCTGTCCAGGCTAGCCGAGGCTAGAGGCTGGGCTCTTCTCTGCCTGTACTGTCTTTTCCCTGTGGAGAGGTTATCTCCTGTTCAGCAGACACTACAGAGGTCTAGAGAGTCCATGTGAGACGATTAGCCTGGGAGATGGGTAGTGAGACAGGATATCTGGAACAGAAATGGAAACCTGACGGGAGAAAGAACTGGGGTCCATTTGGGACTGGTGCGTTTAAGGGACCACTCAGTGGGCATGCCTTCCCCAAGGCTTGAGGTACTCCTCTGGGGGCACAAGACTGGATGGAGAAAGCCAGAGATACCTGTCCTGGTCGGTCATAACCTAACTCAAGAGTGGAATGAGCCGTGCCACCTCTGGTTGTAGGGAAGAGGCAGAGGAAGCAGTGATGAGGGACATTTGGGGTCCAGCTCCAAAACTTAAACTCATATGACTCTGGCACTGTGCCTCAGTGGCCTCAAATGCAGAAAGAAGATAAAGATGGACCTTCCTTTCTAGGGAGCTTATGTGACATGACCCACCTAGGTACACAACCATGCCCAATCTGTAGCTGGCTTATAGTACTTGGCGGCCATAATGGGTTGCTACTACCAACTGCATGGGGTCCCAATACTGTGTCTGGTCAACCTGATACTTAGGAGTAAGGACAACCGACCTGCCTGAGAGAGATTTCTAGAAGTTAACATTGGCCTTTGGGGATGCCTGTGAGGGATTGTTTTGATTGCATAATAGATATGGAAGACTCAGCCCATTGTGGACAGAACCATTCTTAGATCAGATGGTCCTTGACTGTGTAAAAGCAAGCAAACATGCCCGTATGACTCATCGTTCTCTACTTTTTGCTGTGGGTGTGATGTAAGCAGCTGCTTCAACACCCCCATGGCTATAAATTCCCTGCAGTGATGAACTGTAACCTGGAATTGTGAACTGCAACAAACCCCTTCTTCCTCCAAATCATCTGGGTCAGGTATTTTGTTGTAGTGACATGCAATGAAACGAAAGTAATTAAATGGCTTCCAGTGAAATTGCATGATTTTTTCCAACCCTGGGGAATATGGAAGTAGACATACATAGAACCTCTCTTTTAGTACCATCCTCTTCTTTGCCTGAAGAAACTGGTCTGGACCAGGAGACCACACTCTTGAAAGGACCTCCTTTGGGATAAGGCCTTAATGGGAGTGTCCTTGGATGTGGTGACTGACAGCATATCTCAGATCACAGAAAGCCGTGCGGAGGGTCAGGCCCTCCTGCCTGGCCCCGTGTTGGCTTAGTACCTGCCTCCACTTGCTGCTACCAGCTGCTCTTACCACATTCTCCTCAGGGCTCCCCTCGTCCTCTTCTTTGCCAAGCAGGTCTAATAGCTTCTCTTTGATCAGCTGCGAGAAAGATGGGAAATGCAATCAGGCTGGGAGGGTGATACTGCCAAGGTCAAGGGGCATCCCTTTATTGGGCTGCACTGGGGAACCTGGGAGAAAGTGACCCTCTGGGCAGAAGCTGGGCAAATCATTGCAAGACCCCTCCCCTCCTTCCTGGTGGATGCCTACAAGGACTGCTCTCTTTCTCAACCCATCTTTTGGTGGATGTGGGTTTTGGTTGCCCAAAACAGAGCTTGGAAAAGGGAGAAGGAGTATGCTGTCTTGAAGTGTGGACTGATTTCTCTTATAAATAGTGTAGATGAGTCAAAGGGGTTGATGTGTCTGAAACCTTATGAGTCCTCCAGAACTATTTGGGACCCCTTTCTGAGGCTGGGTCAGGAGGGAAACAAACTCATTTATTTATCTATTGAATCAGAGTTTTATTGTTTAGTTTAGGTCAGATTGACCTTAAACTCGTGATCCTCCCGCTTCCTGAACTCTGGTGCTGGGATGTGTGTGACACCACGTCTGGTGCATCACTCGTTTTCTAGATGACACACCTCACATGATGAGGGGAGGCCTGAGTTTGCAACATTTTGTCCCCAGCAGTGAAGGGTGAGTCCTTGAAAATGATTACCGGGTGGGCTTTGTCACTCTGTAGAGCTTTCTACAAGAATGAGCAAATGGGGGTTGGGGATTTAGCTCAGTGAGCGCGAGGCCCTGGGTTCGGTCCCCAGCACCAGAAAAAAAAAAAAAAGAATGAGCAAATGAAGCAGAGGAAACTCATGGTATAAGAATGTTATATGGGTTGGAATCCTCATGCTGGGACGCATGGTAGTTCCCTGGAGGACACTGGTCACAAGGGAGCGGGGGTCTTCTGTTTTGTTTGGGAGGTTCTGGGAGGATGGTGCAGTCTGAGCATGTCTAAGAAGTTCTGTGTCAAGGACCATACTGGGTGGGAATTGCTTGTCTCATGAACAGGAACTATGGAGACCTCTAAGTAAATGCTGAGACAGGCCAGAGCTGGGAGGACCTCATCCTTAGGCTGGGCTTCCTGGTACAGTGTAGCTAACTAACACTGATAGTCTTCAGGCAGCTGGCTGAGCCCTGGGCTCTCTGCCTGGATTTTACTCTGGGCAGATTGGTATGGCGTTGATAAGCTCCAGGACCTTCGATGCTAGAGGCTGCCACCCAATGTCTGAGGAGGTTTCAGAGGCTTGGCATCGGCTGCCTCTTGAAGGAGTCATCTCCTCACTCTATGTGTGTGTGGCTGAGGCCATTGATGGGCACGGCTGTCTCTTTACTGGGGATTGATAGAGATTGCTGGGAAACGGGTCCTCCTGAGAACTGGGCAGACCACAGAAGACAGTATTCCAAAGGATAGGTTTGTGTGTGGTATATGCATGGTGCTAAGTGTATATGTATGTGGTCTGCAGATCTGTGCATGTGCTGCAAATGTGCTATGTGTATGTGGTGTGAATATATGTGTGGTGTTTTGTGGTATATGTATGTTTAAGTGTGATGTGTATGCATATAATATATGTGTGTGATATATAAGTGTATGTGTTCAGATATAGGTTTACTTTTGGTATGATAGCTTAGCCTGCAGCCTTGCTGTGCAGAAAATTCTGGGCCAGCCTCTGAACAGTCCAAGTCCCTTTTTTCTAATCCCTCCACTAACTTCTCGGGGGGTTAGAGAGCTCATAACTCTTTCTGTTCTCTGAGGAGAGGAACTTGACTTCATAACTACCTCTCCTTCAGACCCCTGGCCCCTGCCTAGGAGGAGGAGGCTCTGGGTACATGCAGCAAGGCCACTCTCTCAGCCATGCTTGCTTCTGAGTCTGAGGGTACTGGCACATGGTCATTCCCCAAAGGTAATCCCAAATCTTACCTCATAAATATAATCAAAGAGCTCTAGTATTGTAAGGATACTAGCACCAATAAACAATCCCATCTGACCACCAATGTCACCTGCAGAGGAAGGGAAGAGACCAGAGACTGGGTTTTACTTACACAACTTCCAGGGAGGGCTGAAGAGACGAACTAGGAAGTTAGAGCTTCTGCGTGTACCTGCTTAAAGGGGAGCCCAGACCTGGCTATGGAAGGACCAGGCCTCTGACAGGTCTGCCCTCACAGCTGGCACTAAGAGCTGAGTATGTCACCATCCCTAGGGTAGGGGACAGGCTGACTGTTTGCTGGCGAGGCACACAGGCCTGCCTGCATTTTCAGTGACTCTCAGAACCACACTGGGTGGGTCCCACAGGATTCTGTCTTGGGACCTTGTCCTGGACAAGGGTAGAGTCCAGCCTGAGACAAGAATGCCTGGTGCCCTGGGTGTGGTTCTCAGGAACAGTGGCCCAGGGTCTCGACCTGGCCGTCAGGGGCCCCTCGGCTCACTTCCCCACCCTAGGATCAGCCACAAGAGATGTCTCCTTTCTCCCTGTTCAAAGGTGAATGTTTGCTGTGTTTTCTTTCTAGTGGGAGGTTCTCTGGTGTCTAGGATCCTCTCCGTCAAAGCTGTTTGAGATTTGTCTTCTGATTCTCTGCCTTGAATGTCACTATAACAAAACACCTGACCCAGGCAATCCAGAGGAAGAAGGGGTTTGTTCCTGCTCACAATTCCAGGTGTCAGTCCCATAGGCCTGGAGAATCAGAATCTCAGGACTGAGGTCTAAATTTTTAAGTGTCTTGCATGGTTTGCAGGCCCATCAGGGAAGCCTGAAGTCCCGGAAGGGCTTCAGATACAGGGACCCGCCATGGGTGCCCTGGTATCTTGTAGCAGGAAGCTGTCACTCTCATCAGGTCCTCAAAGAGTCAAGATCCCCCAAGGGCTAAGGTGCTTTGCTCCGGAGGCAGCATGCAGAGTACAGGACTCTGAAGATCAGGAACTGTAGAGGGACTACCCACTCATGTGACTTTGATAAGCTGTGGCCTTCTCAGTAGCCTTCCCTCCAAAGCATGCTTAGTGGTGGTGGTAGAGAGAGGGTAGAGGATTTGAGTTGTGGACTCTTTCCTGGCTTTGATCCCTGCTCGTCAGCCTCTAGGCTAGTTAGGGGAGAAGTGTAAGAAAGGTGGTACTGCTGAGATGGGTACACAGTTCTAATGAATCCAGTCTAGCCTCTTGGTTCAAGGACTTTCCAATGGTTGGATGTATCCTGCTCCTTTCCCTGTGCGTAGCTGATAGAGAAACATGCACATCTCTGGGTGGGTAAGAAGGGATGGTGGTGGGGGGGAGGGAGGGAAGGCTCTTCCTGAGACTTAGTGTTGGCCCCAGATGGCTCCCCTCTGTTCTTGTCCTCCACCACCCTCTCTAGCACAAGTTTAATGAGGGTTTTTTAAATATGTCTATGAATTTCAGATGTGAAGAGTATGTTTGTATTCGTGTGCAGCACAAGTGGATCTCAGTATATAGGCAATTTTGCGCATATTTGTCTAGGAGCAAGTAGCATATCTGGTCTTTGTATTACGTGAGAGGTTGTCTCTGTCTACATTAGACACATTGCATGTGTGTGTGTGTGTGTGTGTGTGTGTGTGTGTGCTTGTGTGAGTGTAATTTATGGAAGTGTTTGGAGTGTGCCTGAATGTGGGCAGCATGTGTACAAGTAGGTGTGTTTCTGCCTGCATATGTAATGAGCGTGTGGGCGTGGAGGCAAGTAGGGTGTCTACTTAGGTTTGTTGTATGCATGACGCGCCTCTGAAGCTGTGATGGGCTGGGATGTGGGCTGTGCAGCTGTGCATTGTGCTGGTGCGGGAGTGCCATGGGGACAGGCTTGTCAGCTGGTGTCACTGTGCACGTTGGGGTGGGCGCACCACGAGTGTGCTGAGGGATATGTGTGTGTGTGTTGGTCATGAAGTAGTGGTGAGAGAAGGGGGGCTGGGCTGGATGGCTGAGAGTTTGCACGTGGCAATGCTTTCCTCACAGGAGGTACAGATGGCAGAAGATTTCCTCAGTCAGCTATTCTGGTTGGGAACAAGATGCTAGAACAAGCTCATCCTAGGATCTGATGCAAATATGACAGATTCAGAGCTTGGGGCTTTCTTGCAGAAAGAGAGAGAGAGAGGGAGACTGAGAGATGGAAGAGATAGGAGATACACGTACATACACAGAGAGAGAGAGAGAGCGAGGTATAAGAGAACACTTGAACCTTTTTGGGGGAGGTAAGAGGAAGGAGCATGTGGTGAGTTTCTTTAGGAAATAACAGGTCAGACCCTCCAGGGCTAGTGAACAGGCCCAGGGCATGAATATCTTGGCTCAGTGCCTTTGGCTGCAGTGACCTCTGACACCCAAGTGACAGCCACTTTATCCAGCTGACACTGAGCAATGGTTCAGTCACTATCTTCCTAGAGGAAGTGTGGAAGTGTTCACACGGCCCTGGTCATGCCAGGTGGATCTGGGGTTCCTAGCATGGTCATTGTTTAACTACTATGGTAGAATTTCTCTGAGCAAAGGGCTCTGTCTAATGACCATGCCCAGGTCAGAAAGAGGGTCTAATGGTTCATCTTGATTGGGGTGAGAAGAACCTAAGGAGACAGTAAAGCGAGTCTCTGGGTGTGTCTGTGAGGATGTTTCAGGGAGCATCGATGCACCCTAAATATGAGAGGCACCATCTCATATGAGGGTTGGGGGCCTGACAGAATGAAAGAGGAGAAAAGGAGTCTGTTAACATAGACAATCTCTCTCTATCTGTCCTCTTCTCTCTTTCTCCCTTCCCTTCCTCCTCTCCTTCCTGGTTATGCTTCACTGTGCCTTGCCCACCACGAAACTATGAGTCAAAATAAATCCTCTCTCTCTCCTGGCTGCCCCCCCCCCCACCTTCAGACTATTATCACAGCCCTGTAGTGTTGGAGAGACACAATGGCCATCATGAAACCCATTTTTCAGACAAGGGTCAAGAGATTCAGCACAGTGAGGCTCTTGGCTCATCTTCTCCCTGGCAGACCTTGGATTTAAAGCCAGTTCGTCTCTCTGTCCTTCCAGGTAGACCTGCCCCTCCCAGCATGCTGCTGTCACCTGGCCCACTCTCAGAGACAACAGCCATTTCCCCCAGGCATCCTGTATCTTCCTGAGAGTGGGTGGAGCTGGCAGAAGGTTGAGGGGCTGGTCTTTTGACCATCCCCTTTCAGGGGACCAGTGGGCTAAAGCAAGGTTGAAATTCCATTTTCTGTGTTCATTAACATACTGGTGTGGGCCAGGGCAATGAATGTGATCTTGTATGGGAGTAGAGTTCAGTTCTGGGCCACCTGGGGAGAGAAGCTTTTTTTTTTTTCTGTTTGAAAGAAGTCTCTGGCAATACTGTTTTCCAAGCTGAAATCCGCGGGGGTCCTGCTGATGTGAAAGCCTGCAGACCACTCAGGTTGAATACTCCCTGCTTCTCTGTTTCGCACAGATCCTGCCTGCCTGCAGTCTTCAGGACATAGCGAGTCCAACCTGGAGGAGGGTGGGGCTGGCGAGCCTCTTGGAAGACCTTTGTGATCACATCTCATGGCTTGAACCAGTCTAAAATCTCCACCCCAGGGGAGTTCACCATGGAGGGACTAGTGAGTAAATTAAAAAGGGTAGCTCTGGGGCCAATGAGGTGGCTCTGTGGAAAAGGGCATCTTTGAGAAAGTCTGGCAACCCAAGTTCATCCCTGGAGTCCCACATGATAGAGCCCACTGTGTGCTGGAGCCCACATGATGGAGCCCACGGTGTGCTGCTGCCCTCCTCAAACAAACAAATATATATATAGTGTGACTCCGTGCCAGCAAGACCTTTCAGCAAATCAAAGTCCTTGCCGTACAAACCTGATGACCTAAGTTTGATTTCCAGAACCGAACCCAGGAGGGAACCGATCAGTCTCAACATTGCTCTCTGACTGCTACACGTGATCCGTGGCATGCACATTTGCATAATAATAATAATATAAAAATTAAAAGGGTGACTCCTCAGAGACTTACCGATCCATGTCTGGCTGCTTTCCCACCTACTTCCCTCCTCCCTTCCTTCCCACCCACTAAGAGATGTGGAAATTTGTACAGCAGACTACTCCAACTCACCGAGTAAGGCAGCAACTTCATACGCCTTCTTCTGTTCTATTGTCTCATAGTTGAGAGCTTCAAAAAATATATCCAGAACAAGGATGTTCTCTCTGCAGTGGGATAAGATGGCGCCACACTTATTAGAACTCTCAGCATTCACAGACGGTGGATAGGATAGCCTAAGGAGCTGCTTAGAGGTCAGACTGAACCAGGGACCAGAGGCTCTGACCAGCTGCATCCCTGTTTGCTCTTCTCCCCACCTCACTGGTCTCTGTCTCTGCGCTCTTTCTAGAAATCCCTGCAGGGTCTGGCTGGTCCTTAGTTTGCAAATGAGTTGAACATTCTGAATGACCTCTTAGGCAGCTTTTGCCCACTCCTAAGAGACTCTCACTTTCCTCCTGGGGTTGACAACAAGTTTCTCTTGGTTCGAAGGCCTGTTCTGGCACCACTGAGTCAGGTGCTAGAACTAGGGAGCATTTTCAGAGAGCAAACCTGTGTCTAGCAGGGGTAGAATGGGGGAGGATTCCTGGCAAAAGCCTCGTGCACCCTCTGCCTCGCTCCTGAAGGCAGGTGTGTTCATGAGACTCATCTTGGCAGTTAAAGTCATCCCTGTCTGCTGCACCGACTGCCTGTATTGCCTGCATCCTAGTCTCTTTCACTGGGGTTTGCTATGCCCTCTGCCCCCTTGTTTGGAACCATTTGAGCAGAAGCTCATTGAACTGGCATGAGGGATGGGGTGAGGGTTGGGGGACAGAGAGGCAAGTCTTTTTGCACACGGGGGGGGGGGCTCATTGGCAGCCACCTGCTGGTGGGCTCCCTTCTCCCCATCTGGCTTCCCACTCAATTGTCGCCTGGAGGGTCTTTCTCAGACTGTTAGGTTGATTCAAATTAAATGAGATCATATTTTGGTTCCTTTGTTCCACAGTCACGAATGGCCCGTGGCTACCGTGGGCAATGCAGCGGCAGAACCACCCCATTGCAGAGTGTCTGGTTGGAGAGCAGTGGTCAAGAATACAAATTTGAGGAGCTGGGTGTGGTGGTGCAGACCCGTGATCCCAGCACTCAGGAGGCTGAGGCAGGAGGATGGTGAGAGTCAGGCTAGCTTGGGTTGCATAATGAAGCCCTGTCTTAAATAAGCGAGTAAAGAACAAATAAAAATAGAGGGCTGGGGTGATGGCCCAGGGGTTTAAGCCTTTGCTTCACAAGCAAAAGGACCCAAGTTCGGATCCCAGATTCCATGTAAAAATGTCAGGCAGATGTGGCAATGCCCTGTAATTCTGGTTCTGGAAGGCGGAGTGTGGGAAATCCCAGAGCAAAGCCAAAGGAGGCAGAGCAATCCAGGATGATTCCCAATGTCACCCAGGTAAGAAGTAAAAGGACTCCCTTCAGGGATGTCTGGTCACCCAGGAGGAATTGGCTAGATAGGCAGTGGCAGGAAAAGCAACCCAGGCAGTGGGAACAGAATGTTCAAGATCTGCCTGGAAAACTCCATGCCCTTTAACAAGTCTCTCAAGCTTTCCCTTCACCTTGTGCACCTGTGCCGGCTGCAGTTAGTCTTTCCTTTCCCTTATCTTCTGCGTACCTGGATTGCAGCCAGCATCCTCCCAGACATTACTGACCTATGTAGCATCCAGTCCTGCACTTATCTCCCCAGGACGCAGCAGGCTCTTTATGTCTTTGTTTTCTGAGCTTGGCACACAGCAGGTGTTCAATGAATGCTTGCTAAACGGAATTAACTGTTTGCTTTTGCCTTTTCCTGCAGGGCCCTCAACTTCCTCCTGATTCGTCTCCCCTTCCTGCTCGACTTACGAGATATATTTTTCTGACTTGTTAAATTTCTTCTCCAGGTACTTGGCTGACGTCTTGCTGGGGATCTTCACCATGGAGAGCTCTTTGTTGTAGCGGGTCAGGTTGCAGGGCGTCCTGCACAGACAGTAATTGCTGTCCTTCTCTGCCAGTAGACCTGCGGGGGGGAGAGGAGGGGTCTTTGACAGGGACCTCTGGCTCAGCATAGCTGGATTCTAGGTCACTAGGAAGCAAGCAGGCAAGAGGACCTGGGTCCCAGGGAAATATAAGGGAGAGTTGAGGGATAGGGTTGAAGTTCCTTTTTTTTTTTTTTTTTTTTTTAACTGTCCCCTGATCCCTTCCTAAGATGTCTTTAAATGCGCTGTAGACATATTTCCACTTTGGAAGAAATGGCTCCAAAGCGAGCCCACCCCCCCTTTTTACCCTCTAGGGCTTTTCCCTCTGCCTCTGTCCTAATTATCACTGACACCAAATAGGCCAGTGTCAAAGCCAATATGGAGACGTTGGTGTCTGGACCCCAGGGCTCTGAGTTGTTCTAGCTCTTCTGCCTTCTGGAAGACCCCATCCCTGTGCAAAACATCCTCAGTTCCTTTTCCTGGAGAAACCTCCTTCAAGCTGGAACCTGACTCTCCCTCTCTCTCATCCTTTAGCCAGACCAGGTGGTTGAAGGCATCGTTGCCCTCTGACAGTCTTTTCTTGGCCAACTTTAGTCGGGCTTTTTTGAGCCAATTTCTCCACGAGGTCTTGATGTCCATCCTACTGGACCTGCTTGAGACGTCTAATCTCTACCCTTGATACCGCATGACTCCGGCTGGCCTCCAGCAAGAATCCCAGCCTTTCGAGTTGCCATGGTCTCTCCCTTGACACCTCTGGGTGTTTTCCCATCTCTTGACATCGTGCAGCACTTGCTGGCTCTGAGCCCCCAGCTGTCTGCTGCATGTGGAGATGAGCTCCCTCTTTCCTCTGTTGCCACAACCTTGATGCTATATGTCAATAGCCCCAAAGCATCAAGCCTCAGAATACTTATTCCTTTAGTTTCCCCCCTCCTTTCCTCCTCTCTCCCTTCCTTCTTCTCTCATTCCCTTCCTTTCTCCCTCCCTGCTTCCTTCTTTCCCTGTCTCTCCTCCTTCCTCTCTTTCCTTAAATTGTCTCGGTTCTATCCCCCACTCCACCCAATTTCATTGTCTTCATTCCAAAGAAAGACTGAGTCTCTCCATACATTTGAAGTCGAAGCTACTTGTACCTTCCTCCCCTATCCAGTCCTTTGGGAACCATCTAGAAGGAACTAGAGAGCACATTGCTTACCATCCTCTCAGCTTGCCCTGATCATAAACTGTTTCCTGGGGCTGGAGAGAGGCAGTGGTAGACAGCAACTAGGCTGCCTGGACTCATATCTGAACACTCCCTCCCCCCCCTGGTTTTTCCAGCTGGGGAACCAGCAATTATAACTGCAAATACCTGTGAGGCTTTTTTGGCGAGGGTGGTGGAGAGGAGAAGGAGGAACAGGAGGAGGAGGGAGAGGAAGAGGCAACGGCATCCATGACAGTAGTAAAATGCTCTGGGTTGTCTGTTTGCATATTTGGGGTGCCATCTGACCTCACCTCCCTGCTTTCCTGGGCCCAGAGCATGGGAAAGACCACTGCTTTGGAATGAACTTGATTCTCCACGTGTGAGAATCGGAACCACCAGTTCCTTCAGGTGACCCCACTACCCCTTGGCCATCTTCCCTCCTTCTCTACCCTCTCCCAGCATCCTCCATTCCCTGTAAAATCTAGTCCTCCTCCATCACCACCTCCGGACTTCCTTCTCTCCTTCTCCCTCTCCAGTCCTGCAGTGACTCTGCTCCATCCTGCCCTCCTCTTCTCCTCCCCACTCCTTTCATAGTCGACCTCTGAGTCCCCAGCAAATGGGTTCATTTGCTCACCCCCCCATTCCCTCTGTTCCCCTCCAGTACTCACCGAGGGCAGGCTCCGCACACTCCTTGTGCTGCTCAGGGGTGCAGAAAGGGGCATCCCCTAGAGAGAGAGAGAGAAAGAGAGAGAGAGAGAGAGAGAGAGAGAGAGAGAATATTATACAGGTGGAACTATGCACACACACACTGGCAGTGCCTTGCTCCCTGGTCTGGGGAAGTGGGAAACTCTGGTGCCCACAAGGGCAGCAGTCTCCAGGGGGCAGTGGAGGGTACACTGACCAGTGTCCCCCGGGCTGAAGGTCATTTCTGATCTACTCTGCAAGGAGTTCACAGATTTCCTGACTCACTTCTTTCATCCACTTTGTGGGTCCTGCTGATTCTGGCAGGCAAGGGGGTGGCCCTTTCGGAGAACTGGGGGTGGGATGGGGTGGGACAGAGGGAAGTCTAGGTATACACAATCTCTTGGAACCCTCATGGTGGGGTTGTTTTCTGAATGGGGAACATTGGATTTGTTTTCACACAAGGGGCATGGGGCTGGAGCATCTTGCCTTCCCAGGACAGCAGGGCTGTGGGGAGGATTGTGGGCTTGCATCAGAGATCCCCCCACCTCACCAGAGGCTGGCTCTTCTCAGCACGACACTGCTACAAGATAGCAAGAGTGGCTTTGTGTTTGATCTCTGCTTTCTTTGCCCTTCCTTCCACGTGGGCTGAGATGTCACTAATCATGTCTCGAGTGGGATAATGATACAACCTTATGTCGCCTGCTTGCCTTTGGCTGGGGAAAGCTCATGGCATGAGGCTGCAGCAGAGCCTCAGGCAAGTAACAATTACAGTATCTCATTCTCTTCTCGGGGAGCGCTCTGTAGCAATCCAAGATTTTATGTTTGCTTTTTCTTCCTTCTTTCTTTTTTGTCCTTTTGAAGTGCTAGTTACAGTCCATCAAAATGTCCCTTCTGAAACCATCCCCCCAATCCCTTTTTCACAGCTGGATTGCTTCCTCCTTTCTAATAACAACACTTTAAATAACATGCTTCCCTTTTTGCACCTTCTTCCAGGAAGCTCAAAGAAAATTTTAGTAGTATTATTTAAGGAGACACAAACCTATTGTCTCTTCCTTTTGCATGTTAGATGTCAGTCACCAGTCTCATGAGTATTGGAAACTCCGTGGGACAACTCTTGGCTTTCCCAGTTTCTAGAACACATCCTTATGTTCATTGCCTATCCACATTCCTCAGTCACCAAAGGCACAGATTTGCAACTCTGTGAGCTTCTCCCTTAGAGTCCCTTTGATGTTAACTGGGGGAGGGGCATTGATTTCAAGACCTTTTGTGATTAGATTGCCCCCTTCTTTGTCATCTCTCCCTCCAAATGCTGGTGTCCGTAATAGTAATAGTATTATTGCAAAGGTCTTTTTGACTGAAGTGGTTTTTGTCTTTTTCATGTGTATGTAGTGCATACATGTGTGTTTGCATGTGGGTTGGTGCATGTGTGTGTGTATATGAGTGCATGTGAGAGAGTGTGTATGCACATATGTATATGCCCAAGGGTGATATTAGGAATCATCTTTATTGCTCTTCTTTCTGTTTTAAGCCTGGGTCTCTAATTAAACCCAGAGGATGCCATGAGGGCTAGTTTGGCTAGTTAACTTGCTCTGGGGATTCCCAGGTTCTGCTGTCTGGTGCTGGAATTATAGGCATGCTACCATGTCCACCTATCATTTTTTACATGGGATTTAGTCCTTTTGCTTGGGCATCAAATGCTTTAACCTGTCATCTCCCCAGTCCATAAGCCGTTGCTAAAGATCAACCATCCTAACCTTAGATTGCTAACCATACGACTGATCACTCATGAAATAATGTCAAATTTAGTGACAATCATTCCGAGGGTGGTGAAAGGAGAAAATAATTGCCAACGAACCAAGTGTCCAACACAAGGATTTTGTTAAATAACCTTAAAGATCATGGGACCTATGTGTGGACTAGCAACTGTTAGATGGAACAGACCTCCCTCTCCTTCCCCACCCCGCCCATTTTCCTGCACTGATTGTTTTTGCAGGACATTCTTACATTCTTTAAAAAAAAAAAACAAAACGAAAGTGAGAACAGAGAGTGTCAGTAACTTTCACCAGGCCACACAGTGAGTGGAGGAGCCTGAAATGCCAGTTGTCCTTCAGTTCCTCCCCCATACACTCCTGCCTCTGCCGGCTGGCTGCCTCTGTAGGCTTGTTGCTGTAGTAAGATGGCTATGTGCATCAGTGTGACAGCGGATGCATCAGTACAGACACATTATTTGCTCATTAATTGACCTGCTCTGCACTCACAAGAGTGCTAGACATTTGGATGCGAGAAGGGAAACATCTGGATGAAAGCCACAAACATCTGGATGTTCAAACATGCACTGTGTGTCAAGTTGGAAGGCTCGCAAACATCCCATTATCGGGACACTGAACTCTAGAGGTTAAGAACTGGAAGACAACTGGCAAAAAATGTAGACCGAAGGGATGAAGGGGTGCAAACGTCTGGCACTCCCAGATACAGGGATGCTGCTGCACTGTTGGACAGTCTCGCCATCTGCCCTCTCATCCTTAGGCGAGATCTAAGTCTCCCCAGAACACCCTCCCTTCGGGTTCTCCAGGAATGTGTAAGGTGTTTTCCACTCAGGGGTGGAGAGTTGTTCAGATCCTGGAGGGCCCAGGACGCCCACCTGGCATGTGGACCATGCGACAGTTGCAGTTCTCCACGATGTAGCGCGTCTCACAGTCGATCCGACAGGCGGTGATGCTGTAAACAGGAAAGAAGTCGAGCCCCATCTCTGAGGAGCGGCACTCCCCCCACGGCGGGGGCAGGTATGTGAGCTGCAAGACAGACAGGACAGGGACAGCGCAGAGCAGTTATCTACCTGCCACAGGTAGATACAGGCGTCCACTTGACGGTTGAGGATTCCAGCTCTGGACACATTTGTAAAGAATTAGTAATTAAGCCCTAAGCAAACCTGCAGAAAATTGTCTAATTGATGGGGAAGACCCAGCCCACGGCAGGTGGGACTAGGCCCTGGGCAGGTGAATAAGATGCGGGAAACTGGTTGAAGAAGTTGGCATCCATCCTTTGGTATACTTGGCCAGACATGTTGGTCTGGCACGTAAGGATTGTCCCTCTATCAGCCGTCCTATAGGGGTATGGATTGCGCATGGCCGGCTCCTTGGTCCTTGGTGTTGGTATGTAGTCTCACCTGCCAAGCTGCACAAGGAACTGTAAACTTAGACAATTGTAAACCAAAATAAACCCCTTATTCTGTTACATTTGGTCATGAATTTATTGACAACAATGCGAGCTAACTGCTACAGTGTCTCACAGACCTTCAACATCTGGCCCCATGTGCTTCCCCACCTTAAACTTTTCACAAACACCATTCCCTTGAGTTTGCGACCCACCCTGAGCCTTTGCTGCTCCTTCCCAGTCATCTCGCAGCTCTTGAAACAACCCAACTAAATTCCGTATTTTAGTTAGGGACACTGGAACTCCAGACCTAGACACGGAGAAAAGCCCCAGGAGGCTTAATGGCTGAAGGTAACAACTGTTGCTATTTATGGTCCCGAGGATGATGCCCCACAGGGAACAATGACACTCCCAAAAGCCCAGTGCCCATGGACTTTCTTCTCCCATGTATGGTTTGAGCCTGGTGGATGGGATGGGAGTGGGGCAGGGTCTCAGGGCTGTGGAGCACTTACTCTGATATGCCCAGAGTTCATGACGTCACTGCTGCAGTGGATTCAGGGTACAAGGGGATACTATTCCAGTTGGTAATGCCAGGTCATAGTCCGTCTTGGCAGGAGGGTTATCAGCAGGAACCGAGGAAACTGGCCACACTATAGCCAAGAGCAGAGGGGGCACGGACCAATGCTGCACGCTCACTTTCTAACTTAACCAGTTTTGCCGAAATGCTAATTATTTCTCTCCATTTTAGTCCTCTTGCTGTGAGAATGGTCTCACTCACAGTATGCAGGTCTTCCCACTTCAATTAAAGCAATTAAGATAACACAAGCAACTTCATAAAGGAAGTTCCACAGGCTTGCCTTAACTAAAAATTCTTCATGGTATGCCCAGCAGCCCACCTCACGAGTGTCAAGTCACAGCTGAGACTAACCTTGGGTGCATCAAGAGAAGCCCTTTATATCAACTTTTTAATTTTTATTTATTCTGCGTGTGTGCGTGTGTGTGTGTGTGTGCGTGTGTGTATGTGTGTGTGTGTGAAAGAGGGCACTGTGTGCCTGTGGAGGCCCAAGACAGTTCAGAGTCACCCTGGATTGTTCTACCTCCTTTTTGCTTTGCTCTGGGATTTCCCAGGCTCCCCACCACCATTCTGTCGGTGATTTTACGTGGGATATCCATATCCAAACTTAGATTCTTTGCTGAGCTACCTCTTGAGCCCCAATATTGACTTTTTTAAGACAAAGAATGAAAAATATAATAGAAAGTACAGAATTTTAAGTGTGTGGCTTGTATTTTGACAAATATATGTCATGTACCCGTACAGGTCAGCCAGAAGACATTTTTTTATCACTCTGGAAAGTTGCTTTGTGTTTCTTCCCTATCAGTCTCCCCCCACCCCAAATGATCACTCTCATGAATTCTGTTGCCACCATTTGACTTATGTGTTCCCACAGTTTGCCTATATAGGCATTCTTTGTTCCTGTTCCTTCACTCAATAGTTGATTTTGTGGCTGGTCTTCACAGGAGTTCATTCCTTTTTCTTTTTTTTACTACTTTAGGGTATGAATGACCCTGATGGTGGGTATTTAGATTTCCGGCTTTGTGTAATTCTGAGAGCAGCCTTAAGGATGTTAGTTGACTTATTTACAGACAGGATCGCATAGCCAAGGGTGATCTTGAATTCCTGATTCTCTCCTCTACCTCATTAGCGCTGGGAGTACAGGTGTGCATCACCGTGCCTGACTGAGCATCTGCTTGTAGACATGCATTTTAGCTTCTTCTGGAGCAGGTGGCCAGCAGCCGATTGATTGGTACCTAACATAATTTTATAAGAAACTGTGCAAACTGTACAATTTTATAAGAAACTGTGCAACTCCTTCTGCTATTTCATATTCCTAGTGAGAGTGGATGGGTGTTCTAGTCTCTCCACTTCTGTGCTAGATCCTGACCTTGTTGATTTCAGTCATTCTCCTAGCGTACACCCGTGGCATACTGCTGTTTGTGTTGGTAACTCCCTAACAGTTGGTAACTTTGAGCATGATTCAAAAGCTTATTGGGTATGTATATATCATCTTTGGTAATGAATCAGTTAAACTCTTTTGGGCATTATGAAACCCCTGGTCCTTTTATGGTTATTATTGAGTTGTGAGAATTCTTCAAATGGCCTGAATTGAAAGTCTGTGTTAGATATATGTATCATGACTATTTTTTCTATGATCTGGGTCTTTTAAAAAATATTCTGTTTTTTAAAATTTGAGACAGGAAAGAGAGAGAGAAAGAGAGAGGGGAAGAGAGAGAGAGAGAGAGAGAGAGAGAGAGAGAGAGAGAGAGAGAAGATACATGTCATGGCACATAGATGGAGATCAACTTTTAGAAGTCGGTTCTCTTGTTCCACCATGTGGGCTTCCTGGGATCAAATTCAAGTCGTCGATCTAGTGAGGGGTCACCTTACCTACTGAACCATCTCACCAGTTACCTTTAAATTTTTTAAAGGTATCTATTTTACCTAATTTTAAAACCAACTTTATTAATACATAATTACACATAATATGACATATCAAATTTAATGTACACTTTAATGAAGTTTTAAAAAAACTATGCGCACCCTTGCAATCATCACCATAACCCGGACAGAGAGCATTTCCATTTACCTAGCAGGGCTCCCCTCAACTCCCCACTCCTTTTACAGTCACTTCTCTCACCAACCCACAGGCAGCCCCCGCCCCGGTCTGGTCTGCTTCTGGCCTTAGAAACTAGTTTTCCCTGTTGCAGGGTTCTACATGAATAGAATAGCCGAGCGTGTGTTCCTTTGTGTCTGGCGTCTCTCTCTCAACGTAATGCTTTTGACATTTATTCATGCTCTTGCAGACATTAGCAGTTCATTCTTTTTGATAGGTTGAATTTTATCCCATCACTTTTAGGTCCCCCTCTTCCTCCTCTCCCAACACTGTTGCAGCTAGAAATTTCAGTGTGATGCTGGAAACACTAGAAAGGGAATGGGTATCCTTGTCTTGTTTTTCATTGGTGGCAGGAAGAGCTTATCGGTTCATCATCAAGCTTGCTAGCTATACATTTTTCTTAGATTCCTTTGCTGGCTTGAGTAGGCTGTAGCCAAGAGGTTTTATTTTCCAGTTTTTAATTTCTTCTTTTCTGTTATCAGTGGATACTATTTTTTGGCAAAGATGTTTCATGCTTCTGTGGAAGACAACCCTGTGAACTTCCTCCTTTATCTGTTGATAAGGTGAATGGTGTTGATTGGTCTGTAGGAGTAGACTGGCCTTATTTCAGAAGACCAGTGAGAAGGTTCAGGGGACAGAGGTGACTGCGTGCAAACCTGAAAACCTGAGTTCAATCCCAGAAGCCCCCATGGTGGAAGGAGAGAATTGACTTTCTAAAGTTCTCCTTTGACTTCCACCTCTGACCTCCACACACATGAAGTGGCTCTCTCTCTCTCTCCCTCTCTCTCTCCCTCTCTCTCTCTTTGATTTTTCAGAATTTTACCTATGTTATCCCTAGGTGTGATTTTCTTTATATATATGTTTCTGTTTGGGATTGCTGGGGATCATGGATCTATGTGGTAACACATATGAACAAATTTTGAAAAATTTTATTCCTTCCAATATTCCTTCCATTATCTTCCTGCACTATTTATACCCCCACCCTCTGAGATGTCAGCCTTACACATGTCAGACTATAATATTACTGGACTCTGTTAATTTTCCTCAGCCTTTTCTTGGGTCTCATTTGAATAATTTCTATTACCTCACCTGTCTTCAAGTATGATTTTCATTTTTTTTTTGTTCTGTAGCCAATCTTCTGTTGATATTATTCAATAATTTATAAATGTCAGATATTGTACTTTATCAGTTCTAGAACATCCATTTGATTTTTTAAAAAAAGTTTCTAGGGGTTGGTAAGATGGTTCAGCAGGTAAAGGTGCCTGCATATAAACTTGGTGACCTGAATTCAATCCCCAGAGCCCACATGGGTGGAAAGAAAACCAATCTCTGCCCCTCATTCTCTCTCTCTGAAGTTTCTGTATCTTCCCTAAACATAACTATTTTTGTCTTTTTCTCCAGTGGCTTATCAGTAATTGTTTAACTTATCATTATTACTTAAAAGTTACTATCTCCTAGTTCTAACACAGAGATTATACATAGAGCTGCCTTTTATCATTTGTTTGTTTTTCTTTTCATGTTTTCTCTTTTGCTTCTGTGTCTAGTAATCTTTGATTGTATACTAGACATTGTGGATAAATCTCTATAGACTCCAGACAGATAACCTCCTCTAGTAGTTCTAAGTGATGTTCTAGCAGGCAGCTAGGTTGGAGGTGAATCATTCTGACTGTGGAACCATTTTTGAGAGTTCAAGGATTTTCTCCCCTTAGTCCAAATGATAGCCTCTGTTCTGGTGATGTGATCTTAACTCCTAAACAATGACACTTCTGAGGCTTCAGTGGAAAGCCTGTGCTGTCAATCATCCCCTCCTTTTGTGGGGCATGAATTGCCCCCCCGGAATGGCAATCTTGGAATGGCTCCTCCGCTCTTTTTTTAAAATTTTTTTTAACTGCTGTTTTACATTTCTACCACATAATAAAAGTTAAATACCTTTAATACATATTCTAGTATGTGTTCTTAAAATACGGAAGTAGTAAAGCACCATCAGACATATTCATTGGAGAATTACTCAGCACATATTTTCAAAATTTTAAAAATTGCAAGGAACCGCTATATTAACTTTGCACTTGTACATAAAAGTCTATGTAAGAACATAATTTTTATCCACCCTCCCCCCCAATAGTCCCTCTCATGTCTTTTGGCTGACCATTGTAGGTATTTCTATTTAAGCACATAACTCTGGAGGTTCTTTGCTAGCAACCACATATAAGAGAAAACATCTAGGATTTGACTTTCTGTTTGGGATACCTCGCTTAATTTGATCTTTTCCAGTTCCATCCATTTATCAATGAATTTCATGATTTCTTTTTCTTGAGAGCTAAATTGTATTTCATTGTGTATATGTACCACATTTTCATTAACCATTTATTATCTGATGGGCATCTAGACTAATTCTGAATTCTTGCTATTGTGAGTGTAGCTGCAATGAACACAATGCACAAGCGTCTCTGTGTGCTGGCATTTTCAACTCTTGTTTTCTTCCCAGGTCTCTTTGCTGTCTTTCTCTCTCCATTCACACACAGCTCAAGATTCAGCCTATAACCTCAGGAGCATTTAAAAAAAATCTGCCATTCTGTGGCTCCCTTCATTCTAGGATCCTCCCTCCCATTTTTCAATCTTTCTGACAACTCTGAATTCTGATTTCTGGTTTCTTAACACAATGCTTGCTGAGTTCACTATCCTAGTATCCTTTTAGAATCTCGAATGCCATCAGGTAAGTAGTCGTGCATTTCACCAAGTGTGATGCCCTTCCTGCATACCCTTCAGCTCATGGCTGCTTCAAGTCTCTCCTAACACAGTTACACAGTCGTTATGGAATCTTGCGTGTAGAGTTTACGAGTGCTATTTCCCATAGGGCTAGTCTGCTATTAGCTGCTTAGCACTACTGGGAAACCTAAACTCCTGATGCTTCTGTAATTTAATATTCACAGGCTTCCCTTGAGATAAGTGTTCCTATTTTCATTTCATTTGTGAGAAAAACTAAGTTTCAGAAAGGTTAAATAGACCATGCAGGATTACACACTAATTGGGTGGAGCTGGAGATGATCCTAGGATATTTTCTTCCATTTTCATGTGCATGTATGTACTTATTTACATGATGCAGACATACCTAACACACATGTGTGTGTGGGGTGTGCATGCATGTACACACGTGCACATGTGGAGGCCTGAGGTTAGTTATACTGGAAAATGATCACCTTTGAATGTTTTTTTTTTTTTTTTCTGGAGTACCTCCTTAGCCAGGTCACAGGAATTTACAATTCCACCATTGTGCTTGTCACTTCCCTCCAGTCCCCCATGGATGGAAAGAGGCAGAAGCACCCCAAGATACACTTTTCAGATCTCTTCCCTTTTGCTTTGGTCCAGTTGTTATTTCTTCTCTCTGCTCTGTTCTCTGTAGAAAGGTCTCACTCTCTACAAGCTTCTTGTTTGACCATGGATGAATCACTGCTTCCCTCTGGATCTTAGTCCTCATAAATAGCAAGCATTCGAAGGTAGATAACTGCCAAAGAGATGGTGGATTATCGTTCCCACATTGCTCAGTATTGGATCCCAAAAGAAATAATCCAGATTTGGGAAAGATGAATCACACTTTTTAGCAGACACTGGGAGGGGTGCAAAAATGTTATAAATGAACTTCGTGGTAGCAGGTGGAGATACTTTATTTTTCTTCTGTTAAAATGGGTCCTCATAATGGGCGGGCACGGATGTGGGTGGATGAAGCTCTGTGGATAAACTTAAGTTTGCTTAAGGTCAGTTACTGCCCTGCATCTCTTTCACAGAGGGCCTGATTCTCAAGTCCCTGCTGCTCTCTCAGGCTGGCTCATCATTCACTGCACTCCCGCCTCTGCAGCCACGCACAGTAGCAGCTGGCAAACGAGAGTGTGCACAGCCCTGACTCTTGCTTACCAATGAGTGTCTGCAAGTGGGGTTTGGAGTATTTGTTTATCCTGGGCAAGTGGAGCCTCAGGGGGACCCTGAAGCGCTGTCTTCAAATATCTGAAGGACTGTCTCTGGGAAGAAGAATTAGATTTGTTTTCTGGCATCCCCAGGGAGTGATAGATACAAGAAGAGTTGTCACAAGGGAGTCAGGGATGAAGATAACATTTCTGAATGTTGTGGGCGCCGTGTTGAGCCTTCTGCATACGTTATCTTGTTAATTTTTAAGAGGGGCTTGTTCTGGCTCATCACAAGGAGAACGTTCTGATCCACGAGTATAATTCAATAATGCGATTATCATGCTCTTGGGAGTAAACCTCTATTGGCTGGGATAAGAAGAGAAATTACAACGTTGTGCAGTTGCATGAGGTGGTCTGTAAAGTCTCTCAAGCCCTTATATCTAACCATAGACCCTCCATCAATGGGAACTTGAGAATTAGAGACAATGGGCTGACCCAAGCAAACCTTGAACTCTGCTCTTGAATAGGCTAGTTTTGTGGCTTTGGGTACATTCTACAGCCTTTACCCCTATCTCTGACCCCTCTTTCTGTCTCTTCATCTTACTAAATGAGAGGGACTAAATAAAATTAACCCCAGCAGGGGCTAAATGCTCACAAAGATGGCATGCTCTTTATATCATACACACACATACACACACACACACACACACACACACACACACACACACACACACACGTATCTCAGACTGACCTTAAACTTACCGTGTTGCTCAGGATGACTTGGAACTTGCTTCCAAGTACTGGGATTGCAGTTGTGGTGCTGGGAAGTGAACCCAGATAAATGTTCCTCCAGTTGTGGTGCTGGTACATCCCCAGCCCTACTTCTGTTTTTCCAGTTCCACCTCTGCTGTCTTTGTGATTTGGCTTTACAGATTGGAGCAACTCTGTTGCTTTTGGCTTGATTTGAGTTGTGCTTCTTGTGATAAAGACTCCTCTCTAATTGGATATCTATGCCAAATGGTTATCAGTTGGATGTAGCTGGGAGAGAGAACTAAGCTAGAATCCGCGTGATGTGTGATGAAACCATGGGGCTGATGAGCTAGTCCAGAGAGGGACACCAGGAATGAGTGCCAAGCCTTGCATTTCCTGGTAATACTGCCTTGGAACTGATGGCTTTGATGATTGCTTAAATTTATGAATCAAACAAAGAGCTCAGCATGTTTGTGATTGTGTACGCAGGTGTTGGCCTTTCCTTGTTTCAAGGTCTTGAGGTTTTTTTTGCATAATCTTTTCATTTTTAGACAGAGAATGCTCCTCATTTGCTGAGGGCACCCCCAAATTACTCCTCCAACTGTGATGGTCCCAGACTGGGTGGACCCAGGGTCTGAGTTACACCAGCAGATGGCGCTGCAGCCCGAGGTGTTCTCTAATGTCCCAGCAGTCCCAAGGGGATCCAGCCAGCCTCCTTCAGGGCCAAGTTCTCTGGCCCTGGCCTCCTTGTGCCTGTAGCCTGTTCTCTGAGGCTCTGAATTGCAGGCTGCTGTTCAGAGATGCGAGGAGGATGGTGAAGCTATCTAGAACAGACCATTTCTGCTCCCGGAAGGATAGGAGAGCATTGGAGGAGAGGAAGGAAGGAAGGAAGAGATGGGAAAGGCCCACCTAGCATACCTATAACCCACCTGATACCCATGTACTCTGTCCTTACGCCAGCCCCTTGGTTTCTTGCTCTAAGGGATAGACATCACATTCTCTTAAGTTCTGGGATAGCACTCAAGACTGCTCTCTGGGGTATAGCCTTACCCTTTTTCTGCCTGGCTTCCTCTTCTTCCTCACTGACTCCTGAGGTTGAGATCTTGTTCCATCTTCTACTGGGAACAGCCTTGTTAAGAGCACATGCTGTGTGGTCTAGACCAAGCTGGATTTAGTTCTGGTTCTACTAACTACTGAGTTGGGAGACTTTGAGCAAGTGGCTGGGGTGCTCTGACGTCTGTATGCATGAGCTTCTAACTCGGAGTACTGACTATCTCATAGGGATCTGGAGCTATAAGTCTTTAGCTTGATAGTATGTGCACACCTCAGGTGCCATCTCTCCAGTGTCTGCTGTATCTCACAAGGGCAATGTTAGTTACTTTTTCATTGTTGTGAGCCAAACACCTAACAGAAACAACCTCGCAAAGGACGGGTTTATTTTAGCTCACAGTTTCACAGGAGTACAATCCATCATGATGGGGAAGACATGGTGGAATAGCTTGATTTATGGTGGTGAGAGCTGGTGACAGCCGCTTGTCCTATGGCACTGACTGGGAGGCAGAGGGCAGGACCAGAAGCATGGCTCAGCTGTAGCACTCGAGTCCTACCCATGGTGGCCTGTGTCCACCAACTAGGCCCTATGACTACTTACTAGGTCCTATGACTGCAAGGTTCCTCATCCTCTCTGAACAGCACCACCAGGTGGAGACCAAGTGTTCCAACAGTTCAGCCTGGGAGGGACATTGCATGTTCAATGCATATAACAAGGCCTCTGCATAAAGTCTAGACCGTTGTAAAACTCCCCCCACATCCCAGTCACTCAGGCCATTAGAACCCAAGGCATGACATCAGAGGGAGCTGGAGTAAGCTCTTTCACCCCTTCACCTTGCCTGACCCTGGCCCCTCTCCATTTGTTACTCTCTCCTCTCATTCCTCCTTGCTTCTTTCCTTAGGTGTTTTCTAACTCTCTTCAAGAGCAGAAATGGACATTCTTAGGTGGTGTCACCACCCTCTGAAATCTTGGCGTATCCTTTCCCACATGGTTTCACCTTATCTCGGTGTTTTCCCAGGGAAAGGCAGCTCTCGCCAAAAGGGAAACTCTTTCCAAGCAGGAAGTTAAGACTTTTCCACCTCGTTACATAAACAAGATAGAACTCATCCAAGAGTGTCTGATGCATAATGGGTGTTGGAAAAGCTGAAGCTACAGTCTCCTCTGGTACCATTATTGTCTTCTCATGTCCCTGATATGGGGGTGAACTCATGAAACACGGGTGGGTTGGCAGGAGGGGAGAGCTTATCATCCATCTGGATGTGTCCATTTATCAATGACACAGAAATGCATTCTGGGGTTGAGAGAGAGCTCAGCCTGCAGAGTGCTTGCCTTGCAAACATGAAGACCTGAGTTCAATCCCCAGATCCACATTAAAAAAAAAAGTCAGGTGTGGTTAATCCCAGGCTGGGGAGGTGGAGAGAAGTGTATGCCTGGGGATTACCTGCAAACCAGTCTATCCTATTTGGAGCATTCCAGGCCAGTGAGGAACTCTGGTCTTTAAATCAAAGTGGATGAAGCCTGAGAAATGACAGGTGAGGTTGTGATTCAATATGCCCATTCAAACACGTGCACCCACACCCATACATATGTAGCTGTACACACACACACACACACACACACGACAGAGATGGAGAGAGAAAAAGAGCAAGAGATAAATTCTGGTGGCAAGTAGCACACTCTGGTTTTGTGTGGTTTTGGAGGTCTTCCCTGTAGAGTCTCTTTCTGCAGATTACTGGCTAGGAAGCTAGCTAGCACCCAACTGTGTGGACCATGCCATGAAGCCTGACCATGCCAGCCCTGAGACAGAGCCGCTGAGACTGTGAGGAGATGCTGCCGGGCTAGGCATTGTATCCGTTGGAAACTTGCCTACTGTTGGTCCATGCAGTGAGGGGTGTGGAGCCCATAGTCGCTCAACTCTCTGAGAATCTTCAAAGGCCTCTGACATGCATTTCCCTTCCTGCAAGCCATGGTGCAGAGTGGTGAGTGGGTGAGTTTGGCTCAGATCGTGTTGTCTTCCCTTTCTTTTGGCGTCTCTGGAGAACTGGATGGAGACAAGGCCAATGTGATCCTGGCTCAGAGCCAGCACACACCCTTCGTTGTAGGAAGACATATCTGAGAAACCTGGGGAAAATCCCCTTTGTGCACTGTCTCTCAGAGAATGCAGTCAAAGGGGTGTTTGATATGCTCATCAAGTAGTGATGAGGATGTGCTAGGTTCTGGGAGGTAGTGTGCTAGGGAATGCAGGCATAAGGAGTTGGGGGACAGCCTGTGCTCTTACCTAGTTGGAGGGCCTTTGAAAAGCTTCTAGCCTAGTCAGGTTAGTAGTCCATCTCCACTGAACAAGTGTTCCCAAAGCATAGAGAGATGACTAACGTGGGGCACTCGTACTCGATGGGCTGTCGTTCCTGAGTTCCTTCCTTCATCTTAACAAATGTCTCAATACTTTTGGGGTTGACTCTTTTTCTCATGCTGTTGTCAACAGAGTCGAGGGGTGGCAAGGGAGGACATGGTATTTTGGTCTCCATGGGTTCTATACTGCAGCAGGCTCAGCAGAGAGTCACATCTGAGACCTTCATTAGTCTCTGATTAGTTTTCACATGTGACCTTGAATGTGACATTCAGCTTCTTTCCTGTCTTCAAGATTCCCTGTGTACCGAGAAGACACAAGTCCTAGAACCAGCAACCCCTGAGGTGCCCCCATTTCTAACAGTGCCATATGTATTTCTCACTCCCCACCTACTGCCACGTGTACAAACTTCTATCTTGCCCACCCAGGCGGAGGAGAAATCAGAGCCTGCGTTTTGAGCCGTAATTTTCAGTTTGATGTTTTTATTGCATCCTGCCGAGTGATTTAAGTGTGTTCGCAAATGATTATATTGTGCTCCTTTTAAACAATTCTAAAATCAAATAAAATACTAAAATCAAATCCACCAATCAGTCAGAAACAGAAATAGCGACTGGCTCTCGGGGGAGACATGTGCTCCCAGGCAGTGCAGAAGCAGCCAAGCACCCGCCTCCCACCCCTGCCCCGCATCAGGAGCACCGTTCAACCCACAAGGTCAAGGGCAGCAAGGATGGGATTGGGACGAGCAAAAGTCAGCGCTAAGAGACGAGTGATCATAATGCTTCCTAGCTGGTGCGCAGCTACTACATCCCTGGTCCTGAGGTAAGCATCCATAAGGATATCCTCTCTTGGGCTTAGAGAGCTGCCTCGGTGGGCACAGTGCTTGGTATTAAAGTGTAAGGAGCTGGACTGGGGAGATGGTTCAGCAGATAAAACCCTTGGGTTGCAAATAAAGGACCTGAGTTCAGATCCCCAGATTCCATGTAAAAATATTGGGTGGGTATAGTAAGTAGCCCTCTTGTAATTCTAGCATGGAAGACAGAGGCTGGGAACCCCCAGAGCAAGCAGGTTAGCCACACTAGTCCTTAATGATGTGCTCACAACAATAAGGTGGAAGAGTGATGGAGGATGATTCCCAATATCATCCTTGAGCTTCACAGCTCAAATGCGTTTGTGTACATACTACGCCGGTGCATACATGTATACCCACTCACGTGCAAAAACATATGCTCCGTAATACATACATGCATGAAAGTAAAAGAAAAAAAAGAGAAAAGGTGTGAGGACCCACGTTCAGATCTCCAGAACCCAAGTGAAAGTGAACATTTGTAATCCCAGTGCCCCTATGGCGAGATGGGAGGTAGAAACAGGAGAATTTCTGGAAGTACACGGGCCGGGTAGGCTAGCACATGCAGCAGCAAGACATGAGACCCTGTTCCAGACAAGGTGGAAAGGTGAGGATGGCACCTGAGGTTGTCCCTCTGACCTCTACACATGTGGAGTATGCATGCCCTGTCACATGCACAAACATGTAAACACATATTACACATCCATGTAGATTAAAAGAAGACTATCATCTATTTTAGTCCTTACAATGATCCTGTGAGATCAAGTTCTACTGCCCAAATAGCTAATTAGTGGTGGAAGTGTAGCTGTCATGCTAAGCATTGTGTTGGTGTGAACCCACTCAATCTTCACCGCTGTCTTTCAGATTGGTGCTCTAATGATCTCTGTTGTATACGTGGCAAGACTGGTGTGCAGAGAGGTTAAGTGGCCTTGTTCACATCATGGTTGGCAGTGGCAGAGCTGGGATTGAGAGCTGACGATTCTTCTTACAACTACCTGAGAGTCCTGAAAGGGTACACAGCAGTGGTGTGGGGCCCCTAGGAAGTGGGGATTATGGACCTTGTTGAGTGGAGGCTGATGTAGAGACCTAAGGAATGGGACTCGGTGCTTTTCAGACTTCTAATACCTGAAATATTGCATGGACTCACAAGCAGCTCAATCCTTGCAACAATCTGGCCAATGGATTCCTGTTTTCCTCACTTCATGGATTGAGTCAACTTTAATAAATTGTCTAATATCACACTGCTGAGTAACGCAGAGGCAGGATTCAAACCCATGTTTGTGTGACTGTAAGATTTCTCACCAGGAGTCAAGATCCCTCTAAATCTTGATGCACTACTAAACCACTGCTCTCAGTAGAGACTTGGATCTTTTGCAGCAGCAGGTGGGCTTAGACCAGATAGCCTGGGGCTGTGATATAGTAAAGATGGTGTGCTGTAAGGCACATCAGATGACTGTGCTCTTTCTCCTAATCCTGGGCAGATGGCAGATATCACCATCGATTAGAAGCTATGGTTCTAGGACTTACCTACCCACCACACTTGATTGAAATCAGAGCTGAGAGCCAACATTCCATTTGGAGAGACTTTGCAAGCAGAAACCATCAAAGCACATGTTGTTGAATATTCACACAGAGCAGACAAACTTACTATGTACTGTATAAGCACAAACTGTATCCAGCATGACTCTTCTGCACGAACAGTGATGTGGACTTATTTTCTTAAGTAGCAGCATTCCCAGTCAGTACTTGGACCCATTGGACCACATAAGGGTCACCTAGGAAGAAATTGGCCACGTCCCTTCCTGCCTTGAAGACACCACTGCTGTTGTGCTGGCTGGAAACTTAGTTGCAGTAGTTTGCTGGTGTAGCAAACAGGCCACAAAAATCAATTTAAAAAGTGAATTCTCCATGATTTGTGACTAATAGTAAAGTAGTAAGCTTGTATCCATTGCAAAAAAAAAAAATCTGTCAGTAGGAGAGAATGCCAGAAAAGCAGAAAATGTAAATTGGTTATGCAAAATCAAAAGTATGTTTCTTTTTTTAAAAAACTATCTCAGTCAAACATGACTTTCACCTTGGACTTTGTTGTCTCTAAATATGTCTCCAGCGCAAGTGAGTACCTTTCTGGATTGGGTGTGTCACAGTGGCAGACACAGGATTTGCAGTTTTATTCTTGCTCATTCATCTGTCTGTCTATCCGTTCAATCCATCTATCTGCCTCTCCATCTATGATAGTAGCCTCAGCTGTAAACATGACACTTCAAAGCTGAACCTCCAGGCATATCTACGATGAATTGTCTAATTAAGACAAGACTGTAGGAGATAGTCTAATTGCATAATCAATGTGGGAAGATGCAGCCCATCATGGACAGGACCAGTCCCTGGGCAGATGGAGACTGAGCTAGTTGGCAAGGTGGCAAGCTGGCATGTTTGAAAGCCAGAAAGCAGCATTGATCCTTACCCTTCTGCTCTTCCTGTGGAGATGATGTGGCCAATTCCTTGGGTTGCTGATGGCAAACTCTCCTGGCATGATCAACGTGCTGTATAAAATTATAAACTGGAAAAGAATTCCCTTACTCCCCTAAATGATTTAGATCATGTATTCATGATAGCAATGGAACTATGAAACAAAGACAACACCATTTACCTATCAATTTATCCACCCACCCATCCATCCATCTGTCCATCCATCCATTTATCAGACTTTCTACCTAACCACTTTCCAGGTGTTCAGGGAACATTTAATAAATGCTTAATAAGCATCTAATCTGTTTCAGGACCACCTTCAGGAATTGAAGCTATGAGCATGAATAATGTGCTTCCTGTGTCCATGGAGCTGACAATAGACATGACCTAACAAGGCAGGAACTCAGGGTACCAAAACTCAGGGGCTGGGGACATGGTTCAGAGGTTAATGCCTTTGCCTTGTGAGCTAAAGGACCTACGTTCAGATCTCCAGATCCCATGCAAAAAATTCTGGGCAGAAATGGTGGTGACCTGTAATTCTAGCTCTGGAAGATGGAGCCTGGGAAACATCAGAGCAAAGCAATAAGGAGGTAAAGTAAGGACGCCTCCCTCTTCAGTCACACATTTGAATGTCCTCTTTCACATGGATACACTCACAAATAAAAGGGAAAGGAAAAAAGAAATGACTTCATGAAGGCAGTATCTACTTTGAAATTGAGTCTATAAAGACCTGCAGGCTCATTAGAATGATCAGGTATGGAAAGATATTCTGCACGGAGGAGATGTCCCGGGAAAGGCACAAAGTGTCAAGAACCTTGGCCAAGGTGGCAGGAGAGTGTCGTGCTGGGCCCATTGCCCTGTGCCCAGGGAATAGCCCTCATATGCCAGCAGCTGGTTATAACTTCCTGAGACTTCTCACGAGCAGGGCACACATCTTACAGTACTGTGCCCATACCTCCCTGCCCTTCCCAGCATCAGAGTTTTCTTGGCAGAGACAGAAATAGGGTGGTGGAGAGGGAGCCTTCTGAGTGTGTCTGCAATGTCGACCTGCCATTATAATCACATCTGCACTGGGACACCTTTTCTCGGGTTGCTGTTAATGGCAGGGGCCATTCTCAGCAAATTTCCTCAGTGTGTGATTTGCTGGTTGAAAACAGGGAGGAGAGAAGTGCTCCAGAAATGCAGGTAAGGAGGAGCCTCACTGGAGCAAGGAGTCCTGCAGCCTTGGCTTGTCCATCTACTCACAGACTAGCGTGGCTTGAATCTCTCCACCCTTATTTCTTGCTGTGAGCTGCAAAGTGGCAACATGGACCCCAGACTCATCTCTGCTCTGTGTTCCTCATCCCTCCCTCTTTTCCTTCTTTCCCTTCTCCGCATGCATTTCCATCTTTCTCAGGAAACCCTTTCAGTTCATCTTCTGCTTTCCAGCATCACGCAGTGAATGACCGGGAAGAAGTCATTCAGAGTGATCTGTCCATGTGACTGGACCATCTTGGAACTGTGCAGGCGTGGACTGTATAACTTCAGTATTGCCCTCGCATGCGGTGAAGTATGAATGACGCCTCCAGAGACAGTACTGGGGCGGTCCCTCTACTGTGGTCCCATCTGGCTTCACCCCACTTTTTGGCTAGCCATCTATCTCTACTTCCCATCCTCCCACTCTTTCCCCTTAAAATACATCACATTTACATGGCAATGGGGACATTCTCGCAGCTGTGGGAGGAGTGGAGCTGGAGGCAAGGTCAGAAGCATTGGAAGGGATTGGGCCCACCTCCATTCGCAATCTTTTTTGAGTGAGGACTCTTTATTGTCTTGCTTTTTTTGGGGGGGGGAGCTGGACAGGGTCTTGCTATGTCCCTGCATAGTCCAGGCCTGACTTGAACTCGAAATCTTCCTTCCTCATTCTTTTCTGTGCTGGAATTATAGGCCTAAGCTGCTGTACCTGGTTTGGCTTTGCTTTTTCAGTGGGAATATTGGAAATGGCCTCTGCATCTGTCCAGGCTGGGATGCCACTTGCTGTTTTCTTTTCTTTCTTTTTTTTGTTTACAGTGGGGCATGCCTCCATGCATATTTAGCAAGTTTGGTCTCAGTTCCATTCGAAGCCCACTTTCTATACATCTGGGATGCTCATCCTTCCTAGGTAGTATATGTATGTGCTTGTGTGTGTGTGCGTGTGTGTGTGTGTGTGTGTGTGTGTGTGTGCGCGTACATGCGTGCGTGTGTGTGTGTGTGTGGGATCAGGATTCATCCTACCCCCTTACTCCCCGCCACTCATCTCCACAGCAAATCCAGAGCTGTACTGAAGGCTGTAGCCCTGAGTGAGGACAGAAGGGGCCTTGTGTGAGTCCCAGCGTGGCGCACCAGCATCAGGGCCGGCATGTAATACTTCAGCGAACGATCATACTAGTTCTCCAGCCAGAGGCTGGGTGGCTCCCTTCTAAGGCAGCTGTAGGGCGAGATCCACAGGGTTGGGAACAAGCCGAGAGCTGGGAGCCTGAGGGAATCTGTTTCCGGGGCTTGTGACATGCTGAGATCTAGACTCTGCTGTCTCTTGGAGCCCAGATGGCCTAGCGAGGAGTTCTCAAGCTCAGCTAGCAGCTGCGAGATTCCTGCAGCTTTCTGGCAGGGGCAGCTTCTCTGGCATTCTGCCAGGGAGAGCCGTGGAGTCTGAAGTTCCTGCCCTTGGTCCTTGACCGGCTGATACCGGGTGAGCTCTCAGATCCTGCCCTGCGGCTCAGCCGGTGTCAGCTGGGGCCCGGCATTGTGTTCAGGCTGGATCCGTGGTTTTGGTGTTGATGGCACCATACTGTGCGCCGCGAATCCCCAAATAATTAGTTTTCACAGGCGCTGGCTTGTGAGCGTTTTGAAAACCCATGTAGCACTCTGAGTGCTTCGGATGGCCAGTTCCCCTGGCTGGCAACCACCTCCATGGTCCTTGGTGCCTGGCTGCAACCTCTTCAGAGCTCCTTCGCAGCCTTAAGAAAAACATTTCTGCTCTCCTAAGCGACTCTACTTGCTCAGTGTGTTTCTCTTTGTGTGGTGTGCATGCATTTGTGTGTAGGTATATGTGCATATGTGTGTGCATGTGGAATGTATGTGTGCATGTGTACAGAAGCCGGGGATAACATCAGGTGTCATTTTTTAAGATGTTGCCCATCTTTTGTTGACAGGTCTCTACCTGGTCTGGAACTGGGCAGACAGGCGAAGTCATCTGGTCAGCAAGTACTGGGCATCCTCCTGGCCCCAGCACAGGGATTACATGCCACCAGGCCCAGTGAGGCAAGTTAGTGTCTGCAACCAAGATGATGGAAACTTCCAAGCCTTGTTCTGAGCACCTTCCTTCCTTCCTTCCTTCCTTCCTTCCTTCCTTCCTTCCTTCCTTCCTTCCTTCCTTCCTTCCTTCCTTCCTTCCTTCCTTCCTTCCTTCCTTTCCTCTCTGTCTCTTTCCTTCCCTCTCTGTCTCTTTCTTTTCTTCCTTTTTTCCTTCTTTATTTTTATTAAGAATAAGCATATTTCTATTAAAATGAACACGAACCTACACATCCCCATGCAAGTAAGGAATTTTAGGATATTGATGTGAAAGAGAAGACCCCAGTCCCCCAAGACCATGGGATGCAATGAACTAATAGCTTGCAGATAATCGGACTGCCCCCAAATGTTTCATCATCAACAGTAGATGATAGAAGACAGTTGAGCACTATCTTAATGTTCCAAAGAGACAAGATTTTGAACTTAGAACCCCATAGTAAGCCAAAATAATCACCAAGTGTGAAGGAACCATATTTTCAGACTTGTTGAAAAAAAAAAAAGAACTTGGAAAGTTCCTCACACCTCACACCTCATAATACCTCCTAAAACCTCATGAAATCAAACTCAGAGCACCCAGCGACTTTGCACACCTTACTGGAACAAACATGTTTGCATTTCAGAGACTTATTTTTTTCTATTGATGTTAAACCCAGGGTTCCATGCATGCTAGACAAATGTTTTGCCACTAAATTGTACATCCTTGGCCTCAGAGACTTAATTCCAAGGACACAGGCAACCTGTTTCAATGTGAATGTTCTTTTTACAGCTAAATATCATTTAGAGATTTGGAGTAATTCTATAAAAAGGGGTTTTAAGGAGAAACCTTAAGGACATATGTTTGCTGAAGATGATGTTAAGACTGTCCTTGCATGGGAATGACCTCTTAATTATTTCCATGTTATTCTCCTTTTTAATATTAGTTTTATTTTTATTTCTGAAGAAAGCAAGCTGGAAGTAACCTTTGGAAGCTACCTGACTGCTGGTTAGCTTCCATGATACTAAATGGTAATGGGCAAGCTGCTGGGGGAAGAAAAGCTATCCTGTGAGCTACAAGAATTAGTTGACAAGATCTGCCTATCTGTGTAATAGTGGCATGAATGTTATGGGGGTATAACCAACCACCTTCTGATTGGATTCAGGGCTCAGGAGGGAACACAGGTCTAGTTACTGTAAACCTGGCTAAAGGTCCAAGGATAAGGACATTGTGGAAAAGGGGATAGAAAGAATTAAGAATCAGTTGGGGGGGGAGAATTGCCAAACAATGTCCCTTGGACATGAGGCAACTATATCATGAACTCACTGCAGCTGAGCTTGCCTGTACCAGACCTACATGGGATTGAATCCCTCAACATTGCATCATGGATGAGGAAAGAGCTCATGTGGCCTCACCTTCTCTGAGTCAAAAGTTAATGCTAACTGGAGGAAGGGGATCCACCTATTCAGGGGTACTGCCACGGATATAACTACCTATGCTGCAGGAATGCAAGGTACACCCTGGTGACCTCAGTCAACACACACACACACACACACACACACACACACACACACACGATAGCTTCTCTTTTTAACTGAATATGCGTTTATGGCTGTTGGAAAATCTCCCCAGGTTACATATGTGGACAAATGTCAAATGTCTCTCAAGAGACATATGAGAAGACAGGCCAATCTTTGGGTGGCACAAAGGGTTGCCAGCATCCTCTCTCCTTGGTGCCTAAGAGCTGCATCTGTTGCCCAGTCCTGGTACTGGATGATTATGGCCACTGGATGTCCCTTCTCGAAGTTTCAGACTTCCCATCTGCACAGTTAATTTATGTGTAGCGTCCATCACATGGATGTTCAAAAGTGTGTTAAGTTGCCCACCACACTCTCTTCTTCAACAGCTGATGCTTTGAGTGTTGGCAGATTACAAGCAATATTGACCTCAGCTGCAAAGTGCTCGAAGATCTTTCTCGTGCTCTGATACTGTTGATCTTTGAAGTAAGCCTTCCCCTACAAGTTGGTACCAAAGTCAGTGAGCAGTTAGCTGCAAGACTCTGGATGTCTTTCAAAGAGAAACAAGTCACTTCCACTACAGTGCTGTGACTGTGGTAGGAGGAGAGAGAGCTGGAAGTCTGGACTGACATCCTCCATCTGACCCTACAGCGCTAATGCTGACTTTCCCACATAGACGAGGAGACTGAGACAGAAGCATGAAGACGTTGATTTGCAAGTCTGATGCTAAGGATCTAACTAATACTATCCTAATACTTGGTGTCAGCCCCAGTCCCTGGAGTAGAGGTGATTTTTTTATGAGCTCTGTTGGGAAATTCCCATATATCCAAGGATGCTCTGCTGAAAGTCTCTCTTCTTGGTGTAAAAAGCATACCACTACCCCATAGATGAAAAGACCAAAGCTCACACATGCAAAGTGATTGGCCACCCAGCAAGTCAGAAGCAAGGGTTGGAGGAGAACCCAGGTCACCTGGGTGCTGCTTGGTGAATCAACTATCTTTTTCTCTCACATCCTGCCTGGACCACTTTGTGGGTTACTGCCTGTGTAAGGGAGAGAAGGAAGATCCCACATACCAAAGGCTGGACCCTGAAGTTAACCATCACATCATTATGGATTTGTGGGTTCAAGTCTGGGTCTTTCCTGTTTTTTTTTAAACTCTTCCTAAGGTCTGGGAGTATAATACGCTTGATCGAGTGCTTTCATAGCATATACAAGGCCTGGGGTTCAATCCCCAGCACAACATAAACCAAATATGGTGGTGCATGGCTTTAATCCCAGCACTCGGGAGGTGGAAGAAGGACAATAAGAAGTTTAAGGTCATCCTTGGCTACATAGGAAGTTTAAGGTCAGCGTAGAGCATGAGACCCTCTCTCAAAAAAGCAAACAACCGAAGCCAAACTAAAAAAAACAAACAAACAAAAAAAAAAAACAGAATAAAAAGCTACTGAGTAGACTGACTTATTTCTGGCATCTTCCAGAAAATCCATAGGCATACTCCTTCCTCAGGGACTATGTTAAGTGCAGAAAGAAATACAGAGCTGGAGGGAGACATTCTAAGCTGGGAACTCAGCCTTACCATGTGCTGGTGGGGCGACCCTGGGCAAGTTATTGAACTTCTTTGGGTATCAGCAACTGCTATGTAACATGGGAAACTTATATCCATTTTGGAGGGCTCTTAGGAAACAATGCAGGAACAGTATATGGCAAACTGCCCTGTGAGACACGGTAGATACTCAACAACAACAAATACATATAATATATATATTCAACAATAACAAATATATATATTATTTTTAGCAAAACTAGTCTACAAAATTCACCCGAGCTTGGGTCAGCCAGAGGTTATTTTAATTAGGTGAGCATCCATGTTCGTCACAGGAGGTTTAACCAGGGTTCTTTAAATGGCAGCTACATGTGCAGGCCGTTGTGCCTGTTTACGAATCATTAGCTCCTTGACATTGACGTTAGTGGGAAGAGAGAAAGAGCAGAGCCCATGTTATTGAAAGAAGCTCCAGGAACCACTGGCTGCTGGGAATCACATAGGACTGGAGAAAAGAAATAGATCCAAGAGACTAGCCTAAGGAAAAGGTTGTGTTTATAAATACCCGTCTCACTTTTTCCTGGGAACCCATCCTTCCGTTGTTCAAAGTGAGCTATAAATGCACAGAGTGGGATACCCCCAAACGTTTCTCCCTAAACTTTCAAGGTGTAGTGACAGGTGATCGGAATGGGCCTTCCCCATGTAACGCGCCAAGGATGTAATTGCTAATTCTTCTGGTTGTAATTTATCCTGCTGTCCCTCTGGGTAGCTAAACAGCTCCGATCACGAGTTGCCCAATCGGCTTATAAGTCTTCTTGATGAATCACTCTCATTCTCCCGCTTCTTTCTCCGGGCTGCGGTAATTCTTGACAACTGCCTTACAGCTTCTGTCTCTTGTGGATGTGGAAGGGAAGAGTCATCCATTAGGAGGAATGCGTGGGAAAGAGCAAGCTCCTGGCGTTGGGGAGGCTGGCAGGTGGAGAGCAGAGCTTACTTCTCTGGACAAAGAAGCCAGGATGGTAACACTGTCTGTGCCCAGTGCCCAGTGATCTCTGGGGCATGAGGCACACCTGCCTGTTTGTGTGTGTGTGTGTGGTGAGTAGAGATCTCATGTAGCCCAGGCTAGCCTTAAATTCTCTGGGTAGTCCAAGATGGCTTTGATCCTGATCCTCTTGCCCACCTCTCCTGCGTGTTAGGATTACAGGCATGTGCCAGTGTGCTTAGCTTGTTTAGGGTCTTTGGATCAAAGCAAGTTCTGTCCACTGAGCTCCACAACTATTCCTAATATCTTCATTAAGAAAACAGCATGTGCTAAGGTGTGAGTCCATTGCACAGATAGATGGGTCAGGGCAGCACGGCCGACCTGTGACTGGGTCCCTTCCCAGCTCTACTGGAGTCTGGGTGAGGCATGTGACCAGTTCTCACAAATGAGGCATGGCGGAGGTGAAGCGGGATCCCTTGGCCGAGTCTGGTAAGAGTAGATGTGCTTTCTCTTTCTCCAGATGGCGGAAGAAGGGCGACAAAGTTGAAAGTCTAGAGGAGGGCAGTGCCACAGAAGGGGAGAAGCCTGAGTCCCTGAATGGCTGCATGGAACAGAGCCCGCTGCTGGTTACACCGGGCAAAGGATAAACCTTCACTTTGTGGTTGCTCAGTGGAAGGGCTGGTTATCACAGAGGTTACCTATACCTAAGCTCAAATTTTTCAACTTAAGGAAGTTCCAGGTGGCAGGCTATCATGGGCTAGCAGGCATCTACTAACCAGATACTATACTGATTGTAATACTGTGGTTGTGTGGGAACGTGGTATAGGTAGAAAAAAAATAGATACAAAAACTCATTATTTTTAGGCCTGATAAATTGTCCATGTTAGGTGTTAGAAGGGAAAACATGAGGTGTATTTGTATATATTCATGCGTGTGCATGTGTATGTGTGGGCATGTATGTGTGCACATGTATACATGCATATGGAGACCAGGGAGGTCAGCATTTTAAGTTCTTTAATTATTCCTGTCCCTGAAGCTGGAGCGCACGGATTTGGCTAGACTGGCTGATCAGCAAGCCCGAGGAGCCTCCTGTCTCTGCCTCCCTAACGTTGGCATTATAGATATGTGTAAACGTTTTGTGTGGGTGCCGGGGGTCTGAACTCAGGTTCAGCTTGTGCTGTAAGCACTGTACCGACGGGGCCATCTCCCTGACCCAAAACACGGTCTTTGAACAAGAGGATTTGCTTCCTTCCCTCTCCCTAACCTGCAATGAATGTATGTGACCTGCAGATTTCCTTTCCCCAAGTCAACCGCAATCAATGTCTCCTTCTCTGTCACAAGTTGAGACTGTCAGTCTTCTCTCTCAGATGACTGCAGCAGCAGTCCTAACTGGCCCCCTGCCTCCCATGTGTCCCCTGGCCTCACCTCACCCATTTTTCTAAAATGCAGACAGTTCAGGCCATGTCATCTCCTCTCTAACAGAACCCAAGCTCCTTGTCCTCAGAGGGTCCTCCAGGCTCTGCGTTCCTGTCTCTGCGTGTCTTCCCTCCTCCTCAACTTCTCTTGATCACCCACCCTTCCTGCTTATAGCCCAGTCTGGCCTCAGATCTGTGCAGCGACAGGTGGTCAGAAAGGATCTTCCCCACATAAAATGCCAAGACTGTAACTGCTCCTTCTGGCTATAATCATCCTGCCTGCACCTACCTACCCAGTTTTCATGGCTCAGTTGATATCCCTTTGCCAGGAATCTTGTCCATCCATTCCTTCTGCCTTTGGAGCTTGACATTCACACTTGGATTGAACGTTGACACCTGCCATGTCTTCTTATACATCCCAGCCGGCACACACACCTCTAACTGGCTTTCAAACTTTTTCGAGATGTGGGTAGGAGAGTTTTCTTTTCCAGAGGCCCAAGGCTGGGTTTCAACGGATGAAACTTCTAGGTTCTCTTGCTGCCAAGCCAGTCACCAAAACAACTTCCCCTGTGTGTCCTCTAATTCTTCCCTGAGTTAAAAATGATCTCTGTAGGCTTTTCTAGCTCAGCATTTCAGGATTCTGATTTTACCCCTAATGCGGCAGAGTCACATGAGGGAAATCAATACTCAGAGTTTTTCCCGGGCTGTGTCTGTGAGCCACAATCCTTCAGAAGGCTGTCTTTGGTGATGCGAGTAGCTGGTAGCACTGCCTGATGCCAGAGAGAATTTATCATCACGGAAAGGCTTATGGTGCAGGTTTAGTGAGTGTGGCATCTCGGGCATTCTGGGCTTCATTTATCAACGAAACATGGCTTCCTTATTTAGACTTCAGTCACTTGGCTTGTAAAGTATGACTTGGATATAAAAACTGGGGGTAAGATGTCCTCTTTTATTGACCCCCTCAATGACAAATAGGCATGATCAATTGTGCGTTGACATTGGAAGGAAAGCCGAAGTTAGGCAAGTGACTTGACATCTCAGGGATGGGCGTGGTGTGGGGAGGGCAGGAGGAATCAGCATACTGCTCACCCACCAAGCCCTGAGCAGTCTGGGAGTTCTGTCAGCACTGGCCACAAGGCCTTCGGCCAGCTCCTTCCCTGTCACCCAGCCCACGTCAGCTTCTGGGCTAGGGGTGTCCTACAGGCACACCCCAGAATGTTCCTGGGTGGCTCACTCCTCTCCCAGTGCTGAGAATACAAGGCAGGAGACTCAGTTCTCAATGGAATTAGGGCTACAACTTCTTAAAAAGTTTAACACAGAGATAGTTGAAAGTTGGGTGGTTGTCTCTGGCTCTGGCAACCCTTACCTGACAAATGCTGGTCTTGAACATGCAGAGTTTAGTCCCTGACGAGGATATGTACAGATTCCTCAGACATTCTTCATTCAGTGCTGCCCTTAACTGGCTCTGGGGAAGCCCTCGTTGCATGACTCAGCTGTCACCATGTGCTCTCCTTCTCCAGGGTAATTAGTTCTCCAAGAGCCACTTCTGGTTTCCAAGAGCTGGAGCGTCCCACTCTCTCTGGTGAGGTGCTTGCTAACATGAATTACAAATCCCTCTTCTTTCAGCAAGTTTTCCCAGCTTGGCCGTGTACTCTTACTTTATCTGACTGTCGTCATGTTTCTCATCCAATTATTGCACACTTAGTGGACTGTTCAATGGTGTGACATCTTTCTGACAAAGGGTCTATGGGGAGCAGAACATGCCTGGTAGTTCTTTATGACCCTGACTTCACCTGCTCCAGAACACCTCAAAAGTACTCATTAAAGTGCTTGATTCTTGACATTATCACAGAAGTTGGGGGAAGACACCATTCCTTAGGTTAAAGTGCAAACCCTTAGATCCAGTCTCACTTGTCTCCACATTCCAGTCTCTTCTCTGTCCACATCCTGATCTAGACTTTCTGGTCTGTAACATAAGTGGCTCAAAACTTGTTTCTTGCCTTGTGTCCTTCTTGACTGCTCTAGATGTCTAGAATACTTTTCCTGTCATTTGCTGCCAAGCAAATAAATGAGTACAAAGCCTTGAAGACAAGGGTAAACAGCCTCTCCTAAGCTCCAGGCAGTCTTCTACAACCCCTGAGTTGGAGGGAGGATCTTTTGTTCAGTCTTCCATGTCCACTCTCATTGTCCTTTCCTGGAACTTATTACAAGGCATTGTAAAAAGCAGCTCACCATTTAGTTGCACTAGGCTGTGAGCTCCTAAGGGTGAGAGCAAGTGTTTAGCATAGGTGATTCCCTTGGCATCCAGGTGCATGGGAATTGTTTGTTAGATGCATGGGTGGGTAGGTGGATGGATGAATGGATGAGTGGATAAATGGGCACATAGGTAGATGGAAGGATGAATGAGTAGGTGGATGGATGGATGGATGGATGGATGGATAGGTAGATAAAGGATGGGTGGGTGACGTGAATTGACGTGAATCCTGGAGTCCTGCTGGGTCTGGAAATAAGGAGACATAGGGAAGACAGAAAATACAGAAATAAATCTGAAGTCAGATGCAGAGATGAGCAGTACTAGACTGAGTGTCAGGAATCCAGCGAGGTGGTGAGTTTCCTTGGAGAAGGCCAAGGGAGAACACGGATTCCCAAGACAAGGCTCAGGAAGCAAAGGAGTGGAACAGAGGAGGGAGGTGTCACATGTCATTAGGGGAGCGGAGATTCTGGAGATGCTTGTCTAGACCAGCCCTGCCATCATCATCTCTCTCAGGCGCCTAGAGCCTCATGTGGGCTTTGCCTACTTCCAGCAGAGACAAACTGCTCCTCAGGGAATGCAAGCAGGAAATGCAATGAAACCTCAAGGGGGTTCTTACTTATGATGAATGAGGCTAAGGGTTCTCAGAAAATAGATTACTTGAGTGTGTATGCATTTGTGGTGTGCACGTGTGGTATATTTCTATTGTGATATTTCTCAAACTTCACCATTCCAGAATCATGAGGGAACCCAGTTAGGATGCAGGTTCTCACCATCTGGGACAAGGCGGGGACCCCACCTTTCCTGTACTTGATGCAGTTTTATTTCTCAGAGAAGGTGCATCAGACCCTGGGTAGAGGTGGGAGGGTTCCCTGCAAGATCTAGGTTTCTGCAGACCCTCTGAGCTTCACAGCTCTGTCATCTGCACCAAGTTGAATCTGTGGGGACGAGTCTTCCGTACCCTGGCTGTGTATTTCTCCTCCAGTCTGGGCTTTGGGTCCCTCAGTTGTCTGATTTTTATATTCAGAACATCTTTTCCTTTCTATTCAGGAAATTCATAAGTTAAATCGAATCCCAGGTGGCGCGCTGAGCTTCTCTGCCCCTGGCTCTCTTCCTTTCTCTCACTTTGGGCTCCTCCATGATAAATGGTGGAATTAACCAAGTAGCAGGACCGGATCAGCCAGGGAAGCCTGCGCAGCCGGCACTGCATTGGAATCACCTGGATTTGTCCTCTGGGCTCATCCCAGAGATCAGAAGCTGTTTGCTCTGCATGGATCTTAGGGTTAGAAATCTTTCAAAAGCTTCCTAGAGTGTTCATTTCCAAAGCTAGGCTGAGAACTAGTCCAAATTATTTGACAGATGGGAAAACTGAGGTCCCACCAAGTTAGTTGTCCAGCCATTTTTGGGGTGTCCTAAATTCATTTAATCTGTAGCCAGGCCACCTCACTGAGTCTTAGTCTTTCCTGAGGGCAACAAGGAAATAGCCCAACATGCCCAAAGACACTTAGATATGGTGTTCTCTCTCCCTTTCTCTTTCTCTCTGGATTTACTCTGTATTGGAAAATACAGACAGAAATCAACAGTAGAACTTAGAAAGGAACTGAACAAGGACTCCAAGTTAACAATGACAGACTCGATACTGTTTGTTTGGCTTTTGGGGGTGGGGTGAGGGAGGTAGCTCCTTTCTGATCTCTATATAGGCTTCAGTCTCCTTTCAGCAATGCACACATTGCCATTGTTTTGAGGTCTTATATTTCATCCCTTTAGCCACACTAGAGATCTCTGTGAGCCCCCTCAATGTCAGAGTCAAGTGTTAGGGTGTTTAGGGTCAGGAGGCCTTGGCTGTTCTGAAGAGTTTTCTGGACAATGAATGACTTAAGATGAATAGATGAAATTTCTTTTGGTTTATTTTTTTTTCTTTTTCCAGCATCATGTGTATGTGTGAATGAGGTAAACTGTGTGTGTTTTGCATCTGTGTGGACACATGCATTTGCACGCAGGTCCAAGGTTGATACTGGAATCATCCTTGGTCACTCTTCCACCTTATTCTTTTGAGGCTGGGTCTCTAATCAAACCCAGAGCTCCTCTGTAGGGCTTGCCTCACTAGCCAGCTTTTTACCAACTAGGATTCCTAGCCTCTGCCTTCCAGGGCTGGAATTGTACTTGACCCGCTATACCCACCAGTCTTTTCACATGGGATCTGGAAATTCAAACTCTGGTCCTGGTGCGGCGTGAGCTTCGGCTGCTGAGCCACATCTCCTGCCCCTAGCTTCACATTCCTGCCTGGGATGACCGTCAGGAAGAGCCTGATGCAGGGTACGGGAGTTGGGGGAATACGTTCAACATACAATCTGTGCTTGTGTGAAAACTTAAAAAAAATGATCTAAAAAGAAATGTGGGTGGAAGGTGATTAATTAGCTGTGTGTAATGATTCAGTCTCTAATCCAGTCTTTAATGAGACTCTTCAAAGACATAGCAGGGGAGAAATAACTTTTCTTTGTACTCTTTGGTTATTGTTGAATAAGAATATATTAAATATGTATTTCGGGCACATGACTAGATGAAAAAGTGCCCCAATTTGAACAATGAAACTTAATATTATGTGATTTCAGTAAGAAAGAACTTAATGCCAGGAAATACTCCACACAGATAAACTGCCGTCATCGGTGGGAGCTGTGTGCTTCCAGTCCCTGTTCTCTACCCAGGGTCACATGTGCTGCCACTTGCCACATCCCCCAAAGCGACTGACCATCTGGAGTGGGAAGGAGGCCGGGTTATCTTGAACTGCAGGAGACTGTCTAGTTGGTGTAAACAGCCCGGCCCATAGTGGGTGGTGCTTTCCAGTGGTGGAGATGATGAAAGGAAGTGCAGAGGGGCGGGACTTGCTCTTTCTTTTGCTCTGTGTTGACTTGCTGTGTGGAGTTCGATGCTGGTCTGCTGCCATCTTTCTTTCCTGCTGCTACTGTTCTTCGCTGATATTAGAGTCCACCTTCTCTAGCCCTCCAGTGTGACTGGGGTTCGGGGACTATCCACAGGATCCTTTGATCTTCAGCAAATGACTGGGATCTTCGAGGGATCCTTGGGCCTTTGGGACCAGATTGGATGGCTGGGATACTCAGCTTGAGAACTGAACAGCTACAGGCAGTTACTGTTGGACTACTTAGAAGTTATCTTTAAGTCTCCCTAATAAACTCCCTTTATACAGTCATCCTGTCAGCTCTGTTGTTCTTCTAGAGAACCCAAAATAATACAGGTTTCGAGCATACTCGTTTACGTCTGTAGAATCCAAGGCCAGTGTGGATGGATGCTTCAGCATGTATGTTTTAGGAGTAGCAGTGGATGGAAGCAACTGAAGATAGGGGCTAGGTTTGTGCCCTTAGCTGCCAAACTCAGAGTTCTTGGGTACCCTGGGCATTCTAGGGTCTAATGATCATGCTTGCCACTCAGTGGTCTCCTGACACTGGGTATACCTGCAACCTGGGAGGCTTTCTAGAAAGACCAACTGCTGATCTTGCCCTCAGCGATCCCAGTTTAATGCACATGGGTTGCACCCAGGAGTGGGCCTTTGGCGACTTCTAGCTGCTTTCACCATACACTGGTACCCTAAGCATTGGGGTGATGAGGAGCAGTGTGACACCACCTATCTGGGTCTCAAGGCCTGAAGTGTAAGACAAGGGAAGGACTGGGTGACAGTGAGTTCCTTCCCAGCCGTGTACCTGTCATTTCCCTCCCTGTGCAGGGAAGTGGCCATGAAGATGGTGGCTGGAGGTCAGTAGAAGAGGAGTGACATTTCTAGATGTCATGTGATCTCAGCAGGGCTGGCTTTGCTCTGATGACTACTGCCTATATCCAGAGTTTTTCTCAGGTCCTGTGGGTGGAAGAATCTTCTAGAATAATCAGTGGAAAGAATCTTTCTTTCTTTCTTTCTTTCTTTCTTTCTTTCTTTCTTTCTTTCTTTCTTTCTTTCTTTCTTTCTTTCTTTCTTTTCTTTTTCTTCTTCTCTTCTTCTTCTCTTCTCTCTCTCTCTCTCTTTCTGTTCTTTCTTTTTCTTTCTTCTTTCCCTCCCTCCCTGCCCTGTTCCCCTCTCTCCCTCCCTCCCTCCTCCCTCCCTCCCTCCTTCCCTCTCTCCCTATCCTTCCCTCCCTCCCCTCCCTCCCCCTCCCTCCCTCCCTCTCCTCCCCCTCCTTCCTCCTTCCCTGTCTCCCTTCCTTCCTTTTGAAAGGTCTCATGTATTCCAGACTTGCATCGGATTCACCATGTATCCAAGGATGACTTTGAACCCCTAATTCTCCTGCCACCACCTCCCATGTGCTGGGATCACAGGTTCGTCACCATATACAGTCTTTGCAGAGCTGGTACCTGAATTTAGGGCTTCACGCACACTAGGCTGGAGCCAGGCAGAACTCAAAAGGGAGAAAGTTCATTTTCAATGGAGGGTGACCTGCAAGGATGGCACTCTTGCCTTCAGGGCTATAGTAGTTTGGCAGCAGCGTTGCTGATAAACCTCACCATCAAATAGCTTAAGGGAACAAGGGGTTTATTTTCTTTTATAATTCTTGGTTACAGTTGTTTGTCCATCTTAGCAGGAGAGCTCACACCACCACCAGGGCTGAGGGAACTGGCCAGGCCATATCCACGTAAGAGCCGAGAGAGCTCAACATGTCTGGCCAAATACACACAAAGATGCCTCTTTTCTCAAACAGTTCCCTCCATTTTATTCCACCATCCACAATCTCCTGCAAGTTTGCTCTGGGCTTAACTCAACTACCAATTCTCTACAAATGTGCCCAGAGCTCAAACCTTCAACTGTCAAGTTGACATCTGTATATAACTATGACAAGGGCTGTCACAGCAGAGGATCCAGACTTGCATCGGATTCACCATGTATCCAAGGATGACTTTGAACCCCTAATTCTCCTGCCACCACCTCCCATGTGCTGGGATCACAGGTTCGTCACCATATACAGTCTTTGCAGAGCTGGTTCCTGAATTTAGGGCTTCACGCACACTAGGCTGGAGCCAGGCAAGGAAGTCAGAGGGGCCTCCTGCAGTTCTCAGTTGCCCAGATAAAGAGTCCCAGGCCAGTCTGACTCTAGAGACCATGGGGTCTGCACAGCTTACCTAGCTCTTGAGGGATGGGCATTTGGAAGAGCAGTCAAAGAGGTTGGAGAAGTTGCACTGATTCAGAAGAAGTTGGGCGTGTTTTCCAGTAAGACCTAAGCATATGTCATTTTTATAACTCATGTAAGTCTAATTTGGAGGAACTACTTATGAACGTGTTTCAAGAAATTATGCCAGTAAGGCTTCTATTTCAGTGCATAATTCACTGTCCTGCAAGTGGTAATTAATAGCAAGCTCATTCTAACTAGAAATCATGTAAGTGGCTGAAATTTTGAAAACGCTTTTTTTAATATATAATGCCATTTATCCTTATTTACTTATAGTAACCCTTGAGAGGGAAGAGAGGCAGTCTGGAACACCAAGACATGGCAGCTAGGTAGCAGACCAAAATTGGAACTTGGGCCTCTTTCTTGAAACTTAGAGGTTTCAAGAAAAGATAGGAAAAGATGGGGCAATATATTTTTTCGCTGTGTTCGTTTCCTTGTGTTATTTTCAGCAAGCACACCTGGAGTGTTCTCAGATCTACAACAAACATCTTTTTCTCTCCAATTGCATACCTTGTCTAGAACTGCTTGCTCTCTCCCCTCTCTCCTGTTCCCCTGCCAAGAGAAAGCCAGATTGCTACAGGCTCTATTTTCCTGCTGTCGGTGGCTCTCTTCCGCCGAGTCAACCATCCATCTGACTTTGGTCCACATCTCTTTGTACCTTTTTTTTTTCTGGGGGGAGGGGAGACTGTCCAATGTTAATGTTGTGTCAGAAGCAGCTAAAACAAACCTGTCGGATGAATGATGGAACTTCAAAGAGCTAAGCCATAGTTTCTAGATATTGCCAGGCAACACAGCACTGCTAAAAGCCTGTCTTGATTTCCTTTATCCTGACCTAACTGCTGGAGAACATTGCTCTGTGGGCTTGGGAAAGTTACTTTCCCTCTCTGGGTCTTCAGCTGATTGATCTATAAAGTGAAGACATATATTTCTGATGGAGAAGAAGGGCTTGCCAAGTTTCCCCTTTGCTGATCCTGGTTCCTTGGCATTGACATTTCAGATTGAGATTCTTGACATTTAAATCTTCTGTCTCCTCAAGTGACCCATCTTTCGTGTATCGCTCCCAAGGCTTCATGTCTCCCACTAAGCCCCGCTAAATTCGGCCCTGCCGTGTTTAGTATTTGTCGATTCGGAGGGCCATGGTACCTGCTAGCACATCCACCAGAGTGAGTAGTGCCTGAACAGAGGCGGCTGCCCACAGAGACTCTAGGGTTTAAGTCTGACCTTAGATGTACGTCAAGTTGCTGACCCTCATGCTTGCCGATGGGTCTCCACCCTGGGAGTTCTTCACTGCCCACCTGAGCAATAAAGCCACTGCCTTCCTCCAGAAAAAAAAGGGATGAGTTTGCATGATGATAGGGGAACTCTTGAGGGGAAGGCAACCTGGAAGCCCCCACGGTGGAAGTGCAGGGTTGGAGAAAGACCTTCTTGCTGCAGGCTGGGAGGCAGCCTGGGGGGGAGGGGCAGCATCATCCCCAGCCTGAGACAGAGACAGCGCTGCATCACCCCGCTCCCCTGCTGCAGGACCGGGAACAAGGGCCTTCATAGTTCAGACCTCTACTGTCAATGAGCATGAACAGCGTTCCAGCTTCAAAGGACTGTTGTGAGGGTTAAATGAAATTGAAAAAAAAATCTTTAAAGAGCTGATATATTGATTTTTTTTTCCATTTTACTCCACTCTGCATTCTTTCAATTATGCAGCCTGAGTTCTCATTCCCTCTTCTCCCTTTCCTGTTAGCTCTCGAGAGACCGAGGTTATTGGCACAGATGCCCTTCCCTCGCCACCTGTCCTTGCACCAGGCAGGCGATGAATGAGCCCTGGATGAACTCCCAGTTCTCCCCCAGATGCTGATGATTGACAGTACGCCCATCCTTCTCCAGATCCCACCTGACTGATAACATTAATCTGCTCAGTAGATACAGCGCTCTGACTAGATGCTCTTACTTTTAGCGGTGAATTAAACTCCTGAAAACACAGTTTTATTCATTAGTGTGATTGATGTCCCCCCATTTTCCAGCCAAGAAAACTGACACCCAGTTGACCTAATGCCCTTTCTAAGCTACAACCCTGCTTAGTGGTCAAGCACTGATCAAAGGTCCACATTCTTTGTCACTGTGGACAGTATTTTCACAAAAAAAAATTAATCATCTTTCCATTTCAGAAGTGCATCATCATAAACTTAGAAAAGACAAAAAAATCTAAATAATAACATTTTAACCATTAAATAAACATTCCCAGTTGAATACTTCAGATGATTTTTTTCCAGATTTCTTTTTCTGCCTGCAGATTGGGGGGATCATAATCTAGAATCATAATCACACAGTACAACTTAACATTATGCTAAAAGCAGCTTCCCTTGTTCTCACACATGCTCCATATCCATCATTTAAATGACCTTCTGGCAGTTCTATTAAATGGACATATCACTGACTTACCATTCCTCTATTGTAGAATTTGCGAATTGCTTCATGTGTCTTTGCTACTGTAAGCAACACTCTGCCAAACACCATGTACACAGAACTCTGACGTTGTGTTCATGGGCCAATTTCAGTTCTTTCCCTACACTAGTTTCTAGAAGGATGAAACTATTCAGACAAGGCAAACATAACGCTCTCTGCAAACA